>OX638300.1:8115419-9315419 GCA_951812265.1 Taphrorychus bicolor
ATGATTTCGCATATAACCTTTCTTCACAACCCATTATTCTTCTGTAACAGGTAGGCCTATATGCACTGGACACAGGCTAGATGTGGTGTGTCATTCTTACATATATATAAAGGCCAAGAACCGGAAGTTTTCTTATTTCAAGCTTCATCAATTTAATTGTGATTGTTGGCAGCATAGTTTTCGACCTGTGTTAAATAACATATTGTTACGGGATACGGGTTGCTATCATCCGTTTCTGTACAACATAACATTGTATTGCTTCATTTGCCCCCTAGTCTTTCTTTGGTGTCCTTTTATGGAGCAGCAGGTATCACAATTTCTGCATCACTCTTCGACGTCATCTGGGAAATTCACCCAGTAGTACTTTTCCCGAATCCTATCCAGGGTGTTATTCACTCCAAAATGGCCTCTAGACACTCCATTGTGCATTTCTCGCAAGACACCTTTCGGTCTACTTTCTGGTACGACAAGCTGGAGCGTGGTGGCACTTTTCCCGTCGGGGCTTTCCCAAGTCCTCTTCAGTAAACCATTCGGAATCGCCATGGAATCCCATTGAGCCTACATAGCTTTTACTTTCGGAGTCTTATCTGCTATGTCTTTCCGATGAGGTCTTTGATTTTCCAACTTCCATTGACGTATGACATAGGAATGCCTGGTCCTTCTCGTTGTTCTACTCGTTGGAAGTGTCGACATTCCCCTTTACAAGGCCTGCATGATAATGCATTTGCGTTACCATGAGATCTGCCTGGACGATGTTCAATTTTGCCAGGGATGGCGAGGCTTCTTCCAAGCTGTCCAATCCTAATGATCCTGGGGCCTCCGTGGGGCCAGTCAGCGTTCCCCTCTTCACACTGACTGATCTTAGTTTTCCGGCTGATGTGTCGGTCCGCCAGATTGTCGTCGTGGCGAAGTCTGACTCCTTCCCCTTCGAACGCGACAGTCCCTTTTAAAATGGCCCATTCTGCCGCTGTTGAAACAAGACCCTGAGTTTCTGTAGGTCCTCATTTCGGGTCCATATGTCTTCTGTAACCAATGTCTTGTGCCCTGCTTCTTGATTGGTCGAAATATGAAGTCATTTTCTTCCTGAATTCACACTGCTCGTTCAACAATTGCTTTAAGATTGAGTTTGACTGCGGCTCTTCGTGTACGTCAACTATTCTAACTCTGTGGCCCCGTGTTTATCCTCGACGCCTCATACTCCAATGCCCGAATTAATGCCTCATTTGCACTGGAATGGCTTTGCACGGACTTTCATTTTACTGCCGCAAACTCCTTCGATAAACGGCTGGACTGCTAGCTGGTCAAGGAAGAGATAGAGGGTGCCGCAGGATATGCTAATCTTGTCAAACGCTCAATGTCCGCTCCAAATTCCTGTAGATTTTCGCCTGGCTTCTGCTGCCTCATCCGTAGTTCTGTCTGGTAGATTATTTCGCGATGAGCATTACCAAACCTCCGCTCTAACGCCCGCGGCAATTGCGTTGTAATTACACTTTTCAGTGGCCGACAATGTAGGCATGATGTCTGCAGTCTTTCCTCTCAAAGCTACTAAAAGTTCGGTAGCCTTGTCCGAATCTGTCCATCCATTTTTAACTGCCGCCGCCTCAAATTGGTCTTTATAAATGCTCCAGGAAGTAGTGCCGTCGAAAACTGGAGGTCTAGTAATGTTTAGTCGCTCAGCGGTTGAAGTTGGCCCACTGCGACGTGTTTCCCAGATCCCCCACCGTTTTTCTAACTTCATGTTTGACTTGATCCACGTCTTGTTTGACTTGATCCACGTCTTGTTTGCCTTGATCTACGTCTTGTTTGACTTCAGTCATTTTGGTTGAGACAAGTTCTTGCAACTCGCGCGACGACCATCCGTAAATTCTTGAAACGGAGCAGGTTGATTTTTTCTTTGTTCCTTTATCGCAAGTTGCCTTTGTTTTTCTTGTTCCTATTTCTCAAGTTGCCTTTGTTTTTCTTGTTCTTCCAGAAAATTCCTTGGTTCCTCTTTGTCCTTCTTCAGCATTTCCATAAGCGCTGCCTGTTGTTCATCCATGATTTTTGTCGTAGATCGAGTATATGGCAAGTACAAACACCAATGTTCTTGCACTGTCCTTACCTACGTAAAATTCCACACAGTCACAAGTGTGACGAAAATTATCCCACTTCTAACACCAGTTGTAACGGAATACGAGTTCCAATAATATATCGTCCCGAGGTTGCGGTCGGCGCTAGGCGATGCCGCTTGGGCCCGAATCTCTGTGGACCGACGGTCGGACGTAACAATATTACATGACCAGAACTCTTTACTCCGTTCATTCTATGATGAGCATCTAAGTGTGCTTGTGTCTTACACAAGCACATTATGCACAAACAAGCAGTCTTTTGAACTATCAGAGCAAAAATTGCTTTTTTACCGATTAGCGCTCAACGCACCTAAAAACCCACATTTAGCAACTCCCGAAATATATGAGAGGGGAGTAGTTTGATCACAAGTTCCTTATTGAAATGCAAAAATGCTTATATTATCAGAATGTACTAGGAATAAGGACTAAAACTTAAAATGGTTAGAAAAATAAGTTTATATCATTCTACGAATACGTACCATAACACTATCTTATGGTTAATTCCATCATCCCAAGGGAAAGGAGACGAGTTCGGACTCCTCGCGCCTACATTAGGAACGGAAACGGAGGCGTGTTGTGAGGGCAAGGCATCTCCCCATCTACGTAACTGTTGCGGGTTAATAACTGGTTCCGGGACTTTGCCCAAGGGCTCTGTATCCATCACGATTCGCATTAAAAATACCTGAATATAAATAGTACTTATTAGTAAAACATTTTTTTCCTATAAAAACTTCGTTTCAGTGTCAACAATAACTATTATTGCTTTTTATGCGTAACAATAAGCCAATCAATTTAGGAACATTACCAACTAAAGGACATCATCTTTTTAATACACTAGTCAAGGTTTAGAGCAGGATACTAAACTTGACAAACAATGCACAATACCATATTTCATTCTCCTGGTAAATTTTTAACATTAAAACCGCATTCAGCCTGGAACAGTATATTATTATAATATATATTCACATAATGCGCTTCTCTATACTTGGCTATTAATAGCAGAAAATTCCACTCTTGATTAACAAGAAAAAGATATCAATTTCGAAATACCCATCAACACCGTACTATTCATTTAACCGACGTGACCTTAAATATCTTAAACAACAATATTTCATAATGCTATAACTAAATAGATTGTCGCTTTTTCCATAAAAATAATTCGAACTACAATAAAGCCGACCCTAGGGAGTGACGCTTTCAACAAAACGTAATTTTTTTTTGTTATTTTTATTGGCTTAGCTTATCTCGGCTCTTATCGTATAATGTTTGTATTCGTAATGTCGCTTTGCCCCTTTTCAAATGGGAACATAATTACTTTTTACTTTGGTTGAAACATGGAAACTATAAGAACTTGACCCAAAATCCTATAAAGAGCTTTGCATTTTTGATGGGGCAGAGAGGTAAGAAATGACCTTAAAAGGTTTCTATTTGGACGCAAACGATTTTCTCATTGTAAAATGAGAAGTGGGTCAACCCCAGTCAATATGTGGGATTACGACTCACGTAAAGGCATAGAGCATGCAGCAGGACGATCAAAGAACCGATTGTAAGCCGCTTAATAAAATGTCTATGCCTATGTAATGGAATATTTGTATTAAAAGTAATAAATAGTAATATGTTTAATTATGATATCCCTTTTATCAAACACAAAATGTTGCAATACTAGAAAAAACATTGAATATGGCTTGAAAATTGTCGATTGAATCAAAAAAAGTAGTACGGTCTGATCTTAAAATTTTCACTTATAATATGTCTAGTGCATGACTTATTTCCTGAAAATTTTTTGAGAACACGAATTTTCCAAAAAAAATCGTGTTTGAAAGAAAATTTCCTGATATTAGTTCAAGCTCGAGGGGTATTCAGTAATAAAATTTCACACTTTACCAATTTTAAACGTTTGAAAACTCAAATTGATTATTTTTAACATTAAAAAACTAACATCAAATATTTCCACCAACTTTAGTGGGTCAAAGTTATTAAAAAATGAAAATGTATTCTTTATATTATATCTTTCAATGATTTATGTTGGGCTTAGGTAACTAAAGTCGAAAAGTTGCTTTTTATTTTGCTAGACGAGAGTCTAAGATGCTCGACTTCATATTAAAATTAAATCATGTTTTACCAACTTTAGTTAATTAATGTTCTTAAAAAATTAAATTATATGGTATCTTTAAATGATTCTTGTTCGCTATGTAACTAAAGTTGGAAAATGGCATTTTATTTCACTAAAAAATTCGCTCCCATAGGTAGTAAATGAGACTTTATATTTGACAGATCTGATAAATTTCCACTTATTAATTTTTCTGAAACGTCAAAAACTTTGGAACATTTTTGTAAGTTGCGATAGCAACCAACCAAAAATCCGGCCTTTGATTGGATAAAGAACGTAGTTGTGAAATTTTCATACATAACACATATATTAGAGTAATACACACACAAGGATATAGGCGTCCTAGTTGAATCAAATCAAAAGTCTCATCTCTTAGTCGTCATTGCTATTTAACACCGCTTGAGACATTGAAGCAACATGTGGTTTATCGCTAAGAGATTACCAACCAAACTACATTTGAAATTTATAAAGTGATCAAAAAAATTGAATATTTATCTTCTTCTTCTTCTTCTTTATGTGCCATGTCCAGTTTCCCGAACGCACAGTAGAAGGCAGGCGGGGCAGACACCCCGCCGGCCTAAAACACCTTACCATACGCTGGCATAGCTTAAGGTTAGTGTTATCGTCGCAAAAAAGTGTTTTCATTCGTTGCCATCCATGGTATCACTCAAGATAACAGTATCATCCGCATCTAATGGTATTCAGCAGAGCTCTCTGCCTCTTTCAAGGCTTTCTTATATATTTTATAAGAGTAAAGATTAAACAAGAGTGGTGAGAGAGTAGAGCCCTGGCGCACACCCCTTCGAATCTTCACACCAGGTGTGGTGAGCACACCGACTCGTGCCTCGGCCGATTCAGAATGACGCAGCCTGTCAGAGGCCTTTTCATAGTCTATACAACTTGGTTGATCTGCGTTTTGTAGCTGCCAGATTAAGCTCAACCTGACATGAGAAATGTCTCTAAGAAGATAGGCCAATGATCATTTGCATTTTATTCAATTTTCCTCCCTGATCACACCAGGCATGACTTGACAAAAGTGTTCTCTGTTCTGAAAAATATCCTCATACAGACCCTGGAGTGATTCTACTTTGTTTGGATGGAAACTTCTCGATTGCTAATATTTGAGTTTCTATCTAATTTACTTTTCTCATCAAATCTTGTTTCTAAAATTTCTTTCTTCTTCTATTTCTATGCTACCAGATTCCTGAAATCTATTCATCTGTCCTAGAAAAGAAGCAACTTGCTGCAATAGGATATTTTTTATAATAGATTCTCTTGGTTAACAAACAGTTCATTCAATTTCAATGAATCCCTGAGGTGTAAAACTCATTTCTATATTAATTTATCAATAAATTTGAAGTAGGTAGTTTACCGAAGACTGAAAATGAATTTGCATATGATGTGTTTCACTGACAGTGGTTAATGGCCGTTGCAAGTAACTACTAAACTAAGCCATATTTTTACAAAAAAACATTGATATTTCTGATGCCAATTTTGGCAACTGTAACTTGCAAAGTGCGTAACTCCAAGTTTATCCAAAAATGAATTCTGCTATTTATTCAAAGACGAAGCCAAGTATTGCAATATACAGTTTATTTGTAAAATAGCAAAAACAACTACAAAAAATTTCAACTCATTTAATAAATAGTTTTTTCTTTTACAATACATTTTGGGCTTTTTCTTTGAAGTTTAGCAAAAGATTGTTCTATGAAAATTAACATTACGTGAATTACACTGACAAATTGTAAAATTTCAATATACAATTTGAATAAACTACCCCAGGTTCATTAGAAAACGTCTAATGAACTGTCTGAGTCAAGTGAATCTAGAATAGACTTAATTTAATAACCTCCATCCATTTATGAATTTTTGACAAAAAAGAATGAAATAATCAAACTAAATGGACTTTTGTTCTTTCATCTTTTGACATTTCACAGCCAACTATAACCCCCTATAATAATTCATAAATAATTGGAAATTTAATCAAAAGTGCCATCAACATGTAGAAACATCGTGCTCTACAGTCCATTCAAATACAGGAGGTCTCAAAGTAAAAAAAAGCTCTGGAGAGTCATCACAGTCATCTTGATCACCAATTGGCACTTTCATAGCGGTTATCTGGGACATGTAAGTGTGAAGCATTTGTCTATCACTTCCTGATGACTCTCCAGAGATTTTTTTTGTCTTTTTGGTTTTTGTTTACTTTGAGTTCTGCTTGACTTGATTTGAATGGCCTATTCTAGAAAAAATAAAGTTAATCATATTTTTGCATTTTAGCACATTCTGTATAATGCTATATAAATAAAAGTACAAGTAGTTATTCTATTCGTTTTTGTAGACTGTTATAAACCAAATTGTTCATTTTTAATTTAAATTGCAGTTTGTGATAAAATTTTCTGTTTTTGGTTTTTTAAAAAATATACCGGGTGTTGCATCGTCGTGTGGGACATAGGAAATCCCATGTAAATTTTAAAAGGGTATATTATTGGCTTCCCTAATTATTTTAGAGAAAAAGTCTATTTAGATTTTTTGAAGAACATTAAAAACCACAACTAAATAGACGACTTCAGACATTTTTTATTAACTCGTTTAAGAGTTATTTCCAATAACTTTTTAAGTATTTTGTCCTTTTTATTGCCCTGTATTTACGAACACCAGTGATACTTTGCTATCAAACACTAAAAAATCATGAATGACAGCTTTATTTGACAGCCAACTCTTTACCTTGACTGGTGTCGGTGAATACGGGGCGATAAAGAAGACAAAATTTAAAAAAATGTTACTGGCAAATAATTCGTAAACGGGTTGATCAAAAATGTTTGAAATTATCCTATTGGTTGCGAATTTTAGTGCTCTTTAAAAAAACTAAATACATTTTTCACCAAAATAATTAGAAAAGCCAATAATTGACCCTATCAAAATTTTCATGGGATTTCCTATGTCCCGCCCGACGATGCCTGTATCCGGTATATCAACTTAGCAACAAATTTGTCAACAGTCCGTTTTCTCTCAAAAAGTGGAATAATTTTGATTAAGAAATTTTATTTCTATAAACCATAATGGTAAGGTTAATTTATTTCTGCATACTCACCAAAAATTAAAATATGCTTGAATTTATAAAGAATGCTTTATTAACGAGCTATTAAAAAAAAATGGGTGAGTTGAGCATTTTAGATTTATACTTTTTAGAGCTGTCTATTTAGTATTTTAATAGTTTTATGAAGACCTACAATGTGAAGATCAAATCTGGATGATAGTGTAAGCATTGTATTGCTCTAAGGGTGCAGAATAACCTAAAAATATTGAAAAGCACTCAGATTTTCACTAATTCAAATGTTCCTATTTAATAAATACATTTGTGGAGCCTCACTGAGTGGACTAACTCCCTAATATTACCTTCAGGGATAATGAGAATCATCAACATTGTGTTTTTTTTACAAAATTGTCACCTATGTGAAACATGTTATCTAGAGGAGAACAATTAGCCATGTTTACATGAACTAATCTCACCTAAATTGAATTTTTGCCATATTGAATTATATCACATTAATCAAACCACAATAATTGTACTTAAAAATTATAAACTTTTTAAGTTCTTAATTAAATAATTAATGATTATTTGAGATAAAATTACAGTCTTCTTGGGCTTATTCCTAAGTTCTCAATTCCCCTTTCTTTTGTCTACTATACAAAATAAGACCTCAGTACAGATTTGTAAGTAAACAGATACATATTTGGGTGCTGGTTGATATTAAGCATTACGGAATTTCGAGGTTTTTTGAAATTTACAATAAAGAGGGCATCAAATTAAGTAGCTTAAAGCAAAAAATTTCTGGAATATTCATATTTGTACTAAAAAAATAATAAAAAAAAAAACAAAAAAATTGAACCATTTATGTATATTTTAATGCCCCACGGCCCATTCATAATTAAGTTCATATTTTTTACTTTGTGTTAGCTATCTCTGTCACCTAATAGACCAGCTATGTTGCCAGTTCCTCTCTCAATATCCAGAACTAGGCCTTTTCGGAAGCAGTTAGCTAAGAATGCATTGTATCCTGCAATGGCCCCTAAGTTCAGGTGGCGCGGCCCAACGCCAAAGTAAAACTCTAAGTTAGTTTTACTTTGCTTTTGGTTAAGTTGGTTCAGATTAGTTCAGTTATGTTTTTCCTTTGGTTTAGTTAGTTCAGTTAAATCTGTCCTTTACTGTGGCCCGTGCTGGGCGCCTTTTGACCTGTTAGGTTAATTCAGTTTTACTTTGCTTTTGGTTAGTTCAGGTGAGTCCAGTTTTGTTGTTCCTTTGGTTAGGCTAGTTTAGTTATGTTTTTGTTTTGATTTGATTAGTCCAGTCTTACTTGTCTTTTATGTTTATGTTTGTTTCTTGTTGCAGCGGCCCTTTCAGCCCACTACAGACCCTGTTGCTTGCTAGACATTAAGTGTGGGCTCTGTTGCTTAAGTTAGTTCAGTTTTACTTTGCCTTTGGTTAGTTCAGTTCTGTTCTTCCTTTGGTTAGGTTAATTTAGTTATGTTTCCCTTTGATTTGGTTACTCCAGTCTTACTTGTCTTTTAAGGCGGCCTCTGCTTTTCGATACACAGCACAGAGACACAGAGCATTTTGCTTGCTACACATTAAATGTCTTAGGTTAGTTCAGTTTTCCTTTCTCTTTGGTTAGTTCAGTTATGCTTTTCCTTTGGTTTGATCATTCCAGTTATAGTTGTCTTTTAGAGCTGCCCTTTAGGGCCGCGTCTGCTTTTGTCTCAGCAGCTCTTTAGGGCCATTGCAGAGCATATTGATTACTGCATATAAATGTGGGCTGTGTTGGTTAGGTTAGTTCAGTTTTGCTTTGCCTTTGGTTAATTCAGGTTAGTTCAGTTCTGTTTTTCCTTTGTTTAGGTGAGTTCAGTTATATTTTTTCTTTGGTTTTGTTAGTTCAGGTTTAGGTACTTGTCCTTTATGGCGAGCCATGGAGTGCCTCTAGACCTTGTGACAGTTAGTTTTACTTTGTCTTTTGTTACATTATTTCATGTCATATTACTTATGTCTTTCTTTAGGATAGGTTAAGTTTAGTTATTTTTTTTCTTTGGTTTGGTTAATTGAAATTACCTTAGTCCAGATTATTTCTTCATTTTTCTAATTTTCTTTAAATTTGGCAACATTGCATAGCAGCACAAGCAGCAACAACGATCTGTCATTGTCATGAATGTCATTTTCATAACTGCTTTTTTGTAGGTTGTAGGACAAAAATAAATAAAATAATTTCAATTTGGTTTCTCTATTTAATGAAATGTAATTAAAAAAAGCTTTGTAAATTAAAAGATTTTCATTTCAGTTCAGTTTTTGAGCCCCCATAACCCTTATTTTGTACTGAAAGCTATTGCTTTGTTTTTCTTGGTATACAATGCTATTATATCCTACTTTTTTTAATATTATTTGGTACAAAGATGAATATTCCACAAATTGTTTCGCTTTCTACAAACTACTTCATTTGATGCCCTCTTTCTTGTAAATTTTAAAAAACCGTGAAATTCTATAATGCTTAAAATGGCCAAGGCCCCATATTTTTAAGTAAAGAGAATAATAGGTATAAAACTAAAAATAAGATTCAAATTACGATCAAGTCAAATTAACATAAAACATCTGAGCATTATTTATATTACATAATTTTTAACACTTTCCTATGTTATAAATTAATTTATCTAAGTTAAGACTTCTAATTTAGTAATTTAATACCGTTATTAAAAAAAGACAGCTTTGCAGCATTCTTCACACAGTTTGATTAAAATTAAAAATGCTTGAAAAGAAAATAAGAAAAAAATGCTTTAACTTTTATGAAAAAATTAAAATTTGTGACTTTTTTGAAAAAAGCATTTTGAATTAATTCTAGAAATAAATCACAGACTTACCTAATTCATTTCAATTAATTAACACCAACACTCAAAAAAAGAGGATTTAAAATTAACCTTTTTGTTTAAGGATCATAAAAAAACTAACCAGGCTGCCTTCCAGTGCACATGGTCAATTGAACTAAACTCTTAGTCTCAGGAAAAATCTAGGGGCTCCTAGAACCCGTTTGGAACTAATAATTATAAATAAATTCTATATTTTCCATGAACAAGCAACTGCTACTAAAAATTTGGAAACTCTGAAACTGACAAATTACTTTTTTCACCAATTATTATACAAGTGGTCTTTAAATCGATTCTAAGCAAGACCTGAAAAAAATGCTATTAACTAAAAAAATCTTAAAATTAGTTACTTACAGCAACAATGAAATGTTATACTAATTAATCACTACACCTTGAAAATTCTGTATCTCGTAACTCCTCGATTTCAAAAGAAAATCTAATCATTGATCAAATAACCTATTAACTTGTACATACTAATATTAATATGACGTCTTGTTTAAACATTTTTGATCTGATAAGATCAAGAACATACGCAAATCGATAGATAAGTACTTATTATTATTCTAGGTAGATGAGTACTTGAGAGAGTAGATTATAATGGCATTTAGTCATCCACTGGGAAGAAAGTTTATTGGTATTGTTTCACAGCACAACTTGCTTTTTCATGCTATTTAGTTATATTTTTGAAACTAATAAAAATTTGGGTAATAATTGAAATCACACTTACATGATATTTTAGTTCATCCAACAGTAAACAAAACCAAATGACCAAAGTATAAAGTTTGTAAAACTCTAACTAGTGTACAAGACACTTTAGGCACAGAATAAAATATATTTTATTCTGTGCTTTAGGTAACAGGTATACAAGACACTTCTCATGTACATGTTCCACTAAAAATGATTCCTTTTTGTGAGACATGTAATGTAAAATAAATTACCAGGAAATTACATAAAAAATGTAAGAGAACAGCCCACTACCTAGGTTGAGCAGAAAGTTTTTCTTTCCTAATTGCTATGCAAGCAATACACCCATAGAAAATTACAGCAAAACCTGAAGCTTATTAAATGATCAAACACAATAAACAATAGCCTGGAGCCACTACATATTTCAAACCCCCTGCAAACCCAACAAGGGCCAAGGCCACCGGTTTTAGTTTTAACCTAGGGTGCTTAAGAGCTTATATAACACAAGAACACTGTGAAATGAAAGAGCAATGACTTACCACAGGACAAAGAAGCTAATGCTATCCGCATATGTTTAAAAACCATGCATAATAATTAATTGTTGATAATAATTTGTTAACAACAACGCACTTGCACACACCACACACCTAAAAATAAAATAAACAATTGTCTTGTCTTGTCATATGGTGACGCAATTGACGTTTTTAGCATATGAGACACATCTTGCATTTTGAATCTGTCATTTAACTGAAAGCCATGACGTAACCCAGTATGCACTTGCTTTTGATGGCTGACACATAATAATACAATCTAACGATCAAATAAATAAATATCATAATTTTTGTCATTGCAATTAACTCTCATATATCATCATTCTTCCCTATCCAACTAATTTTCATTTTGTCTTAAAGTTTGTATATACAATTTGATTGTTTAAAGAAAAAAATACAGGATGTAATGCAGTGTTGCCTGCGGTCATTCCACTTGATTCATGATATGGCATCATTGCATTGACTTTTCTTCACAGCGACAACAAACAGCTGTTTTTGTGTAAACAAACAAAAATTGTTATATTTTTTTAGTTTTTTTTGTAATGAAAATTTTAAACTTAAAATTGCTCAACTTAATAAAACAGAGCAAAACCATTTTATATAAGGTAAAACTATTATAAAAGAACCCCTCAATAAATACAACTTTTATGTAATTTTTTTACTGTGAATTTCAGCCACTTAGTACAAGTTTTTCTAAGCACTTTCGTACAAGCTCCTCAAACATGGTCAAATTCTTAGGTCAAGAAGAAGCAATAAATATAGACGTAGAGCTTTTTAATGAATATAAGTACTCAGTGGATCAACTAATGGAACTAGCAGGGCTCAGTTGTGCAGTTTCTATTAGCAAGTGCTTTCCCCAAACTACATTAGGAAACAAGTTGGTTTTAGTTTGCTGTGGCCCAGGTATACTTATCTATTTTCTTCTTTCTATTACAAGAAATAGAAACAGTCTTTTAGGAAATAATGGTGGTGATGGTTTAGTTTGTGCAAGGCATTTGAAACTTTTTGAATACAACCCTGTGGTGTATTACCCCAAGCAGACCAACAAAGAGCTCTATCATAATCTTACCCATCAATGCTCGTCAATGAATATTGAGATACTCAAAGTAAGTAAAAGCAGTCTTCAAATAATATAATGATTTAGCTCATGTACTGCTTGATTTCTCCTCTCTCAAAGAGCCTACCTGAGAGATCAAAAATTGAAACTGATTATGGTTTAATTGTGGATGCCTTGTTTGGATTTAGTTTTAAACCTCCAGTCAGAGATGATTTTATACCAATTATAGAATTAATGAAAACTTCTTCTATTCCTGTTGCAAGGTAGGTACATTAAACTGCTATATAATATTAAATATTATTTTCAACCCAAGCTTTTTCTTCACTTTAGCGTGGATATACCTAGTGGTTGGAATGTTGAAACTGGTGAACCTGAAGAAGGGGGCATTAGACCTGAGCTTTTGATATCATTGACTGCTCCCAAAAAATGTGCAGCATCATTTCAGGGAAAGTACCACTACTTAGGTGGGCGATTTGTACCCCCAAAACTATCAGAGAAGTATCAATTGGATTTGCCGAAATATCCAGAGTCTGAGTGTTGTGTTTCATTAAAATAAATCCATATCTAAGATCTGGTTGTATTTTTTTATGCTTATGAATTAATGAGATTTCTATTTCTAAAAACAATAATGAGTATTCATGTGATTTCATTAAAACTCGTTAATCTACCCTCAAACACGGCCAAGGAAAACTAATAAGGTTTTATTAATAAAATTGGTTTCTTGGAAGGATCAGAATAATTACAGAGATAAATAGTAATTTTGCTGTCTGAGTCTTTAGAGAAAAATAGTACTACAGTTCATGTATGTAGTATGAACACATAAGTGTAGTATCACTTTTTTCTCTACGCCCTAGGCCAGTTAGACGATTTTAGAAACCTAGAATGAAGAACAAAATTAGAGTTTGTACTCTGTACAATTATTAAAGGCCAACAATAGGATTCAGTATGACGTCAGAAATATTAAAATCCCATGTGCTTCGATTTTTAAATGTCATTTGTCATTTTAGTTGACGATTGACGTTGACATGGGACTGACATAACCTCAACTTAAATTTTTATTTTTTAAACATTTTTTGGAATTTCCTTTTCCATTTTTATGGATTTTGGAGTATCAAATCGTTAATTTTTGATTAAATTGCGGTTTGCGCTACCAATTTACCAATCGCACCAAAAATCTAGTTATCTGCTTTCACGAGTTTAACCTTAACAATAAGTTGTCAAAAACATTTTTCAAGACACAGGACATAATTAATGAGGAACATCAAAAATCTTTTTAATGTGACTTCAACTTTAATCTCTTTTTTCTTTATTTCTTTTGTTGTTTATGTATCTACATGTGTGGTAAGTAACTAGCTTGTGCTTGCACTGTTTGTACTTTTAATTTTTACAAGATCAATTAAGCTTTTATCATTTTTTTAAACATATGAACGTATTTATACCATGTCCTATTCCTTGCTTTTTAAATATATGTGATGTGTGGTGTATGTACCTTCATAATTTTGCTTAACTAAATATGTTTTCTTCATGACAAATTATGGGTACTTACTAAAGCTAGTATTACACTGACAATTATTTCTCTTTTCTCATTTCTTGGCTATGTTCAATGTGCATTAATTGACAAATTTCTTTGCAAAGCTTACCCTTTAGAGCTTGTATTCTACTGAAAATACCTTCACAAAGTTCTACATGAAGTGGCTTCAAGGTTAAGTTCTTTGGCTGATATAACAAGTCCTCAATCATTTTTTCAAATTGCCTACTTTTTGATTTGTTTATTGCTCTCTTTCTCAAGGCTTTTAGTGAAATGTTGAGTAGGATTCAGCTCCTAATTGAAGTAGTACCAATCAAGCTCTTTGGCCACAAAGCAACATTTATCAATCCTAACAATATGACAAGCATGTGTATATAATGTTTACTTACAGGCGAGCACCAGTTGCTGAGTCTTGAAAAAAAAGTAGATTGATAAATTGTTATGAATATTGTTATTATTCTATTGAAGATGATTTTGTTGGAGAGTATTAAACAGGAGTTTTTTTAGTAATTAGGGCGGATATGTAGATTGTTAATTAGGATGTTTTTAGTTTTCTACTTTGTCAAGAATTTTTTAACTTAAAAGAATTGTGAGATTTTTTTATATTCTGGTTTGTAATACTATAATATCAAGTTACTTTTAATTTTTTGAATATGGTGAATAGAAAAATA
Organism: Taphrorychus bicolor; assembly: GCA_951812265.1. Taxonomy (NCBI): domain Eukaryota; kingdom Metazoa; phylum Arthropoda; class Insecta; order Coleoptera; family Curculionidae; genus Taphrorychus; species Taphrorychus bicolor. Next base: position 8,130,036 of record OX638300.1, read on the forward strand.
GTACCAATCTACAATTATCTCTTGAGAGTGTGTTCTCTTCACCAGGGTATTAAGAAATGGTACTTTGCAATTAAAATTGTTTTCAGCAGTCAGTTGGATATGTTGATTTTGATAAATGAGAATAGAGCTTGTTGGAATAGAGAGAGTTTCATATACTTGGTTGATTGGGACTGCTGTTATTATATAGCGGGTGTCCAGCAGAACCCTGGACATAGGAGATTAACATGGGAAATCGGTTTTTATTTTTTTGCTCCTTAATTCAAAAACTTACCTCAGTTTTGGCTGTTTTTTGGAAAGTGCAAGAATTTGACTTTCTGGGTATTTGATAAATTTGACTCATCCCAGTAAACGTAGGTGTTGGGTTAAGAGTTCACAACTTTTTGGTTTTTAATTTAATCTTTTGCTAGCTTCATATTAACCTAAAATAATTACATAAAGCCCACTTGGCAAAAATTAAAAAATTATGCAATCTTAGATTTATCTTCGATTTTAGATGTGGTATTATACATATTTTTCAAATGTTTGCAATTGCAGAAACATGGTTTAGCAGTCAGCAGGCATAGTAATTCAAAATTATTTCTTTTTGGCAGGTACCTATAATGTGTTGTTATGTGTTCCCTGGCATATTAAACAAAATCATAACCCTTAGTCATGCAATATACCTAATAATAATTATTATCTACTATCTAGCAGTTATTTTATCTATCTACACTTTTATCAAAATTTTATAGTACCTATTTACTTATTATCATTAGCTACTTTCTTAATGAATCAAAAGGAAATAGTGATATACGAAGTAGTGTGTGAATATTTGCAGTTTTTATCAATATTGATAATAATAATGACTTTCTATTTCAGTGATTAATGAAAGGAAATAAAATGACAGGTCCAGTTGAAGCTAGCTCCAAAAGAAGACAACGAATAGAGAATAAAAAGAAGAAAATGGCTGCCTTGTTGGATATAGTTAAACTTAATGAGAGCGATAGACAGAAGTTAAAAAATAGCAAGTCTCTAGGTGTGGAAAATATGTCGATCAATTTAACTGAGGAGAAAACTGAGGATAATGGTCATAGTCCTAGCAAGAAATTCAAAACTGATAAGTAAGTATGTGGCTATTCAAGGGTTTTTATGTACTGAACTAGGGTGTAGTAACAGTTTCTGTTAGGTATAATATAATATATATAAATAGACGAAAGTAAAAAACGTTACAGATACACTAAATTACTTTTCAAAACAGTTTTGGTTAAAATTACAGGCTGTTTTATATACAATAATCGGTCACCGCAGTATTAAAATCTGCGACTAAAGAATTTCTTAATTGTGTAAAGAGGCCTCCTAAAAGTGATCTCTTGAACTTTACAGCGCTGTCGATTTTCCTTATGGTGTTTGGAAGGTGATTAAAAACAGCTCTGCCTCAATACATCAAAAAACTCCTTAATGGTCTCTGCAGGGCAAAAGTTTGAAAGGACCTGGTATTTATCACTTGCTTCCTGGTCATGCCGCTACGATTCCTTGTTCCTATACAATAAACATGTTGTTTATCTTAAGAATGTACAGCATGGAGAGGGTGGGAATTTCGTAGTGCCGAAAGAGAGGTCTGCATGAGTGACCTGACATGGGTCTACCCTTTTGCAAGACAACAATCTCATTGAATACGTTTTTTGTGCCGCCGCCCTAGAAACTGGTTCTCTATTGTAGCTGTGATTTCACAAGTGCAAAGTATTCAGTTTTACACCTATCACCCTGATCCATGCTGAGGAAATTGAGAAAGCTGAGGAAATGTGTCTTCCAAGTGCGTCGTTGTGAATTTAAAACGTTTGTCAAGATGGAAAACCGAAAACGAATTTTCCTTCAGTGACCTAATTTCGTTGCCCTCTAAAGTTAGAAGCTCAAGACACAACTCTTCTCGAGATGCTTCCTTTTATTAATGGCAGGTCCTGTTGATTTTGTCTGTTAGATGCACATTCTCCTCTCTTTTCGAAAGGTTTGTCGCATCACATGCATATAGAGTAACTTTGATATCAACTTCAAGGTGTATGTGATGTTTTATTAATATAAAGAAGATTAGGACCTCAAGAACAGAGCCCACCGGACCTTCCCGGTTCACCAGCCGCTTCCTTGAAATCTCGACCCTTCATATCACACTTTGGCCTCTTCCTCTCAGGTATAAGCCCATCTATATCTATCAGCACATCTACAATATGATTTTGTAGTTCACACAATCACAGACCTTGAGCAGGTCTCAGAGAACCGTTGTGTCTGACTCACCATGTTGATAGTCATTAACAGTTCATTCAGAAATAGAATATTGTGTCACTTGTGCCACCACCCGGATCGAAGCCAAACTGGTTATGACTCAGCACACCTCCCTTCAACCGGAGCGACACAAGTCGGTCCTTTCTCAGTCTCTTTGACAGTGTTAGGAGCAACCCTATATGCCTGAAGTTTGCAGAGTACACCTTATGAAGACATCACCATTGTCTTCATGAGACAGTACGGAAACTGACCACGACCGAAGGAGATGTGTATGGCTTCACTTAGTGCCTCTAGGATGTCACAATTGTGAAGGTCTGCGCTTCCTTCTCATCTTATCCGCTAGTGTGTTTGCTCTTTATCTCTGATATTGTCCACTTAAGCTTAGGAAAGTCCGTCGGGATAAGTTGGAATGGTTTCTGGTCCGCGCATCCTTTCAGATATGTTTTAATATGTTGCTGAATTGAATCCTTGGAGGTCGTCCGCCCTCATTGTGCATCCTCGAAAGATAGCGTCGAGTTCACCATTCACGCCATTCTCCCCACCTCTACCACTCAGGTCGTTCACAAACTTCCACGTCTCCCTCAGTCAATTCGTCGCCTCCCGCAGTTTGTTTCGATAGTGCAGTTGTTGTGCAGCTCTGATTGTTCTGTTGTAAGTGGTGAATATGTAGTGAAAATGAGTCTAAAGTGTTCATTTGAGAAATCTTCTTCAGATAATTTAAGCAGCGCAAGTTTCGTATGCGTTTTCTACAGTTTTTAGCGTTTGCTTTTTAATTTAACAATAATTGGAAATTATTCGTTGCACATGGGAGTGAGTTGTTTCTGAAAATTTTTGCTATTGGTCAACAGACCAATTTGTCTTTATAATATTCTACCTATTTTCTGAGACATTTTCGCTAGCTGTCAGATCAATATACCAAGATCATAGTACCTCGTGACCGTACTGACGTACCTAATTGTATATCCTTGCAGATGCAGCTGCTGTTCCTCTATTAGGCAATGTTCATATTTCATTATTTTACAATTATTAAGCAGTTCAAGACTATCTAAAACAAGGATAACTCACCAACCTTAGTTCTTGTGGACTGAATGTTTAAGAATAGGTCACTAATCCATTGTTCTCCATTGCAATATTTCCTAAAACGTGGTTCTTCGATTTCTCCGGTCCTATTTGTCACAGCAAAATACCTGCATAGGCAGTGGCTTGCTACTGGGGGTTTCTTTGTTCTCCGTTGTGCCTTTAATTGTTATATTGAGATTATCATTTCTCTGCTGCCAATCATCCATAACCCGCGTTGTCAAAACCTCCGCGGCCCGTTCAACCACTACAGCTTGCTCCTTCTTCAGGCTGTCACCGGTAAAATCTCATCTCCCCGTCGAATCGCTGACAAGAACAATCTGTGAGAGCTGTCATGTTGTATGTCCTACAAAGAGTTGAGACACCTGTTTCCTGGCTAGCAAGTTTCGTGACTTGTTTGAATTATCTCGTAGGAGATCCTACTGCCACCCATTGAAAAATTACACTTTGAAAGCACCCCCAAATTTACAATCTAAATGTGTCCGAGCTTTGAAGCCGTGGTCCAATGGGATTTTTCCCTGACGTTTCGTCTACAGCAGCGGCAGACATTATCAAAGGCGATGAGGCAATGGACGAAGTGCTGTCCCGTGCTTCCTGACGTTGACTGATTCGACTGTGGGGAGCTCCGTGATATTTGTTCGGCGCACTTGAAGTATGTCGTAGAACTCGCTTTCAGTCTGCATTTAGAAACGTAATTTTCTCCTTCCTGTTGAAATTGTTGTGGTGTTTGACGATCTCAATGGTCTCTCTCGTTAGTCTCGTATAGAAACGCTGCGATTGATATAAGATAGCCACCTCGTTGAAAAATATGTCGTGACGTTCGGAGAGAGCGTGTTCTGCTACTGCTAACTTTTGTGTTTGTCCCAGCCTGGAACTCCTCTTGTGCTCCGAAATCCTCGTGTTGACACTGCGTTTTGTGGTGCCAATGTATACCGAACCACAGCTGCATGGAACTCCCGATGCCGATAGGGGATCTCTGCGGTCTTTGGCCGATCTCGAGCTCTGTTGTATTGTACGAGTGGGTTTAAAGACAGTTTTAACACTGTGCTGTTCCAGTAGCCTGCCGATCCTATCCGTTCATTTGTAGATGTATGATAGACTAGTCCATCCGCGCTTTTCTTCATTGTCTCCCGTTGTTCCTTCCTGGCGCTCTACATTCCTTGGACGGATTCTCTTCCAGATGCTTCATTCCCCTTTCCAAATCAGCCGGCTCACAAATTCTCTTGGCACCGGACAGAGTCTGCCTGTGAGAGCGAGAGATTCCTCATCCGAGACTATAATAATAATAATAGTGGAGTTGATTAGCGTCCTTCAGGAGAGTAGATGGCAAATGGTGTAGCGGGGTGAGGACAGTGAATAAAAAACTTCTACTTTACGCAGAAATTGCCGACGTTTCGACGTTTATTTACGTCTTTATCAAGGCTATTCTGCAGAATGCGCCGAAGTTTTCATGTCATAAGCATGGAGATACATTTCTTGCCCAAGAAGAACATCGGAAAACAATGACAATAATACGCACTAGAACAAACACAATTATAAGGCGCCGTCTGAACCCCAGACAACAACTCAGGCCCAGCACACATCAAATTTAACCGTATTGCTCCGTGGAGCAAACGACAATGAAGGACCTGAAATCCTATTTAATATAAAATCTGTAAAAACAAAAAAAGCAATGGGACCTGATGACATCCCAGTAGAACTCCTCCAAATTATCAACGAGAAAAACATTGATATCTTAGTTAAACTTTTTAATGATATATACAACACGGGAGAAATACCAGAAGAATGTCTGAAATTTGTATTCATATTAATTCCCAAAAAACAACAAGCCAGGAGGTGCAACCAGGAGGATAGCCAGGATCACAGGCTAATAAGCATGATGAATCACACACTAAAGGTGTTCGTTAACATTATACACGCTCGCATAAGAGACAAATGCGAAAGTGATTAAGACGAGACGCAGTTCGGCTTTAGAAATGCCCTTGGTACCATCAGAGAAGCAATGTTTGCTCTGAATGTTCTTCTCCAAAAATGTCTAGACCAACGTAAGGATGTTTTCGTGTGTTTTATTGATTATGAAAAGGCCTTCGACAGAGTGCAACACGAAAAGCTCATAAATTAATTGAGAGATACTGGTGTTGATGGAAAATATTTACGTATAATTAAGAACCTGTACTGGCGACAGAAGGCAGTCGTTCGAGTCAATGGAAGATTTACAGATGAACATCAAATCCAACGAGTCGTTCGACAGGGATGCGTCCTGTCTCCACTGTTGTTCAACCTATATTCTGACAATATCTTTCAAGTGGCTTTTTATGAAAAATATTTCGGGGTCAAAATCAACGGCGAGCTGATTAACACCATTCGCTATGCTGACGATACGGCTATTTTATGTGATGATCTTCGGGGTCTCCAAAGTCTCATAAATTCTGTTAGTGCAGTGGCACAGGAATCGGGACTGAATGTAAATGTTGCTAAGACAAAGTTTATCGTCTTTAGCCGTCAGCCATACCTCAACGCGTCACTACACATAAATGGACAACGTTCAGAGAGTATCCAATTTTAAATACCCCGGATGCTACATCACCGAGCAACTCGACCCGGATAGGGAAATTAGATGTAGGATTGAAACAGCCCGTACAACGTCCCGGAAGATGAGATCACTGTTTTGTAATGACAGCCTGAACCTAAAGCTGAGGCAAAGAATGATTAAATGTTACATTTGGTCTGTGCCGTTGTACGGAGCTGAAGTCTGGACACTGAAAGCTGCCACAATCAATCGTCTAGAAGCATTTGAAATGTGGTTACATAGACGGATGCTAAGAATATCATGGGTGGGTTTGCAAAAAAATGAAGCAGTCTTAGACAATGCAAATACAGTTCGTGAGCTTTTGATAACAGTTAAATGCCGAAAACTGGCATACCTCGGCCATGTTCTCAGAGAAAATCGCTACCGCATTATACAGCTTGTAACGAAGGGCAAAATAGGCTGCAGGGGCGTAGGAAGAAAAGAAATCTGCTGGTTAAAGAACGTCCGGGAATGGACAGGCATACATAGCGTCGAACATTTGTTTAGAGTGGCTGAAGACAGGGATCAGCTCGCCATCGTGATTCGTCAGGGGGCCTGACAGGGCACAATAAGAAGAAGAAGAACCAGATCTATCATCCCTACCAGAGGCTTGTTCTCAAGGTTTTTTGTTTTCTTTTTATTCGCTTCCCTTGCCTGTGCAAGGTTGCCTTGAAGCATGAGTTTCTCTTGTTTTCTTGAATGTAGCTCTTTAAGCAGTGCAGATTTTGAGCTGTTTAGATGTTTATTTGTGTCTTCTAATTTAAATCAAGAAACTGTTTGCAAAATTATCCATCGATTGGGTAAATTTAGAGACAAAACTAAATGCGCATCGGGAAGTGTGTCCATCCTCAGTCATTATTGTTTCACAAATAGTAGATTAGATTTATTTTTTCATTATTCTATATGGTGACAAGATATATTGTAGGATCAATTAAAAATTATTGGTTCTGTATCAAAAATGCAGTGCCTACTAAATTTATAAAAAAAATTTAACTGAAAAAATCACGATTTTTTTATAATCACGGTTTTCTTAGATATATTTTTAAAGCTTACTCTGATAGTAAAACATACGTTAAGTATTTTCATTTTTCATCATTAACCATTATTTTTTGCATTGTACTACAGTTGCACTGAGACACGACTAGGACCAGCTGGGAAACCAATTCTTCAAGGCGGAGATTTTCTTGAGCTCAAAAGAATGCTCAGGGAGAAAACAAACAAAATAAGACAGGTGTGTGCGCTGGTTTATATCTAGTAGTCGAGCAGTTTGTAGATGACCATTTGGTTGCGTTGTAGCAGGTGTAGGACAAAAATAAAGAACTTCTACGTTTTTGCAGAAATTATGCCGACGTTTCGACCTTTATTTGACGTCTTTCTCAATGCTATTCTTCATAAGGTGCAGAAGTTTTTATCGTCATTAGAGGTGTACAAAACAATCATCTCGGTTTTAACAAGCACCACAATCAATAAAGCAGGTGTCCACTCAAACATTAACCTGTCAATGATCCACCAGATACCAGATAACCAGTCAAAGATCTTTGATGGGTCTGTGTATTCAACCTGCGGCAGTTTGACCGGTTAATGTTTGAGCGAACGCCTATTTTATTGATTGTGATGCTTGTTGGGACCGAGATGATTGTTTTTGGTTTGTTCTTCCTCGGTGTTGTGATTGATGGATTACTACCTACACCTCTAATGACGATATAAACTTCTTCACCTTATGTAGAATACCCTTGAGAAAGACGTCAAATAAACGTCGAAACGTCGGCATAATTTCTGCAGAAACGTAGAAGTTTTTAATTTTTGTCCTACACCTGCTACATCGCAACCAACTAATCTGAGAAGGACGCGATACCACACAGATGACCATTTGTTACAGGCTCCAAAATTTAAATTAAGAGAAATGGGAGAGAATGCCACATTAAAAGTGGCACTGGACGGCCGCTGCCCTCTTTTCTTATCCGACGTGCAACATCTCTTGATGTACTCCCAAGTTGGAGTGCATTCTCCATATACCCCTGCAAGGTAATTCAGTTCAGCCAAATGGTTTTGGTGTAATTTCTTGAGCGTCGAATATTTTTTGCAGATGGTGCAGTTTGGAAAAATACAACCATTTGTCAAATGTTGTGCTACTGGTCTTAGAAAATGTATCCCTTTACCATTACGAATTATTCGAAAGTCATTTTCCTTTTACTAGTTCTAATTTTGACTACAAAATAGAAATTATATCCCCGTTCGCTTATAATAGTGAGTTTGTAAAGGAGTTGTCGATGGTTCCCTTATCAGGTAAGTCAGCAAAATGCATAATAGTACCTTCCTTCTCCCAAGGAGAGGTAGATGTTACCCTTAGAACCTTAAATGGAAAAACAGGTCAATCATTTGAAATAGCGTTTAATTCGCTTCCGCTGACGCTTTATTATTTTTTATATTGTTTAAAAAAAATCGGTGCTTGCCAAACATGTGTTGTAAAGTTTCAGGTTTTACTTTAAAAAAAAAAATTTTATTTGGTCTCCTTTTAGTAGAAATGGTAAGAGGAGTAGGTGGCACGCTCACTTGCCAGTACTTTTATCAGAAAAAAAACTATATTTTTTTACTACTTTTTTAAAATCACGTTTTGTAAACAAAAATGGTTCAGCAAATATTTACTATTTACTCGTTTGGTCAATTTAGTTTTACACCTGTTGGACTTCTCAGTAATAACTGTAATAAGTGAATAAACTGAGAATATGGTTTATACTCTTCAAAAAAGAAAAGGGTGGTAAGTGGCGCACGAAGGGCGGCAGTTCTTTTTAATGAAAGGAATCCAAATTATGATGTTAGTCATGAAAAGTTTTTCGAAACCACTGGAAAATAAAACAAGAAATAACCGACGAGTGTTTACTAAATGAAGAAGCTGAAGTTGGTGTTTTGGGGTCAATCGTTGCAGAGCCGACCAGCTCCTTAGTATCAGTAGCAGACGGAAATGAGATTGCAAAAAAAGGACTGAAAGTGCATAAATTCGATCACTATAAAATGCACATACTTTGAGAGCTCAATGATCATGATTATAATAGAACAATCGAATTTTACGAAATGATGTCTCATCGAATCTTAACTCTCACTTATAATTCACGAGTCAAGAATTTAAATAGATGCAGAAGGTAGTTTACTTCTGTAGGACAACCTGTTACATTTTCAGCCAGACGATATTATTTCCATCCCAATCAATAGTGCTTAAACGAGAGATCCCGGCTGGATGGATTGGTAGAAGGAGACTTGAGAGAGAATTGAATGACCTTCGAGATCGCAGGATTTAACTCTCTTATTTTTTTCTTTGGGGACTTCCTAAATACGCTGTTTATAAAACAGTACTTGTCCATATTTATACAGCAGCATGCCGGTCATTTTCCGATGACCGTTATTCCTGTTCAGAGCAAAATGCACAACATTTTCAAGTTATTAATAGTGGGGTAAAATGTTGCGTCCCAGGATCGGTGATTTGTTTGTTAAATTGGCGAATTCGGACAAAATTAAACTTCTTCAGGGCTACAAAGACATTAATTAATCCGTCAGAAGGTGAAAATTAGGGTTTTTAACGTGCGCCCTAACCCGTAGTGCTTTTAATTTGTATTCTAAACATACCATTGTGTTTAGACTGGAGGTGAGGTGTATTTGATGTTTTCTGTTTCTCCTTCTGGTCGCCCTGAGGAAGTTTAAGCTTAAATAGACAAAACGTTGGCGATGAGTTTATAAAACTGTGAAGGCTTTCACGGCCGGTCAAAATACAATCTTAAGTGTTTTCCGGGCTTTAAAGCCGTGGTCAAATGGAAATTCTTCCTGACGTTTCGTCTTCAGCTGCGGCAGACATTATCAAAGGCGATGAGGCAATGGGCGAAGTGATCTCCAGTGCCTCCCGACGTTGGGGATTGATTCCCCCGCCGTCGCGCTGCAATGGAGGGACTGGGGTGAGGGTAGTGGTGGCGTGGGGCTTCGGCGCACTTGAAGTATGTACTAATTTCCTCCTTCCTATTGAAATTGTTGTCGTGTTTAAAGATCTCGATGGCCTCTCTCCTTAGCCTCGCATAGAAACGCTGCGATTGATATAAGATATCCACCTCGTTGAAACGGATATCGTGACCTTCGGAGAGAGCGTGCTTTGGTTTGTCCAAGCCTGCAACTCCTCTTGTGTTCCGTAATCCTCGTGTTGACACTCTGTTTTGTGGTGCCAATGTATACCGAGCCACGGCTGCATGGAACTCTTTCTATTATTTTGAGGTGTGACAGTGTCAGAGTGAACCCTACTGAGGAGGTCTAGTGGGAGCGAAACGCGTCTAGGGAGTTAACTCTCTGATGATCTCACACAACCTTTCGCTGAATGTTTTCACTGGGTTATGGAAGATTTCAAGCTTTATAGTTAAATAAATATTTGAGCTTCTACTTCCCCAAAGTACGTAGGAATCAAAAGTACGACTTCAATAATCTACTTTCTTCCTCTGTCTTTCGTTATTTTACTGTGAGGATATCCCAAAAAACGGAAAAGTAAGTTAAGGGGTTAACTACCTTCATTTCTTCATTTTCCTTCATTTCAAAAGTTTTCGGTCGGTTTTAAACTTACCTTAAGGGTTTCTTCAGATCAGAAAGAGCGGACAAGTATATGGAGTATATTATTTCTTCTATCCTTATATCATCGATTAGGGCTTTTCTTAGTAGTCAGTTCGAACACGGCGGCGTCAGCCATTGGTCTATAACGCTCTGATGACTCTCCATAGCTTTGTTTTGTATTATTAGAATAGAAACCGTGGTTTCTAGTAGCAGTACTCTCTCATTAATTGATCATTATATAATATGGTAGCCAGTTGTCTCACTGTTGATATAGATACGCGCACACTCGCAAATACATCTAGTAACCCAGTAATGTAGTAAAAAAATAAATTGCTGATAATTTTTGATAAACGAAACGTAGGGGAATCAACCAAGACCGTCAGTTTGAAGTTTATTAAAAAGTTTTTTGACACTACTCAAAAACAAAAAATATATTTAAGAATGACACAGCACATCTAGCCTGGGTCCGGTGCAAATAGGCATGTCTGTTACAGTAGAATAATCTTCCATAACGTAGTGAAAAACTTCACCTAAAGGTTGTGTGAGATCATCAGAGCGTTACTTCCCCAAGACGTCAAGAACCGGATATCAATTTTCAATTTCAAGCATCATGAAAATAATGTTACGCCCGACCGTTGGTCCACAGAGATTCGGGCCGAAGCGGTAACGCTGAGCGCCGACCGCGACCCCGGGAACCCATCTAGAATAAACGAGAACCGGGAACAGTCGCCTCCGTTTTCAGTGTAGTAAATAAGCGGACAAGCGAACAGTGCGAATTGTTAGTAGAGAGTAATTGTGTTTTAATCGTGTTGTATTAGTTAAAAGTAAATAAAAGTGTGTAGTTAATTGACGATAAAGTATTGAAACCCGTATATCCCGTAACAATATATTGTAATCCGTTTGCATTACAACCACTCACGCGAATGCGCAACTTTTCCGCCATTTATCCGTCGCGTAAATATCGTTTAAGATTTACCCTAACGCTAAGAGAATCTTCATGCTGAACATCCCTTATATCGGAGCGACTAAATATTTTCAATCCTACACCTTGAGTTTCGTAACTACACCAAACCAACTACCACCAAAAATTACAATTTACCACCAAATAAAGATGTTTGGGACTAGAACATTACTGCACATATTGTTAGTTTTATACGTTTTTTTCATATAAAAAGCATAACGATTTTTATTGCAGCGACTCAAGTGCGAAAGCTTGTGCACGAATACGGAACGGTGGAGGACGCTGCGAAGCAATGTAGTGAAATATTTGACACCGTGAATCACTTTTTCCCCATTAATGATGCTGAAGAGGATGGCAATAATACATCCAAAGATGTCACGCCTGGTTCCCTACCACCCACAGACAAATTTTCGAGGTTGACCGTTGAGAAAATCATTGTTGTTCTGTTTTGAATTTGCTACGTTTTCAGGACGCAATTACTGCTGTCGGGGTGGCAAATGGTGGAAGAAAATTTTCCTCTCCCTATAAGAGGCTTGGCTGAGAGAAAGTATTCCGATTACATTTTGACTAAAGATAGTTATAAAAGTGTTACTGCGCACAGCCCATTATTAGCTATTGATTGTGAAATGTGTAAAACCGTAACAGGTCAGTAATGCCATTATAAATTGGACGGCTTTCTGAAGAAAGTCGTCAATTTTTTCTTCGCAAATGTGATGTTCAAAACTTACTTTCCACTTGGCACATTGAGTTGTCTTGAAGCAGTTTTATCTTTCTTAGTTACCCAAATCTGCTTAGGTTCTTTTTTCCGTTTTTCTAGGTGAACTAGAATTGACCAGGGTATCGTTAGTGAATGAAAAGCACGTAGTTCTCTATGACACTCTAGTTAAGCCCGAAAATAAGATTGTAGACTATTTAACTAGATTTTCTGGTATTAACGCCAAAATGATGCGCACCGTTACGAAGAGATTAAGAGACGTCCATGAGGAATTAAGACAACTGATACCCGACGATGCCATTTTGGTAGGTCAGTCTCTGTCAAACGATTTGCATGCCCTGAAAATGATGCATCCCTACGTGATAGATACGAGGTAAGTTGAAGATAAATCTGAGTTTTAGTTTAGAATTGTTTCTTTTCTTTTAAGAGACCATTTCGCTTCGTTTTGACGAACAAATGAAAATTATCGATATCTTTGCGAATAGTGGTACATAACTTGGTATTTTCCCAAAGGACGCTGTTCTAGCAACAGCAACCAGTCTACCATAGACATCATGATGAAATTAGGTGTCGTTAAACTGTCGTTCAATTGGTGCACTTATAAGAACAAAAAGTAGCTTTCGTCTTTTTTTCTACTTTTAAACAAACTAGATACTTTTAATGGTGTTCTTCGATGATAGTGGTTTGTCCTTCCGTCGTAACGGCAGCCCAAACGCAAGTTCCATTTATACTTTGGTAGCAGTGGGCTAATACCAGAAGAAGGTGGTCGTTTGCCCTTCCGGCTTAACGACTTCCAGACCAGCCCGAACGTTACTTCGAACACCACCTCCTTTACAATTTTGGTTGCGATCGCCTTTCCGGCATAACGACCTATAGACCAATCTGAACGGGACCTTAATACTGATCCGTTTTCTACCCTCCTAACAGGGGGCTGCACCCTGACGGTGGACCTGCAGTCAATCTCCACTCCCGGAAACCGGGCTCTCGGAATATTCTTAATGCTCTGCTGACCTACCCTGTTGTCCTCTAGGAAGAAAACCCTAAAGGTGGCAATATGGGTTTTGACAGTGTCAAAAGGTTTGCTACGTACTACAATGGGACCCTCTCCACATGATATGGGAATTGATCCTACCCACATCCTCACCTTTCCTCAGAATTATAGTGTCATCATCAAATACCGTGAATAATCACGGAATTGTAAGGTGCGTCAAGTGATTAATGTACAGCAGAAATGAACCTAATACCAATATACTGGGACGATACATTTAACGACCGGAACCATTTAAGCGCCACACTCCTGAAACCGTAAAAAGACAGTCTTCGGGGGAAGTATACAGGGTGATTCAAGTAAAGGGTCTTATTAAAAGTTCTGGGAAAGTAATAACGATAAGTTTTTAAAAAAAAAAATTGGGACTATAGCAAACCATGATGTATAATTTTAGAAATATTTTTATAGATGCAGCGTTGCCAGATCTATCAAAAATTAATTGCAACTTTGGATTTTCAAATAGAACACCTTATATATTTCTGCTTTTTCGGATTCTACGCAAAATTCTAAACAACTTTTGTGGATAGTTACCTAGTCCGATCTCTTGCCGTTTATGAAAAAAAAGCTAATTTTTGTTTTTTCTTTGTCGTAAAACACTACTTTTATAAAGTTTAATATTTTCGGCAGTAAGTGATCTAGCAACTTGAAAATTTCACATGACTTACCTAATGCATGTCGTTAAATATGTACATGTTGACATTAGAGTCATGTTATACAGGGTGTGTCGAAAAATGTTTATTTTTTCAGAAATTTACTATTAGCTTAAACTCATGTTTATTAAATGGAACTACCCTTATTTTATTTTGTCATCGAATAGAGCAATAATATATCTTCAAAATAACCCTACATGTTTCTATACCCATCTCTGACCGTTTTTGAAATACAAGCGTGTAAATGTATTCCATTATTTTAATTAACGCAAAACAAATTACTTGGATAAGTAGGCCATGGCAGGTTTTTGTTTAAATTGTCCTGACAACACTTTGAAGTTTGCAAACAGTGTCATTTCAATTAAATAAGCAAAGCAGTGCAAAAATGGAAAATCAAAATGAATATTCCAATGTAGATATACTAAATTTGTGTTATATTCACGGAGAGTGCAACAGAGTTACGTCAAGAATATGTAGAAGATTTAACGAATTATATCCACATATCCCTCATATGAATGCAAAAAAGTTCCAAAGGTAACTTAATACGTACGTATTGGCAAACGTGATTTTAAAATTGCTTGTTTTTACAGATATCAGTCAAACTTTAAAAATCATTGTCTAGTTAGAAAACCTAAGCTATTTACGCAACAAGTTGGCAATGAAGAAAACGAAATAAATGTTCTTGCGTTTTTCAATATTTATCCTCATTCATCAATTCGGAATTCACAAATAGATTTAGGACTTCCATATTCAACGAATCAACGCATTTTAGCTAAACACAAAATACATCCATTCAAATTTATCACTCAACAAGCTTTATTACCAAACGATGCCCAGAGACGTATTGAATTTTGTGAAATGGTTTTAATTAAAATTCAAGAAGATGCCCACTTTTTAAAAAAAAAAATTATTTGGACGGATGAGTCAAAATTTACCAGGGAAGGAATTTTCAACAGGCAAATTAATCATTTCTGGGCAGATAGAAATCCAAAAATTGTTAAAGAACGCGGCTTTCAGATTAAATTTGGATTTAATGTTTTTTGTTTGTTAATGGACAATAAATTCGCATATTGTATTTATGAAGAAAATTCGACATCGGATAAATATTTGAACATTTTAAGATCAACAGTTTTTGGATGGATTACCACTACAGTTATTAAGGTCTTGCTGGTACCAATTGGATGGGGCTCCTGCTCATTGTACCAACAGGGTGAGTCAGGAGTTAAATGGAATACAGATGGATAAGACGCATTGGACCGTGGGACTGGCCACCTCGGTCGCCAGATCTTACCCCCCTAGATTCGTATCTTTGGGGAACAATCAAAGAACGGGTGTATGCAGAAGCAGCTATTGAAAACCGGCGAGAACTAGAGAATCGAGTTCGTCAGACTTTTGAACAATTGGCTTCCGAAGAATTACGAAGGGCAACTACAAGATATGAACTTCAGTGTTTGCACGACTGCCTTAATGCAAATGGTGGACATTTTAAAGAATTATAGCTAGTTACTTTTATCAAGAGGTTTTTTTTTCATTTTTCATTTTACACGCTTGTATTTCAAAAACGGTGAGAGATGGGTATAGGAACATGTAGGGTTATTTTGAAGATAAATTGTTGCTCTATTCGATGACAAAATAAAATAAGGGCAGTTCCATTTAATAAACGTGAGTTTAAGCTAATAGTAAATTTCTGAAAAAATAAACTTTTTTCGACACACCCTGTATAACATGACTCTAATGTCAACAGGTACCTATTTAACGACATGCATTAGGTAAGTCATGTGAAATTTTCAAGTCGCTAAATCATTTACTGCCAAAAAAAAATTTTACACTTTATAAAAGTATTGTTTTACGACAAAAAATAACAAAAATTAGCTTTGTATCATAAACGGCAAGATGTCGGACTAGGTAACTATCAACAAAAGTTTTTTAGAATTTTGCGTAGAATCCGAAAAGCAGAAATATACAAGGTGTTCTATTTGAAAATCCAAAGTTGCAATTAATTTTTGATAGATCTGGTAACGCTGCATCTATAAAAATATTTCTAAAATATACATCATGGTTTGCTATAGCCCCAAAAATTTTTTAAAAACTTATCTTTATTACTTTCCCAGAACTTTTAATAGGACACTTTACTTGAATCACCCTGCATACCGATCCATATAATCAAATGCCTTGAAAAAATTACAAACACAGATGCTTCCTTCGTGTTCATTCTAGTCAAAACCTCCTCCAGAAGTAAGTCGTTCAGCGCTTTATTGGTATTCAAGAAAGATACCATGCACCTCTTGATGACATGTTTAATATTTTTGAAGAGTGCAGGAAATAACGATGAAACTGGCAGTATAGCCGCCCTTGTGAACGGGGATAACAAGAAGGGACGTCAAGCATCCAAGAAAAACACCCACTTCCCGCCTCGAAGGTGTGAATGATCAGTCGGCAAGAGCCAACAGGCTTCTCAAGAACTCTCTAGACACGCCATCGCCCCAAGGCTGACCTCCCCATGATAGTCGATAAGTTGTCCCTGATGACGTGTGAATCAGGAGCCAGCAAGAAAAATATCCCCGGCACCCGTAAACCTCAGAAATAAGAGCGGATCTACAATTGAAGCGACAGCCCCGACAAGATTCGCATCAACAAAGCAGTAGTCAGAACAGTCACTAGGGTTTAGATTCTCCCTTCGACTTTCGGCTTCGACCAGTTCTTCGCGTATTTACGGGCTCTCCTAACGGAAGCCAGCAAATCACTGCTCTGTGGTCAGAAATATCCGTATCATAAATCCTCTAGGTGACCGTCTATTGCGCATTGAAACACATAATCTATGGTGGTTGAAGGCGACGTCATTGGGTTGTTTTCGATTCGCGCATAGAGTTATTATAATGGTTATAAAGAGTATGTAGTCACCAATTTGTCGATCAACCCATCTGTATACTAGTTTCGGGGGTACCCCTCATCAGTACAGCTTCGCAGGAGCAGGAGCAGGCGACATCCACCAGCGTATTAGATCTAATAATGCACGGCAGATGGCTCTCAGTTCGAGAAGCAGCCCATATTGCTCTGTACCTTGCAGGTTCTTGGAACCAGAACGAAGTGGGAAGAGTAGGTGATCACCAATTTGTCGATGAACCCATCTGCATACTAGTTTCGGGGTTTAGCCCTCATCAGTATAGCTTTGGCTGGTCGACAAATTGGAGACCGTGAGTTCGCGGCTTAAAGCCAAAAATGTACGGACGACTGGTGAGATGTTGTACAGAGCAGGAGCAGGCGACATCCACCAGCGCATTAGATTTAATACGGCATGGCAGATAGCTCTCCGTTCGAGAAGCAGCTTACATTGCTCTGTACCTCGCAGGTTATCGGAACCAAAACGAAGTGAAAGAGTAGGGCGTCGGCTTAAAAACCTGGTGTCGGTATAGTTATACCAAATCATAAATCGGGTTCTACACTATGAACCTTATGCGTCACACAGGTGAGAGTGTTCTTGGGTATTCGGTCTGTTTTTTTTTACCAAGCTTTCGATATTTTTTAATATTCCTCAGTTGCTCTTTACTGCTAACTGTTTTATGAAGCGAAGGCATGAATGTTCCCGCAATTTGAATGAGATACACAAAAAAGGCTTTTCGTCACGTGTTTCATACAAGATTTTTTCTAATTTTGACTACAAATACTACCTACTTAGAGAGAGAGTTATTATTATTATTAAACTTCAATATTTACTTTTAAACCACTTCGTATCTACTTAATACCGTAAAACTATAGCAACGATGTGCCGCAACCGAAACCTGCAACTGGTGATGAAACGAACTTTTCATCGACATCATTACGAAAGATTTTACTTTTCGTAACTAGTTACGAAAAGTGGGACGTTACGTCACTGTCATTAGTATTGAAAAGTGCCACTTTATATGTCAAAATTAGAAAAACATATTAAAATAGTCGAAGTGGACTAGCCACCGCCACGTTTAAATCGAATTTGGCAACTTAAGCAAACAATTTAGCAAGGAATTCCACCCGATATCATTCTTCCTTCTCGTGAAGGCATGTCGGTATGTCGGTTGATATGTAAAAGATGGTTATTAGAATCTAAGGGAATCTAGTGAGGAGTCGCTTGAATTTGAGGCTGCAATGTCAGGTTGTTGTGTTTTGCATTTGCTGATAAGATTAGAATAAATAATGCTTAGGTCTTCTATGTCAGTTCGTTTGTTGGTGGAGCGGTTTTCTGCAGCATTTTCGAACA
This sequence comes from Taphrorychus bicolor, assembly GCA_951812265.1. Taxonomy (NCBI): domain Eukaryota; kingdom Metazoa; phylum Arthropoda; class Insecta; order Coleoptera; family Curculionidae; genus Taphrorychus; species Taphrorychus bicolor. Next base: position 8,148,127 of record OX638300.1, read on the forward strand.
TTTCTAGGAAGACCCTTTTATGGTAGTTGGGTTCCCTATTTAAGATTTTGATGTCGTAAAAGTCCATGAAATGACCCATATCATTTTGATGCTGACATAGTGCATTGCAGGTTTTAAGCAAGCGACAATCACTCTTGTGCTTTGATACCCTGCTGTTGAGAACATCTGATGTTTGGCCTATATATATCCCTGTACATCCTGTGTAAGATATGCGATAAACCACTCCCGGCTGTTTAAGGACTTCGTCTCTATCTTTGGTTCTACTGTAGAGATCTCCAACAGACACTGTTTTTTTTCCAGGCTAATTTAATTGTTGGTTCATTATGGAAAAGTTTGCTGACTTTGGTTGATATTTCTTTGATCAATGGAGATGAAAAGTATTTAGCTTGGGAGGGATTGCGAGGGGGAGAAGGTGTTGGCAAATTCATGTAAGTGAAGTGAAAAGTTTCGTTGAGACCACTATTGTTATCATCCGAAAAGCTATTGGAGTTGTGCATTAATCGATTGGTATGTAATGTGTTAAACAATAATTTGTTGAGAAGTTTTTGAGGATATGAATTGGTCAGTAAAATTTCCTTAAGTTTATGAAGTTTTTTGAGTTTTAGAGACTCATGCGATATAGATTCAACTCTGTTTTTAAGGCAAGAACGAGATTTATTTTAGTCCTTTGTGGCTGGAATGATAATTTAGATATCTCCCAGAATTAGTAGGTTTACTATACCAATCGAGAATGATTTCCTGGATTGATTTTCTAGCCACTAAAATGTCTAGAAATGGGACACTGTTATTAAGTTCTCTGAACCGTGAACAGAATGTGTTGGTTGTAGTTGTTGAGTATCGCAAGAGTTTCGTCAATCTGTTCCGCGGATACCGCGGTTATTATATCATCCACGTACTTTTTGAAGAGTCCCAAAACTAAGACATGGCAGACAATGATCCAACAGATCATCCATAATGTATTGTGCGATTATCGTAGAGAGGTTGGCTCCCATAGGAGTACAAAAAATCTGTTTGTAGAATTTCCCCTTGAATGCGCAATAAGTTGTATCCCACACCAGGGAAAGCATTTCTAAGATGTGTGGCTCGGTTAGGTCTGTACATTCACTAATGTCATGCCAATGTCTGTGGAAGGTTAGGTAGACCGAATACCCAAGAACACTCTCATCTGTTCAGGTTAGCTATCGTAGCTAATCGGTCAAGAATACTGTCTGCTTTGACTATCCTTTTAGTGGGCTTTGACGCCAAAATAGAATGCGGTGACAAGCAGAAAGCATGCTACCTATTTTAAAACCTATATAAATTAATGGATGGGTTCATACCGGAGTGGCGTCGCAAAAGTGCGACGTGGCAATATGCGACGAGCGACTCAAATTTAAAACAGGTCCTATAGCGCGATCTTATAGGATCCGCGCAGACTTTGTTGACTTGCTTAGTGGCTAAGATCAAAAAGTTTCTTGAATGTTTCCATTTCAATCCTGTAGAAGTTTTGATATTTTTTAGGATGCACTTTCAGCTGTTGAAATACAGTAAGCGCTCTATGTGTAATAACATTACCTTGTAGGTACGGATGAATCCAGACTTTTCTCCTTTTTTTTATCATCCTCTTCCTTACAATCACAGCAGTAATCAACGCAATACTGTCTCCTTTCCGCGACGTTATGGTTAAATTGTTTTACTGTTTTCCAACGGAGGTCGGTTGATAAATGAAGTCGCACTTAGCGTGTCGCACTAAGTCGCACTTTGGTTTGAAAGTAAACCGGAAACATGGCATTTTCGACGCGCCATCAGTTTCCAGGCAGCATGTCGCACGTCGCATGCTACGCTGGTGTGAAAGCCCACTTAATGCTATAGGTATCTTAATTACTATTTACGTCAACTATTTTGTTGATTAGCCCTTAATGCTGGGTATTTTCTACTAAAGTAAACCTGACTATAGTAATTTTTCTTTTAGTGTAATTTTTAACATTTCGGGAGACCGGACTCGCAAAACCAAACTTCAGACCCTAGCCCGAGAATTTTTGGAAGAGAAAATTCAAATGGGCACCCACGGTCATTGCAGTTCCGAGGACAGTTTAGCCTGCATGAAGCTGGTCCAGTTGAAACTCAAAAAGCACCTTTACTACGGGGACGCGGTACTTAGTTCAATTTACACCGAACAAAGGGCCTACCCTGATTTAGGATCATCCAATTACGCCGTCAGTATGTTGAAGCAGTGTGTTAAGGTGGGCAATACGGCAAATGTCGTTGGAGTTGGCGATATAGCGGACAAGTACAAGTTTTACATTGATAAAGACCTGAAGGAGGAGAATCTGAAAAACATTAGCTTCGTCACAGCTGAGTCAAATAGGGAGGTGATAAAACGATTGTGCACGACCATGGACAAACATAAATTGAATATCGGACACGTTCGGATCGCGCAGGACCAACTATCAGATGAGAGCACGGAGAGGGAGAAGACGCTTAAGACTTTAGATAAGTGGATAGGAGAATTGCATAGCAAGGCAACGAAACCGTCTCTGATTGCTGTGGTAATGAGCGGACGCAAAGAAGGGGGCAATGGGGCATGTTTTATTCATCTGAAAAAAGACTTTATTTCTTAAAGTAAACCTTTAGCTTACGCTCCATGCTAAATGTACATACGAAGATGTCATTCATTTTGAGTAATATATTTTCATTTTCTACCAATTTTTGCATTTTTCCCTGTTTTTAAACTTTATTTAGGCCGGTCCTAAATATTCTATTGATGCGTGAGCAAGCAAAGATAAGTAATTAGTAAGGCATATACAGGATGCCCCAAAAAGGTTAAGAAATCTCGCAAATAGAGATACTAAAGGACCAATTAGATCCATTGAACTACATAAACCTCAAATTGTCAGGGCCAAGTAAGAGCTCTAAGATCTATCAAAATCTAGCAAAAAATACAAAGTGTCATACATAAAGATATTACATTACATGACCTCACACTTTTCTGGCTCACCCTATATACTTAAAAATAAGTGCCTAAAATGGGCTTTTCTGTACAATATAGGACACAGTTGGAACGATTTTTTTTACCGTACTGGTTACCCAGATATCTGGCAGTCTCAAGTTGAAAAAGACCCCCTGAGTATTAAGTTTAAAAAAAAAGTATTTTCTTCGGTGTTTTTCAAGATAGAGGGTTGGGTTTTTCGCTACTTTTTTTGTAAAATTATAGATGGCGCCAACAGAATTTTCAGGAACTTTTGGTTTTTGACATTGTCGCGCAGTGTCCCCCCCGTTAATGATAATCCGTAATCCGTTTAATCGGTGGTTGCGTGGGGGCGGCTGTGTTCGCGGCTGCTGCTGTGTTGCCGCCGTGTCTGCGGAGGAGATTCGACTACGTGGATGTTCTAAGTCCAACGTATCTTCGTGTGTCAAATCTCTTTTACCACGCTGCAAGGGGAACCCAACTCTTGGAAAAGATCTATTGTCCCTTAGGTCGCTGATTTAAATAACGTAAAATTTAATATTTTTGAGATGCCAGCAAGGTTTTATTGTTTACGACAAAACCTGCAAAACGCAAAAAAAAATAATTGAATAGTAATTAAGGAAGAATAAGGGCGGACGTGAACTTTTCGCGATAAGCTCAGTGGTCCCCAGAAACGTGTTTGACGGGTACACGATTTCTTACTAAATTGGAAAAACTACGACAAAGAAAACTAAACTAACGACGCAGTGTAGAAGAGAACAGAATTCTGCTAGTAGCTGGGATCCTCGATACTATGGTGAGTAAAACCCTCCTATAATATACTAAATGATTCAACTTCTACAACTACTCTACAAATACTTAATTGCCGGTAGTCTCCTGTGTCTGCAAAGTATCCGCTAGCTGCAAGAAAATGGCCTATTCAGGACAAGGGCAGAGGTGGGTTGACACTATATGGCACAACCGAAAAAACACTCAACGAAACTTGTCGTAGACGAGCAATAGCCGAATTAATTGTTGTGGCACTAATTAAAAATACAAATAATTAGCGCGGATTTCTAAAGCGAGATTCAAAAAAGGGGGAAAAATTACGAATTGGCGATAATCAGAACGGCGGAGCCAAGGACTTTTCTCGCGGTAAAATTCGAACTTTTTTGCCTTCCCGGTTAATCGTCGCTTTTTGATCGTAACTCTATTGAGTTCAAAACGCGTCTTTTTTCTTTGGAGTGTCGAAGATCGTCCCTCTACCACCCCCTCGGTACTTCTCATCCCCGAAAAGGGTACTGTAGAAAAAATCAATACCACCCTGACTAGTGGCGATTGTATGGCGCTTCGGAGAGCACGGGCATAACTTTAGAAAATGAGCATTTTTGGAAAATGTGCTGGAAAAAGGAAATTGAAAATTAGATCATTAGATGGAATAAATTATGCTCTTTAAAATGACACCTCACATGACATAGTTTAATTGACAATTAAAGCTTTTAATTTAAATTGACCGTTAATTTCCTGGCCCAGTCAATTAAGACATTAATTGCTCGAATCTAGATTCAAAAGATAAGAAATTAAAAGCTGTATCTGATGAGAGAATAAGATTTGAATTTCAAATAACGATATTTGCAAAATCGCTTTAATTACTAAACTATTGTTCGGGTCACGTACAGGTCTGAAATTCTTTCAAGGGCCATAAACCATTAAAAGGGCGCCTTTGCCGGGTAAAGAAGAAGGACAATTGTAGGGTATCATGTTTTATGGCCGGAATTCCCAAGAAATTGTGAAAGTGCCTGTCCAACACTAACAAAAGAAATGCTCTTGACGAAAATAAAAATTATTGCAAACATATGTGCATTTGGGGCCTCATTGGTCTGGTTTATTTAGAAAACCGAAAAGTGGCTTACAGAGTTGCCACGTTTCCACACATGAACTCATAGGCAAACAGAGAGGTCAGTTTGCATAACAACATACAGAGTGGAATTAAAAATTATTACTTTTGCGGCCCCGTATCTCAGTGTCTTTAACTTTATCAAAAAACTTAAAACGTTCGTTTGTAGATTTCTTCCCGTAGCATCCAGTGGCGTAGCTAGTTTTTTCTGCAACTGATAATTTCGCCGCAATGAAACATTTTTTTATTGATACATCTTGTATATTTATATGTACTTTGAATCGCATTGACAAGAGGTTTTGAAAAATCAAAATAAAAAAACATTAACCATTAGAAGCAGATGAAAATTAAGCGCCCCAGTAGATTATATCTAACAAAAACTGCTGGAAAGCGTTTTTACTTTTCATATAACGAAAGAGATAAGCGGCAAGTTTCTAAAATGTCAAATTATCAAAAACGCCCTGTATCGCAAAAACTAAAAACGCTATGAAAATTCTGTTGGTGGCATTTTTTTATTCACAAACACGTAGATGTCGCGAAAACCGCCGCTTGAAAAATAAGCAAGATATCCCACAAAAGTGCACAAAATGGGATACCCTATACTTTTGATACTTTGTATCTCAAAGAGTTAGTAACTTTTGGGCTAAGGTGGTTTATCTACATGTGGTTCAAACGACTTATTTGGGTTTTTACTATCTGCAATTCTTCGAGGACATTTTTTTTATATTATTATTTTCAGTTAGGTACCTATTTAGGAGTTTTATGGCCGAATTTATAAGCTTGCTTTAATATTCTGGTATTGTTGGCATACGGGCATTTACACGTAGAAATTATGTTCTGCTTTTACGACGTAGACAATGTGTAGATAATGTAGCTGCAGTTTTTTTTTGTTTGTTGAATGGCGTTGCCAGCTCGACACGATAATTCCATGACATTTACAATTGCTTTCTTTACACACAACTATAAAAGGTATATTTTCCCGAGCACACCAGTGACTCTTGAATCTGGAGCACCTCCCCAGCTGCAGTATAAACGTCGCTGTCAAGGCCTTGAACCAGAACTTGCAGGTCTGTAACCTTAGTCGTTCTTCCGACAGTCATCGGATGCAAGGCCGATCACTGGCCCCGTAGGAATCTTCTCCCGCTAACGTCGATGGCTTGACCTGACGTTCAACCACCGAAATTGGTACATGGCGATGTGAGGTTAGCGGTCATCCGGTCCCCGCAAAGACGATGCGTCGTCCTTCGAGGGTCAAACGAAAAGTGATAGGTGTAGTTTAATACTTTCATGTAGAACATAGTACTCTCCAAAGGTTATCGGGAACAAGACCAAAGAAAATTTCCACAAATTAAGCAGAAACGGCGACGTTTCGACGTTTATTGACGTCTTTATCAAGGCTATTCTACGACTAGAGTGGAAATTGTGTCATAACTCATATTCAAAAGCCTTCAGCACAGGCGAGGAAGAGCAGGCGATGCGGATACTGGTGGTCTCTTGGTGACTAGCACGTCTGTTGATAGGCTCTCACATCAGTTTTATGTCGCCTTGTTTACTCCGCATCGCCTGTTTTTCCTCGCCTGTGCTGAAGGCTTTTGAATATGAGTTATGACACAATTTCCACTCTAGTCGTAGAATAGCCTTGATAAAGACGTCAATAAACGTCGAAACGTCGGCAGTTTCTGCTTAATTTGTGGAAATTTTCTTTGGTCCTGTTCCCGATAACCTTTGGACTATACTTTTGAGGACGCTACATCTAGCTACTATGTAGAAAATAGTGTAAACAATGTAGATTTTTTTTAAATTTGATGTCACGTTAATGACAACTGAGTGACAACACTGACAGCTTTGGATGGTTATGCTTATATTGTTTAATATTTGTTTTAAAAAAACCTTAAGTAAAACTTACCACATATTAATTTAATCATGTGTAGACGATTGTCAAGTAGAGATGATATCTGATCTGGGGTACATTTTGTTAAAAAGTGGTTTACACCCATTAGGAGTTTAAGCTTTTTAACTCTTGTCGCTCCGTGTCCCCCCAGACGCTAATAATTGGTGGTCGTTGCGTGGGGGCGGCTGTGGTCGCGGCTGCCGTGTTGCTGTCGCCACTGTATCTGCGCAGATTCGACTACGTGGGTGTTCTAAGTCCAACGTATGTTCGTGTGTCAAATCTCTTTTACCACGCTGCAAGGCGGACCCAACTCTTGAAAAGGATCTGTCTATTTTGTTGTCCCTTAGGTCGCTAATTATGGGGGCAGAAGGCCGATAATTAATCCATGGCGTTTCATCTTTGTATCGAAGAAACACTTCCATGGTGTTGCCAAACGGATATAATTAATAAATGCTAAGTTAAATAAAGTAATATTTTGGGGATGCCAGCAAGGTTTTATTGTTCACGACAAAACCAGCAAGGTTTTATTGTTCGCGACAAAAATCTGCAAAACGCCAAAAAAACTAATTGAATAGTAATTAATTAAAAAAGACAATTTTCAGTTTTCTCAGGAATTTGAAATAAAATAGCGGCGGACGTGAACTTTTCGCGATAAGCTCAGTGGTCCCTAGAAACGTGCTTGACGGGTACACGATTTCTTACTAAAATTGAAGAAACAATAACAAAGAAAACTAAACTAACAACGCCGTGTAGAAGAGAAAAGAATTCTGCCAGGTAACTGGGATCCTCGATATTACGGTGAGCAAACCACTATTATAATATACTAAATATTTCAACTTCTACAAATACTTAATTGCCGGTAGTCTCCTGCGTCTCCAAAGTATCCGCTATCTCCAAGAAAATGGCCTATTCAGGAAAAGGGCAGTAAGGGTGGGTTGTCACTATATGGCACAACCGAAAGAACACTCCACGAAACTTTTCGTAGGCGGGCAATAAGCGGTTTAATTGTTTTGGAACTAATTAAAAATACAAATAATTAGCGCGGCGGACTTAAAACGGGATTCAAAAGGGAAAAAATTACGAATTTGCGATAATCAGAACGGCGGAGCCAAGGACGGACTTTTTTCTCGCGGTAAAATTCGAACTTTTCCGTCTTTCCGGTTGGATCGTCGTTTTTTGATCGTAACTCTACCGAGTTCAAAACGCGTCTCTCTAGGTCATAACTCTAGCGAGTTCAAAAATCGTCTCTCTTTAGGTCATAACTCTCGCGAGTTCAAAAATCGACTCTCTCTTTCGAGTTTCGAAGATCCTCTCTACCACTCTCTCGGCACTTCTCATCCCCGAAAAGGTAGTGTAGAAAAAATCGATACCACCTTGACCAGTGGCGACTATATGGCGCTTCGGACAGCGCGGGCATAAATTTTGAAAATGAGCTTTTCTGGAAAATCTGGCGAAACAAAGAGATTGAAAACGTGATCATTAGACAGAATAAATGATGCTATTTAAAATGACACATCACATGAGATAGTTTAATTGATAATTAAAGCTTTTCATTTAAATTGAGTGTTAATTTCCTGGCCCAGTCAATTAAGACATAAATTGCTCGAATTAACATTCAAAGGATCAGAAATTAAAAGCTCTATCAGATGAGAGAATAAGATTTTAAATTCAATTAACGATATCCGCTAAATTGCTTTAATTACTAAACTATTGTTCGGGTCACGTACAGGTCTGAAATTCTTTCAAGGGCCATAAACCATTAAAAGGGCGCCTTTGTCGGTCAAAGAAGAAGGGCAATTGTAGGGTTTCATGTTTTATGGCCGGAATTCCCAAAAAATTGTGAAAGTGACTGGCCAGAAACTAACAAAGGAAATGCTTTTCCACGAAAGTTAAAAATATTGCAACCATATGTGCATTTAGGGCCTTATATGGGACTGGTTTACTCAGAAATCCGCAAAACAGAAAAGTTCCATAAGTTAAAGCTTAAAAGCTTCGAAAAATGGCTTACAAAGTTGCCATGCTGCCACACATGAACTCATATGTAAATAAGGAGTTCAGGTTGCACAACACTCTATACATTATATACATTTTCTATGCGACTTTTACTTGTAAATTGTGTCGTTATATATGACCGATATATATAATCCCCCCCCCACCCCCCCGCTAATGGAGTCACCACGTGTGTTGGCCACTGTGGCGGTTGCGGCTGCGGTGTTGCTGGGGCTGCTGAGATTTGACTACTTGGAAGTCCAACGCATTAGCCTGTGCCAAATCTCTTTTACCACGCTGCAAGGGAGACCCTACTCTCAGAAAGGATCTATTTTCTTCATTGTTCCTTAGTTCGCTAATAATGGAGAAAATTTGGGGACATAAGGGCGATAATTAAACCTTGACGTTTCATCTTTGATCCGGAAGAACACTTCTATAATTCAGCCAGACGGGTATAATTAATAAACGGTTTGAAATTTCTATTTGTCTGGGAAGCCAGCAAAGTTATGATTGTTTAAACAAAACCTGCAAAACCCCATTATAAATATAATAGTAATTAAGTATTAATTGATAAAAACAAAAATTCAAATACGTGTTTTCCAGTTCTCTCAGTAACTTGAAATAAAAAAGGAACGGCGGACGTTAGCTAATTTTAATAAGTCAAGTGGCCCACCAGAAACGTGCTTAACTACTAAAAAACCAACAAAGAAAACTAAAGAGCGCAGATCCGAAGAGAAAATAAAACTGCCAGGGGAGCACTGGGATTCTGGATATTATGGTGAACAATAAACTAATATAACACGCGCGGCGTTTTTAAAACGCGGTTTAAAAGGGTTAAATACGAATTTGCGGCAATCAGAACGGCGTAGCCTAGACTTGTTTTCTCTTGCGTCAAAATTGAACTTTTCCGTCTCCCCTGTTAGGTAGTAACTCTCTTGAGTTCAAAAACGCGACTCCCTGGGACGAAGACGCTAGGTACCACCCTTCTGAATTCTTACTCTCTCCCAGGAGCCACGCATTGACAACCCATTGGTAAGAAAATAGAAAAGTCGATAGGTACCACTCGCGCTGGACCTTTTCTCACTGGAAGGGCAAACCAGCTGTTCGAAGTACGACAGAAAAATCAATACATGTTTTATGGCTGGAATTTCCCAGAAAAGGTAAAAACGTGCCTGTCTAAAAACTAACAGAAAAAATGCATGGCCTTTTGACGAAAAAAAAAATATTGCAACCAGATGTTGCATTTATTGCCTCATAGGACTGGTTTATTCCAACCAAAAACACTGAAAAAGCTTTAAGCTAATTCAAATGAGGTAAAAGATGGCATACAGAGTTGCCAAGTGCCACACATGAACTCGTATGAGTCGTATGTAGCAGAGAGTTCAGTTTGCACAACAGTACGAGATGTTCATTAAAAAACGTCATCTTATATAGTCTGTGAATTTTCGACAGAAAAGGATGATATAATCAAAGTGAATAGACTTTTGTTTCTTCAGCTTTTTATTTGACATGCCTACTAGATGACATTTTTAAATGAACCCCTTTAGATAATGGTTTATTATAATATTGGCTTCGCCAAGTCGGGATTTATTTAATTTTGTTGCAATCCCGCTTTTGGATGGTACTTGTAGAGCGCTCTGACTCCTCGGAGTGCTCTAGAGCGACCATCCGAAAAGGCTATACAAGTTGAGTTCGGTAATTACAACCCGAGCGCTCGGGATATCAGTCTATCTCACTCTAGCTTGTGAAGATTTTATGAGATGATCTGTGTCCGAAGCGCTCGGATGGAATTACCGATCTCGGCTACAATTGATGTCTGAAGTTTGAAGTTTGTAGGTTATGTCCGGTTTGTTTTTTTTTCCGTTATAAAAAAAAACTTTAAAATTTTAAATTGTTTTTATAGAAATATATGAAATGTTTTTATAATATATGAAATAAACTTTCTTTTCTGCATTTTCGCCTAACTGGCAGATTGCGGTAAGTTACATAAACACTAATATAGTTAACTTACAATAATTATCTGTCGCCTTTAATCTGCAAGCATTTGTATTTCAGATAAATCTTTTAATCTTTGTTTTTTTTTTATAAAAATCGTGTAACGTTAACTATTATTAAACTAAATGCCACTTAAACAACTCTTGTATATTTTAATGAAGTAAAACCACAGCCTTCTCTTCACAAGCTTGTGGATGAGACATCATTGATAGCGGCCAATAAAGTTTTTGGGTATGTTGGGTGCCTCCGAGGGGGTGACACAATATTTTTATTTAATTTTTGTTTCAGGTGTAAAGATTATGGCCTTTTTCCAAGAACATAAAGATATGAAGCGCAAACTGGATATTGCCCTATATGACAATCTTAGGCTGCTTGAGGAGTTTTACCCCCTACCAACCAATCCTCCATTCGATTGTTTCACCTTCACAAAAGAGATGTTTGTTAAAAGCAATAGGGCAGCCTTTAACAATGTCATATTTTACCTTTTGAATATATTTGACTCTGCCACTGCAAAGCAGATGTTCGTTGGCTGGCCAAGACTCGATTCTAAGCAGGACGCTAAGTTCCGAACAGAATTCGTGACATATCTAAAAAACATCAATTTAAAGTATAACCAGTTCCAAATTCCTGTACCTCTACCATCCCATATTGTATCACCTGGTGGTTATCAAACTTTGGTCTTATTAGTTAAGTTGTCCCAGCTGGTTTTATTTGACCATCTAAAAAGGGCAGGATGTGAGAATATTTTGGCCCCTGCAAAACAGATTCAGAATTTGGCTATTGGTGATTTTGCCGCAAAATTCCTAAAAGGAATTACAGAGACGATTAAAAATGAGACTAAATGTATGCTCTCTGAAATACCTAATGAACTGGCAGAGTTGGCAGAAAGGGCCGATAATGTTACTCAGCAAACGGAAAACGTTAACAAAGAAATTATAGTTGCAAGAGAGGCGCTCGCTGAGAGAGAACGGGGCTTTGCAGTAAAATTCCCATCAGACATTTCTTTGTTTGACCTAAGAGATGATATTAGTACGTTAAGAGAGCGGGTGGAGAAAATGTTGGAAATAAACACGAAGTTTAAAGAATGTAGTGATCATTTGGCGCTTATCCTTACGCTCATCTTGGAACACGATAAGGAGATGAAGATACCTAGTGAAGTTGCTCCTGTTGTCACCTCAGGTGGTTTGGATTTGATAAAATACTTCAAAGGTAATTTTATTCAGTTTACTGTTTCGTATTAGTTTTCCTAAATAAGATTTATTTAGCACTTACAGCGTTGATTAAGAAAACATGTCTGCACATGAGAAGACTTCCTCTAGATACTATTAAAGAAACCATCCAAGTATTGGAGCTCTACGCAACAAAGTATGAAGCCACCCTATCAGAATTACAAACCTATAAGGTAAAAGTGGAGTGTCTTCTTGCTGAGTGTAGGAAGTTTGAAATCGACGAGTAAAACCAAAATATGAACAACGGCGAACAAAATTCAGTTAATGAGTGATCATGTTTAGTTATTAATGTTTTTGTTGAGGATTTAGTTAACACCTCTATATGCATTCTCGGGAACTTACATTGGGGTGTTCGTCTACTTCACGTCAAAAAAGTAGTAGAGGTTAGTAAGTAACCTGAGTAAGTTTCCGATAAAGCCGAATGTAGATTTGTTACTAAATGTAAAAGTTTGATTTTTCACGTACTAAAGAAATGTGAGGTTCGTAAAAAAGAATAAGGTATAAGACGGCCGAAGGATGACTAGATCGAAAGTTGTTTGGTAAAACGTACTAGCCCATCCTCTCCAATGGGAGAATCTTTCTATATCTATAAAAGCTGGTTTTGTATTTTTGTTAAGTTTCTGGGAAATTATTAAATACTTTTTATTAAAATGCATTTTCTCTACGACAAAAATCACTCTTTTTCCCACTAAAGTATATTTGCAGATTGCTGAGCATCAAGATTAGAAAAATATACAATTAACATTGTTTCAGTCGAAACGTATTTAGATAAAACGTGAACGCGGTTATTTTTCGTGTTTCTTAATAATTGCTAATGCCTCTTCTACATCGTCTTTCGAGCCTAGGAAAATTGGGGATCTTTGGTGCAAACTAGTGGGATTCACGTCTAGAATGGGTATTTTCCCGTTTGAAGCCAATCCACCTGCAGTTGTCATTATATGAGCCATCGGGATACATTCGTAAAGCAGACGAAGCTAAAGAAGAAATAAAAACGTTGAATATAAAAATGTCTCTGTGATTGACAAAAAGAGATACCTTTCCGTTGGGCGAGGATTTAGTCGCTGGATATATAAATATTCCTCCATATTTGATGGTTCTATGTACATCTGCGACCATGGAACCGACATATCTGGCGTTGTAAGGTTTTCCCTTGGAGGGGTCCTTTTTCGTTTCCACGTACTCCCTAACGGCAGGATCCCATTCGCTGGTATAACCTTCGTTGATTGCGTAAATCTTGCCTCTAAAGGGAGAAAATAAAGGTAAATTTTGAAGCAATTGCAGTCTCAAATATTATGACATTTGCACTACCGTTCATAGTAAAAGTAAGTTTTTTGGGTCTAGATGTGGGCTACAATCTACAACAACAAATTAATGTTAAGTACCTAATGATTTGTCTGTTATCATACCTTTTATCAAAAGCACTATCAGCGGATAGAGTCATAGATATAAGGATATATCGGCGAACCATCTTGGGCTCTATTTTGTTTCTTTTATTCATAAATGATCTAACATTGTTGAAGACTATGTTAGGTTTACTTTCTTTGTTGATAACTCCACCATCTCTACCGTTACTGGGTCGATGGAGGAGGCGGTGGAGGTGTCGAGTGGACTGTGGCAGAGGGCTGAAAACTTCACTTAAATTTCAGTAAGACAATTCAAATCGTTTTTCTTTAGGAAATCGGGCATTTGCCTAGACCTGAAACCCCTACACTGGTACAGTGCGAGCAATTCAGTTCGGCACTAAAAGGGATTGACGAGCAGCCTTTCTATGATGGGAAGTGTGGGGGACTATTATGTCTCCTTGCAAAATGCACTGAAAACTGCTTATTTTTGCACTATTCACAGCAGGCTTTCATATGCGATGTCTGCTAGGAGGCTTTTTCCTCATACTTAGAATATATTTGGATTGCAGAGGAAAGCTCAAAGAGCGTTTGCTGGACTGGGATACAGGGAAGACTGTAAGAATGCTTTTGTTACATTGATAATACATCAACTTAAATAAAAAAAATCTGTTTATTTAAGATCTGAATGAAGATGTGCACGGATTGGGCATCAAACAAAGGGGCGATCTGCAACCTGCTTTTTGTCAAGTTATACCGAAAATTTTGTTCTCATGTTATTTCTATAGCTGTAAGAAGGTTGTTATTGAATGAATTTAAAATAATATTGTTGACTGTCACGAGTGTTTTATTGCTGTGTTTATTTGTTTGCGACCTTTTTTTTATGTGTCTCATATTAATTTTTTTTTCTAAGATATTCTAGGCTTTTCTGTATTTTTAAGATTTTGTACAAAACGCGAATAGCGCCGCCGTTAGCAGTAGTCTTATTTTAATCGAGCTATAAGTAAGCTAAAGTACCAAACGATAATAGAAGGCTATAAAGTGTTAAGTAGTGAGTTATAATTGTACCTATGTGTATTTGTGGGATAAATAAATAGTGTTTTCGTGTTAAATCGTTACATTGGAATTATTGAACCCTGAGTTTGCAACAGTATATTGTGCCACTAGTGTCAAAAATTGCACTTTTCACACGAGTGTGACGGTTTGGACACGAGCCGTAGGCGAGTGATACAACGTCATAAGAGTGTGAAGAGTGATTTTTGTACGTGTTGCACACTATACTTTTTCTGCGACTGCAGTTTTGCTTCATAAATGATCATTCGTATTATAAAATATATGCAAGGCATCTGCAAAGCAATCAGAAGCGTGTGGAAAGTGAACTTTGCACACGCTTCTGTATGCATGAGAGCGTGCGCAATGCAATGCAATGTGCACTTTGCGCAATTTATTTGCAATATGCGATTTTCAACGGCAAATGGTACTGGTCATTTGTCAATTTTCGAGGCAGTCGTAGAAAATAGTATATTGTTTAACGGGTGACGAAAGTAGCATTTTCTGTCGCAAGAGAACAGTTTACCAACCGAGGCGAAGCCGAGTGTGGTAATGTTCTCGAGCGATAGAAAATGCTTTTTTGACGAGTAAAACACTATACTTTTTCTTCGACGATGCTAACATTAAGTCTTCATTAACTTTAAAAACAATCCCTACAGAGCATTTCTTTCAAAAATTAAGGCGCATCATTGTCAACATGACACCTCGACTGTCAATGAGTTCAGTTTGGTCAAGTTTCAACACTTTGATTCACTTTTCTGAGGCCTGAGCAGACAAAATATACATGTTTTTGTATGATATCACCATTTTCCATGGTGCTTTATAAGATTAGACCAGGCAATATACAGGCGAAATTAGAACATCTTACTTTCGTCACTAGAGATGAAAGTTAACGTTGCGGGTTATGGGATTTTCTCTCACTAGAGACGAAAGTTACGTTTTCGGCTAGGGCAAGGTATGACGAAAGTTGTTTATTTTTACATGGTCGTAGAAAAAAAAATTTTAATTCTGTTGGAGTAAAAAATGTTTGGTCATTGTCTTACCTTGTGGGTACCTTCATGTTTCTGTCAGTCAAGATGAACTCCCCAAAACTGGGATCGAGCATAAAGCCGTTGACGGAGTTTCCAAGCGACAACACCATCATCGTAGCGCTACCGTAGAGGGCGTATCCCGCAGCGACTACTTTGGTACCAGGTTGAAGCGCATCTTTCAAGCTTGGTATACGGTTGTCTTCTTTCTTCATTATAGCGAATATCGAGCCTATTGATACCAGACAGTCGATGTTCGAGGAACCATCAAGTGGATCAAAGGCGACGATGTATTTTCCTCTTTGTTCTGTTTCCACCTGGGCGAACGAACCAAAAATAAGTAATGTCTATACATAGATGCTGCGAAGAGAATCGTCTACGTACTGTAGATGGTACGTAATAAATACTAAAAATTACTTACTAAATTTTGTGATTTCCGAATAACTATTAAAATGACCTTTATGACATAATTACATTGGCGGAATATTATTCTTAAATGGATTTTTATAAATGATCATAATAGAGTTGTGTAAAAGCTTACTTCAATGACTGTTTCGTTTTCTTCAGATATGAGAAGAGCCACTGTATAGGATGCCCTAAGCATGTTAATGAACAATTCGTTGGCGAGTACATCGAGTTTTTTGACTTCTTCTCCCTGGACGTTTGTCTCTCCTGCTATTCCAAATCTGAAAAGGTGGAAGGTCAAATCAAACACACATAGCTACCTAACAGATGAGGATTTGACTCATTCAGAAATAGGTAAGTATGAAATAATACAATTTTAAAATGTCTTAAAGCTCTCTAATCGTTGTAGCGTATTTAATTTAGGTAGGTAACAGTAGTGTTATGACTTATAGCTTTACTGCCGTGTGCACGGTAACAAAGAGATAGGTAGGGGAGATGTGGATGTATACTTCGTGCAATAGTGTTTTTCAGTTTGCTGCTATAAAGCTGTCTCAAGTTAAATGGACCACCCAATATAAACTAAAAACTCCAAGTCATCAAAAGAGGGGAATCAGGTTAATGTTGATTAAATCGTATAACTAATGAATTACATGTAGGTACCTTATAGACACTATAATCATCCAGTTTTTTATTTTGGATTTGTAATCAAATACTTACCACACCATTTTTTCCCCGTTTGCCTAATTATTACATAATAAACCACACGCACATATAAAATGGTATCGTGGCTAAGAGTGGTGTAGCAGGTGATCTTAATTGAATTGTAAACAATTTATTGCTGTTTCGAGTGGAATATCTTCAAAAAATTCGAATATAATATTTGTGTTTTACTATAACATTATAATTTACAAGTCAAGTGAAGAATAAGTAAAAATACTGAAAGGAATTTGTAGATGGAGTTGAATGTTATAAAAAAAGCCATATCATGACGAAAACCTCTAGGTATACACGTTACGTTAAAAATACTTGACCCAACATCAATTAAACTGTAAAGGTGACAACAACACTCACAGTTGTGTAATTCCAGCTCTTCTGACTGCACTGCTGATAACTTTGACGGCAGTCTGTATGGCGTTGAGTAGCTGAGTTAGTTCTCCTGTAGCCGAGGGCACTTTCGATTGCTCAGACAATACAAACCTCGTCAACGTAATGGTATCCGAATCAAAGCCGTGTTTACTCATTATGCTTAATTAAAACCGACGCATTCACCCTGAAAAACCTGTGGTCACGGCTGTTCAACGACTGAGCCACGTCTAATTTAAAACGATGAAAAGACGAAAATAAAATCGACCTTTAAAACTGTTTTGGAATCGCTATTTACTTTAACGCGGTGCGTTCGTTGGCGTTTACATGCTTATCTCTGACTTGTTATTTACTCTGACCGGTTAATAGCATTGATATCGCGATGGATGTGATAAAAAGTTGTGGCTGCAAAACAACTTTTCCACTTATTTAATTAGTCCGCAAGTAGTTGTAAGAAAGCGGTAATTTGTGGCACTGATATACCTATTGTCTCATAAGACATGGTGTCCGGAAAGTAAACTATTCCAGAGATGATTTCGTGACGCTTTAACGCCAATCGTCTTATCCAAAAATGTTTCCGAAGTGAGCTAGGGCGCTTTGAAGGTGGCCCTTTGACATGGCGATGACCAAAGCGATCTTTTGATGATGTAAAAATGATCTTTCAGTTATAGTGTTGGGCGACTATCTAATATCGATTTTGCCCTAATTCTAACCCGAATTTTGCCAGAAACTTTTAACTTGCAATTTTAGACGCTCCTATAGTTTTTTAACCGATTTTGGCTATAATGTTGATTTGAATTTATTTTTGAATTTAGATGAAATGGGGCATTTTTAAAGAATTTTAGCCATATTTTTAACCAAAATTTTTCCAAAAACTGTAAATTTGCATTTTTAGACGCTCTGTGTGATTTTTTAACGAATTTATTTTGACCCTAATCATATCCTGAATTTGCCCAGAAACTTTAGGTGTGCGTCTTTTAACGCTTGGAGTAATTTTATTTTGAACTAATGTTGACCATAATCTTAATTTGAATTTCTCGAAACCCTCTAAATTTATATTTTTACACACCTTAAGTAATTTTTCACCGATTTTGGCTTCAATTTTTGCCTGACTTTCTCATACAACTTTGAAATTTATACTTTTAGGTAAAGTGGATAAACGATTGTAGTTCTAATTCTAATCTCAAGTTATCTAAAGACTCTAGACTATGTTTTAACTTATTTTCTTTTGAGTCTAATCCTAACCTGATTGTCAAAAACACTTTAGTCACTTTGAGTCATTTTCACCAATTTTGGCCTTAATTTTAGCTTGACTGTCTAAAAAACTTCAAAATTTGCATTCTTAGAAGAAATGGGTTGTTTTTAATCGATTTTAGTCTCTTTGGGTAAGTTTTTAACCCATTTTGACCATAATCCTAATTTGAATTTCTCCAAACCTTCCAAGTTTGTAATTTTATACATTTTGAGTCATTTTTCACTGATTTTGGCCTTAATCCTAGCCTGACTTAAAAAAAAAAACTCAATCAAAATTTACTTTTTTAAATAAAGTCGGTCATTTTTAATCGATTTTAATCCTAATCCTAACCTGAATTTTTCCATAAACTTTTATTTTACAGTTTTAGACGCTGTTTGCTTTTTTAGATGAAATGGGTTATTTTTAATCGACTTTAGTCCTATATTCTAACTTGGATTTCTCCAAAAACTCCAAATTTGCACTTTTAGACGATTTTATAAATTTTTAACCCATTTTGGCGACAATCTCAATTTGTATTTCTCCGAACCCTCCAAGTTCGTATTTTTATTACATTCTGAGACATTTTCACTGATTTTGGCATTAATCCTAGCCTGACTTTAAAAAAAAAATCGAAATTTACTTTTTTAAATAGCCGGTTGTTTTTTAAATTATAGTCCTATTCGTAACCTGAGCTTTTCCGTAAACTTTCAGTTGGCATTTTTAGACACTTTTTGCTGTTTTAGATGAAATGAGACATTTTTAGTCACTTTAGTCCTATATTCTAACTTGGATTTCTCCAAAAATTCAAAATGTGTACTTTTAGACACTTTATGTTTTTAAACCAAATTTCAATTTGAATTTTTCCAAACCCTCCAAGTTTATATTTTCATACATTTTGAGACATTTTTCACTGATTTTGACCTTAATCCTAGCCTGACTTAAAAACAAATCGATATTTGCTTTTTTAGATAAAGTCGATCGTTTTTAATCGGTTTTAGTCCTAATCCTAACTTGAACTTTTCCATAAACTTTTAGTGTGCATTTTTTGGCGCTTTTTCCTTTTTTAGATGCAATTGGTCATTTTTATTCGACTTTGGTCCTATATTCAAACCCTGATTATTCCAAAAACTCAAAATTTGCACTTTTAGGCGCTCTGGGTAAATTTTTTACCCATTTTAGCATAATCTCAATTCGAATTAATCCAATAACTCTCCAAGTTTCTATTTTTATACATTTTAAGTCATTTTTCACTGATTTTGTCTTAATTCTAATCTGACCTTTAAAAAAAAACATCGATATTTACTTTTCTAGATAGAGTCAGTATCGATTTTAAACTTAATCCTAACCTGAACATTTCCATAATCTGTTAGTTTCCATTTTTTTGGCGCTTTTTCCATTTTTAGATCCAATTGGCAACTTTTAATCGAATTTAGTCCTATATTCTAACCCGGATTTCTTCAAAAACTCCAAATTTGCACTTATAGACGCTTTGAGGAAATTTTTAACCCGTTTTGACTATAATCTAAATTTGAATTTGTCCAAACCCTTCAAGTTTGTGTTTTTATATAATTCTTCACTGCTTTTGGCCTTAATCCTAGCTTGACATTAAAAAAAACCATCGAAATTGACCTTTTTAGATAAAATTGATCGTTTTTAATCGATTTGAGTCCTAATCCTAACCTGAACTTTTCCATAAACTTTCAGTTTGCATTTTTAGGCGCTTTTTCTTTTTTTAAATGCAATTGGTCATTTTTATTCGACTTTAGTCTTATATTCTTACCCGGATTAGGTATACCAAAAACTCCAAATTTGCACTTTTAGGCGCTTTGGGTAAATTTTTAACCCATTTTAACATAATCTCAATTTGAATTAATCCAATAACTCTCCAAGTTTGTATTTTTATACATTTTAAGTAATTTTTCACTGATTTTGTCTTAATCCTAGTCTGGCCTTTTTAAAAAAAAAACATCGAAATTTACTTTTTTAGATAGAATCGGTCGTTTTTAATCGATTTTTGACCCTAACCTGAATATTTCCATAATCTGTTAATTTGCATTTCTTGGCGCTTTTTCCGTTTTTAGATCCAATTGGTCACTTTTAATCGAATTTAGTCCTATATTCTAACCCGGATTTCTCCAAAAACTCCAAATTTGCACTTTTAGACGCTTTGAGTAAATTTTTAACCCGTTTTGACCATAATCTCAATTTGTATTTTGAGTCATTTTTTACTGATTTTGACTTTAATCCTAGACTGACTTTTTAAAAGAAAATCGCAATTTACTTTTCTAGATAAAGTCGATCGTTTTTTACAATTTTAGTTCCTAATCCTAACCTGAACTTTTCCATAAACTTTTATTGTGAATTTTTTGGCGCTTTTCCCTTTTTAAATGCAATTGGTCATTTTTATTCGACTTTCGTCCTATATTCTAACCTGGACTTCTCCAAAAACTCCAAATTTGCACTTTTAGACGCTTCGAGTAATTTTTTAACCCGTTTTGACCATAATCTCAATTTGAATTTGGCCAAACCCTCCAAGTTTATATTTTGAGTCATTTTTTACTGATTTTGACCTTACTCCTAGACTGACTTTTTAAAAGAAAATCGCAATTTAGTTTTTTAGATAAAGCCGATCGTTTTTTATCGATTTTAGTCCTAATTCTAACCTGACATTAAAAAAAAAACATCGTAATTGACCTTTTTAGATAAAATTGTCGTTTTTAATCGATTTGAGTCCTAATCCTAACCTGAACTTTTCCATAAACTTTCAGTTTGCATTTTTAGGCGCTTTTTCTTTTTTTAAATGCAATTGGTCATTTTTATTCGACTTTAGCCTTATATTCTTACCCGGATTATACCAAAAACTCCAAATTTGCACTTTTAGGTGCTTTGGGTAAATTTTTAACCCATTTTAACATAATCTCAATTTGAATTTTAGGCCTTTTTGGCCTTAATCCTAGCTTGACATTAAAAAAAAACCATCGAAATTGACCTTTTTAGATAAAATTGATCGTTTTTAATCGATTTGAGTCCTAATCCTAACCTGAACTTTTCCATAAACTTTCAGTTTGCATTTTTAGGCGCTTTTTCTTTTTTTAAATGCAATTGGTCATTTTTATTCGACTTTAGTCTTATATTCTTACCCGGATTAGGTATACCAAAAACTCCAAATTTGCACTTTTAGGCGCTTTGGGTAAATTTTTAACCCATTTTAACATAATCTCAATTTGAATTAATCTAATAACTCTCCAAGTTTGTATTTTTATACATTTTAAGTAATTTTTCACTGATTTTGTCTTAATCCTAGTCTGACCTTTAAAAAAAAAAACATCGAAGTTTACTTTTTCAGATAGAATCGGTCGTTTTTAATCGATTTTTGACCTAATCTTAACCTGAATATTTCCATAATCTGTTAATTTGCATTTCTTGGCGCTTTTTCCGTTTTTAGATCCAATTGGTCACTTTTAATCGAATTTAGTCCTATATTCTAACCCGGAGTTCTCCAAAAACTCCAAATTTGCACTTTTAGACGCTTTGAGTAAATTTTTAACCCGTTTTGACCATAATCTCAATTTGTATTTTGAGTCATTTTTTACTGATTTTGACTTTAATCCTAGACTGACTTTTTAAAAGAAAATCGCAATTTACTTTTCTAGATAAAGTCGATCGTTTTTTACAATTTTAGTTCCTAATCCTAACCTGAACTTTTCCATAAACTTTTATTGTAAATTTTTTGGCGCTTTTCCCTTTTTAAATGCAATTGGTCATTTTTATTCGACTTTCGTCCTATATTCTAACCTGGATTTCTCCAAAAACTCCAAATTTGCACTTTTAGACGCTTTGAGTAATTTTTTAACCCGTTTTGACCATAATCTCAATTTGAATTTGGCCAAACTCTCCAAGTTTATATTTTGAGTCATTTTTTACTGATTTTGACCTTAAGCCTAGAATGACTTTTTAAAAGAAAATCGCAATTTAGTTTTTTAGATAAAGCCGATCGTTTTTAATCGATTTTAGTCCTAATTCTAACCTGACATTAAAAAAAAAACATCGTAATTGACCTTTTTAGATAAAATTGATCGTTTTTAATCGATTTGAGTCCTAATCCTTACCTGACCTTTGCCATAGACTGTTAGTTTGCATTTTTAGGCGCTTTTTTCTTTTTTAGATGCAATTGGCCATTTTTAATCGACTTTAGTTCTAACCCTCCAATTTTGTATTTTTATTCATTTTGATTCATTTTTCACTGTTTTTGGCCTTAATCGTAGCCTGACTTTAAAAAAAGATCGAAATTTACTTTTTTATATAAAGTCGATCGTTTTTATCGATTTTAATCCTAACCCTAACCCGAACATTTCCATAAACTTTTAGTTTGCATTTTTAGGTGCTTTTCTTTTTCTAGATGCAATTGGTAATTTTTAATCGACTTTAGTCTTATATTCTAACCCGGATTTCTCCAAAAACTCCAAATTTGCGCTTTTAGACGCTTTGGGTAAATTTTTAATCCATTTTGACCATAACCTCAATTTGAATTTCTTCAAATCCTCCAAGTTTGTATTTTTATACATTTTGAGTCGTGTTTCACTGTTTTTGGCCTTAATCGTAGCCTGACTTTAAAAAAAAAATCGAAATTTACTTTTTTATATAAAGTCGATCGTTTTTATCGATTTTAATCCTAACCCTAACCCGAACATTTCCATACACTTTTAGTTTGCATTTTTAGGTGATTTTCCTTTTCTAGATGAAATTGGTAATTTTTAATCGACTTTAGTCTTATATTTTAACCCGGATTTCTCCAAAAACTCCAAATTTGCGCTTTTAGACGCTTTGGGTAAATTTTTAATCCATTTTGACCATAACCTCAATTGGAATTTCTTCAAATCCTCCAAGTTTGTATTTTTATACATTTTGAGTCATGTTTCACTGTTTTTGGCCTTAATCGTAGCCTGACTTTAAAAAAAACATCGAAATTTACTTTTTTAGATCGTTTTTAATCGATTTTAATCCTAACCTTAACTTGAACATTTCCATAAACTGTTAGATTGCATCTTTAGGCGCTTTTTCCTTTTTTAGATGTAATTGGTAATTTACTAATCGACTTTAGTCTTATATTCTAACCCGGAATTCCCTAAAAACTCCAAATTTGCACTTTTAGACGCTTTGTGTAAATTTTTAACCCATTTTGGCCATAATCTCAATTTGAATTTCTCCAAACCCTTCAAGTTTGTATTTTTAGACAAAATTTTGGCCTTAATCCTTGCCTGACTTTAAAAAAAAAACATCGAAATTTACTATTCTAGAGAGTCGGTCGTTTTTAATTGATTTTAGTCCTACTCTTAAACTGAGCTTTGCCATACACTTTTAGTTTGCATTTTTAGGCGCTTATTTCCATTTCTAGATGCAATTGCTCATTTTTACTCGACTTTAATCCTTTACTCTAACCAGGATTTCTCCATAAACTCCAAATTTGCACTTTTAAACCTCAAAAAAGGCCACCATTTTTTCACAGAAATTATTAATTAGTTTTTAATTTAAATTTCTGTATTTGTTGGAATTTATCATGATGTCTAGTATTTATTTTACCAAGTGCGCCTCTCACTAAGAGAAATAAACTTTCTCTCACTAAGAGGAAAAACTTTTTCTACGACTGCGATTTTGCTTCACAATTTATCCATTGTATTTCTGTTAATAAGTATATACCTATATGCAAAACGTGTGCAAGCCATACAGAAGCGTATACAAAAAGAACGCTTCTGTATGGGAGCTTGTGCAAAGTGCACTTTGCTTACGCTGTTTGCAATATGCGATTTTCAGGGGTAGTTAGTAGTATTTTTTTGTTAATTTTCAAGGCAGTCATAGAAAAATATATTTTGCTTATAATCTTGACAAAAAGAACTTAGAAGGAATAGATGTGGAAACTTGCTCTCCTTTTTGCCGAAAGTTCTTCGTGTCAACTTTAATAACTATGCTTCCTTCACTCAGATGATGTTCAAAACTCAGATGATCGATCAAATATTCGATAGTATCCCGGGTTAAAAGAGGCGACATAATCTTCTTTTTGCCTTCTACACCTAAATAACTACTATTCAATTGGGAAGGGGGCGTCCCTCTCAACTTCCATTCGTTAGGTACGCCCTTGCATATAACCAAATTCTTGTAGAAAATCCGACTTCATCATTGTTCACAATATAGACTGTTAAAATATAATACATAATACAGGGCGTCCAATCGAAAATGATCTATTCCGTAACCAACTATTTTTTGAACCCCCAACCGGACAGTATAATGTAACCCATGCGGGAAGGTGACGTCATTTTGACGTAATTATTTGGTAAGCATTGGTTACCAAAGACGTCATGGGATGACGTGAAAACAACGTCATAATGACGGGCGTAAGTCACAGACCGATGACGTCATTTTGCCACGTGTCATGACGTTACTTTGCGACGTGAGAGTGACGTTAGTTTACATTATTTTCTACAAACGGTTTCTCTTCTGAGGTGTATATTTTTGACTAAGTCAAAGAGTTAAAAAGCTTCTAGAATCCAAATTTTCTACTACCTTTTTGATTTTGGCTTGGTAACAAGAAATTATAAGCTCTAAAAACCCAAAATATAACAAAATTGACTTTAGTAGCAAGAAATTTTAGTCTAAAAATAACAGAAAATTTTTAAATTTTACCCAAAATGTTTAAATTTTGACGTAATAACACACAATTTTAGTCTCAAAGTAAAACAATTTTTTTTAACTTTGAATACAGTAACAGGAAATTGTAGTCTAAACGTAACAAAAAAATTTAAAAAAATTACTTACTGAAAAGAAATTTTGATAGCAATACAAAATTTGACTTTAGTAACAGGAAATTTTAATCTAAACGTTTCACAATAATTTGGTCTGGAAGTGCGACAAATTCTCAAAAGTTTGACTTGAAATCTTAGTCTAAACGTATCACGATTTTTTTTTTATTTTGGCTTTGTAACAAGAAATGTTGGTCTAAAAGTAACACAAAATTTAAAAATTTTTACTTTGGTAACAGAAATTTTTAGTCCAAACGTAACTCTAAACGTAAGAAAAAATTAAAAATGTTTATGTAGTAACTAAAAATTTTTATCCGAAAGTAACATGAAATTCTTAAGTGTTGACTTTAGTAACACGAAAATTAGTCTAAAAGGACAAACAAAATTTAAAAATTTCTACTTAGCAATGACAAAATTTGGTCTGAAAGTAACACAAAATCTCAAAATTTTGACTTGAATTGTTAGTCTAAACGTAACACGATTTTTTTAAATTTTGATCTCGTAACAAGACATTTTAGTTTAAAAGTAACAGAAAATTAAAAACATTTGACCTTAGTAACACGCAATTTTAGTTTAAACGTAACACAAATTTATTGAAGTTTGACTGTAAGATCACGAAATTGTAGTCTAAACGTAAAACAAAATTTAAAAAATGTTACTTAGTAACGAGAGATTTTTATCCGAAAGTAGCATCAAATTTTTAAGTTTTGACTTTAGTAAAACGAGAATTTATTTTAGAGCGTAACACGAAATTTAAAACCGTTTACTTAGCAACGAGACATTTTGTGAAAGTAAATAAAGTATCAAAATGTTTAGTTAAAATGTTAGTCTAAACGTATAACTAATTTTTTTAAAGTTTGACGTGGCAACGAAAAATTTTGTTCTAACAGTTACACGAAATAGAAAAAAATATGACGTTAGTAATAGGAAGTTTTAATCTAAACGTAAGACAATTTTTTTTTTAATTTTAAATTTAATAACCCAAAATTGTAGTCTAAAATTAACACAAATATAAAAAACAGTTAGTAACAAGAAATTTTGTTCCGAAAGTAACATCAAATCTTTAAGTTTTGACTGTGTTAACAGCAAATTTTAGCTAAATGTAACACGAAATTTTTGTCTGGAAGTAACACCAAATCTTAAAATTTTAACTTGAAATGATAGTCTAGACGTAACACAAAATTGTTTAATTTTGACTTGGTAACAAGAAATTGTAAACATGAAAAAAATAATACAAAATTTACGAAATTTTAATTAGTAACAAGAAATTTTAGTCTAAGCGTAACATAAATTTTTTGAATTTTTACTGTAGGTACACGAAATTGTAGTCTAAACGTAACACAAAAAAAATATTTACTTAGTAACAAGAAGTTTTTATCCGAAAGTAGCAACAAATTTTTAAGTTTTGACTTTAGTAAGACGAGAATTTATTTAAAATCGTAACACGAAATTTAAATTTTGACTTAATAAAATGAAATTTTGGTCTAAGAGTGAGTAACACATTTTTTTTTATTCTGATTGTATCAACACGAAATTGTAGTCTAAACGTAACACAAACATAAAAAACCGTTAGTAATAAAACATTTTGTTCCGAAAGTAACATGAATCATTAAGTTTCGACTTTGAAAACAGGAAATTTTAGCATAAATGTAACACGAAATTTTGTTCTGGAAGTAACACAAAATTTTTAAATTTTGACTTGAAATTTTAGTCTAGATATAACAAAAAATTGTTAAATTTTTACTTGGTAACAAGAAATTGTGGTCTAAAGGTAACACAAAATTTACAAAATTTTACGTTACTCACAGGAAATTTTAATCTAAACATTTCACGACAATTTAGTCTGGAAGTGAGACAAATTCTCAAAAGTGTGACTTGAAATGTTAGTATAAACGTAACACGAAATTATTTAATTTTGACTTAGTAACAATAAGAACTTGTGTTCTAAAAGTAACACAAAATTTAAAAATTTTGGTATTACTAACAGGTAATTTTAGCCTAAATGTAACACGAAATTTTAACATTTCGACTGTAGTAACATAAAATTGTAGTCTGAACGTAACACAAAATTTCAAAAATTTAATTTAGAAACTAGAAATAATAATAATAATAATAATAATAATAATTATAATAAAATACTTCCATTACATTGATCTGAAAGTAACATCAAATAAGGTTTGACTCTAGTAACGTGAAAAGTTTGTCAAAAGCATAATACAAATTTTAAAACTTTTGAAAACTGTTAGTGTAACCGTTACACATTTTTTTAAATTTTGGCTTGGTAACCAGAAATGTTGTTCTAAAAGTAACTGTAGTTCTTGTTCTAAAAATTTAAAAATTTTGATTTTGGTAACAGAAATTTTTAGTTCAAACTTTTTTTATCCAAAACTAACTGAAATTTTGAAGTGTTGACTTTAGTAATAAGAAAATTTAATCTAAAGCGTAACACAAAATTTAAAAATTTTGAAGTAACAAGAAAAACTTGCCTTAAAAAATAACACAATATTTAAAAAAAATTACTTTATGAAGCAGCTACACTCCGATTTAAAAAATACAATAAAAATAATTTTATCAATAGTTTGCATATTTTAAATTAATTTTTTTTGTCAAAGTAGTTAAAAATTTTATTTTATGAATTTGTCATCTAATAATTTTTTTTTGTATATAAGTCAATTAAATATGTTAAGTGTATATTTATTAGGTACATTAAATATACAAAAAAAATGTTCGACTAAACATGGTTCCACCAAATGATATGATATTTGGCAAATGAATAAACCTGGATCGGACCTTCAAAACGAGCTATCCCTTGCACCTTCTTTCCATTTAAAACTTCAAGGTCAATGCTTATCCCTCCATAGAGGTGAAGGGGTAAAAATTGCTCAAAAATTTGTTCCCCCTAAAAACTACAGTTATCCTGTTCGAGCGATTTACTATATAAATACTCAGTTGGAAGAAAAATGGGGTGGATGCTTGTCAATGGGCCATATTGTGTAATGTAAAAAAGTTATAAATTTTTCTGCTAACTTCAAATTTCTTTCTGTGGAATGTAAGGAATGCTACAATTTTGTGGATGAGATAAGCTAAGAAATGTGTTTCCTATAAAATAGTTTTCTAGGTTTGATACATTGTGATTCTACTTTTGTGAATGATATGGTGACTGTAAACTTTCCACAGTCCATATAAATTCAAATGGAGTAACCCATGTGAGAAAGAATTTTTGAAGATAAAGAAGAATATATTGTCATAGCATATGTTGTTTTTGAGCACATTTTGCTTCCAAGCTTGCATATTGTCACGTAAAAGTGTTTTTGCATATTAGAATAAGCAAATTTACAAGAACATTGTGCTGAATTCTATTTTGCGCGACTTTATGCGGTTTGGGAGGGGTTCTTTGGTGATCTTTGAAAAACCGAACTGGGCTAGCGTTAGAAATAACAAGAAGACGATCTAAGTAAACTTCTATTTTCTATCACCTTAAAAGTAACCTCTATTCTAGGAAATTTGGGATCACGAAAAGAAATAACGCAAATAGAATGCACATGTAGTTCTTACCAAAACTTTAAGTAAATGGACCTCGTAGCTCCGATCGGCCTTATGGGTACAAAAAGACTTATGGGCACTAAAGGGTGCTTCCGCCCGCTCGCTCTCTGTACCTTGGCAGCGAAACTTGACTGTAGGCTTCGACTGGCGATCGTTTGTCCTTTCGGCGTAATGATGCTCCTTCTTAACGCCTATACACCAATTTTCCAAAAACGACCATTCTCGCGAGTCCCCAGGCTTGCGGGAGTCCCCAAAACTAGACTCCCTTGGTGAGCCTCCTGACTAAGACTTCTTTTTCTACTTTTAAACAGTGGGCTGGTACCTGATGGTGGTCGTTCGTCCTTCCGGCGTAATGTCGACCTCCAACCAGGCCCAAAGCGGCTCCCCGCACCGACCCCTCGTGAGTCCACCCAAAACCGGACTCCCTTTGTGAGCACTTCGTGTCTAACACTGCCATTTCTCTTTCAAAAAACGCTCGTACTAACTTTCTTAATTGTCGGCAAATTTTTCCTATTTGATTGCAACTTTCTTTGCCATGACGTCAATGGGCGGTTTGATGTACCCGCTTATTGAACAAATTTGCAAGGTTTGATTTTCAAATTTGGGTCAACTAGTACTTGGGTACTAAACCGGTCATCGGCCTACCATTTCTAAGAATGCTGCATATTTGAGGTCCCTTTTCTTTTTTGTCGGGTGCCTTCCATTCGGGTTCTTCAAATAATGAATTGTTAAGTGTTGGAAGTTTTATATTTTTACTTGTTGGAAACTTCCCACACAATGGAAAGAAGAAACTAATTGGATGTGACTTTCAAAAACCAGCAAAAGTTAATTATCCAAAGTGTAAAATTTTTTTTTTGGAATATCCACTTTTTTTAGTATGCTTGTGCAGTAATTAAGTCTGTTTTAATTACCTCTCCTAAAACTTCGATAAATATTTTCAGTGACAGTAAATCTAGTAAAAATAGAGTTTTTAGCCAGTAGACTGCCAAGATGAATAGTATATTTATCCAACGATATGAATGAGTAAACATCGACGGACCTCACTCCTTACTAACTTCTACTCATGACCGTACGCAGGCTATATGCCCCACAAAAGGGCCTTCATCACAAAATGATCTAAATGTGAGTGGGGGGCGGAGGATTTAAAAACGCATTATTTTGACAGCTGCTTCGGTGTTTGATTTGACATACAAATAAATGGGGAAGAATTTTATTTTATCATATTAAATTATATTATTAAATATAAAATTTTAGCCGTATTTTGCTCATTACGGAC
This sequence comes from Taphrorychus bicolor, assembly GCA_951812265.1. Classification (NCBI taxonomy): domain Eukaryota; kingdom Metazoa; phylum Arthropoda; class Insecta; order Coleoptera; family Curculionidae; genus Taphrorychus; species Taphrorychus bicolor. The sequence continues at coordinate 8,177,807 of OX638300.1, forward strand.
AACGACCTAGAGAGAAAAAGAAATCCTTCCATATTGCGGGTTGCCTAGTTGCACGTATGTCCGTTCTAGTTACGTTTAGCAACGAGGTTACTGCTGACTGCTGACAGTACTGACAGCTACTTTGGTGGAAATTCTTCTTTATTTACTTGCATGACTATTGACTATTTCCAATAACCTAGCAGATATGGACAGAGCCAACAAATGCCGATATTTCCCTAAAAATGGCCCCCCTTTTTGGCCGGAAGTGTGTTTGGTTTTTGTAAGGTTAAAAGTTTTAGAAAACCTTGGAACTAGGTCAGCTAAGGGCTAGGAGCCCTAGCGCTCTACCTAGGAGAAGGATATGATATAAGTTCGATATTCGATTGGATTGGAAATTAGAAGTAATAAAAATGATCACAGCGACAACTCTTTTGCAATAATTTGACGTAAGACGTCATGACGTCACCGAGACGTCACTTCCGGTGGAAGTCATCATCAGTTCAAAGATTATTCCCACTGGTAAAAAGGGGGCCAAAACTGTAAAACATGAGAGTCTCCAGACTAGCTCGATGGACCATTCTAGAAATACGTCATTTGACATGTTTGCCCCTCAAGCGAATATGGCCGACCAACCTTTTTGAAACTTGATCATAATGTTTCAGGTTTGATTTGAGATATAGCTATTCCTAAATTATCTTTTTTAGGCAAAAGCTCCGCTCCAAGGAAGAATTTATAGTTTTGCAGCTGAAGTATTGAACAAAATCCTACAAATCTATTGAAGAAAAACATAAAAAGAGAATCTCAGAGAGTTATGCATTAGGAAAACATCGAGGATTTATAGGCACTGACCGGAAATTTTCATAAAGCAAAAGAATAATAATATGTGTACTTTGTGTCCTTTCTAATACGATGGAACTGCAGATAGCGGGTGTAGGACAATTAAACAGCTACTTCACAGTTGCAAACGAAATTAATTCGGTTTGAGAAGCGTTTAGGTGACCTGCTTCTCAAACCGAATTAAGCCCTGAAGAAGATCTGAATAAAGATCGAAACGATGGCGCATTCGCAACTGTGAAGTAGCTGTTTAATTGTCCTAAAGCAAAAGGTTTTTTTAGTAGGTAAGAATGTCGCACCATTTACTGGTATGGACGTCTGGGGGTCTTGTATTGTATTCATGTGAGTGTGGACTTGTATAGTCCTCCACCGGGACCTACGGTCTATTGTGGCTCACATCGATGTGTTGCCAGCAAGGTTTGCACCTCATTGTCACTCGTTAAGCGCAGACCCTCAACGAATCTGATGAGTCTCTCGGGTGACACTGCGTTTGCATCTTGAGGATCATCAGCAGAGTCCCGTGGCAGTTCCAAACAGTTTTGGAATTGCAGCGCAAAGACATATGCGCTAGAAATGATGCACGTCAATCCGAGCAGATCTTTATTGATCTTTTGTGCCCTCCCTCCTCTAATAGGTATCGGACACACAATTCAATGGCATGTACTCTGCCTGAAACACTGCGATGAATCGGCCCAGGCTCTCTACTATTCAGATGCTGTCCGATCTCCCGTATACTCCGGAGCCACCCCCTTTGTCGGTTTTGGTACTTCCTGCCTGTTACAAATCTTCGCCTCGTTCGTCTGCCCAGTCTGCTCATGAGGAAACCTAGCGAGTGCCTAATGTAGGTTTTGATGCGATCAGGTCGCAGACCCTGTTCAATACCGGAAGGCCTCCCAAGCCAGCCTGGGCATTGTTGGTCTCACTAGCGAATGACTGCGGTGCTATGCGCGTCACTTGTTGTAGCCGGTACGTTCATTGCCTCGCATTCCAGAAGTATTGGAAGTGAAAGCAGGTCAAGCATGCCTCCATGGCTGCCGTGGGAGTCGTTCTCATTGCCCTCCTGATGCAGACACATATTTGTCTTTGCAGTGAGGACAGTTTAGCTTTGTCTGCTCTTTCGATACCAAACTATGGCCCCATACGTGATTATCGGTCTTATTACCGTCATGTATAGCAACATAGTTTGTTGGGGGTCCCATCTCCCATGATTTGCCGCACAGGTTCTTGCATGACCAAAGGGAGAGCTGTGCTGTCCTAACGGTACGAGTCACATGTAGGTCCATGATTTGTTCAGAATGACTCCTAGAAATTTTACTTCGTAGGTAAACGGGATTGTCGTCCCGAACAAAGATGGCGGTTTCAAGAAGTCCAGCCTCTTCCTTCGGGTAAATGGCACAATCACCCTTTTCTTAGGGTTTATTGCTAGGTTTTCCTTTGAACACCAGCTGTGTACAATATCCAGCACCTCCTGCAACGTGCTGGAGATTTGTTGGTTTGGGTGGTTTCTTATAAGGATAACGATCTCATCCACATATTCTTGGACCTCGACTCCCTATAGTTCCAAAGGAGACAGAAGGTCGTCCACTAGTAGGGACCACAGGAGTGGTGAAAGGATTCGATCCTACTCGCTTTACTGGCGCTGAGGAGGGAGTCTCTGTAAGTGCATTATTAATCCTCTGGGGGTCTTAACAAATAGAATTATTGCTCACCTCAAAGTTCATTCAATTCCATGTCAGTGGTCTGCTGTACAGTACAACTGAGTTTATGTACTGTGTATGGTGCCAGTAGAGTGTTTTCAATCCTTCGTTTTTGACTAAAATATGTAATTATTACTTGTGTATTTTATTTATGATATTTTGCCCTTGTGGTGTGGATGTGGTTAAACTTATTATTTATATTGTTTGTTGTATTACATTTAAATATTTTTTACGTCTCCTGTTTTTATATAACCACAATAGGTTACTTTTACACACATATTCTATACATATTCTGAGAAATTGAGATTTAGATATTGCTTGAATATTACCGGAATATCCAATATTTCAAACAGAACGTAATATTTTATAATTTTTTTAATAATATTATTATTTAAATATTTATCATTTGAAGATTAATAATACACATATACTATTATATCAATTTTATGTTTTTCTTGTTTAACGCGTTTCCTTTGATCTTTCAAAAACACTCACCTTTCTACCTTGACTACCTTGATATAGATTTCAGAGGCGTGCTAAAATTGATTTATAATTTTATTTTATTATGAAGTTACCCTAAACTTAACCTATTTGTGTAACCCGCTGACCAGCTATAACATAGCTCAGGTGTAGAGGTACGTATAGAGTAGATATAATATCCTCTGAATTATCTGAATTATAGATTTTTCAAAAATTAAAAAAGTTCTGATTACTGATTACTGATTCTTGATTACATCAAACATCTCCAATCCAACGCTGCCAAATAATCAATTGGTTTTCATGAGAATTTGGAACAGCAGCTTTAAAATTTCTGTTAATACGTTTTACTGTAAAATACAATTTTAACTTTAAATACAAATTTATAGCGTACTCTCTAGGGAAATTAACACAGGGATGTGTTAAAGGAATAATTCTGCAAACACCATACTTTTGAGAAATATACTTCTGCAGGGCAATTTTTTTAAAATGTTTATTAAAGACATGTTGTAACATCAATACGAAAGACGCAAATATATTGTGGGATATGTTCAAGCTGCCGACTGTTCACCTAAATCAGTTCACCTAAATTCAGAAGATTAACGTCTCTTTTTGTTGTTTCTTTCACAGCTAATATTTGATATCTCTTCCAATTGAGGAAAATCGTTGGTACTGCTCCATATCGCAACCTTGTGCAGTGAGTGCCAGTGATGAACATGTTGTCTTCAAAATGAGACCCACAAAGCCGAGTGCTGCCATGAAGCGAATCCAAATTTCGAAGCAAATCTTCCCGATTTGAAGAAATTGACCATACAGTTGCTCTACAAATAGTAAAACCTACTGAATTGTCCCATAATGATAATATATACCGGGTGTACAGCAGAACCCTGGACATAGAGATTAACATGGGAAATCTGTTTTTATTTTTTTGCACCTGTACGGTTGATTTGATTGAAAAGCTATCATTCTGTAATTTTTTCAATACCTCAGTTTTGGCTGTTTTTTGAAAAAACGCGTCGAAAAGTGCAAGAATTTGTATTTGGCGCGTCACCCCGCCATGCATGTGCAGTGTCGCCAACAATAATTTCTTATGTCAGAGTCAGAGCGGAATTTCCTTTCTTATTTATTTTGAGCGACTATCATGTAGTAATTAACGTGATTATGCAGTGAAGATGTGTTGGCGACACTGCACATGCATGGCGGGGGTGACGCGCCAAATTCAATTTTTTGCACTTTTCGTGGCGTTTTTCCAAAAAAACGGCCAAAACTGGGATATTGAAAAAATTACGGGATGATGGCTGACCATAGCTCTACAACTTTACTTTTAAAAGTTTTTCAATCAACTCAATCGTACAGGCGCAAAAAAATAAAAACCGATTTCCCATGTTGATCTCCTATGTCCAGGGTTGTGCTGGACACCCGGTATAATTTACTGTTCCTACATAAAATATGTACGGAACAATATACCTAAGATACTTATTTGAAAATATAAACTTACTTTTTTCTATCTTGAGGAAATAGAAAGAAAGATTCGAGTTGTACTGATTATGATTACAGTTTTTAGTTGCACACACCACTCCAGCTAACTTGGTCAAACTTCCATAAACAACAAACCATAATATACTTGCTACCTATATATTGCTAGATCCGGAAACAATTTATAACTAAATAAGATATGAAATTTTTATTTTAAGCAAATAAGACAGTATGCTCACCTTTTACCAGAACTTACCTACCAACAATAAACATAATTTTCTAATTTTGACTACAAATACCTACTTAGAGAGAGAATTATTATTATTAAACTTCAATATTTACTTTTAAACCACTTTGTATCTACTTAATACCGTAAAACTATAGCAACAGTGTGCCACAGCCGCAACCTGCAACTGGTGGTGACACCAACATTTCATCACTAGTTACGAAAGATTTTACTTTTCGTAACTAGTTACGAAAAGTAGGACGTTACGTCACTGTCATCAGTATTGAAAAGTGCCACTTTATATGTCAAAATTAGAAAAACATAATTTAAGTTAAAATATTATCACTCTGCCACTGCAAAATGTCAGAATGACGCTCTACTAAGGTATACATACTTTAGGTTATGCATTATTTTGCGACCTTGAAGGAGTGGGGCTTCTGTATATTTTATTCTGTGACTATGTCTTCACTTTTCTGATGCCCAATTTCGGTCAATACGCCATCATTAGATCGCAAGAAAAACATTCTTGTTATATTAGACTTATTTGACTAGAGCTCTTATGTGAGTTCTCGTTCAGGTCTGATGTTGGCTTGTTAACTGAAACCGGTCTCCAGAGATGTAAAAGATGGCACCGACTGAGTTTTTTCTTCTCCAAAGTTTTAAGAGTATGAGATGGCATAAAATTCTTAGAATTATAATTTTCAGTCAGTTCTATGAATTATATCTTGCTAGTTTAGTTAAAAGTTCCAATCTATGTATGACGTAAATAGAGCTTTACGAGACCACGAAATAAGTCTCGGTCTCGGTCTCGGTTTCGTACGAGACCCAGACCGAGATCGAGACCGAGACTTTAATATCGATTTCGAGACCTAGACCGAGGCTGTCTAGGTCTCGATATCGGTCTCGGCCTGAGAAACCGAGACCGAGACCGATACTACCAATCGAGACTCTCGAAAGTCTCGGTCTCGAAAAATATCATTCGTTTGCAAGATATGAGGTATTATATAATCAGAAGGCGAGGGGTCCTTATAATAGTGCGTTGCATATAGTTATTCTTAATACGAAAAGACACTTTACTTTAAGTACGTACTATACTATCATCTAATGTATGTAATGTATCTAATGTAATATCAACTATATATCAGTTATCAACAAAGAGATAGTTATCAACAATCATAAATAAGTTCTATGGATTCCTGAGTGTGACTAGCCTGCCAGTTAACAATATGATGATGAAATTTTTGTGTTTGCAAACGTATTGTATTATTTCTATACAGGGTAATTTTTAAGTTGGTTTAAATTACTTCATTCTACCACAAAATAAAGCTAAAAAATTGGAACCCTCAATAATTTCAAAATTTGATTTTAAGTAAACATTTATACACAAAAAAGGATATTTATCTGAAAACTGTGCGTTATAACTCAATAATTCAGAAGAAAATTGAATATGAAATCAAACATAATAAGATTTTTTGAGACACTATCTTTTTTTCGAAACCGAGACTCGAGTTGCTACTACAAAACCAAGACCGAGACCGAGACTCAATTATAAACTTGAGACCGACACAGAGAGTCTCGGTCTCCGTCTCGGTCTCTTGAAGCTCTATAAGAAATAGTCCGATACTAAAAATCAGGAAATAATATAAAAACTTGTAAAATAACAAAATAGAAAAATAAAAAAAATAAAATAATATACAATGAATACTAACCAAAACATTTAAAAGCAGTAACAAGCAAAGAAGAGAATAAAACTTTACAAAATAAAAAAAAACAGAGCATAAACTGATATTTATATGGAAAAACTGTTAAATAAAGCAGTCTAGAAATTTCACAATTAGTATGAAATAAATTAGAAGAATATCTGGTAAATATTGTCAAGTAAGACAGGTAGCAAACCATTTCACACTGAAGAGAAAACAGAAAGGGAAATTAAGAAAAAATATTAAATTTAGGAAAAGGAGAAAAAGTAGGTTAAAGGGAGTATGGAAAGAAGTAGAGAATATAAATGTAAAGAAAAAATTATGGATATTAGAAATGCTGAATAGGTGCTTGAAAAACCGAAAGAGAGCCAATTAAATTTAAGAACATAAAAAAACCGCAATTGAGAGAAAAAGCAGATGAGCTAAAATTTAAAAATTTAAAGAATAGCAGAAATTTATTCAAAGAAAAAACAGTATAGGACGCTCAAAAACAATTTTGCGAATGGAAGAATAGACGTAAACCAACCATATCACTTTAAGGGTTAATTTCATTAAAATTGAGTTTGTTAAGTTCTTAGTGAATTGCAGACGTGCCATTCACATCAAAAATCGCCAAAAAAATCTGAAATTTATTTGAACTTGACCAAAGAGGGCGGGGGGCTAGAATGACTTTTTACTACTTTTAATATGTAACGTTCTTAGTGAACAACACAAAAAAAAATTCTGAATTTCTTTTTAAATTTTCAAGTTTGACCGCCTGTAACTTTAGAACGAGTCCACCTATGGGAGTGAAGCCACCTGTTTTTTGCTCTTCTCGATGTCCTCTTTTACCTTCCGTGAATACATGTCCCGTAGATGCAACATTTTCGGAGAGACAACACCGATCGGTGGGCGATTTTTAGGCACTTTTAAAATTGAGCTTTTGGTTAATTTGAAAAAAAAACTACATTAAGGGTAAAATTCATTAGAATTGAGTTTTTTACATTCTTCGGGATTGCAGACGTGCCATTCCGATAAAAAATACCAAAAAAAAATCCCAATATTTTTTTAAATTGACGAAAGAAGGGGGGGGGGGGTTTGTTACATTCTTAGGGAATTGCAGACGTGCCTTCCAATCAAAAACAGCAAAAAGAAAATCCTAAATTTTCTTGAACTTGTATAAGGGGGGGGGGGGGGGGTTAGTACTACTTTTTTCTCAATCTTCAAGTTTGACCGCCTGTAACTTTCAAACGAATGCACCGATTAGAGTAAATCCAACTGTTTTTTGCTCCCCTTTCACCTCCCGCCAACCGTAGAGGCAACATTTTCGGAGAGACCATCTTTCGTTGGGCGATTTTAATTTACTTTTAAAATCGTTGTTTTGGCCAATTTAAAAAAGCTACTTTAAGGGTAAATTTTATTTGAATCAAAAACAGTAAAAAAACGTCTAATTCTAAGAGATGTTACGACTTTTTTTTTAAATTTTCAAATTTGACTCTGTAACTTTAGAACGACTGGACCATTTGTAGTGAATCCACCTGTTTTTTGCTCTTCTTGATGTCCCTTTTTACCTCCCGCCAACAAAAGTCCCATAGGTGCAACATTTTCGGAGTTAGACCCTTTCAGGGGTCGATTTTTAGGCCTTTTTGAAAATCGAGATTTTGGCCAATTTTTGAAAAAATTACTTTAATTGTTATTTACATTAGAATTGAGTTTGTTACCTTTCTAGTGAATTGCAGACATGCCATTCCCATAAAATACACCAAAAAAATTTCTCAAATTTTTTTGAACTTGATCATAGAGGGGGGGGGGGGGCGTATACATATGGGGGGCCCATAACGACTTTTTTCTCAATTTTCAAGTTTGACCGCCTGTAACTCTAGAACAAGTGCACCGATGGGAGAGAATCCACCTGTTTTTTGCTGTTCTTGATGTCCTCTTTTACCTCCCACTAACAGAAGTCAACTCTGTGTTATAACTCAATAATTCAATCAACATAATAAGATTTTTTGAGATACTACCTTTTTTTCGAGACCGAGACCGAGACTCGAGTTGCTACTACGAGACCAAGACCAAGATTACGCGAGTCTCGGTCTCGGTCTCGATGCACAAGACCGAGACCGAGATCGAGACTCAATTATAAATTCGAGACCGAGTGTATGTAAGTCTCGGTTTCGGTCTCGCGAAGCTCTAGACGTAAACAATATATTGCATTTGTAAATGCACTTGTAATTAAATTGGATTAAACGAGTATTAATTGAAAAAATGTCAAACGTCTACATCTCTAACCTTATCACAGCAAAGCAAGGTTAGCAAAGGGTAAGTACTCTTTTTAAAAGCAATTTAAAGTAAAGTGTTAAAAGAAGAAATTAGCCCTATCATTTATAATTCCAAATACATTTCCCGGCTTTTATTTTGTCCTAAAAATTGTATGAGACTGGGGTAATGGTGATTAAATTGCTGCTTCCCGCGGACAATTAATCTTGTTTTGTTTCAAGCGAGCGAAGATGTCAGCACCACCACCATTTTCTCCTCGCCAAATGTGTTCACTCATCTGTATTAATAAATCATAAATTATGATTATTATTTTCTATAGTAGTGGGTGTATAAATAATTATATATTAGCAGGGTTGCAAACTTTGGCTTTAACCTATTTATTTCTAAAGCCTGTCGCAAGGATGTTGCTGTTTGGTGCACAGACTCACTAACTGAGGAAAAATGGATTGATCAAACACAGTACGTTAGCGGTACACGTCATCAGTTACCAGGCTCAAAACCGCATTTCAACCCTCATCCCTATTCGATATCCCGGCCGGTCGTCAAATGCGGAACCTCCGCCGGAGCTGCTCCAGGTGAACGACCGTCGTCGACCCAGACCGCCACAGAGTGGTGCGAACTCTGGAATTCCCGGACAAATTTTACTATATTATTCTACACAACATTGAACCTGATTATATAATTCTGGATAAATTTGCGTGAGGTCGAATTTAATTATTTTTCTTTATTTGGTTAGGTCTTTTACTTTAAATACAACTACACATAAGTAGAGGGTATCCCATTTTCGGCACTTTTGCGGGGTATCTCCCTTATTTTTAAAGATAGGGGGTTGCGGTTTTCGCGACAGTGTGCTACTTTTTTGTGAAACTAAAGATGGCGCCAGCAGAACTTTTATAGCCTTTTTGGTTTTTGAGATAATTTTGAGATACAGGGTGGAATTGAAAAGTATCGCTTTTGAGGCACCCCCCCCCCCCCCGTATCACAGTTATCTTTAAACTTATCGAAGAAGTTAAAACGCATTCTTAAACAATTTTTTCCGTAGAATCCAGTGGCGTAGTCAGTTCTTTTCTAGCAGCTTCACTTTTTGAGTTACGAAGCACATATATGTTTTTTTAAACGGAACACCCTGTATAGTATTTTTTTTAGTTTATTAGTCATAATGTGGAATTTCCCAAAAAAAAAATGTATGCAATTATTTTCAAAACATGAAAGAAGGTTAATTGTTCTATTAATGGGGAAGCTCTATTTTGAAGTAAAAGATTTTTTCATAAGCTCAGAATTTAAGATTTTCTTAAATTTTCATTTTTGTCCAATTCGTAGGTAATAGGCTATGGCTAGATGGCTAGCTTATTTGAAACAAAAGGCAATATGTCAAAATCTTTGTGGTTTTGTCACGTTTTGATTATTAGTAATATGCTTGTTGTTTTGGTGTTTCTATTTTACTATTTAGCTGCTAATTAAATTAATTTTGTTACAATAATGGCGGTTTACGAAAATTATGAGAAGGATGATATGTTGGTTTGTTTTATACAATCTAATGAAAATCCCCAAGAAGCTTCCGAAGTATATTTCCAAAGGTAAAGTATTTTGCGCTCTATGCTGAGGATAACATCTTAGGGGTCGTTTTTGCTGTTATTAGATATCCAGAGAGAAGGCACCCTTTCCCAGACATATTTGCCCGAATTAAACCAAATCTAGCAGAGCACGTATCATTTATCCAGCCCAGGCCTAATGAATACTCCAAACAAGATAGAGAGAGAAAAGAAATAAACGTATTGAGTTATGTAGAAGCAACGCCTTCATCTTGTTGCAAGCATATAGAGGAAGCAACTGGTATATCCAAGTCTGATGTTCAAAGAATTTTCACATCACCCCTATAAATTCCACATAGTTCAACGTTTACACCCTGGCGATGCCGAGCGCACAATGTTGTTTTGCCAATGGTATTTACAACAAATCCAGACTGAAGAATCTTTCGTCAGACTCGTTTAGTCCGATGAATGTTATTTTTCAAGTGCGGGAATTTTTAATCGCCATAATACTAGACATTGGTCCACAGAAAATCACCATTTAACTTTTGAGAGGGCACAACAAGGACGCTTTGGGGTTGGAGTCTCGTGTTTCATTTTTGGAACACGCATAGTCTACAGAATTGTTGAAGGAGGTCTCACAGCGCATCGTTACCGAGAAATTCTTGAAGAAGTTATTGCAGAACTGATGGAAAATGTTCCCTTGGCCCTTTATAATGCCTTTTTTTTCAACAAGAGGGTGCCTCAAGCCACAACCCTGCCCTTTTAAGGAATTTTTTAGACGATAACTTTCCTCAAAGGTGGATTGGTACCTACGCACCTGGAAGATGGCCCCCTCGATCTCCCGATCTTTCACCTTTGGATTTTTTCGAGCGGAGCTTCTTGCGGCAATCAATTTAACTTTCCAAAATTTGCACGCGATTAGAAAAATAACAAAAATGTGCTAATTTTGTATACAGGAAAATGTCCGTCATTTTGAAAATAACCTTTAAAAACTGTTTACTTAATTACGTAAAAATGCTGTAATAAATGACTAATAACTCAGATTTAAAAAAGATCTTTTGAATTAAATTTGAAGGTGTTATAAATTAGAATAATTATTACTTACATGGATTTTGTTTTTAATAAATTTTAGCCATAGCCTACTACCTACGAATTGGGACAAAAATGAAAATTTAAGAAAATCTTAAATTCTAAGCTTCGTTTTGAAAATAATTGCATCCAATTATATATTTCTGGAAAGCCCACATTATGACTAATAAGTTAAAAAAATTATGCAAAAAAAACCAAAAAGTGAAGTTGCTAGGAAAGAACTGACTACGCCATTGGATTCTACGGAAAAAATTGTTTAAGAATACGTTTTAACTTCTTCGATAAGTTTAAAGATAACTGTGATGCGGGGGTGCCTCAAAAGCGGTACTTTTCAATTCCACTCTGTATCTCAAAAACAAAAAAGGCTATAAAAATTCTGCTGGCGCCATCTTTGGTATTACAAAAATATAGCATACTGTCGCGAAAACCGCAAGCTTCTATCTTTAGAAATAAGGGAGGTACCCCGCAAAAGTGCCGAAAATGGGATACCCTGTATATAGATAATTAACGGCTTTTATTATACTTAAACAAATAATGTCGAGACAAAGTCAAATTATTTAAACATTTGTTAAAGTTATGGTGGTTAGCAGACAATCAAACACCCTTGTAACTCGAAAAACGGCCTACGTTTCGACACATAATTCACGTCTTCTTCAGATGATTGTTGTTGAGACGAACACCGTGTCTCGTGAATTAAAAAAAAAAACTGAATTATTTGTTTTTTGCTGTTGTGTGGAGTACGTTGTTCTCTTTGTTGACACCGTCCTTGTTATAAGAAAATAGCCCTGCAGAAGACGTTAATTTTCGAGTTACAAGGGTGTTTCATTGTGCTAAACCTGCTAACCACCATAACTATAAGGGCTTAAGGACGCGAATCATCATTACCATATTTGTTAAACCTAAATATATTGCTCTATAAACAAGAAGCTGACATTGGTTCTTCTTAAATCGCTGAGCTCTCCTACCAGCCAAAAGTCCCTAATCTAATTCTGTGACCTAATGATTCTATTAAAGTAGTAGGCATCATTTAACTCCTAAAAGTTTCAGAATAACTTTATACACCATACGCATACCTAAAATGGGCTAATCCTGAGACCAAAAAAGTAGCAAAAAAGTCCTAGGCAGTAAAAGTAAAGTCAAAAGTCACCGCTACTGTCATGGTGGCGCATATATAAACCATCTTATTGCCATCTTCAAATTCTTGTTGAAAAAACAAAGGATATGAATACTCTCAGAGCGCTCGAGAGCACCACCCGAAACCGTTTTTAGTCGAAATCGCATAGGTTCTCGAATTCTGTTAAATGTCGTTGGTTGTCATGCGCGTCATCATATTTATCTGTCAATAATTTAATACCGTTAAAATCACTGAACATTGAAAACCACCGTTCCAACACATTATATTTATATACACCACTAATTGGGTAAGTACCTAGACCCGCTTAAAGAGGATGAGAGAAAATTGCAAAACTGAATCACTCTGAAATAAACTTTCCTGCATGCTTGAAAAAAAAAAGTATATGTTACTCGGAGTAAAAGGTCTTTTTGTGCTTCGTCTAGTTGCAGGCCTCAGCTTCGCTTCGGCCGTCAATCTCTGGGCTCAACACGAAAAGACCCACTTTTGCTCCTAGTGACATAATTTACTATTTGTCGCTCGTTAGATTAGTTCAAACTCTCCTGGTAAAACTCCATGAGGCTTCCTGTTGCATCTATGCACCAAGAGGCTACTAACTTACGTTTAAGAATCACCATCGGAGATGCTTTTTCGGAAGTAGGACACACGTAGTTATTTATAATAATCGGATAGTCGATCATCAGTCGACAAAACACTGCTCCAAACCGTCAAAATTTCTTATACATTATATTCTAACAACTGTCCTAATCTGTTAATGCCAGATGACTATCTAAAGAGGACAAAATGGTAACAAAGCAACCAGTGGGAGACCTATAACATAAGGCTTTCACGGGCGGTCAAAATACAATCTAAAGTGTTTTCCGGGCTTTGAAGCCGTGGGCCAATGGAATTTCTTCCTGACGTTTCGTCTACAACTGCGACAGACTTTATCAAAGGCGATGAGGCAATGGGCGAAGTGATCTCCCGTGCTTCCCGACATTAACTGATTCGACTGTGGTGAGTTCCGTGGTATTTATTCCCCCGCCGGCGCCGGCGCGCTGCAGTGGAGGGATTGTTGTGGGGGTAGTAGAGGCGCGGGGTCTCGGCGCGCTTGGTGTATGTAGTAGAACTTGCTTCCAGTCTGCATTTCGAAACGTAATTTCCGCCTTCCTGTTGAAATTGTTGTCGAGTTTAACGGTCTCGATAGCCTTTCTCGTTAGTCTCGGTTAAAAACGCAGCGATTGATATTGAAAAACGTTAAAACTGGTTTAAACTCGTACAATGCACTAGAGGTTGAGATCGATCAAAGACCGCAGAGATCCCCTTATCGCCAACCGGAGTTTACCGAGTTCCATCACATCGGTAGCTCGGCGTACATTGGCGCCACAAAACGCAATGTCAACATGGGGATTACGGAACACAAGAGGAGCTGCAAGCTGGAACAAACATAAAAGTCAACAGTAGCAGAGGACGCTCTCTCTGAAGGTCACGACATCTTTTTCAACGAGGTGGATATCTTATATCAATCGCAGCGTTTCTATCCGAGACTAACGAGAGAGGCCTTTAAACACGACAACAATTTCAACAAGAAGGAGGAAATTACGTTTCTAAATGCAGACTGGAAGCGAGTTCTATGATATATTTCAAGTGCGTCGAAACCCCGCGCCACCACTACCCCCACCTCTGCCCATCCACTGCAGCGCGACGGCGGGGGAATAAATACCACGGAGCTCACCACAGACGAATCAGTTTTTATAGGGAAGCATGGGAAATCATTTCGTCCATTGCCTCATCGCCTTTGATAATGTCTGCCGCAACTGTAGATGAAACGTCAGGAAGAAATTTCATTGGACCACGGCTTCAAAGCCCGGAAAACACTTTAGATTGTAACTATAACATACATTCTGAAATCCTTCAAATAAACACACAGAACACTTTAATTTCAAGATCATGCCATGTTGAAAGGTTTTTGAATTAGCAATTGTTATTTGAAGTAAATTTGCTTACATACATAATCGCACCAACTGGATGATAATAACAATTTTATTATTAGCTTGCTTGATCCCATGAAGTCAGAAATTATATGTCTTATTGTAAATAGATTCCTCAGTTCTCAACATATCAGAATTCATGGAATTAGATCAATTATATTAAGGTCTACAGGTACTATAACGTTAGCTTTTTCAGAGATACAATTCAAAATAGCTTCTAATCTACTGAAGAATTCTTCTGAAGTCGGCGAACGCTATAATGCTATACATAAATTCACCGAACTAGAATATACAAGACTATACTCAAGTAATTGGTCTTTTAATAGATTGAGAAATAAGAACAAATTTGAATTTCCCCAAAGTTTTAATTAGAACCATTACCAGGAATCGCAAGAAACCGCCATGGAGTAGGTACTGCGAGAATAACGTGACGTTACAGATAGTATTCCACAAGAATCATTCATATACGGAGTGTCTACTGAATTTATGAACCGTTCTAGCTCCTCAGTCTTTGACAGAGAACCTGGAGGATGCGAAATATACAAAATATCAAGTTGTCTAATCCTAACCACTCGGATTGTCCCCAATGGTGTCAAAGCAACCAGTGGGAGACCTATATAGAACTATAACATAAGGGGAATAGTTTTGTTTTTTTTTTTTCAAAGTTCAACCTTTGCTGACATACAGTGGTGTCCTCCAGCCCAGAACCCCTAAACGTGAAAACATGGGTTTTGGCAGTGTTGAGTGATAAAAGTTTTGCCCCGCATCACACTCTGATCCTCTCCAGATCCGAGCAAAGAAGGTGTGGAGTCTACCAAGATGCTCATCTCTCTAAAGATTTGTGGTATCGTTCATAAGTAGTGTAAATCCACAAAGCCAGACATATTTCCCCTACAGAAACTTCCCGCACACGGCCATACCAAAAGGACCGGAACCATCTATACTTCCGGAGGAATTTGTCCTCATCCAAACAATCAAATTCCTTGGACAATCTTTCCTGTTTTTCATGGTTAGTAGTTTGAATCCCGTATGTTGTAGAATGGTCGTGGAGTGTAGCGGGTTTGGGACAGGGTAGAGTGAAACATGTTTCCTTCTTCAAATCGCCGAAGTTTTGACCATATACTTGGTATTTTTCAAGAGTGCATGCATAAAGTGCTCCTTGTCAAGGACTGGATTGTTATTCTCGTTTATGACACATATGCAATTTGTTTTCTCCTTTGATATCATCGTGGATATGCGGCCGACTTGGATAAACACTAACGAACGATCAACAATCGAATTGGTACTTGTTTATTTGAATGAAAACTTCCTCCAAAAAGCTGAAAACTGCATCAGACGTACCAATGCCAGCTCGATATCTCGAACTGTCTGTTATGCAGAACTTGATTGGCAAAACAGACATGCACTAGTTTTGGAAAGTGCAGATAACAACCAACTAGACTCTAGGTCCCTAAGAAAAACACTCGCCTCGAAGAAAGGAGTCCGCGAGAGCCAATAGCCCTTTATGAGGAGGCTCCTGAAGAACTCTTATAGGCAGGCCGTTCAACCTCCAATTGGTCTTGATCTCCCCCCCCCTCCCCCCCACTCTCCCGCTGATAGACAAGAAAACGTGCCTAAACTGTAGGGGGTCAATAGACATCAACCCAACCTGAACTAACCTGCGAGAAATGACAGTAGCAGTTTGATCTAGCTCTATTTCTCCGTACCAAATAAAAAAACTAAATGAATTGTCTTCTTCATAATAGATTTATTAACAAATCCTCCATTAAAAAAAAATCCTATTCGCTATTTTCCAGAGGTTTTTGGACATTTATTATGAGTCTGAAAAACCTCACAGTTTTTCAATCGTTTATACACTTTATTGAATTCAATGTTAGCCCTCTTTTAATATGTTAAGCGTCCATTTTGGTGCTTCACCACGACTGATATGTATGACTGATGGATCTTTGCCCCCCAGTCTCTTCTATGCATTACACACTGCTCTCAGTGATTGTCGCATGAGGGGCGCCACCGTTCACATCAGACTAAATTCCCATCAAAAGAGGAGCTGCTTCAGCAACCATCTGAGAATAAACAGGTGTGATATACAGAGGGATCAAGAATGGCTGGCACTAAGTCATCCGGAGCAGGAAATATAAAAAGCAGTATATGAACAGGGCGAGTATTTTCCCTTGGGAGCAGGATAAATTCCGAACTCGCTGAGGAATGCGAAGATACTCTGGATACGGCAGAAACAGAAAGTGACCATGGAATGGCTCCCCGTCCATAACATCATTTTTTTTAGATAACATCATTTATTTGAAAGAAAATAATTACAAGTAATTATTGTGTTCAAACACGTCAACAGGATTACATACTAATCTCAAACATTTCTACAATTCCGGAAATAATCAATAAAATTATATGGTTCCATATCAACGAGGAACTTGAAAAGACTTTTTTTTTAAAGGCATCCAGACCCTCTGTCTCACGAATCTCCTTCGGCAAATGATTAAAAAACTTTATGCACAAATATTTAGATTGTTTCTCTGTTAAAGTCAATCTGGGTTGTGGGTAATTTTACATATAATGACTGCCCCTGGTACTATGAGAGTGATTAACTGCATAGCGTTCGAACAGAATCGAATTTTGTTTTAGGAAAAGTCAATATTGAGTTTTCCCTAAACATAGTTCTACAGCTAGTTAAGGGGCGTGACTTGTGATTATTCTTATCGCAACTTTTTGATTTGTGAATAAGATGGTTATGTTACTGGCATTTCCCCAGAATACTTTAGCAAAAGGATATATAGTTCCGTAATAGGCGGGTTTTAATGTATCTATGTCACAGTGCTTGGCCAAGACTCTCAAGGCATAACATGCGGATGACACCTTGGCATCTAAACTCTCAATGTATGAGCAGTATGACAGGACCCCATCCAACCGTAGGCCCAAGAGTCTGGTAGAATTAGTTGACAATATATCCTTCTCCTTGAGCGTTATACTTTCTAAAAGTGACAACTACGCGTTAGTAGTTTTGAAGCAAATGCATTGGGTTTTATCAACATTCGAGACTAATCTATTTTGAGAAAACCGGTCCTCTAACTGATCAAAATGTTGCTTACATAGTTGCTCCAATGAATTAATCAAACTAGTGTATGCCAAGCAAGTGGTATCATCTGCATAGTTGACCAATTTGCAATTTTGCGATGTGTTGGTTGTAGGAAGATCGTTAAAAAAGATTGTGAAGAGAAGTGGCCCAAGAACGCTGCCCTGTAGAACACCGCGTTCAATGTAACTTTTACTGGATCTAGCCTGCTTGTTAGTATCATTTATTTTTACACTTTGAGTTCTACCTGTCAAGCATGATTCTATCCATGAATACGCGGATCCACATATTCCGTATTTATTCAGTTTTTTCAGTAGTACACTGTGATATAGGCTGTCAAATGCCTTGGAGAGGTCAAGAAAGAGACCACAAGCACCCTCTCCCCGCTCCAAAGCTTCGACTATAGCCTCAATAAGTTACTGCAGGGCAGTATCTATCGATCTTCCTTTTATAAAACCATGCTGAAAGTTATGAAGTAGATCATTTTTTGAGAAATATGTGAATAGTCGGTCATATATAGCCCCAAGCTTGGCTCCCAATGCGCTTTAATGGACCGTAACCATCTTTGGAATTAAGCAAAGGGTACTTCTTCTGTATGGTGAACAAGTGGGCATCGGAAAGTACATGACCATCTATCCTGACCCTCACAGATTGAAGGCCTTGTACGTCTCATTGGGAGAAGTGCCTGGGAGACTGTGGAAATCGTTGGAGGCCATTGCAATCTAAATTGCTAGGATGTGCATACACTTCATGCTTTTGTCATTCTTTAGGAGAGCTTCAGTCTCCAGTTTCAAGAATCAATGAAATCTTGGCACCGACGAATCATGAAACCCAACATTCTAAAAGCGCTGGTGACTAAATGATCAGCTCACCAATTCTCAGTTCTCTATCGAAGATAACTCCCAAATCGTTGATTATTTGGTGTCTTTTTAAGAGAGTCTCGAGAGACAATCGACAATCAGCAGCTAACGCTTCTTGTGAAACCAGATAATCTTGCACTTTGAGGCATTAAGGTCCGTGATTTCTCTCCGCACCATCGATCTTTTTCATTAATATCAAGCTGCAGGTGATGGAATAGCGCTATCTATCTTATAGTAGAACGGAACTGTTTAATCTTTTGTTTTTCAGTTTTTGAAGATTTCACATTTTGAAGTTTTCAAATGGCAATAATTTTAGATTACTCAAGATTATTTAAAAACTACAATTGTGATAAAAAAATGTGTATATTATCCAAATTAAATTTTTAGAACGCAAACCTTGTTTCTCTATAATAGATTGATAACCAGATCTCGTTGAGAAGTTATAGAGGGTGTCATCAGCTTACATAGAACATTACAACCCTACCCTGATGACAACCCCCCACCACTCCAACGTTGCTCGTCCCATCGGTATGGTACCTGGGCAACTATCTGAGAAGTGTTCCAGAGATGTGTTATGACTATAATTCGGTTAAAAAACAACGTGGTCCACTCTGTCGAAGGCCTTCCGAAAGTGGCAGTAAACGGAGTCCACCTGAGCTCTGTCAACCGAGGAACGCAGTACAACGTATATTCACGTACATATTTACATGCACCTCCTAGCAATGGTCGATAGTCCACTATTCATTCATTGTGGAGCAGGGGAGGAGACTTCATACCACTTCATAGTAGCTTGCTACAGGTGAACGCTATTATGCCACAGCATTTTCGAAATCATTTCTCCACCGAGAGGAGCTTTCGACTCTGGAATGGGACAGGATACTTTAGAAATGGGGACCCATGGTGGGTGAGATGAATTCGATAGATTGGAAAAATGGCTTTCTAAGGCTTAGTCGTAAAGCTTCTCCCCCAAGTGCTATTACTCCTACTAGTGCTGCTGTCGCTACTCCCAGTGATTCATCATCTAGGAGCTTAAAATGTTCAACTTGCACCCCATCTGTACCTGTGTTCTATACCATCCAGTCATTTCCTTTACTTTTGCTGTCTTTCTGTAGTCATTGTATTTCAACATATGTTGAGTTTCAATGTTGGGTCTTGCTAAGACCGACTACCCAAGAAACTCAACGTTTGCTCAACTTGGCGGTCAAGAACAGTCTCCCCGTTATTGTATTTCATTAGAATCCTCTCAATCTTCTTTTTCGTACTGTTCTGTTTCCATAGGTTTATTATTGCCTTCATCCTCCATGTATTTCTGCTTTTTTCTTTCTCTGCTTCATTCTTAAAAATGTCTCTAATATTATCTATCGCTGTATTTATTATTGTAAGTTTACTTCAGTATTGTTAACTTCGTTGCTTTTCAAACCAAAACAAAAAAGTCAAACTAATCACTTGACACATACAACTAGGAGCTGAACCTACGAATCTGCAATCCTAGTAGGATTGCATTTTGTCCGAAAGAGACGATATCAATCGCTCTTGATTACGGTGCGCAAATGTTAAGCTATCCTTTAAGGATCTACTATCATTAAGCTGAACTTACATGTTGAATAAATTATTTCGCTATATCTATGTGTCTTGAATTCGCTAAATGAAAAACCTGTTCTCTGCCTTCTAAAAATGTAAAACTTTTTGACATTCGAGATTAGCGTCTTAATAACCTCTAATAATTAAGAGCTTCAATGTGGTGCGAAAAGTTTGCGAAGGTAAAAAGTAGGCTCGCCATTTTTTTAGCATGTCCGGAGAAGGAACAGTAGCCGTCGCACCAGTCCCAGGATATCGGCTTTTCACCGTTTCCAGGTAATTTTCAGAGTGCAAAATTAATAGGATTCGAATCAGAACGCAAACACGGAAGGGGTTTCCTAGCCGGCAGCAGCGGATGGAAATGGGGGGCTGCAGTCAGACTGATGGTGGGGGAGGGAAAGGGGACCGGCGGCCGGGTGCAGCGGGATCGATGGCCGACGGGGCGCGATGCAGTGGAGAATTTCCTTGTGGTGTTGGAGGGTACGGACAAAATCAGATATTTTGGGGAAATCCGCCCAAAATATACAGACTCGTGCATATATTGCGAACACGTTACACCAGTAAACCACGTAATGGTGGTTATGTAACAGAAAAGCCGTACATCAATAATTCAATTAATATTATATATGTCGATGACATAGTCATTCTAACCACTAATTCGACTGCATTAATAAAAACGCAACACTCCAGTTTTGTTCCATGTTTGAAACATCATAATTCGAGTCAACTCGATAGATTTTTAGAGCGCGAAACTTTCTGATACGTTTATGTTGCACTGTGCAGCACTGTGTTGCTGGCTTACCCAGAGCACCAGAAGCAATAAGAGGTAATAATACAGGGTTGAAAAAAATGATAGTTTAGTAGAATCATATACTAGAAGAGAGCCCACAGTTACAATAGTTAGAAGTACAAGGGTAAACAAAAAGTAATATTGGTCCAACTTTTCCTAACTTTCTAAATAACTTCACAATTCTAGGGGGGTGATCGCAAAGGTGTGAGTAACTACCGGCCTATCGCTGGGCGGCATTGCCTTTCAAAAACTGTTGCTTTTGTTGGACCACATGACTTCCGAAATGTTTTGTCAACCAGTCGACATGGTTTTCTTTCTTGAAGTTTTTCCTCCCAAATTTGAGAGTGTTCTCCCCTCTGTTGTGTTCCTCGGTTGTTTCCAGCGCTCAGGTGTTCTCCATTTACTGCCACTTTTGGAGGGAATTTGACAGAGTCATTACGTTGTCTTGTTACCCAAACTGTAGTCATAAGACCTTCTTCTGTAGCTTATTCTGTCCACTGCTGAACAAAAGCCTCTCTCAAATGCTTCCATTTCCCCCGTTCCTGTGCAGCCAGTATCCAGTTTCCGGCTGTTCTTGTTATATCATTGCTCCAGCGGGTAGGCGGTCGTCCTCTGTTACGATATGCGTCTTGTCTTGGACGCCATTCTGCTATCTTCCTTGTCCATCGATTGTCCGTCATTCTGGCAACATGCCCCGCCCAGTTCCACTTTAAATGTAAGATAGTCTCGACAGCATCTCGTGTCTTCGTTCTAAGTCTTATAGTTGTATTTGGGACTCTGTCTCGAAGGGTGATTCCCAGCATCGATCTTTCCATCCTGCGTTGCATCACTTGTATTTTCGTAATGTTTTTTCTTGTAAGTGTTAGTGTTTCTGCACCATATGTCAGCAAGGGAAGGACGCACTGGTTGAACACCTTTCTCTTCAAGCATATTGGGAGATTGGACCGAAACACTGATTTTAGTTTTCCAAATGCGGCCCAAGTCAGACCTATTCTACGCTGGATTTCGCGTGTTTGATTGTCCCGTTCGATACTGATTTCATGTCCTAGGTATTTGTATGAATATGTCTGTTCTATATTTATGTTGTTAATTTTTAGAGAATTGTTTAGAACAAGGTTTGTCATATATTGTATCTTTGACAGATTTATTTCAAGGCCTACCTTTTCTGCGGCTGTTTGTAAGTCTTGTAACATTGTTTGTGCCTTAGCCGTGTCGTCTGTTATTAGGACGATGTCGTCGGCGAAGCAAAGGTGGCTTAGATTTTCTCCATCGATGTTAATTCCCATGTTGTTCCATCTTATTTTGTTTAGCACACTTTGCAGCAGAGTAACGAATAATTTAGGAGAAAGCGCGTCACCCTGTCTCAGGCCCCTTTCAATTTTGAACTTGTTGGTATGTTGATTGTTGTTTATCTTCACGTATGCTGTGGATGTAGTATATATGTATTTAATAGCTGAGGAGTAACGGTAGTCAATTCGGCATTCTGCAAGTGCTTCTAGCAGTTTCTGGTGGTCCACTGTATCAAAGGCCTTTTTGAAGTCTATAAAAATCAGCATAAGCGGTTTGTTGTACTCTATACACTTCTCAATTATTAGTTTCATTGTGAGCAAGTGATCGTTGGTACCGTATTTTGTTCTAAAACCCGCTTGCTCTCTTGAAAGAAAGAACTCTAGTTTGTTTGTTAGACGTGTTGTTATAATCTTTGTGTAGAGCTTATAGATGTGACTTAGAAGACTTATTGGCCGGTAGTTTTCAAGGTTCGTGTTATCTCCTTTCTTGTGTATGATGATGATTTGCGCACTTTCCCATTGCGATGGTATTGTTCCTCCGGAGAGGCATTTATTAAATAGGGTTTTAAGGGCATTGATGATGTCTTGTCCGCCCATTTTAATGCTTTCTATTACCATCTCGTCTTCACCAGGTGCTTTGTTGCTTTTCATACTTTTTAAAGCTGATATAATTTCATCGTCATTTATCTCTTCGAGGTCTTCTGAGCCTTGGTTTAAAATTATTGGAATATTGGATTTTATTTCTCTATTTGGTGTTGAATATAGTCGTTTGTAGAAAGCTTCAATGGTCTGCGTTATTTCCCCCTTGTTTGTCACTATTCTGCCCTCTGTGTTTTTGATTTTATATATATTATTTTTTCTCGCTAGATTTTTCCTTGCCAGAACTTTCAGACTTTTATTCTCTTCTATTGTAGTTTTTATGGATTCCGTATTTTGTTCTCTTTTGTGTTTTCTTATCTCTTTAGCTATTTCTTTATTGATATTTCTATATTCTATTGTTGTTTTGTCTGTCAGTTCTCTTCTTTGTTTCATTAAAGATTTTGTTCTTAGGTTGAGTTTTTGGTTCCTGTTTTTGCTTCTGCCGCACTTTTCAATTGTTGCATTTACGCTGTTTGTAATGTTCTCATATATTGCGTTAACTGTCATACGATTATTTACGTTTAGAGATTCAGATAGTTGCTGTTCATATTCATACACGTTTTCAGGCAAGTTCCATTTTTTGTGACTCTTTTTTAGGATCATGTTGTTTCTTTCCTTTCTTATGTTTAGTTTTATTTTCGCTCTTACTAGGCGATGGTCGCTGCCTGTTGAGAATCTATTCAGAACATCTACATCACTGACAATATCTTTTCTCCTGCTGCATATGAAGTCGATGGCGTTCTTGGTCCTTCCGTCTGGGCTCATCCATGTCCATTTTTTGTTGTCATTTTTTTGGAAGAAGGTGTTCATAAGACCTACTTGAGCACTTTTCAGGTAATTGTCCAGTTACTTTACCGGCGGCACAGGCAAGGTTAGAGTGGAAGGAGGGGCGATTGTTACGTGAATTCAATATGCAATCCGGAGTTCCGCGGGCCCTTTTCTTTTCCTAATATCCATCGGCGATTTAGTTAACGTGGTGTAGGGTTGCAATTTTCTGTGTATGCTGATTAGATGACCTAAAGATCTACTATAGGGTGGGGAGCAGCGCTATACCATCGCCAGTAGCTTGCTATTAATGAAAAAGATCGATGGTGCGGAGGGAATGGCATTGACCTTAATACCTCCATGTGCCAAATTATCTCGTTTTCCAGCAATCGGCAGTTGCTGATTTGCGATTACCTCTTGGCCTAAGCGTCCATTTTGGTGCTTCACCACGACTGATATGTATGACTGATGGATCTTTACCCCCCAGTCTCCTCTATGCATTACACACTGCTCTTAGTGATTGTCGCAAGAGGGGCGCCACCGTTCACATCAGACTAAAATCCCATCAAAAGAAGAGCTGCTTCAGCAACCATCTGAGAATAAGAATAAGGTGTGATATACAGAGGGATCAAGAATGGCTGGCACTAAGTCATCCGGAGCAGGAAATATAAAAAGCAGTATATGAACAGGGCGAGTATTTTCCCTTGGGAGCAGGATAAATTTCGAACTCGCTGAGGAATGCAAAGATACTCTGGATACGGCAGAAACAGAAAGTGACCATGGAATGGATCCCCGTCCATAACATCATTTTTTTTAGATAACATCATTTATTTGAAAGAAAATAATTACAAGTAATTATTGTGTTCAAACACGTCAACAGGATTACATACTAATCTCAAACATTTCTACAATTCCGGAAATAATCAATAAAATTATATGGTTCCATATCAACGAGGAACTTGAAAAGACTTTTTTTTTAAAGGCATCCAGACCCTCTGTCCTTGTGGGTAATTTTACATATAATGACTGCCCCTGGTACTATGAGAGTGATTAACTGCATAGCGTTCGAACAGAAGCGAATTTCGTTTTAGGAAAAGTCAATATTGAGTTTTCCCTAAACATAGTTCTACAGCTAGTTAAGGGGCGTGACTTGTGATTATTCTTATCGCAACTGTGTATGCTGATTAGATGACCTAAAGATCTACTATAGGGTGGGGAGCAGCGCTATACCATCGCCAGTAGCTTGCTATTAATGAAAAAGATCGATGGTGCGGAGGGAATGGCATTGACCTTAATGCCTCCATGTGCCAAATTATCTCGTTTCCCAGCAATCGGCAGTTGCTGATTTGCGATTACCTCTTGGCCGTGACTTGTAAGGAGACCAAATAATTAACGATTTAGGTTACCTTCGATCGAGAGCTGATTGCTTAGGTCATTATTTATGTATATTATCCATTCAGTTATTTTTGGCATCAACCCATGCCATGGAATTTTCCCAGTATAACATCAATTGCCTCAATTGCATCAAGTGCTCAGCTTGCTCAGCATCACCTTAGTTGAGCAGATTTCCAATATTTTTGGGGTAAGTATGCTTACATCTAGGCATTTTTAGTTATTGGCTGTGGGGCCTATTTGAAGACTGGAAATACTACTTAATTGCGTCCTGCTTACTTTATTAATAATAATTTTAAAGAATTAGGCACCATATCTATTTGCTTTTTGTCCATATAGTGCAATAATAGCAATTTCATTAACGTAAGGTAAAGCAAAATAATGTATGCAAGTACCAGCTGCCCCAACACGTCGTCTACTTGACAGTAGACGAGTCAGTAAGCTCTGCGATACGCAGAAACTGGTCGACTGAAAAGGGATTCAGACTCAGCAGATACTAAAACCAAAGAGCTATTCAAATTCAAACTGCCTTCAGTAGGGTTGAGTCATAAAGCGCTTACATATAGAACATAGGGATTACCAGGTACCAGTTAATTTTTTTAAAACCCAAATTTACAAAATAGATTTCACTTGAGTTAACAAAGAATACACTCGGTGCACTTGCCTTCTAGTACAGCTGTAGACAGGTTTCCTAGAAGAAATTATAAACAATTTTAAAACCTACTTTTCCAAATGTAAAAAAAAGATTCTTGTGCATACTCCGGTTGCTCTGGTTAATCAAACTTTTACGTTCAGTTTAAGAAAAAAAAATAGAAGAGAATTAGAGAATTATTAAATTAAATTGTTAATCTTAATTTTTTGGTTGGTGGAACTATAAAAAGTATCAAAACTAGAAGTTTAACGTAAATAAAAAAATTCTTAAAGCCCATCAGAGAAGAAAAACGTGCTGCAAGATATCCTCCTGTAAGATGTCAGATCAGGACTTTGACGTGTTTTAAAGTGGAAAGAGCGAGTTGCATAGAAGACAATTCTTAGGGAAAGTTGGAGGACTAAGATAACCAAAGACACGGATTCCTCACAAACCCGTGCAGGGTTTTTTTGATATGCAGTATGGAGTGTCATTTGTTACCAGTTTCTAGAAGGTAAGACCGTTTCGAGGAACGTTTTCTTTACTTCTTTACAAACAAGAATAATATTATAACATTTTGAGTTTTTTAATTCAGAGCCACAATTTACTACCAAGCCACTATCTAATGCCGATAACAAACAATGCATCCTGAAGAACAGAATAAAGATGGCCAAAAAATATCATTATTGGAAATAAATGCTTGAGGTACAAATTGACTTTTGAAACTCCATCAGGCTTCAAGGCTAATAAAGGCCTCAAGGCTTCATTAGCTTTGGAGCGTACATTTTTTTTTTATTATATTTTGGCAAACAAAAAGAGGAAATGAATAGAAAGTAAAGATTGCAAAGATAACAAGATATAGTTACTAAACATAAAATATTTTAGATTATATGGACACATGAAGCCAACCCATGCAGAAGTTACTTAACTCCAATGAAAAATCCTGTTAATGGTTAAGAGAATCATATCTGGGCTGTTTATCGAAGTTGGAGGCGCATTACTTTCTTCAAAGGATGAGCAAATAATTATATTGTTGCGAACTAGGGTTCAATAATTCCAGTGCAACGATTTAACACGAAAACACTATTTATTTATTCCACAAATATACTCGACTACTAAATAACTCACTACTTAACACTTTATAGCCTTCTATTATCGCTTCGTAACTTTAGCTTACTTATAGCTCGATTAAAATACGACTATTTTTTCGGGCGCTCTATGCGCCTTTTATATACAATCCTAAAATTACAGAAAAACCTAGAAAGTTCTTTATAAGAATTCTTGAATAATCTCATATAAAAAAACGGTTGTAAACAACTGCCTTCTAGATTAAGCCAGACGAGCAATAAATCACTCGTGTCAGCCATGACGCAGCGCGGATAGGTCGCGAAGCTCCACCAACCAACACGCTCCCATGCGTTGCCCCGCCTCCCATGCGGCGTTGCTGCGATCGTAACATTGCCCTCCTCCTAAAGCCAAGTGCAGACGATGCAACTTATTGCGGGGGCAAAGTTGCAGCAATTTTAATCCCCGCGTTTTCTTGCATTTGCGTTCAGACAGTGCAACTTTTTTTATGCAATTTTTTAGGAACTTTACTAGACTGCTACCAACTTATCAAAAAAAATCCATTCTGTCTTATTATTCTTGTAAACTATCTCTATGCCTAAAAGTTGATGGGTGAGGCGCTGGGTGTTAAAAAGAGATTTTGGGGGGGCCTTTCGATTAATTAATGAGGAGTTTGAAAAAGCTGATGATTCAGAGTGTTCACCTAACCACACTTTTTTGTTCAACCTAAAATTTTAAGTTTTCGCTGGAAAGGCACTAGAAACGTAACCAAATCCCCGCGACAAATCGCATGGAAAATAGAACAATTTCTATTGCTATGCAATTAATTGCAGCAACTAAAATGCACCGTCTGAACGAAAAAATCCCTGCAACTTTTGTCGCAGGGATGAAATCCCTGCGATAAATTGCATCGTCTGCACTGGGCTTAAGTCTGTTCGTCCCGAACAGATAGAGTTCCATGGTATCGTGCTAATCGATCCAAATGAACGACCTTCATCTTTGACCTAGGGGTCCGCTGGATCCTATACACCACATCATTAATCTTTTTTATAATTGTATAAGGTCCTTCCCAATTTTGGCTAAGTTTGGGCGACTTCCCCACCTTTCGCCTCGGATTGTATAGCCACACCAAATCACCATCCTGGAAGCCGCGGGAGTTAGCTAGTAAGTCATATCTTGCTTTGGCTCGATCACTGGATATCCACAGTTTATTCCTGACTTGCTCATGAACATTGTTCAGCCTCTCCTTAAGCTCCTCCACAAAATTCTCAGAGCTGAGCGACTCTTTTTCTGGTGTTCCATACATCAAATCCGCAGGAAGCCTCATTTCCCTCCCGAACATCACTTTCGCCGGAGTATAACCAGTGGCTTCATGCGTAGAGCCTCGATATGCCATCAACATGAGAGGTAGATGTTGGTCCCAATCACGCTGATGATCTGCCACCATTTTAGACAGGTAATGTTCCATGGTCCGATTAAATCTCTCTACCATCCCATCCGACTGTGGATGCAAAGGAGTTGTCCTGGTCTTGCGAATTCCGAGAAGTTCCATGACCTTCTGGAAAACAGCCGATTCAAAATTTCGGCCCTGATCAGAATGAAGTTCGAGAGGGACTCCAAATCTGCAGAACATTTCATTTACTAGCACCGTTGCCACAGTCGTTGCTTCTTGATTAGGCAGGGCGTATGCTTCAGGCCATTTAGTGAAGTAATCCATGGCGACCAAGATGTATTTATTGCCCGACTCAGTCTGAGGAAACGGTCCCGCGACATCAATTGCTACCCTCTCGAATGGAGCACCTACAGTGTACTGCACCATTCGGCCGCGTGATCTTGTTCGAGGTCCTTTTGTGGCACAACAAACTTCGCACTTGCGGCACCAAGATTCGACGTCTTCATGATAATTCACCCAGTAGAACCGCTCTTTAATTTTGGCCAAGGTTTTATTGACCCCAAAATGACCTCCACTGGTTCCGTCGTTCATTTCCTGTAGTACGTCTGATTTTCTGCTTCCAGGAACAACCAACTGACTGACTACGGTCTTGCCATCCGGACTCTCCCACGCTCTCTTCAGTAATCCATTTTCTATTTTAAGAGAGTGCCACTGGGCCCATAGCGCCTTCAGGTTTGGACTTTTACCAGCAATTTCTTGCCATTCTGGTCTCTTGTCGTCAGTCTTTGCAGAGAGATGGGTCCAATATCTGGATCATTCATTTGTTCTTCTCGAAGGGTCTTTGTGGTCCAGCTATCGTTTATTTCCACCGACGTTCTCCTTACAGAAGGATGTCCCTCACGTTGCTCAGTTCTTCGACAATGCTGACTATCTTCTTTACATGGCCGTCTAGACAATGCATCGGCATTTCCGTGATACCTTCCTGGTCGATGTTCAGTTTGGGTCTTCTGTCCTTTAATGCGTCCGGTCTCTGTAACACTTTTGCCACCCAAATTATTGGCTTGACTTGATTGATTGACTTGACTGATCCTGGGGGTCTTAACGGGCTCGGTCAATTGCTCCCTTACATTGACAGGAATTGGTCTTTCCTGAATTCTAGGTCTTGGTTGCCGCTGAATTCTCGGTCTTGGTTGCCGCTCGATCTTCTAAACAACAGCGACGGACTTCTTGCCCTATTACGGCAGTTACTCTTGATGTGACCCAGTCTGCCGCAGTTAAAACATTTTATGCCCCGATTGTCTGTTGATCGAGGAGTTCTTTCTAACAGGGCTTGCATACTGACTGCCATATCTTTCATCGCTTTATGTAAACTGGCCATGGATTCAGCCATAGACGTATTCTCCTCTTCACCGCAAGTTGCCATTCGTACACGTGGAGATGAACTAGATGACACTCGTGACGCCTCGAATTCCAGGGCACGAACTAGTGCCTCGCTGATATCCTTGGGCCTTACTAGACGTAAGTGGTATCTCATGTCACTATCTCTAACTCCCTCGATGAACCTTTCGGCGGCAAATTGCATTTGAAAAGATTCAGGAGCCGATGGATATGCCAGGTGAATGAGTCTGTCTATGTCCGCCTCAAATTCTTGTAAGGATTCACCTGACTTTTGCTGTCTCATCCTCAGCTGGGCCTGGAACACGGTTTCTTTGTGTTCATTTCCAAATCGTAGTTGCAGAGTGTGTACTAAAACCGCATATTTACTTTGATCCGCTGCCGACAGAGATTGGAGTAACTCAGCCGCTTTTCCACGAAGTGCTACCACTAATGATGTAGCTTTCTGGGGCTCGGACCAACCATTAGCTTTTGCAGCTGCCTCAAACTGAGTTTTATAATTTTCCCATGCAGTAGTACCGTCGTAATCGGGAGGCTTAATTTTAGCGTTGGCTGTGCTAAAACTCTCTGTAGACACGTTGTCGTCCTCAAGTTGTTCCCGGAATTTCTTTTCTAGCTCGAGAACCTTCTGGTTGACAGCTTCGAGTCCTTCGTTAACGGATTGCATTATTCTTTCTTCCAATTGTTGCTCCCTAGCTGCGAAATGGCTCACTAATTCTTCTTTAAACCGTTTCTGTTCTTCTTTTTGTTCTAAATAACGTTTTTCCTGCTCTTCTTTCTGTTCTAGATAACGTCGTTCCTGTATTTGATCACGTTTTTCCAGCTCTTCCTTCTGTTGTTGATAACGTCGCTCCTGTACTTGATCACGTCTTTCTTGTTCTTCTTTTTGTTCGTTATAACGTCGCTCCTATAATTGATCACGTTTTTC
The DNA here is from genome assembly GCA_951812265.1 of Taphrorychus bicolor. Taxonomy (NCBI): domain Eukaryota; kingdom Metazoa; phylum Arthropoda; class Insecta; order Coleoptera; family Curculionidae; genus Taphrorychus; species Taphrorychus bicolor. Next base: position 8,207,982 of record OX638300.1, read on the forward strand.
CAGCTCTTCCTTCTGTTCTAGATAACGTCTTTCCTGCTCTTCCTTCTGGTCTTGATAACGTTGCTCCTGTACTTGATCACGCCTTTCTTGTTCCTCTTTTTGTTCCTTATAACGTTTTTCCTGCTCTTCCTTCTGGTGTTGCATAAGGGACAGCAGGGCGGCAAGTTGATCCTCCATCGCTTGATGCTGGCTTCTGGTCACTGGCATAAACACGTAATGTCCGGCAATGAAGCACTCACTTACAGTTCAGCAATATTAGTTCTCAAATTCCCACTGGAATCCCACTTCTGACACCAATTGTTGCGAACTAGGGTTCAATAATTCCAGTGCAACGATTTAACACGAAAACACTATTTATTTATTCCACAAATATACTCGACTACTAAATAACTCACTACTTAACACTTTATAGCCTTCTATTATCGCTTCGTAACTTTAGCTTACTTATAGCTCGATTAAAATACGACTATTTTTTCGGGCGCTCTATGCGCCTTTTATATACAATCCTAAAATTACAGAAAAACCTAGAAACTTTTTTATAAGAATTCTTGAATAATCTCATATAAAAAAACGGTTGTAAACAACTGCCTTCTAGATTAAGCCAGACGAGCAATAAATCACTCGTGTCAGCCATGACGCAGCGCGGATAGGTCGCGAAGCTCCACCAACCAACACGCTCCCATGCGTTGCCCCGCCTCCCATGCGGCGTTGCTGCGATCGTAACAATATGGTACAAAGGTCCTAATTATTCATAAGTCAGTTCTTAATCTTGTGCAGTATTATAGATCAGCATGCAGCTTGGCATAATAATTGCCATATTGCGCTGGTAAAGCATGTTTTTTGTGATTCGTTATTGCTTGATGAAGATTTGACACTTTTAAATGAACACCTCCTACTTGAGATCACTAGAACCAACAGTTTCAATTCAAGTGCTTTTTGCTTGCGTTAAAATTAATTCTGTTACTATTAAATGATGAACATGAGCAACCATATGAGAGGAACATCATGTGTAAAATCACAGTTGGACGGCAAATTCAACAGTTCGAATCCCCAGCTGAACAAAAAGAAACACGTTAGTGATTGTTGGCTGCTGCATGTATATTCAATGTAGTGTTATTAATAAATATGCATTAATAAAAAGTCTTGTAAGCATTTATGTCATGAAAGTTGGTGTCTTTTTATCTAGGATTCAGCTATAGCCATTTCGTAATTTGTTTGAACTATAATCAAGCATGGAAGTGGGGCAATGAAACAATTAAGAAACAATGGGTTCTGTTTTTAAAATATAACATGTGCTCACAGTCAGCTTTGTGCTCACAGTGAGCTTTGAGCTCAAAGTCGGCAGTATTTCATGCTTTCAATTGCCGCAACCATATATTATTGACCTTGTCCTTCCATATCTAAATTTCACTTTTAATGGTCAAAAAAAAAACTTTTTATAAATATTGTCACTATAGTAGGTACTTATGTAGAATGAATACATTGCTGAACACACATTCACACCAAAAACTGAATCTCTTCTACTATCATTTCGCAAGATTTATTTTAAGATATATTAATAAAATATAATATACCTACTAGCGAAGAACCTCGGCCCATTACTAGATTCTCAGTTATTAATCAATATTATTAAAAACCTAAACAAATAAACCTATCTGGCAACTATGTGAGCAAAATTGTAAACAATAACCTTAACCTCACACCGATTAATAATCACTGTCACTGTCAGTCATGTTATACTGGGTGAAATATGTCAGATTTCCAACGCCAACTTGACGACAGAAATAAGTGAATGGATTATAAGCTAACGCTTTTAGCATGTTGGGTTTCATAATTCACTAGTGCCGAGTTTTGATTGACATTGTCGCTCTGAATTGTATATGTATACGGTTCGATTGTTGTTTGTAACCACATGAGGCCAGATTCTAGAAACTGGAAAGGGAAGTTTCACCAGGGTAACAATTGTTATTCAGCATTAGGTTGACGTCACTCCTCGAGCGAACTTTGTTCCATAGAGTCAAGAATTTGTCCCCTGGACTACTGCTGTCCCGTATGGCCTCTTTGTTTTGGGCGTCATATTGGAGAGCTGCAAAGAATGCAGTTGAAATTTGTTAATATTCTTTTATACAAAATTAAAATTGGCAGGCAAAAAACACTAAGCTACTGCCAAAGGTTTTGATGGTGGGTCTTAAAAGACCTGTAGGATAAGCATAATTATCATTTCAATTAGACAAAGATCATACTATATGGTTCTTCAATATACTAAAGCTTTGGTTTCTTGACCATTGTCACCTAACGCTAGAATGCTTCAACATTATAAAAGATAAGCTCTATCCAATCAAGGCGTCAATATCAAGGCGTCTATGCACTATATAGATTACCAAAAGTTCATAACATAGGTTTTCTACATCGACTCACCGTGCCGCAAACTGTCATCCTGACTGAACGGTTCATTCAAAGTCAGTTGTTCACCGTTGTTTTATATATAATTTCTTTTTACTGGCTGCCCTAGTTTACTACTATTCTTTAAATTTCCCTTGAGGTATAAAGGGACAAAGAGGCACTCATGAAGAATGCTATCAGTGCCAATAAATAACTCCCTTTTGGCGAATCTTTCACGAATACTTTTTCAACGTAACATTCTGTACCCTCTGCTGTAAAAAAAACTTGAGAGGAGTCAACTAAAACCCCAGACTCTTTGAGGTTCTCTTTTAACGTCAAGAACCTATTACCCCCATTCCCTATCGATAGAGTAGACAGAGCTCCATCAAAGACAAATATATCTCTGCATCACGGGGGTAATGTGAACGACACCCACGGCAGCCATGAAGCGCATGCTTTACCTGCTTCCACTTCCAATATTCCTGGAACGGGAGGCAATGAAGGCGACATACCGACTGCAACAAGTGACGCACATAGCACCGCAGCCATTCGATAATGGGACTAACAATGCCCAGGCTGCTTTGGAAGGCCTTGCGATATTGAACATGGTCTTCGACCTAATGGCAGTAATGGCATCAACATGTACATTAGACACTCGCTACGTCGTCAGGGTTCCCTCACGGACATACTGAGACGAACGAGGCGAAGATCTGCAAGTGGCACGACGTACCTGGTACACGGACGGATCCAAAACCGACGCAGGGGCTGGCTCCGTAGTGTACGAGAGATTGGATGGCATCTGCATAGCAGAGAGCCCTACAGTGTTTCAGGCAGAAGATACATACCATTGAATCGTGTGCCCGGTGCAATTTCAAAACTGTCTGGAACTGCCACAGAACTCTGAACACCTTATCGCAAGAGAACAGCATCACACTGGTATGGATCCCGGGCCATCGTGGTCACGAAGGCAATGAGAGGGCCGACTCTCTAGCTAGGAGGGCGGACGGCACTACAATCGTAGACCCGGAGCCGGCACTGGGAGTCTCATACTCTCTGGTCAAGGATAAACTCCAGAAATGGAGCAATGCCAATCCCCAGGATTAATGGAAAACCCAGATTAATGGAGCCCCCCCCCCAGGAAAACCTACCCGGACTATTACAGTATCACTGTAGTCATCTCACTGAGTATCACAATAGGAGACAAATCAGAGTGGCCACTGCACTGTACACAGGACATAGCCACTTAAGATTTCACATGCGCAGACTCGGGCTGTCCGAAGAAACAGAGTGTCGGGTTTGTTTGGGGGACGACGAGACAGCTGAGCACGTCCCATATGACTGCTCAGCTATTGAGAGATCGAGATACGATCGTTGAACTTCAAGATGCAAACGCATTGTCGCCCGAGAGACTTATCAGATTCATTGAGGATCTGGGCATAACGGGTGACAACTAGTGGAGCTACCAGGAGCAAACCTTGCTGGCAACACTTCGAGTGAGCCACAATAGACCGCAGGTCGCGGAGGAGGACTGTGTAAGTCCACTCACACTGAATACAATACAATACAATACCTATAACCTAATAGATCCTAAATATAATAAGTATGTGAATTTGGTCAGAAAACGACCTGCAGAGACAACTCTTCCAGTTCTTCCAGGTAAGGCGCCAACTCAATATGAACATTTCTATCAACAAAACCAAATGTATGACAATCGCAACTCACGATCCAGTCAAAGACCTGACGAGCCAGATTAACAAAACATCCGCACTATCAGGATGCCTACGAGAAATAGTCTGGTCAAACTCGTACATGCACAAAGATAGCAAAATTCGAATATACAACACTTGTATCAGACCGATCATGATGTACAGGACATAAGTCCGCGAAGGCACCAACAAGACGAATCACATGCTGAGGGTGGCCGAAATAAAAACACTGAGAATAATAGTGGGGAAAACAAGAAGAAACAGAGCAAGAAACAAAGATCAGAGAACAATGCGGAATACATGATATTTTGAGATGGCGAAGACAACGTAAGAGACAGTGGTACAACCATGTAAGACAGATGGACGAGAACAGACTTCCGAAAATAGTCCTAGAAAACAACCCGACCTGCTGGGAGTCACCTAAAAGATGGAAAGATAGTTGGAAATCCACCTCTCAGGAAAAGATGCAGAGGCGGCTTTAGAATTCACAGATCGACAGATCTCCAAGAAGTAGAAGAAGAAGAATTTGGTGAGATGTTTGTTCAGAAGTGCTTACAGTCCTTTGCTAGCTGAACATTTAGAGTTCTTAGTTTAAAAACTTTTAAAACAGGACTTGTTTCAATTTAATGGTTAGTTGAAGAATTTTGCGAGATGAAGAAGAAACAAAGATCAGAGAACAATGCGGTATACATGATATTTTGAGATGGCGAAGACAACGTAAGAGACAGTGGTACAACCATGTAAGACAGATGGACGAGAACAGACTTCCGAAAATAGTCCTAGAAAACAACCCGACCTGCTGGGAGTCACCTAAAAGATGGAAAGATAGTTGGAAATCCACCTCTCAGGAAAAGATGCAGAGGCGGCTTTAGAATTCACAGATCGACAGATCTCCAAGAAGTAGAAGAAGAAGAATTTGGTGAGATGTTTGTTCAGAAGTGCTTACAGTCCTTTGCTAGCTGAACATTTAGAGTTCTTAGTTTAAAAACTTTTAAAACAGGACTTGTTTCAATTTAATGGTTAGTTGAAGAATTTTGCGAGATGAAGAAGAAACAAAGATCAGAGAACAATGCGGTATACATGATATTTTGAGATGGCGAAGACAACGTAAGAGACAGTGGTACAACCATGTAAGACAGATGGACGAGAACAGACTTCCGAAAATAGTCCTAGAAAACAACCCGACCTGCTGGGAGTCACCTAAAAGATGGAAAGATAGTTGGAAATCCACCTCTCAGGAAAAGATGCAGAGGCGGCTTTAGAATTAACAGATCGACAGATCTCCAAGAAGTAGAAGAAGAAGAATTTGGTGAGATGTTTGTTCAGAAGTGCTTACAGTCCTTTGCTAGCTGAACATTTAGAGTTCTTAGTTTAAAAACTTTTAAAACAGGACTTGTTTCAATTTAATGGTTAGTTGAAGAATTTTGCGAGATGAAGAAGAAACAAAGATCAGAGAACAATGCGGTATACATGATATTTTGAGATGGCGAAGACAACGTAAGAGACAATGGTACAACCATGTAAGACAGATGGACGAGAACAGACTTCCGAAAATAGTCCTAGAAAACAACCCGACCTGCTGGGAGTCACCTAAAAGATGGAAAGATAGTTGGAAATCCACCTCTCAGGAAAAGATGCAGAGGCGGCTTTAGAATTAACAGATCGACAGATCTCCAAGAAGTAGAAGAAGAAGAATTTGGTGAGATGTTTGTTGAGAAGTGCTTACAGTCCTTTGCTAGCTGAACATTTAGAGATCTTAGTTTAAAAACTTTTAAAACAGGACTTGTTTCAATTTAATGGTTAGTTGAAGAACTTTGCGGATAATCGGAAAATTTAGCCATAGCCAATTGAAACGCAGAGCCAAGATTTGTCAATCAAGGCCGACAAGAGGCTATAATTGTGACGGTTGTTTCGCAACGGATGGCCTAAGAAGTAAAAAACTGAAGAGGATATAAACATTTTTTGATGTCAAATCACAGGATTATGAGATATGATATCGAATCAGACTGTACATACACAGCCGAAATGGATCCGAGAGCTATAGACTGGGTACAGTTCAACAAGCTTTTAAATTAGGTAAAGAATGAGGGTTGCTCTTGATAGAGGAAATACATGTTGGAGTAGAAGGGCTCAATGAGTCTATATAACCGTCCGCTCCTTTGAGGAGTTTGTCCACTTAGAAACCAAGGTGCATGTAGAGTTCCGTGGTGGAAAGGCACCCTGGAACGACTTGAATCAGACGCGAGAAGGAACTTTCACTATGCTACCAAAAAGAAACCCGCAGATGGGGTGGAACGGATGCAAAATGGCGGGCAAAGAGTTCAAAAAAGAATTAAGAAGAAGTAAAAGAGCTAGTTGGGGGCCTGTTCATAGCAGCTGCGAACATAGAAGAAAAGAGCTAGCTGACAGAAATTCTGAGGAGAGATGGACTCACTTCCGGATGCGGCCAGAGTCGTTAAATCGCTAAGCCCAGAAATAGGTATAATAGACCAGCAGAGCGGTACATGGACTGAATATCAGGGAGAGAATCTAGGGGTTCTATTAGATAGGTATCCACTTTTCCAGAGAAAATGGCGATATTGCTCCTCAGAACTTTGTTCAAGTCAAGAAGGATTGGTTCTCTGCTGTCAAGACCAAAAACCATCCGAAATTCGTCCAGCTGAATTCTCGAAATCACAAGATCGGGCCTCTTCCTTCTACATCACCCGCCATGAGCTTTATTATCTTCCTGATGGGATGCGCACAGAAGAATTGATTCTAGCTCTGCAGGCGTCACTGATCCGCCGCCCTCTCTCGGAGACATAGACCACTTGGTTTGCTGTTTCTGTAGCTGTGCTGTATGTCTTTTACACCCTCGGGCGGTGCCTTTTTTAGAAGAAGCTTTTAGAGTTTACTGGGCAGATCAAAAAGCCACCGCCTGTCGCTCATGTGGGCGCTTCTTCTTTTTTTAGGCTGGGGGCTTATTGAGTCTGGATTCCTCAGGGGGACCTGACTTAGAACTTCCCTCAGTACAGCGACAGGTGCGCCTGGGAGCTTAACTGCCCTGGACCCTTAAAATGACTCTAAGTGACCGTTAACGTTTTGCTCTGGACTCCCTGCTGTGGCTCATCATAGCAGCTGCAATGGAAGGCTTCCTTTTCGGCCCTCTTCTTGGCCTTTTCTACATTATTTTCGTTCAATTCCTGTTTTTGGTTTCCTCTTCTTTTTCTTTTCCTCTCTGTTTTCCTTTCCTTCACTCGACTGCAGAGAGGACCGCAGGCTCACCTTTGGTGAATGTCTATTCCATCCGCAGCGTCTCTCGACCCCCGAGTATCCTGTAGTATATACAGTTTCATCTTCCTGGGTGAAACTGGGGTTAGGATATCCCTCTTTGTTTTTTTTCCTTATTCATATGTAAATAATGGTTATGGGGTTTTCTGTAGTACTAGTTTGGCACAAGAAGCACTAGTTTTCTAGCTAATCACCAACTGGCTCTATTAACTGCAACGAGGTTGTTCGCCTGTTGAACGGGCACCTACAGTTGTATTTATATCTAAACGGTTGCATTTTAGTGCTATTGTACTTCGATATTTCGTATTCCAAAATATTGGACTTAGATTCTGATCAATCTTGTATGATTTTTGTGAGACACTCTTTTTTGGTCACCTTAACGCTTTAACTTTAGATAATTTTGTTACGTTTCATAAATGCTTCTTAATTTTGCTGTAAATTTTACGCAAATTTGAAACTGAGTCACTTTTTTTTCCTAATTTATTAAAAACAAAACTGTAAAATACGTCCTGAAACGTCAACTACTCTTCAAAAGAGTCAAAAATAATAAAATCGCAACAATGGTAACTATGGTTTGCAGGGTGCTTTTCTAATATGGTGATTATATGGAAGACCTAAACTGATCTCTTAACACAAAATTATCTACAACTCTGAACACAGCATAATAATTCGTTCAGCATAAAACTTCGTTCAAATTCGTTCAGATCGGTTATGGAAATTTCGAAAACGGTCGAATTCCAAAACTCACCAGATCATCTATCGGATAGATCAGTCATCTGGTTAATCCATTAAATTGCTAGATGGCCATCACATGACCAGCTCAACCGGTAGATGACCCGGTGAATTTTGGAATTCGCCCAACGTTTAAATATGATCAAAAAATCGAACGGTAAAATCGTTTTGATCACCAGTTTATTTCAAACTGGCCACTGTATCCCAAAGGCAACTGTGACCCGCTCTCCCTACCTAAAAAATAATTGAAAGATGTGCTAAGGTAATGATTGCTTATTGCTACAAAAATGTGTTCTTGTATTAGCAAAATTAAGTAAAGTTAATTAAAGGACGTTCAGGCGTATGCACACCTTGTGATCCTGATTTGAGACTATCATGGAGGAGGCATAAGATCAATACTCCAGGAGATTATCTTGATGAGTGGTGTCTTGAGACTGAGACTGATCGAGATCTTGAGTCTTGAGACTGAAACTGAGAAGATGTCTATCAACCCGGACAAAACTGTAGTGGGTCCATTCAAAAGGAGAAGAAAATTGGACTCTATTGAGGCCTCTCTCTTTGGTGGGCAAAACCATTCCATTTGTAGAGGAGGTGAAATATCTGGGCGTAACACTAGATAAGACACTAAACTGGAATGCACATATGGAAAGAATTATCAGCAGGGCAAAATTGTCCTTATGGACATGCAGAAGGTACTGCGGAAAAAACTGGGGATTAAAACGCAAATTAATACACTTGCTGTATGTGATGGTTATTAGAATAATGATCACGTTCGGAGATGTTGTCTGGCATTCCAAGGGCGGACAAGAAGTGCGAGGTGCAAACTGTGTAACTTGCAGCACCAGGCTTGCCTGGCCATTAGCGGAAAATTTAGCACCACTCCAACATTCACCTTGAAAAGACTTCTTGTGCTAATCCCGCTCTACAGTTTGGTGGAGAGGGTAGCCAAGTGGAGTATATATAGACCCCACAACACACAGTGGGGGGGGGTTACATTGGAGCCAAACCCACTGCGGGCTTAATTGACCGGCCATGCTTTGCTGGGTATGCCTTCGGACATGATGCCCCCTGTCACCTACCCTTATTCGGCCTACAAGGTAAACCTCCCTACAAAGGAGAAGTGGGACCAGAATAAACTAAGGCCACTGAGTGGGCACCACTGCTGGTCCCGAGTAGGAGCTGAAGCGTATGACGCTGGACAGAGATACAGACTCCAGGAGAGTCTGGGAAAGCACCAACAATATTTCAGGCGGAGCTCCAGGCCAATGAAATATCTGCCAGGTCGATAAGCAATCAAAACTGGACAAACAAAAATATCAAATTATATTCGGATAGTCCCCAACTCAAAGCACTTGACTTCAGCAGGATCTCTTCGTAAACTGCCTGGGGAGTTCGAAACATTCTGAACCACTTTGGGGAGCTATATAATACGCTAACCTTAGTCTGGATTTCAAGTCACAAAGACCTTGAGGGCAATGAAATCGCCGATTTCAGAAAGAGAGAGAGAAGCAGTGAGTGATACCTTCATAGGGCCTGAAGCGGTCTTGGGTATTGCAAGAGAGGTATCGAGGAGGGCAATAATCCAGATGGCGGAAAAACAGACCGAACGTTACTGAATAGACCCAGGCCTTGTCCACTCAAAGGCGTTCATACAAGGTCACTGTGAAAACAGGACAAAAGACTTATTAAACCTCGACAGACAACAGCTCAAAGCCTCTATCGGAGAGGTCTGGCAGACAATACCGAATGCAGACGGTGCATGGAGGATGATGAGACTGTAAAACACATCCTGAGTGAATGTTGCAGCTGAAAGACTTAGATTTCAGAACTTTGGAAGAATACACATCCGATCACCGGATTTCCACAAAATCACACTTAGGAAGATAATGGACTTTCTAAAAACACTGGGTCTTCTGACTGAACTTAAATTGATATTGAGGCACAATAGATCTTGTAGGTCGCGGTGCACGGGCTTCCCTCTTGGGACCACTCATTTGGAATTAATCAATCAATCAAATCACCTCAGAATAATAATATCTGTTTATTATTTAAAATAATTTAAACATTTTCGTAAATATCCATATTCGTCTCGCAATGTTTTCATTTCAGTTATTTTTCTTGCTTATTGCCAACCTTGAATGAAATTAAACAGAATTCGGTGCTGAAAGCACATAATTCAAAATAATTACGCCCAAAGAATGTCGGCAACGGAAATTATTTCAGAGATTTCATTGATCGAGACAAAATAATTTTGGTAGGAAATGATTTTCTTTCTAATCTCTTAGCCCAGACAAATTAGTCTACAATCTAATTAGGAAAAAGTAAGTGGTGGATAACCGGTAAGAGCTACTTCACATTTATATAATTAGGACGTTTAGACTTTTACTAAGAGCTTCTTCAGTTCTTTTACCTTGTCTTCTCTATGTCATTGCGGAATTCACTATCAATTACCAACTTAAAATCTTCAGTTTGACTTCAGGTGCGGTTTAAACTGAGAGTATACAATGGCGCCTAAGTGAGAATAAAGTATGAACAAAACTGAGCTTGATGACCAGTATTTTACTTTTTTATTAATGTGAGTATATGATTTGTTTTAAACTTTAGTTCTCTAACTCTAGTTTAATCCACACTTGAAAGTAAACCAATATTTTTGACAGGTAAGCATTGTAAACTCGAGTTTAAGCATACAATACGTTAAGCGCTCTTAACCACTTAATTAAATTAATCGAAATAAGTTAATTATCACTGATTTAAAGCTAAATTTCTTATTATTGCTGACGCCTATAGCCCCATCTGTAGTTAAGCCAATGAACACTTTGACGTCATAAGCCTTGCTGTGTCTTAAATCCAGAGCTTAAGTCGCAGATTGTAAAAAGGGGTCTAAACCACCCTAATGTCCAATTTTTAGTTTAAGCTACTAAACTTTGCTTTAAAAATACATCATCGTTCACCAAATTATATGTAGATGATACCATTTTAGCTTGTCCTAAAGGTTTGGTAGACCGATTATTATTACATTTCAACAAGTTCCACCTCAGACTCAAATTTACACCACCAGTAACAAAAATAAATAAAAACAATTTAATTCGAGACAGCAGTGACTGTTTGTTTTCGTTTCCTCTCTCCATGTGTGCTGGTTTCCGGTACAAACTTTGTTTTGACTTTCAACGGGTTGTGTCCCCACTGCCCATTGTATAATTTCCAATTTATATTTGTAGCTCTGAGGAAGATTGTAATAAACAATCGAAACGTTGGCAAAAATTTTAAACAGTTAGTTGGTTTTATTTCATCCTATACCATAACACCTACCACTATCCATTTAATATAAATTTGAGTTTAAACTTATGTTCTAGAAGTGGCCTTAAGTGATCTGAAATCTAATTTGCCGGGACTAAGATCCGATCACCTGCCACCACTCCCCATCCAGACTCCATAGCAACCCCCGTTTAAAACGAGATAACAGCAAAATGAAGCAGACTCTTTGTAAATACGTCGTACTTTGTCGGGTCCCTTTTCATTCAGGTCGCCCTTTGCGTTATTACATATTTGGGAGTCAAGTTGGCATATTTAATTACTTTCATATTAAACATGATTTCTCGCTAAAAGCGCCGTTCCAAGGGGCAAATGTTCCAGTCTAGTTATGGAAAAGTGGATATTTTTGTACAATAAATGTTGTACATATTATGCTGTTTTGCCCTCTTTAGGGCAGAACAGCATAATCGTAGGCTGTCGTTGTTTGCTGAATCAGAAATTACTTTTGAGTCGAAGGAGGGTCGTTCTATGCGGCGGAGGGTTAAAGCTAAAAAATGCGCGGTTTAGTCCGAGGATCAGGAAGAAAAATGACACGGAAAATATCGCATATTCCAGCTGGGGACAGATTTCGTCAGATTTGCATATAAATGGATTTTCGCGTCGACAGAAATATGAAATTGAAGAAAAAGTTGAAAAATTATTTACATAGCCATTCCAATGTAAAAAATGTTTCAAATTTTTCTTACTTTCCAAGAAAATTCCTGCTCGCTGTGGGGGCTGCAGCCACCTCGACTTATATCAGTTAGTCCGTCCGTACACCTAATCCAAACATTACTTAAAATTACCATTAATCACTGTCAGCCACCGAAATGTAGGAGCAGCAGCAGTGCCCGTTTTCCCCCAAAACCCAGGAAGTTTCATTGTACTAAGTAGGCAAATCCTTTTATAACAACCAAGCCCTTCTCCGAATTAAAACCTTTGAAATTTATTTATTACGGAAATTACCGTGACGTCAGACTCACCCAACGAGTTTGGGGATACCTACCCTGTATTACTAACCAGTAACATATACGCGATTCGCAAATTTTCAACAACACCACGCGATTTTCTCCCACCTTTCGCCGAACAGAGTCATTAACCTGCATCCAGATGTGCACCCTGCTCCCTATAAACCCTGTCTGGGTTTTGCTGCAATAATTTCGCAGGGGAAAACGCGGGCGAATCCAGGAAGCACCGGTCTGGCGTTTCGGTTCAGGGACGGATTATTCGTGCTCCTGGAAAAATGGATAGTTGCCAAGTTTGCACCGGCCTGTATCCGTATTCAGGAAAATTGAGTTTTGAATTTTTGGTTCATTACATTTCAACAGTTAAATTTGGATGAAAGCATAACTTGTGTCACAGTGTATTACTGAAACAAAGAAACTTATCTGAGATCAAATGTATTATTTTGATAATCACTAAAAACCATAAAAGATAAGCAAAATGTATTCTGCACTCAAGTCATTAGCTTCAAAAGTAGTGTTGCAAAGCGAAGATGGTGAGGGCGAATTTTGCACGTAAGAACTCGGTTTTGCTGCAAGACAAAGGCAGCAAGTACACAATTATGAATTTTCTGTAGTAAGGACTAGACGAGATTAAAGTGTTGTAAAAAGGGCGACCATATACTACACACTACTAAAAAAACCGATTAGAGAACGAAGACCCTCCTGGTAGAGAAATGCCAACAAACAGAAGCGCAATTGGAGATACAGTATCTGAAAGAACTTCTAATGGAGGTTAGACCAAAAACACATCTCTAAGGAAAACGTTCTTACTCTGGAGGGTCAAACAATATAATTCAAGTGAACGGGAGGGTAAACCGGTAAACAAAGTAGAACAAACAAAAAGCAAGGAAAAAAACCTGCACAGGCCCAAGGCTAGGCACTTAACATGTCAACTATGTCAATTACATCTGTAAACGTTTCAAAAATATACCCAGTTAAGAACTCCAGAAATCATTGGATTCTCAGCATGCTAGAACCCAGACTAATTACCACTTAACGATGACCTTGTCAGATTCACAGCGACGGTAAGTTGTCCACAAGGTGGAGTTCTTTCATCATTCCTGTGGTGTCTACTAGTGGATGACGTTCTGATTTCTCTGGAACTGTAAAGATTCAAGGTTCAAGCATACATGGACAACATCTTTAACCTCATAGGAAACCACAGAGGTTAAAAAATCTCCAGCACTGTACAAGAGGTGCTGAATTTTATACATAGCTGGTGCTCAAAAGAAAACCTACTAATAAACCAAAGGAAAACGGTGATTGTGCCATTTACTCGAAAGAAGAGTCTTTCGAGTAACTTCTTCTTCTTCAAGTGCCATATCAGGTCCCACTGACGTTGGCAATTACTTGGGCAAGTTTTTCTCGATTCTGCGTCAATCGAAATTGTTTCTCTGCGCTGCGTATACCGGTCTATTCACGGATGTTCCTCAGCCAGGAAGCCTGTTTTCTTCTTACTCCGCTACGTCCTTCCTCTTTTTGACTGAACCCTCTGAAGACATGTCCAAGATATGAGATTTTCCTGCACTTAACTGTTTAGTACCATTTCATTGGTCTGCATAGCTCTCCAGGGTATTCTCAGCATTCGCCGGTGTAACCATATCTCAAACTCTTCTAACCTTCAGCCTTAGTAATCCAGATCTGTGCCTCGTACAGTAACACCGACCATATGTAAGATTTTACCAATCTCTGCCGTAATTTTAGGTTCAGATTCATTGCAGAATAGTGGTTTCATTTTCCGGAATGTTGTTCGGGCTGTCTCTATTCTATATCTTATTTCTCTATCTGGATTTAGATGTTCGGTGATATAACATCCAAGGTATTTAAAGTGGGTTACTCTATCTATATTTTCTGTTGTTCGGTCTGTCTCTATTCTACATCTTATTTCTCTATCTGGATTTAGATGTTCGGTGATATAACATCAAAGGTATTTAAAGTGGGTTACTCTGTCTATATTTTCCGTACCTATCTGCAGTGCAGCATCAGGATGTGGTTGTCGACTGAAGACCATAAATTTTGTCTTCTCTCTTCATTTCTTGTCCTTCTGCGTTTACACAGTTTAGTAGATGTTACAGGCCTTCTAGTTTGTCACTCAGGATGACAGTGTCGTCAGCATATTGTATCGTATTTATATATTCTCCATTGATTTGTACTCCATTTCTTGTTCTTGAGTAGCCATTTTAAAGATTTTATCTGAATATATGTTAAAAGCAGTGGTGACAGTATGCAGCCCTGTCTGAAGCCTCGTAGAATCTGGCTTTCTTCTGTGAGCTATCCATTTAGTCGTACTGCTGCTTTCTGTCTCCAGTATAAATGTTCGATAATTCTAACATCCCTGCTGTCCACCTCCATGTTCCTTAAGATGTCTATAAGTTTTCTGTGTTGCACTCTGTCGAAGGCCTTCTGGTAATCAACGACACACACAAAAACGTCTTTGCGCTGGTCACGGCATTTTTGCACAACTGGGTCTCATCCAAATATGCCTCACATTTGGGTCTTATCCTCCCGTGAATAATCCTGACAAAGACCTTCAAGGTGTGGCCCATAAGGCTTATACTCACTGCGTCGTTTTGCTCGTTGTTTCTTTTTAAATTAGAATGAATACGGATTTCAGCCAATCTTCCAAATTCCAGGTCCGGTGGCTTTTCGGGTTTTTGCAGATTTTATTGCAAATAGAACCTCACTCTTGAGAATTTCTGGTCCTCCGTCTATATCAGCGTGGTCATCGAAGTTGGATTCATTCGCTATTATCCCCAAACAGCTCATTTATGTATTTAAACCATGTTCCAAGGATTTCTTTTTCATCTAAAATATTTTTCCCTTCACTGTCTACTAGAATATTAGTGGTATTTTCATTGTATAAACCTGCTACTTCTCTGACCTTTTTATACATGTTGAAAGTGTCATGTTTATTGTCCAGGTCTTCCATTTCCTTACATTATTCCTTTATCCAGTTTTCTTTGGAGAAGAGGCTACACTTTCTAAAGCCTCCATCTTTATTTTTTTTAAGTGAGAAATACATGCAATTTAACTATGTGCCCGACATCTGATGGAGGAAGAAGAACACAAAAAATCAATAAATTTCTGCGTGTCTAGCGCTTAACAACTGCCACATGACGCTGAAGATCCTCCTGCAGGAGAACAGCGTCACCCTGATGTAGATTCCGGGCCATCGAAGCCAATGCGAGACTCGACTATCTCGATAGTAGAGCAGCGGGTCCAGCATTTGTGGGCCCGGAACCAGTACTGGGGGTTTCACATTACCTGGTCAAGGCTGAACTCAAGAAATGGAGCGATGGCAACCACCGGGATAGATAAAAAATCCGGTGTTAACACACTAAAATAAAAGACAAATAAGAGTGGCTTCTTCAGAAAAGAATGACATAATCAAAATAAATGGACTTTTGTTTCTCCATCCTTTGCTTTTGACTTACATGAAGTTTTATAAGGAACACCCCCGTATGTGTCTACCGGCTGTTGCCAGATCGAGATTTGATCTGAAAAACGATCATTGAGCTTCAGGACGTAAACACAATATCTCCCGAAAGACTTCAGATTCGCATCTGCGTTTTTGACAGAATAGTTCACAACATTATCAAAGTAAAAGGACTTTTGTTCTTTCATCCTTTGACATTTCACAGCCAACTAGAAGACGTTTGCAAATGAACAACCCCTATATTACAATACCCCAGAAACCGTAACTATCATATGCGGAGCGAGCTGCCACACAGACCATAAATGAAGCAGACAAGGGCCTGGAAGAGTTCACTCTGACCAGGCGTTAGAAACGGAACAAAAAATTGAAGACTGAATAAGAAAAAGAACCACCAGTTGAAAGGAAATCAAGTTGACGAACTTGTATTTGGAGTACACTAGAAAAGGTAAAATGATTGGATCTTTCTGAAAAAATCGTCGGAGCTACTTGCGCCGGCAATTTTGTATTAAAGAAAAATTCTTAAATAACATAGCACATCAAGGCCACATTCTTGGAAACATAATAAGAATTCCACAAAAAGGCAAAAAGAGATCAAAAAGTTTTTTATGGTGGCAGTTGCCAGCGATCGTGAGGAGCTGATCAATAATCCAAAGTTCTAGACAAAAGAGGTAACCTTCCAAAGGGCCCTGCCGAGGCAGAAACTTTCTAGGGAATTGGAAAACCCCTGCCATACAAGCTGGAGGTGTGTCATAGAGAGTGATTGTCCACCGAAAAATGGAAAGACACCAGCAAGTCATTAAATGGATCTGATAACCAATCACCACAGTTATTATACACCTTGGCCTTGTTAAATATAGTATATCAGTAGGAAGGTACAAATAAGTCTTAATAATAATAGCTTGGAATTTGATGTTACAATGTCGATGTAACAAAGTTGAATTTTTCTGTATAACGGAGCATTGACTTCAAAATGAAAACTTGGAACTATTACCGCTTGGAACTATTATGAATACAACAGGACCACCCACTCGTCTAGAAACAAAGGAGGTACAGCAATATATAGCAGAAATAACCTCTCGAAACTGCAGGACATCCATTATCGAGTAGCACTTATAGAAAGACACTTCGAATAGTGCTACTACCCTTCTACTGACTGTTCTTCCATTAACCAACAGGAAACCTATATAGATATATTCTTAAGTAACATATACGACGATATTAAATGAATCTCTACGGACACATCATGTATACAATTGGTATGTGGGGGTTTTAATGTAAAGTTTTTAAGAGATTACTCCGATACGAACCTAATAACTCAAATGCTCTCATGCTTTGAGCCATCATCAAACATTAGAGGTGTCTTTAGGATTTGTAAGGGGACTAAGACACAAATTGACAATATCTTCGGTTACCATTGAAATAGTATATTACTTTACTGTTACCATTGAAACAGTAAAAGTGGATTATATTACAAATATATATAAACACTGTTGACAGAATCTAAGATCTATCCAGAATCGCTTATTAAAACCTTAAAAGGCAAAGGTGGGAAGAGGTCTACACAGAATCTAATCTAGTCCGGCTCCAAAGTTTGACATATTTCAAAATGTTTTTAATTTTTATTTCAAACAGGCATTTTCTGTGAACAGTCACTGCATAAACAAGGAAATTAAAGAGTATTGTGGTCAGCGTGTGAAAGATAATATGTATGGTGCAAAATTACAAATAGTCAAGTTAAATTACATATTATTTATAAATTGGAAAGGAAAAACTACAGAAAGTTTCTTATCTATTATTAAATAACACTTAATGAAAATAAAATTATAAATTAAAAAAATAATACCAATATGTTGGGTCTTGGTATTGAGTTACACCTTTGCTCGACGAATAAGACCTTTTTAAAATAGTTAGGTAGGGTTTTTGTTACAAATTTGAAGAGGAAGTCAGAGACTGTCAGACGTTTTCTAGTTTTTGTTTAAATAAAGAATCGTTCTATTCAGCGTAGTTCCTTAAACCCATCATTGGCGCAGTGTTTTAATTAAGTACCTACGATGGATTCTGGAACGAAGGAGTTAATAGATCGATTTTCAACGCTACTGACGACTCAATAAAAGATGAAGGGAGAACAATCTATGAAACATCAGAGCATGGTGGATGAGCTAATGCAACGCATACACTTATGTTCATCGACCAGCAGACCCACGTTTTCGTATGTTAATTAATTCAAGAAGCGTTTAGATAAATTCGTGTACGACCCCGGTAGCGGATCTACATTTCAAGAATGGTTTGTTAGACATAAGACAGCGTTAGATAGAGCTAAAACGACGCTCAGTGACAATGAATGCGTCGAGCTGCTTTTACAAGCAATGGAAGGGAATGAATTTCATCGAGAACGAGCACGTATGTCTCCAAGACTTCCGCATGACTGCACTTACGAAGAAGTCGTTGCTACGCTTACTAATCTTTTTGGTGATACCAGGTCGCTATTTCATAAACGTTATGATATACTGTAGACCCGTCCAAGTCATACGAACATTGCTAACGTCATTGACTTAGCCAACATCAACGGCGATCTTTTCGAATTTAACTAGCTCAGTGCAGATAAATTCAAACTTTTACTTGCAGCACTCTATACAAGCTTGCCTGCTTCTATACCAACATTATGAAGGTCAGTTGTACTCACGCTAAACGGCTTGTTAACACTCACTGCCTGTAACAGAGCCACAGCTTGAAGTCAACGCTGGCCATCATCAACAACTTCAGCGATATGAAAGGAAAAAGCAACCAAGAACTAGGGAGTGCCAAGACTGTGGATCGAAGGAGCACAATAGAACCAATTGCCCGTTCAATGACATCGAATGTTTTGCTTGTGGGAAAGTTGGTCACATCGCCTCTGTATGCAGATCGAAGAAGTCCGAGAAATCCAATGTGAATCTTGTAAAAATCAACGACATACACATAAAAATTCATTCATCCAGACGGTTCTGTGATATCGCGTTAAACGGAACGATTGTGTCCATGCAAGCTGACACCGGTGCAGACATTTCAACAATCAGCGTGGAGACATGGCAAAAGATTGGAGCACCAAAAAACGGGGAACCTGTGCGTGTAGCCAGCGGCCATAACATGCAAAACGTTGTTATCAGTCACATTACCTTGTTAGCGGACATGTTTTGGCTGACCTTAACTTAATTTCGTGGACGCCTAAACTACCACTGGTACGGGCCCCACAAGTTAAAGTTGCGCAAACAAACCAGGTGCTGAGGGATAGGTTTTCAAATCTCTTCAGCTCAACAATCAGAACGTGCACAAAAACAAAGTTCACTTGCGACTAAAAGTTAACGCGACCCCACGTCATTACCGTCCTCGTCTAATTACTTTGGTAATCCAAAATGTATTGGATATTGAGTTGGATCGCTTGGTTAAGAATGGAACGTTGACCAAAGTGGAGCATTCTGACTAGGTGGCACCCATCGTCGTTGTTAGACGTTCTAATGGAAAAATTCGGCTGTGCGCAGACTTCTCTACAGGCTTTAGAAGACGACGTTCATCCCATACCTAATTTAGAAGGACTAATGGCCAAGTTCAGTAGCAACAAAATTTTTACCCAACTCGACTTCGCAGCCGCTTATCGTCAGCTCCTCTTAGATGATGAGAGTCGTTTGCTCACGGGCCTCAAACCTTGGCTATACAAGCCAAGGTTTTTGGCATAAAGGAAGGCAACGGGATACCACCTTTATTATTCTCTTTCCCAAGACAATAACATGAGTATATTTAATTCAAAATTTTCCGGATCTCCGGCGGGGACGGATTAAATGCACTAAGTATAAGAACAAACCTAAGAAAACCATTGAAGATAGGAACATGGAATGTAAGAAGCCTATTTGAGGCTGGGAAACTGGCAAACTTCGCACGAGAAATGAACAGACTCAAGCTGGACATCCTGGGCGTTGCTGAGACCTGGTGGCCTGGTATGGGAGAGTGCAATGTAGATAACGGAGTATTCTTATACTCTGGTAATGAAGATCCAAAACATAGGAAAGGTGTAGGACCGTACTGCCTTGTTGAAGCTCAGAGCCAAGCCAAACGATCTTAACGTAATACAGGTATATGCACCAACTGCAGACTCGCCTGAAAATGATGTGGAAGAATTTTATGATGAAGTCAAACAATTGCTTAATTATGAGTGACTTCAACGCCAAAATAGGTAAAGGCAGAGTTGGGGAGTTGGTTGGATCATATGGTCTTGGAGAAAGGAACGAGAGGGGTGATCGACTTTTGCAATTCTGCCAAGAGGAAAACATGAAAATAATAAATACATGGTTTCAACTACCCTACTTGGTACGAAACCAAATAGATTTCATCCTGATTAATCAAAGATTCGGCTCGACCATCAAAAGGGCCGTCACATATCCTGGGGCTGATGTACCTTCTGACCATGTGCTGTTGGTGGCTGCCCTGAAAATTTTCTTGTCAAGTCAAAGAAAGCCAACCACACAGCGACGGGTGGCGTTGGAAAAACTGAAGGATTCAATAATAAAGTCTAAGATCGGTAATGAGATAAACACACAGATTCAGGCAATAACATCGAATATTGGAGAGGAACCGACGCAGTTTTGGACAAAGATAATGGACATGGCAACAAATTCAATGCAAAACAGATTAGGATATAAGACAAAAAAGAAAAATGGATGACGGATGAGATTTTGTTGTTGATGGATGAACGTCGGAAGCACAAAAACAAGATGGACAGCAGCATGTATAAAGAAATTCAAAGACTAATAAGATCAAAGATTAGAATAGGAAAAAACGAATGGCTTAAACGTGAATGCGCAAAAGTAGAACAGCTGCAAAATCAACACGATGATTTTAATCTACACAAAAAGCTGAAGGAGACTGCTGGCATTTATAAAAAAACTCTAACCGGCCCATCGATCACTAAGAGCGAGATAGAAAACACCATAAGTAACTCAAAAAATAACAAAGCGGCTGGCCCAGATGAAATCCTTTCAGAGATCCTCAAACTCCTAGATGAAAGAGGCATAACAGCACTACACAAAGTATTTAACACTATATATGAGACCGGTCACTACCCCAAACAGTAGTTGTGCTCTACTTTTGTCCCTCTGCCTAAGAAGACCAATGCAAGAAAATGTGAAGATCACAGACTTATTAGCCTGATGAGCCACACATTCAAAATATTCCTTAAAATCATACACCAGAGAATATACAAAAAATGTGAAAGAGACATGGGCGACTCGCAATTTGGGTTTAGACAAGGGTTGGGTACAAGAGAGGCGGAGGTCGCAATACAAGTCCTTGTCCAAAACTGCTATGATCAGAGAAAGGATGTGTGTCTTTGTTTTATAGACTATGAAAAGGCGTGTGATCGCGTACAACACCACAAATTAATGCAGCTCCTCAATAGGCTTGATATAGACCAAAAGGATATCAGATGCATTGAAAACCTATATTGGAACCAAACAGCACAAATCAAATTAGGTAATAATATGTCCAAAGCAGTACAGATTAAAAGGGGAGTGCGACAGGGATGTGTGCTGTCTCCACTCCTATTTAACCTATATTCGGAAGAAATATTCCAAGAGGCTTTAGAAGATGTAGAGATGGGAGTCAAAGTTAATGGAGTGTGGATTAACTCGTCTTTGGCCTCGAACCCGCCCCGGCCATATTTCGACGTGTAATTGAAACTTGTCTATCCGGCCTAGAAGGTGTATAGTATACTTGGGTGACGTCCTCATCATGGCACCGACTGAACAGATACATGACTAACGGTTACATCAAGTTCTGGAGCGTTTGGACCAATGGGGATTTCGCCTCGACTTGAATAAGTGCAAATTCAGGGCCAGCGCAGTCAAATACTTGGGCTTCATTGTTGACAAAGATGGACTCAAGCCTGGTCCAGCTCGCATAGCTGCCGTGGAAAGCTTGAGACGACCCTGTAACCAGAAAGATGTTTGATCCTTTTTGGGGTTGACAAACTATTACAGCAAGTTCGTAAATGATCTTCATCGAAAAAAAGCACCACTAGAAGAACTTTAAAGAAGATCGTTAAATTTGACTGGACGTGTAAGCAAGAAAATGCATTTAAAAGCATTAAAGACACATTAAAAAGTCCGCTTTTGCTTGCACACTTTGACCCGCCCCAACAACTCGTAGTTGCGGCAGACGGTGACTTACGACCTCTCAATGCCAGTACAGCCAGGTAGAAAAGGAGGCTCTTGCACTGGTTACTGCTGTTGAAAAATGCTCTAGAACGCAACAAATCTAATTGGGATATGATCGTTGCAACGTACAATTATACACCGAGTCGCGAACTGGACAATAGATGTCGGGTTTTGGCGTGTGCCTCGTACTCCATTAGATATTTTTCGTCCTAGAACTGAGCTATCAAATGCAGACCTCACAGAAAATCAGCTTGACAGCTCACAGAAACTGTAATGGTTGAACTATGGAATGGAAAACGGATTGATGGAGTAATCACGAAACTCGTTGGAAACATTTTTACCGAGGAGATAATACAGTGATACGCCGCGCCATTTCAACCAAATTTGGAAGCGTCATTACCAGCCATCATCACTTTCACGAGGATTAACTGCATTGCTAAAGATACCTCAAAGTGAAAATTATTCAGATGAACTGCAGGTTGGGTCTGAGCTACCTTAACGTCCTTTTCCGCTTACCACTGAAAACAGATCGAGTGATTCGGAATCGGAACATCCATCAGTAATCAATCGCGATTGGCAACCTTCCGTGGAAGATATTGATCTTGAGCAGTTCCCTTCTTCTCCCGACAGCAGCCTCCACAGTCCCAGCCTTCCGGAGTCTGCAAGGTATCCCCAGTAAATCAGATTTATTCCCGGCCACGTTGTTTAAACCGCACAGACTAGAATTATTGTGACGTTGTCAGGAACACGACCTTATAATCACCGGTCGTCTACTTAACTACAGGCTAACTTAAGTACAGGAGGAATGTTGGGTCTTCGTATTGAGTTACACCTGTGCTCGGCGAATAAGACCTTTTTAAAATAGTTAGGTAGGGTTTTTGTTAGGAAGTTGAAGGGGAGGTCAGAGACTGTCAGACGTTTTGTAGTTTTTGTTTAAATAAAGAATCGTTCTATTCAGCGTAGTTCATTAAACTCATCACAATACGTATTAGAATATCTTTATTACAAAGACTGTCTTTGCCCTGCGTGATGTCCCCCAGAACAAAGCTCCATAGCTAAAAATAGATTGAATGCTTGACATATATAATACAACCTCATGGTGTCCAAAGAAATCATATCGCATATAAGAGCTCAGCTACTTATTCAGCCTCGAGGCAAGGGTGTCACAATGCGCATCCCAGCTGAGGCGGTCATCAATGTGCTTACCCAGAAACTTAATGCTATCATCCGCTACCAACGACTTTCCCTGGACGTAAAGGAACGTAAAGAGAACATTGCGATTTTATTTTTTTGGAATGTACAAGACCTGTTTTAGTGGCATTCAGCTTGAGGCTGATTCGATCACACCATTCTCTCATTTCATTTATCGTTGTCACGCGTGATACAGACAAAGCACCAGAATCACTGACGAATCATTAGCTTATTCACATAGACGATAAATAGAAGGGTACCCAAAATTGATCCTTGCGGAACACCCCGATTTATGTCTGTCATTCTTGATGGGCAACATTTACCATCATGCGATAAATAAGATGCCACCTCATAGAGTCCAGCCACCTTATCACCGCAATCCACACTCTCAGATATTCAGTTCACAGTGCTGAAGATTGTCAATTCCGTCCTCCGTCTGCGTACAAATCCGAATTGACAGACAGTTAGTATATTATGAGAGTTTCGTTGCTGTAAACATGGCTCTACCTCCTCCTCTATATAAGGTCCTGAAAGGTTACGAAATAAGATTGCATGCAATTATGTCATCATGCCTGTGATACAAAACTTGCCGAAAGATGGTCAAGCTCTGTCTTAGTTTCACTTTCGTGACGAAACTCTGCTTTTCTTTAATTGGTGCGGGTTGACTTCGAAGCTATGCGGAGAGTTAGAGGTTGAGTCGGAACGCAGTTCTATGGGACCGCAGGAGGAGCACTGAGAGTCTCTTCAAGACGAGATTCCACGGCTTCTAGCGTTCCTAGAGCTCATGATAAACTCTCTAAATTAATCTCTTTATGTTGTTATTTTTTTGTTAGCTTAGCAATATTTTCTGGTAAGGCATTGGGCAACATGCAATACTTTGTTCTGTTATGTGGGTTGCCTATCAAAGATGCATTTTGCTTGCTACTGACGGTAGATAGCGTTTTTTTAATTTTAAGTGTCACTAATGTCAATATCAATAAGTTCAAGAGTTCATGTTGGAATGTAACTTGTTTGTTCAATAAAAACACAGATAAATAAAATATGTAACGCAGTGTTGGCAATGAACCGGTTAAAATATGTTTAACTTATTAACCTGTTAATAACCGGTTAATTATCCGGTTAATAACCTCTAATATGTTTTTGCAATTAAAAATGTGCAAGCCGAGCTCTGCATTGCAAGCGGTCTTTATCCAAAAATATCATTCAAGATGTTTGTCCATACGTCTTGCATTTGAAGTGTACTAACATGAGCAATATTTACATTGGCCTTTAACATATTTACAACCAGCTTTTTGAATTTTTCTGAAACGTTTCCAAATATTGGTTTCTCGACGCCCCGTTTTATTCCATCAATA
The DNA here is from genome assembly GCA_951812265.1 of Taphrorychus bicolor. NCBI lineage: Eukaryota > Metazoa > Arthropoda > Insecta > Coleoptera > Curculionidae > Taphrorychus > Taphrorychus bicolor. The sequence continues at coordinate 8,232,534 of OX638300.1, forward strand.
TTAAACTTATTAAACTAAATTATTTAATTATTAAGTATAAAAAATACAACAAACTAATTAACTAATAAACAAGGAATCACTCAAATATACGTCTACCGTAGACAAATGACAAACGACATTGACATTTGACGTTTCTTCCAGGTTAAAAATCATTAAAGCGTTTTTTTCTTAACGTTAATAACCGGTTAAAAAACGTTGGTTAATTAAACTTGCCAACACTGATTGTAACGTGTTTATTGATGAGTTTAATTAGAACTGTAAAAGCAGTTTATTCTGTGTATAGGTATGTCTGCCTCATACATAATCTAGTACTTTATTAAAGCTCTATTCAACATATGCCTAGTTTTCCCACTGCCCAAATTGCAAATACTCAAAGTGGATAATAAAACTTTCCTCGTTCACTCATAAAATGTAATAAAAAGCAAATTTCTTCATCTAAAAAAATTACACAAATCAGCCCATAATAGAAGCGAAAGCGGTGGGCAATCAAATTCTTTTAGTCCGCGCCAACGGCCGTCTATTTATCATTTAATGAGGAACATTTTTGCATCATTTATAACAGGGAGAAACAGGCATTTTCCGACCAGGTTTTCCTTTTCGCCGTTAAATTAATGGGCCCAAATCAAAGCCCCAGATACGGGGGAGAAAATAAACGGGCCGAACCGCCGCCGCCAAACGGTAAAACGTGCAAGGGGCTCCGCCCCGTGCCGTCCTCTGTGATTCAGGCAGATCTGATGTTGACGTATTCATATTCATAAAACGAAGGGAACGATTCGCGCTTTATTCATCCTATGGAAATGTATTGTTAAGCAACATTTCACATAGTGCCTAGTGAAGAATGAAGTAACCGCGCGAAAGAAGAATTCCTCGACTTGCCTGAAGCGTGTAGCCATCTGTCGATCTCTTTGTTAACTTGCCCGTCACCAGCTAGGACAGTCGTACACTTTTTGCCCAACTTTTAAGAGCTTTCACTAGGTGGAGCCGTAGAGAAATTTCTTTTTGAACATCTTACTGTCGTTCCCCGGCAAGATTTGTGTACAAATACGAGTACAAGAACGGTTTCCAATGGAGGTGCGTGTCTATGATGACATGGCCGGGCTTGATCGCTTTACGTTTACGTGTAGCTCTAGATCAGTTTGGTTTAAATGTCGTCATGGTTCATGCCGGTTCAGTTCGGTTACCGTCGGAACACCGAAGTCACTTTGTCGCTCAGTGCCCTGCGACTGTAACTAGAACGCCGCCGTTTCAAAATTTGTAAACATGGTGGTTCAGGGGTTTAATTTTCGTGTACACCTCCAGATTGGCACTGCAGTTCAGGCAGTATGCCCTTTTTTGCAAATTATCCTTTATCAGTTTGTTTCTTTTTATTGATCGAGTTGAACTTGGTGCCATTTTCAAAAAATTATAATCGATTATCGTTTCGATTCTTCAGCAGAATCGACAAAAAAATCTGTTTTTTCGTCGATTCGTTAAAAATTGCTGAGTGTTATGTAGAGTGAAAGTTGAGTCTGTATTATATACATAAACTCCTGGCCAAACGAAACGTATCAAGCCAATTTGCTAGTCGGATTTTCTTTACTAAAAACATATCAGATAGTCCCACTCATTGACTAACTTACAAAGGGAATTGGGAGCTCCATCCGTTGCGCCCGAAAGTTACTACAGGGTCGAGAAAAGTTTATGTTTTTTTAGTAAACATTCTTCGATGCACCATTTTTTTTAAAAAAATCTCAGGTGGTTCCTTTGCAGCACAGTATACAGAGGAATGTGATAGCGCGGGACATGTTTGACCGATTTTCGATATGATACCTGGTTCGACAGAAACATCGTTTTATCAAAAATATGGACTTTTCAATATTTCGGTCTGATATCTTCTCTGAGAAACATTTCTATTCCCTCTCTCAAGATGAGTGCAAGCAGTTAGTCTATTGCAACATATCCACGAGTAAAAAACTAACAGAGTGCAAGTCAGCGATATACAGAAGGCAGGAAAATGCAGATTGGTTCGGCCATTGGTAAAGTGGTAAACTGGCACTGCGTGAGTGATATTATCAGTGAGGCCATGAAAGGTTTCGAAATTGGGCATCAGAATATCGAAATTGGTGTACTTGACTCGGAACCTTTTTCTGCCATTCGCGATATCTTAATTGGCTTGAGAATTATACAGGATAATCGAAAGACCGGGTTTTGGAGTTTTACTGGTTGTAAATTCGTCCATAATTTTCAAGAACTTTAATAACTAACTTTTTCGCTGATGTCAAGTATATCGGTGTTATACAGGGTATTCCACAAGTAGAGAGTTGGTGTTTGTTAAGCGATTCTCGTAAACGATGATATTGTTGCGAACTCGGGGTTCAATAATTCCAGTGTAACGATTTAACACGAAAACACTATTTATTTATTCCACAATTACACACAACTACTAAATAACTCACTACTTAACACTTTATATCTTTCTATTATCGCTTCGTACTTTATCTTACTTATAGCTCGCTTAAAATAAGACTATATATAACCGCCGCTCTATGCGCCTTTTATATACAATCCTAAAATTACAGACTAACTAAACTTAAACTTCTTTATAAGAATTCTTGAATAATCTCACATAAAAAAAAAGGTTGTAAACAAATGCCTTCTAGATTAAACCGAGCAATAAATCACTCGTGTCAGCCATGACGCAGCGCGGATAGGTCGCGAGGCTCCACCAACCACACGCGTTGCCCCGCCTCCCATGCGGCGTTGCTGCGAATCGTAACAATATGAAGACAATCGAAATGTGAATTTTAGGATAACGAATCCTGGGTTGATAACTCAAAAAAAGTTTAAAAATTAAGCAGTGTTGCCGTATTTATATAAAGTTAAAATATTTTCATGAAAAAAATAGTGATGATTGCTAATTTTTCTCCAAATAGCGCTTGGTTTTTCATGGATCCTTCTTCCGTTCAAGAGTGATGATATCTTCTGACTAACATCAACAAAATTTAATATAATTATTACTCACAGGTAATAACTAAGCTGAACTAACTAAAAAATCGAAACATCAAAACAATTACATGTAAACCAAAGAATACATTTAATTTAATATTTTGTCGGTCCTCCATTAACATTCCAAATTTCTCGGCATGGTCTTGGCATACTGCTGACTAAGTTGCTAATAAAATGTTGGGGTATGTTTTCGCACTCTTCCTCTATCGCTAAAGAAAGCTCGTCTAATGTTTCAAGGGAATTACCTCTTGACCTCACACGAAGTTTTAGAGATGACCACACATGCTCTATTATATTGAGATCAGGCGATTTTGGAGGCAAATTGCGCTGGTTGATATTGTTCGCCTCTAAAAACTGTTGAACAATACGAGCTCTGTGTGGTCTTGCATTATCGTCCACTAAAAGAAAATTAGGGCCAAACTTATTTGCAAATGGCAGAACAATGTTGTTCAAAATATCGTTTCTGTAAATCTCTGAATTAATACATCGGTTGGTAATAAAAAGTTCGGTTTTTCCATTCATCATCACCCCAGCCCACACTGTTATAGTTTTACGTTATTAAGTAGATACAAAGTGGTTTAAAAGTAAATATTGAAGTTTAATAATAATAACTGTCTCTAAGTAGGTATTTGTAGTCAAAATTAGAAAAAATCTTGTATGAAACACGTGAGCAAAAGCCTTTTTTGTCGTAACATTCAGTCGTTATACAAAATCGGACTTTTCGTAACTGGTTACATAAATAGCTATTTTTGTTCCTTTGTGACATTATTAAGAAACAGAAGAAAAAAAGCCAGAAAAATACAAACACAAATGATACCAGAAACTGAGAAATTAACCATAAAAAATGGAAAACCAAAGCCTTTGGAGGTAGAGAAATCCGAGGAATTCAAGCTTAAATCGGTAAAGAAATCCCAAGAAGAAGATGAGAATGTGGTTGAAGCTTCACTGGTTGGTTGAGTCCAGCCAGTGAAGCTTGAGGAAACAAAAGATATTGCCAAAACTAGACGGCGAACTAAATTTCGTTCTCAATATCGATGACGACTTGAAGAAAGAAAAAGATGAAACCAAAGAAGAAAGCTTCAAAAGAAGCTGCGATTATCAAAAGGAAAGCCTCTATTCCAAAGAAAACTTTACAAAAAGTCGGCCTATTAAGAAGATGTTCCCTAAGCTGGTACAGTTTTGTTAAATGAAGAAGAAACAGACGAATCAGTTTTATTGAAGAAAGCACCCAAAGCAGAAGTGATTTAAGAATAAGTTACCCTACGATTCAAAGTAGAAGAGGAAATTGTTGACGTAATCATTACATCATTAAAAAGAAATCCCATTTCGGTACAATTCCAAAACCGAAAGAAGTTGTAGAATTAAATGTGGAAAAGGAAGAACCGTTTTCAGCGGAGCCTGTAGGAAAAGCCACTGCTGAAGAAAAACCCGAAAATTTCCTAAATGGTGCTGAACCAATTAGTTGCAATTCAAGAAGCTACAACCGATGAAGCCTCTGAACAAATTCTGTCAGCATAGTTAACAAATTCCCGAAGAACTGATAGAAGAAGCACAATCTAGGATTTAGACTAGAAGGGCCCCTTCGAGAGTTGAGCCAGTGATAGAAGAACCGCTTGGAGTATTATATTTTCTTGTAGACCAGTAGGAGGTGGAAATATGTTAGGGTTCAATTCCACTTTGAGGGAAATATAAAACAAGATATTAATAAAATTAGTTTGCACAAAGTAAACCCTTTTTCTTTCCCTAACGATAGACATATCCACACTCCACTCTAGTTTGGTATTCGTTTACCTTTTACATCTTTTCCATCTCGGCCCATTTCTTCACATATGGCTGTGCATTTGTAATTAATGAATGAAATAGCCCATCGATAACTCCTCATACTAAGCCTCAAGCCCATCATATTAATTATAAAACAAGGGTACATGTCACTTTTTAGGGCTAAAATACCACAGATGCATAAGGGACGACGTTTTGGTTTCTTTGCCGGTGATAACGGCCTAGACAAATTTTGTCGCTGAAGATGGCTAAAAGCCGAAATAGGTTCGATTGGAAGGACCATTTAAAAGTTTCCACTTTTCTTTTAATAACAATCTGTTGTTCACCGTCCATTTAAGTACCTCGAAAAAGTGGTATTTTTTACTTTCTGTCAATAATATATTTTATATATTTTTGAGCAGCAATTGTTTCATGTAACAATAGTTAGTTAGTCTTTGTGACATGTTGCAACACTGCATAGATATCTAGACGGAATGTTGCAGGGCCTTGCCTGCATCGAGCATCAGCCCTTGACATGAAGTAACCGAGTGAACTCTCTGGGAACGTTTTATCTTGGCGCAATCCAGAGAAACGGCATCGCCAGGGGCTGGCAACGAGGTGGGTGGTTGGAGGAATTTGGAAAAGTTTTCCGCGAACTTGATGCAATTTGCTTATTGCGGGATACCGCAGAGCGTCTCTGTCAATTTATTTTCTGATTGTTATTTAATGTTTTTTGTTTGAGAGTTTTTTGCTTTTTTTTTTACTTGTTTGAAATGGATTATGCTTTTAATTTAGCAACTCAACTGATCTAAATCCAAATTTATTTTTTCACACATTCCAAATTTTGTGTAAAGTGTACTCATTCAACAATAAACCCGAGTCAAGATTTCATGTAGTCTCTAAATGATCCAAGATTGAAGCACTAAAACGAACCTAGTGGATGAACCTAAGAATAGAGAATGAGAAACTGTAAACGGAGTTAGAACGGCGAACCAAAACACTAAAGAAGGCAAAACCAGTAGGTATACTCCTTCCAATAACAGTTGTTGAAGTTAAGCCTAGATACAGAAAAACTAAGATGATAGATCTCACCCTCGTAGCAGTCAAAATGGCATCAAATTGAAAAAGGTTCCAAGAAGACTCTAAATGGCAGAACCCACAAAACTGAAACTCCCTAAGCCTAAGTTAAAAACTAGAATTAACTGGGGGATTTATCACCAATTAATAAAATATTCTATTACAATCTCTTCGACTTATTATATAAATTAATGGGGCTATCAGGAAAAATGGCGTAAATTCTAGAAATATAGAAGCAGCAAGAAAAGAGAGGGAAGCAAAAATAAGAAGGAAAAGGCCAACAAAATTCAAGGATGTCAGGAAAGATTTAACTTGACGACTTCTTGAAGGCGATGACCTTAAGAAAGTTGATGAAGCGTTCAGGTATAGGCGTAAGCCTAAGGAAAAGCTCGAAGAAGAAACTGCTAAACCTGTTACAATCAGCAATACCAAGAAGAAGAAGAAAAAATAGAAAAGAAATGTAGTTTGATGTGGTTGTTTTCCGGAAATTCGGAAGAAACTAATATAATTAAACCCATAAAACGGGAAGAAAGAGATACTTCTAGAAAGGCACAAGACCGGCGTGAAGAGCCCAGGTTTCGAACCATTTTACTTTTCCATTGAAGACACCGAAAGGGAGACATATGAACCGACAAATCCTGAGAAAAACGAACAGAGTTTACGAAAGTTTCGAGAAGAAGATACCGAAAAAGAAGTTAAAAAAAAAAGATCCTAAAAAAATCAGGCCCAATAGAGACCGAAACAGTTGAAATAAACAAAGCAACGAAACCTGAAGAAGCAAAACTGTGCAGTAAAAGTTACCCTACAACTCAAAGAAGTAGAAGAGATTATTAAGAAAAAGGTTGGGGGCCCTTCAGGGGTGTGAAGCACATGAAGGAAAAATGCCCAGGATTGAAGACCTAGAAAAGTTACATAATAACTCGATAAACTTAAGAAGGGACGAGAAACGGTAAACTGAGTTTGAAGAGCGCACCAAAAAATCAAAGAAGGCGCAACCAGTAGGTACCCCTTCCAGTAACAGTTGTTGAAGTTAAGCCTTGAAAAGCTGAGGTAGTAGATCTCATTCCCAGAATAGTCAAAATGGCAGGCATTAAATTGAAAAAGACATTTCCAATCAATTAATAAAATATGACAATTTCTTCAACTCACCTTAATATGGGTTATCAGAGAAAGTGGCATCTAGAAACAGAAAAGAAGCAAGAAGAGGGAGAAGAAAAATCCGGAAGAAAGTAATAAAATTAAACCCATTATATGGGAAGAAAGAGATACTTGCGAAAAAGAACCGAGTGCCAGCGTGAAGGGCCCAAATTTTCGAACCATTTGACTTTCCCGTTGAAGATACCGAAAGGGAGACATAGACCTGCTAATCCTGAGGAACACTACAAGAAAACCTCTGTAAAGAAAAAAGAAAAGTTAGAAATAACCAGAGGAACTTTGTCGAAGAAACAACCATCGAACAGAATGTTTGAGCGGAGGAAGAGACCGAGAAAGAAGTTAAAAAGAAAGATCCTAAAAAATCAGGCCCAATAGAGACCGAAACAGTTGAAATAAACAAAGCAATGAAACCTGAAGAAGCGAAACTTGTTGCAGTAAAAGTTACCCTACAACTCAAAGAAGTAGAAGAAATTATTCAGAAAAAAGTCATCAAGAAAGGAGAAGTAAAGGAACTAAATCTAGAAACGAAAGACTATTTTTTTACACACTTAAAGTTTGTGTAAACTGGACTCATACAGATTCATCAATAATTCCGAATCAAAATTTCATTGTCATCTATAAATAATTTGAGCATTTGGGGCTTTAGGGGTGTGAAGCACATGAAGGAAAGATGCCCAGGATTGAAGACCTAGAAAAGTTACATAAGAACTCGATAAACTTAAGAAGGGACGAGAAACGGTAAACTTGAGGAGTTTGAAGAGCGCACCAAAAAATCAAAGAAGGCGCAACCAGTAGGTACCCCTTCCAGTAACAGTTGTTGAAGTTAAGCCTTGAAAAGCTGAGGTAGTAGATCTCATTCCCAGAATAGTCAAAATGGCAGGCATTAAATTGAAAAAGACATTTCCAATCAATTAATAAAATATGACAATTTCTTCAACTCACCTTAATATGGGTTATCAGAGAAAGTGGCATCTAGAAACAGAAAAGAAGCAAGAAGAGGGAGAAGAAAAATCCGGAAGAAAGTAATAAAATTAAACCCATTATATGGGAAGAAAGAGATACTTGCGAAAAAGAACCGAGAACCGTGAAGGGCCCAAATTTTCGAAGCATTTGACTTTCCCCTTGAAGATACCGAAACGGAGACATAGACCTGCTAATTCTGAGGAACACTACAAGAAAACCTCTGTAAAGAAAAAAGAAAAGTTAGAAATAACCAGAGGAACTTTGTCGAAGAAACAACCATCGAACAGAATGTTTGAGCGGAGGAAGAGACCGAGAAAGATTCTCAAAAATCAGACCCCACAGACCCCAGAAACACTTGAAATTAAGAAAGCATCGCATCCAGAAGAATTGGAACTTGTTACGATAAAAGTTATCCTACAATTTAAAAAAGAAGAGATTATTGATGGAAAAGTCATCGTTAAGAAGATGAAAGTGAAACCGAAAGAAGAAGTTAAGGAACTGAATGTAGACATGGAAGAATTTCTTCGAACGGAGCTTGTAGAAGAAGCCAAAGCTGAAGAAAAAACCCGTGATGGTGGAGAAACAATGCTGTCCCGACCATTTGTCGCCAAACCTATAGAAGCACCTCTCCCTGAACAACTAGTTGCAAGGACCATAAAAGTATGTTACCCCGGGACCACCTCTAGGCTAGATCCACTTCTGCTCCCATTTCTGTCCAAAAATGGTCGTATTTTACTCCCCACAAGCTCCAATTTTTTTGGCCAATATGGTTCCCAAAAAATAATATGGGACCATCCTAATCAGTATCCCAAAGGATCTCAAACTCTGATCCATAAGATTATTTTAAATTCCTAATGACTCATCCCAGGAAAAACTATAAGACGTATTAACGTTTACTGAGACAAGACTCAAACTGTAAGTAGCGAATACACGACGCTAACTACTGATGAAAATTAGGAAAGCCAAGTTTAAACAGAAAAAGAATAACGAGCCAACTTTTCTATTATATATGTTTATTGTATATACATTTTAAATGAAAAGTTGGCTAATAAAAGCCAACTTTTCATTTAAAATACACGGTTGCGAGCTCGTAGCCCGAAGGGAATGTTGCTTCCACTAAAACAACTGCTATTTAGAGCCAAAAATAGGTCAGCCCAAGAATATTATGTCCATGTAACCATGGATGGGTTAGAATAAGTAAGGAGGCTATACAAATGTGAGTGTTCTTTATTGCCAAATTTGACCAAACTAACCTGAACATGCGACTTATTATTAGTTGTAGTTTTAAGCATGTAAGTATCAGAAATAAGACGGCAGAGTTGGAAAACTCTCTTCATGAGAAGTTCAAAATAGTAAGTTAGGAATGCTGGAGAAAATGATTGTAGAAACAGACAGCTGGGTTAGGGAAGAAAAGATGTGATACTAGAAGTTTGATAGAAGTTGAGAAAGAAAATGGAAGGAGTTGCTGAAGAACTTTACTTTCTATTTACTTTTCACCGGAAAGTTAAGCCCCCACATTTGATAGTATTTGATCTTAGCAAGTGTACTTGAGATAATGGTCGCTGAGAAGGCACTAGCCCTAATAGGTGCTCTTAGAGACAATGCTTTGTGTGTTTTGCAGATGCTCGCTAAAAATAAGCAACATGATTCTGTAGACCTGACGCCAGAGTTGAGAATGTTGTTTAACGTCAAGCATATGAAGCAAGTTTATCAAGTTTAAATGACAAGTACAACGTTCCAGAGATCCAACAAACTTACTCGATATTGCTCGCTCATCTAAATGCTGCAGCTGATAGAATTTGAAGCTGTCAAATAATTATCCAGAGGTGCAACATGTATCCGGCGCGAGACACTAAGAAAAAAATTTAAATCCTGAAAACACGTGCCGGTAGGGCACATAGCAAATGCCACTTAACACTATAGACTAGGAAAAATAAGATTAGCCAGCATTAAGAAACGGAGTCTGTAAACTACCAAGTCCCAGCTACAAAGATAGAAGTATTCAACTGAATACGATCAACATCTCTTTTGATAGTCTGCTTGAAATGCTGCTCTTCAGGCCTATGAAGACAACTGTATAACGAGAACAAGAAAAGACAACAGACAAACATCCTGGTGGAATAACCGCCTAGAAAGCCCGATGAAAAACGTCCGACTCTTTAGAAAAGCAAAAATAACCGGTCACTGAGATACTTACAGACAAGCCCTAACTAAATACAACAAGCAGATCAGGGCTGCTAAAAGAGAGTCTTGGAGAAGGTTCTGTGGCGGGATTGAAGACCTGCCAACAGGAAGCCGAGTCCATAGGATTTACGTAGTGAAACGTTAGACGTACTAGCAAGTAGCAAGCTGTCATTTTCCAGGTAGCCGACTGACAAATTTGGAGACCAACACAAGCCCCTTGGAACGATTTAAACGACCCAACATGGCAGATTTAAAGCTTTCCAAAAAAGTGGTCAGACCAATCCTGCTAAAATCCACGATTATGGCTCTTCAACCATACAAATCCCCCGGGGAGGATGGAGTGATCCCGGCATTACTACAACAGGGCCTGGATCAACTCGTACCTCTACTACCGAAACTCTTCAGAGCGAGTCTTGCATGGTCCTTTATTCCAAGGTCACCCAGACCTTGGAATAAGTAGTCCATGGTTTGGCTGGTCCAGGGTGAATGTCGTCTACATACCAAAGATGGGATGTAGGGGAAAAGATCCTAAATCACTCAGGCCAATCAGTCTAGCCTCGTTTCTGCTGAAGAGCTTGGAAAAGCTGCTAGACCTATACATAAGGTAGGGAGCGCTAACGACGTACCTCCTTAATTCGGAACAGTATTCATACCAAGCTAACAAATTAACAGAACTAGCACTCCACAAGCTTGTGGTGAAAATCCGAGGTACCACGGATTCAAAGGGTGTTGCAGTTGGTATTTTCATAGACATCAAATGAGCCTTTAATAATGCACCTACAGACTCCCTCCTCAGCGCCAGTAAAACGAGAAGGATCGTACCAACAATAATCAACTGGATCCGCAACATGTTAGAATCTAGACTGATCACTACATCATTAAACGATGACACTATCAGATTCGCAACAGCGGCAGGTGGTCCATAGGGCGGAGTCCTTTCACCACTCCTGTGGTCCCTACTAGTCGATGACCTTCTGGCTACTTTGGAGCTATAGGGAGTCGAGGTCCAAGCATACGCATCCATAGCAACAAATCTCCAGCACGTTGCAAGAGATGCTGGATGTTGTACTCAGCTGGTGTTCAAAGAAAAACCTAGCAATAAACCCTAGGAAAACGGTGATTGTGCCATTTACCCGGAGGAAAAGGCTAGACTTCTTGAAAGCGCCATCTTCCTTCGGGACGACAATCCGGTAAAATTTCTAGGAGTCATCCTGGACAAATCACTCACATGGACCCTACATGTGACTTTTACCGTTAGGAGGGCACAGCTCTCCCTGTGGTCGTGCAAGAACCTGTGCGGCAAATCATGGGGGATGGGACCCAACAAACTATGTGGCTATACGTGACGGTATGTATGTGGTCATACGTCACGTATGGGGCCATAGTTTGGTATCGAAAGAGCAGACAGAGCTCCATCAAAGATAAACTGTCCTCTCTGCAAAGACAAATATGTCTCTGCATCATGGTGGCAATGAGAACGACGCCTACGGCAGCCCTGGAGCGCATGCTCGACCTGCTTCCACTTCCAATACTACTGCAATGAAAGGCAATGAAGGCGACCAAGTGCCCAGGATGGCTTGAAATGCCTTGCAGTATTGAACATTGTCTCCGACCTAATGGCAGCAAAACGTGGATACTCGCTACGTCGTCAGAGTTTTCTCATGGGCAGTCTGGGACGAACGAGGCGAAGATCTACAACTGGCAGGAAGTACCTGGTACATGGACGGATCCCAGACCGACGAAGGGGCTGGCTCCGGAGTGTACGGGAGATCGGATGGCATCTGCATAGCAGAGAGCCTGGACCGATTCACCATAGTGACAAAGATAGTGTGCCCGACATCTATTAGAGGAGAGGGGACACAATAGATCAATAAAGATCTGCTTGGATAGTCGGGCAGCGCTTCTAGGGCTTATGTCTTTGCCCTGTAATTCCAAAACTATTTGAAGCTGCCTCAGGACTCTGAACACCCTATCGCTGAAGAACAGCGTCACACTGGTATGGATGCCGGGCCATCGTGGTTACGAAGGTAATGAGAGCCTCAACGAATCAGGATGGACGACGAGACAGTTGAGCACGTCCTATGTTATTGCCAGATCGAGAGACTCATCAGATTCGTTGAGGATCTGGGCATAACGGGTGACAACTAGTAAAGCTAGCAGGGGCAAACCTTGCTGGTAACACTTCGAGTGAGACTCGAAAAAATAGACTGCACGTCGCGGTCGAGGACTGTATAAGTCTACTCACATTGAATACAATACAATACAATACAATTATTATTAAGTATTAGTTAATATGCAGGAATGACAATTATAAGTGTTTATTTGAACGTCTTAGTGATGACGTCATGTAGGTTAGCAACATCTTATTTCCGCCTTAACGTCGAGTAACATTTAAACACTTTGCCCTTATTAGTAGTTTTACAGATGTTTGCTGTCTCAAGTTAAATGGACCATCCTGTATATATTTCCAGGAGAATAGAGATATCGGAAGAAGGACACAAAATCAAACTCCTACGGTTATGCAGAAACTATCGAGGTTTTCAAGTCTATTTTACGTCTTTTTCAAGGCTATTTCCCTCAGGTTGTTGAAATGTTTATCAAGTGATTAATTTGCTTTATTCCATTAAAACAATTACAGGGAGTAGTGACATAAAAGTGGAGAAATGTTGATGAAATAATGAAAATGAAAACCTCTTCAATTTGAGAAGATTGGCCTTGAAAAGTCGTAAAATCAAAACGTCAGCAATTTCTACGTAACCGTAGAAGTTTTGTTGTGTCCTTCTCAAGATTCTCCTGGAAATTAACATCTTGAAGAAATCACCCTGTAAATATTTTCACAAACTCAGCCAATTTCGTATATAATAATTAGGGTCAAATAGGACCACCACTTACGTCATATTTTAGGTCAACACTCTTTTCCTCGCAATAAACATCTGAAAGACGTTTTTACGGTTGTCATAAAGTTTTACGCCGACACCGTCGGAGGTTTCGGTCCTATAAAGAGTTTTGCAGACGAGACGAATGCAATTCTCTTAAAAAAACACTATCCTGACATACATATGTTGCAGTAGATACAACAATGGCGATTTTGTATAAACTAATATATTTAAGCTTTCTCTTCTTTTGTTATGATATTGTATATGACAAATTTTTGGTATTTTATGGCCTGCATCTATAGAGCCAAAGGACAAAAAAAAATAAGAAATATCCTTTAACTCGACCAAGAAAGGGTGCCAGGTGCACCGCTAATGGCTCTCGGCACATGGTACCATTAAGGGAGCACCTGCCGATGCAACACATGCCGTTTTTAATGTCCGAAATGCTTTTCAGGTAGGCAATAATTCCTACCTTCAAACCTAAACTACACCAGGTTCTCGGAATCGGTACCACCTTTTAAAGACGAATTTTCTTGAACAATTCTGAAGATATACTTAAGGTCGGATATTATAGGGCGTGCATAGCCCATATGGCGAAATCCGCCTACAATGTATTTGGTATGGAAAGTTTAAAGGAAAAAACAACCTCAAACGGTATATTTTTATGCTTTCATGGCCCAAAAGCCGACATATGGGTTGCGGTCACGTATTATTATCTCGAGAAATCGCACACCTAAATGTTCTCTTGAAGAACCCTTTTTAATTTTCCCTTTTGTGCAGCCCTGTAATTAGGTGGATCTTCATTTATGTTTTTCAACTCCCGACTGGAAAAACCAAACTATATAGGTTATATAGAGGTAGGACTAATAGGAAGATTATAAACAATAGAGTATTCCAGATCAAAAACCAGTTTAGGTATTAATTTTTTGTTTCAATTCTAGTCGGTGTAGGTCAGTAAAACTAGCTAATGCTTTGTGCAAATTTACTTTTTGCTTTTACCTGGCAAAATTAACAAAAACGTAAATATAAAATATAAAGATTACAAAACTAAAATATCTAAAAATGCAAGCTAAAAAAACAGAAAAAATAGTGCTAATTAAAATAATCATGAGAGTGATAATGTAATATAGTGTAATTTCTTGTAATGAAAGTTTGATCAAATCGTTTTATTTTGAACAAGAATGTGTTGAAACCTCTGTGTTACTACTGTGAACTAGAAGATTTCCATAAGTAGAAGATGTTTGGTACAATCCAGTTTGTGTTCTTCAGGGGATAAGTTAATTTTGAAAATAAATCCTCATGATGTCTAAAAGTTGGTGAGATGTCATAAGGTCGAAAACACTTTATTTCATATTTGTAAGTTTAATAGCATTCGAATGATAGGAACAAACTTTATAAAAAAGCAAGTAAAGTTTTACCATCTGTATACAAATTAGGGCTCCATTTTATCACATTTTTTGTGCAATTGTGAACAACCGAAGTTTTGGATTCCTAGCTTTAGTGGGACTTTTTCGAGCTTTCATGGGACAGCATATAGGCCCTCAAATAGACATCGATTCACCTTTTATTAGTATAACTAACGAACTGGAATTAACGAAGGAAATCGATCGGTAAGGATTCATTCGACAAAAATAAAAAAAATTTGACAGATACTGTATACTGTCTAAAAGAGAAATTAACTTTCTATAAATTATTGTTATTATTCCTATATGAATTATGATATAACTATTAAAACACAACAAGAAATCAATTAATGTAGATTTATATGTTAAATACTAAATAGGGCGTTGATTTCTGTTAGTGGGATTGTACAAGGTGTCTCAAAAATGTTGAAGTAAAAAAAAATGTTTTGAGACACCTTATATTATCTAAAACAGAAATTAACGCCTTATTTGCCATAAAACTACCAGAAATTTCGAATAAAATTGTTTAATATAGAATTTACAGGAGAAAAATATAAATTTGCATTTTGAGCTTATTGTTACGGGATATGGGTTCCAATAATTTATTTGCGCCTCTCTTATCTCTGATATGTCATCTGTAATATGTCTCAAAGACGTATTACAGTTACCTGGGTTATCACATATTGTTTATACTTATAAAAAGAACTTAACTGAAATTTAATGTTTCTAGCTTTTGGCAGTTCCAAAAAATGTAATTTTACCTATTTTTGGGACACCGTATACTACCGTATAGTATCTAAAACAGACTTCAACGCAATATTTATTATAGGGCTACTAGAACTAACGAAAAAATTCGATTGGTATAAAATTACATCTCTACCTGAATTATCCAATTATTATCAGACATGACAGAAATCGGTGCACTATTTATCAATAGGCTAATGCAACTAACAAAGGAAATCGATTGGTAAAGATTTATTCGACAAAATTCTAAATTACAAGTTACAGCATTTTTTTGGAGCACCCTATATTATCTACCACAAAAATGAAGGCCTTATTTGCCATACAATTACCAGAACCTACGAATAAAGTTGATTAACATAGATTTATATGGAAAAAATAAATATATATGGCTCTTAAACCGCTCCGAAAAAAAAATCTAAATTTAGAGCATTTTGAGCCTATAATAGTAATCGAGCATGGGTGGCTCAAAAATAAATTACAACTCTTGCACTTTTTTTTGAGTTTTTTGGAGGCTGTGAACCCCGGTAAAAAGTTTGATAATTTTCAAGATAAAGAAAAAAAAAACAAACAAAATTAATAAATTTCAAAGGGGGGGGGGGGGGGTAGACGTTAAAATATTCTACTGAAATCGATTAACACAGATTATGATAAAGTGACATTAGATAGTAAAGGGCATGAAATATTGTCATATAAATGTATGTGTTTTATCGACATTGTAAAATTTAGTTCTAAATATCTCATTAACCAAAAATGGCCAAAATTTGTCATTGGTAGCGATCGATGGATTATTCGTGAGCCCTAATTATCAGCTTATCGTTTCATCTCGTTAGATTAGCATAATTTTAGAAAAATTGAAAAACTTGAAAATTTGTACACATTTCTCTCAAATTTTCAGGTCAACCAACCCTGAAACAAATCCGGACATAATAAAACACTTGCGTTTCTCGTTTTGCTCTCTTTTTCGTGCATGTTCATAAAAACTGAAACATTAGCAGAAATAAGACTGTGAAGGACGTGTGAAGGCTTTCACGGCCGCTCAAAATACCATCTAAAGTGTTTTCCGGGCTTTGAAGTCGTGGTTCAATGGAAGTCAGTCAACGTCAGGAAGCCGCAGCTGTAGGCGAAACGTCAGGAACAAATTCCATTGGACCACCGCTTCAAAACCCGGAAAACACTTTAGATTGTATTTTGACCGGCCGTGAAAGCGTTCACAGTCTTATAAAAGGACGGGGAGGATATATGAAAACTGATTCGACAACTAGAGAACCCCCGCAAGAAGAAAGCACAACTTCTGAGTTCACTGGCAATTCTACTACGATGCCCTGTAGAACATCCCAAACATCCTGAGGATAAAAAGGACTTTCAGATCTAGTCAAGCGAGCAGGTTTTACAACAGGATCAAACAATCTCTCCTCTGTGAAAGGATCTATGGGATCAGAGTAGGTGGTCACCAATTTGTCGATCAACCCATCTGCGCTAGTTTCGGGGTCTACCCCTCATCAGTACAGCTTTGGCTGGTCGACAATTTGGAGACCGTGAGTTAGCGGCTTAAAGCCAAAAATGTAAGGAGTACCGGTGAGATGTTGTACAGAGCAGGGGCAGGCGACATTTTAGATCCATTACTGCATGACAGATGGCTCTCAGTTCGAGAAGAAGACCATTTTGCTTTGTACCTCGCTGTTTATCGGAACCAGAACGAAGTGAAAAGAGTAGCTGGTCATCAATTTGTCGATCAACCCATCTGCATTGCAGGAGCAGGCAATATGGTATGCTTCTCGAACTGAGAGCCATCTGTCATGCAGTATTGGATCTAAAATGCACTGGTGGATGTCGCCTGCTCCTGCTCTGTACAACATTTCACCGGTACTCCGTACATTTTCGGCTTTAAGCCGCTAACTCACTGTATTCAATTTGTCGACCAGCCAAAGCTGTACTGATGAGGGGTAGACCTCGAAACTAAAGTGGGTTGATCGACAAATTGGTGACCACCTACTCTTTTCACTTCGTTCTGGTTCCGATAACCAGCGAGGTACAGAGCAATATGGGCTGCTTCTCAAACTGAGAGCCATCTGTCACGCATTCTTCTTCTTATTGTGCTCTGTCAGGTCCCCTTGACGTTGGCAATCACGATGGCGAGCTGATCACTGTCTTCCGCCACTCTAAACAATTGACACTATGACGTCATGCGTTATTGAATCTAATATACACTGGTGTAAATACAAAATTACAAATATTTTGAGCCTGCCTTATTTTTTTTGCTTTACCGTTATGGTGACATGGCGACATCGACACTTCGTACCAATCGAGACATTTTTCAACTATTAAATTAATCAGAATTAAGTTTTAAAAATGTCCCATTAGCAGTTGGTAAAATTGAAGAAGTTTCGAGTATTGACCCAAATTTAGCACTAAAGATTGATAAAAATGAGGACATTTTGTTCGAAGCTGCAAACGAAAGAAACTGGTTAGATGCGCAATTTCAGTTTCCCACTATAGTAGGGCTACGTGCAAAAAGTACCAATCAAGTAGATCAGAATCTGGAGCTTGCAAAAGTGAAGAAAAATTTTCATCTCCTCAGTGACCGTCAAAAAAGGAGGCGAACAGAACATATTCGTGGTGTACCTGAGGAACATATTAGTTACGCAGCAAAAAAACTATTTAAGTCTAAAGATGCCGAATGAATTTTTGATTTTGTTAAAAACCATCCCGAACATGTAAAAGCTATCATTTTTTTTTGTGAAAATTTAGGAAAATCAAATCACCGCCTAAATAATGAAAAAGCGTTAAGCCTCTTTGTTAGTGCCAAACTGACAAAATTGCAATATAACTTAATCCGGGATGCTACTAAAGAATCTGGCAATGACTGTTTTCCTAGTTATTTTCAAATTACACAAGCAAAAAATGATTGTTATCTCTCCTCAGAATCTGTAACTATAACAGAATCCTCGGCTGCAATTACTCTGCAAAGTTTATTGGATAAAACTGTTCACAGGCTACTAAAAACCATTAAAGCTACCGAGTTTACGAATCTAACATTAATATCTAAATGGGGATGCGATGGCTCTTCAGACCAATCACAATATAAAATTGGTTTTAGTAATAACTCATGTGACGATAGTAGTGTTTTTATGTGCAGTTTTGTACCGATTAAGCTTTCTGATACAGTTTCTGATACAGTTATATGGATAAACGAAAAATCCTCCTTTACGAGGTTGTGCCGACCAATTTCATTCCAATTTGCCAAAGAAACTAATGAATTAATTCAAAATACTGTTGATCATATCAATAATGAATTTAAATAGTTGGTGAAGTTAGCGGGATTAGGACAAATAATGCACCTCTTCTTTATTCGAAAATGGCCGACGTTTCGACTATTTATTTAGTCTTCATCAGGGCTAAAACCAATAAGTTCAACAGTAACAAATCCCTGGGCTCACCATAAAATTGTAAATACTGCTGATTTGTTACTGTTGAACTTATTGGTTTTAGCCCTGATGAAGGCTAAATAAATAGTCGCAACGTCGGCCATTTTCGAATAAAGAAGAGGTGCATTATTTGTCCTAATCCCGCTAACTTCACCAACTACTTACAACTTAAGGACGCTAATTACAACAATGAATGAATTTAAAGTTTTACTTCCAACTAACTGTAATCGCAACATAAAAGATGAACTCAAACTCTGTTTTACGATGGTTGATGGTAAAATTTGCAATACAATTTCAAACACTCAGTCTTCTATGAGAGATTTTTGTCAAGCTTCACCTAAAGAAATGAATGATTTGCAATCCATCAACAAAAAAATTTTTAACGAAAAATTTTACTCGTTTGGATTGTCGCCATTGCATGCTTATATTCGCTGTTTTGAATGTTTATTGCATATTTCTTATAATATTCCATTTAAGTCCTGGGCAGTAAAAAATATCGGTCATAAGCAGCAAAGGCTTTTAAGGAAGCAAGACGGCCTTTCGAAATAGACTAAGATTGTTAGTTGGTATCGTAAAACAAAGTTAAGCCTCTACAAATGATGACAATACAGCAAGAAAATTTTCTTATAATTTGGAAATTACATCAGAGATTACTGGTTTGGATTATAATTTATTGAAGCATTTTTTTGTTATTCCACAAACAATTTCTTCTGGCCACAAAATTAATGTTACAAAATTTAAACAATTTACATTTGAAACTGCCCAGTTATATGTCTTACTGTATAGCTGGTATTATATGCCTGCATCGGTACATAAGTTATTGCTGCACGGAGCAGATATAGTACAATATGCTCTTGTTCCCGTGTGTGTGGAGGTGAGTGCTCACAGGAGGCCGATCATAAATTGTTTAGAGACTATCGAAGAAATCATGCGAGAAAATCATCCAGAATATCAAATAACGAAGATATTTTTCATAGCTTATTAATAGCATCAGATCCTGTCATTTCTGATTTAAGACCTAATTTAAAAAAATAGATATAAGAAACTGCTTCCAGAAGCGATGGAGTTGTTAGATTTAATTAATACAAATGTTATTTAAGTTACACATGGTGTCCGGTTTAGGTAAAACCAGAATTGCTCTCTCGGTAAAAGTTTCTTTTTCTGATACGCATTCAGATTACGTTTACATTTTGACAATTTTTTTCTATTTCTATAAACCTTACCATTTTGAAGAAGACAATACTGGTACTTATCATCCAGAATATAATATTTATAAAAAATATTTAGCTTGAACTAAATCAGTGAGCTATAATAAGTATTTTTCCGTTATTTAAAAATAAATTATATTCAGCAATAATATATACTTATTATTTTTAATATTAAAGTATGGGAATACTGATTGTCATATTTCATGAAATACAACATTAAATCATTCTTCTTCTTGAAGTGCCTTCTCCATTCAATGAAGATCGGCAACAATTCTGGCAAATTCGGCTCTGTCCTGGGCTCTTCTCAGCAGGGAGTTTGAGTCTAAGCCTGTCCAATCCCTTATGTTTTTCAGCCAAGAGCACTGTCTACGTCCAGGACCACGCTTTCCCTCAATCTTGCCCTCCATAATCAGTTGTAGGAATCTGTATTTGTCCTGTCTCATGACATGGCCAAGGTAAGCGGTCTTTCGCTTTTTTATGGTCTCGAGGATTGTTCGGTCTTTGTTCATCCTATGTAAGACCTCTTGATTAGTGGTACGATCGGTCCATGGAATACGCAGCATTCTGCGGTACACCCACATCTCAAATGCTTCCAGTTTATTAATGCCGCTGACTTTCAGCGTCCAGGCCTCGACTCCATACAGTAACGTGGAATACACATAACATCTAACGAAGTTAAATCTTATGTTTAAGTTGAGTGTTCTGTCCGTTAATAGGTTCCGCATCTTAATAAAGTTAGTTCTCGCTTGCTCTATGCGGGATCTTATTTCTATCTCAGGATCCAGGTCCTCGCTGATCCAACTTCCCAGATATTTAAATTTAGTGACCTGCTCTATAGGTGTTCTGTATATATTTATGTTGGGATGGTTGATTGGGTTGCGGCTTATTTGCATGATCTTCGTTTTTGAGATATTAATCTTCAGTCCCATTTCGTCCCCGGAAACCGATATGCTGTCGCTTAGGCGTTGCAGTCCTTCAGGACTGTCCGCAATTATCACTGTATCGTCAGCATATCTTAGATTGTTTATGAGTTTCCCATTGACTTTCAGACCGTCCACCGCCTCGTCCAGAGCGTTTTGGAAAATGATTTCTGAATACATGTTAAAAAGCATGGGGCTAAGTACGCACACTTGTCTGACGCCACACCTTATGGGTACAGTGCTTGTTTCGGTGTTTTCCAATTTAACAGATGCTATTTGCTGTTCATAGAGATTCTGTACGATCTTTAAATCCTGGGCATCGACACCCTTTCTTTCCAGCAGTTCCAATAATTTGGTGTGATCTATACAGTCAAAGGCCCTTGTGTAATCTATAAAGCACAGGTACACTTCCTTTCGCTGGTCTCTGCATTTTTGTAGTAGGACAGAGAGTGCAAACAAGGCCTCTCTGGTACCCATTCCTTCGCGGAAACCCATTTGCACTTCGCTTACATCCTGTTCGCATTTTGCACGTATGCGCCTATGAATGATTTTCAAGAACACCTTTAACAACTGGCTCATCAGGCTGATCAATCGGAATTCTGCACATTTCCGTGCTCCGGGTTTTTAAGGGATAGGTATGAAGATTGATTTCAGCCAATCTCGGGGGATGTATCCCGATTTATAGACATCGTTAAATAGTTGAACCAGGATGTGTATGTTTTCCTCTCCTATAAGTTTTAGGATCTCTGGGCAAATGTCATCTAGACCTGCTGCTTTCTTAGTTTTTATCTCTCTTAGTGCTCTTTGGACCTCCGATTGAAGTATTTCCGGTGTCGGCTCCGTCGGATCTTGACTGTGAAAAGGAGGGCTATTGCTTTCAAATGTATTTGCCACATATTCTGCCCATACCTTTTTAAGTTCGCCATCATCTGTGATTATTTTGTTGTCCTGGTTAACTATATGGCACAAGGCTGGGTATTTTCGACTACTTGTAATTTCCTTGACCTTCCTATGTAAATTGAAGAGGTCGTGTTTTTTGTATAGTTCTTCTACTTCTTGGCACCTTTCTTCCATCCACTTTTCCTTGGCTTCTCTGATTTTTCTTCTGATATGTTTTTGGGTTTCCCTATATTTTTCTGCGTTCGTGTTCTTGAAGCTACGTCTCTGTTCCATCAGCATGAGTATTTCTTGGGTCATCCATTCCTTATGTTGTTTTGTTCTGTTTGGTGCTACTAGCGGCTTTTGTGTGTCTAATATAGCTTTCTTGAATGAATTCCAGGTGTCCTCGATCCTGTCAGGGCTCTCGGTATCAGGAATCATTTCGTTCTTTTGTATAACCTTTTTGAGCTCATTGTTGATTTTGTCAGTGATTGTTTGACGTTCGGGTTCATTCTGTAGTAGTGCTACGTTTGGTTTGTTGGACTGCGTTCTTTTAAGTTTCTTAAGTCTAATACAAAAGTGTGCCACTACGGGAATATGGTCTGACTCGACATCTGCTCCTGGATATGTCCTAACACCAAGCACTCCATTTCTATATCTTTTTGGAACCAGTATATAATCAATTTGATTCCTGACCGGATGCTCTGTGGTGTCCTGTGGGGATTTCCATGTGTAGAGGCGACGTACAGGTAGCTTAAACCATGTGTTGGAAACCATCAGTTTTTCTTCTTGGCAGAACTGGACCAGGGTATCGCCTCTTTCGTTTCTAATTCCCAGACCGTATTCACCCACGGTATCCCCACTTTTTCCTCTACCTATCTTGGCATTGAAATCCCCGAGGATAAGGGTGGTGTCGTCTTTATTTGTGGCGGCTATTAATTGTTTGACTTCTGTATACCATGCCTCCAACTCTGTCTGTGGTTTGTCGGCTGTTGGGGCGTATGTTTGAATGATGTTTAGGTTTTTAGGTGTGGCCCTTAGTTGTATCATCATTGCTCTATCAGAGAGTGGTATGAAGTTAATGATAGAACCGCTGGCCTCCAGGTCCACCATAATGCCTACTCCGTTATAGTGGTGGGTGTCTTCGTATCCGGAATAAAACAACACTGCGTTCTTCAGTCTGAGTTTTCCACGACCGGGCCATCTTGTCTCACTTATTCCCAAGATGTTCACTCCCAGTCTTTTCATTTCCTGCTCTATATTATGGGTTTTCCCTGGCATATACATGCTGTTAACATTCCAAGTGCCAAGTCGAAGTGCTTCTTTAAGTTCCGTCTTTACGACATTAGTGTTTTTCAACGTGGGGATTCTTCGCACCCCTTGACCATCTAAGGTCTGCCACGGACTAGGGGCCATTTGATCATCTTGTGTTGCCATTATTGTTTGTCTTGAAAAATCCCTAAGGATCCTTAATGCAGTGGTTTCCCGTTGCCTTCTGCATCTCCATGCCTTTGAATTTGTAGCAGTTTCATCCGCCTTTAGGGAGAATTTCTTCTTCCAAGGGCAAGAAAGTGCCCTATCTCTTGTCAGCTCCTCCACCCGCAGCTGTTGGCCGACAAGAGGGGATTACTTATACCGGTAACCACTCGGTCGACAGTGCCTCGTCAGTTTTTCTAGCAGGGTGCACCACGTGCAGGTGAGGTTGTCTTTTGGGTCAGCTACATATAGTTTGTGCTTTCACCCCTTACACCCCTAATTCATTAGGTATTATCTCATCTATTAAATCATTAGGTAAATGAAATTAAATGTCCAACAGGTTCCATAAGCTCGTTCCACTCTGCGGGGAGGGCAAACTTCAAAACTTCTTCTTACACCTAAACTCTATCAACCCAAAAATTTAATTCACTATGGAGATAGAAAAGGAAGGACGCCTACCGTTTTTTAATGTTTAGGTATCAAGAAGGCGAATGGGAAGCTTGAGCACACCGTTTATAGAAAACCAACACACACTGACCGATAGCTTAATAATGGATCAAATCATCATCCCAGATAGAAAAGGGGAGTCATAAAGTCTCTGTCTGTGAAAGCCAAGAGAATTTGTAAGCCGGCTGAATTGGAAAGGAAAATGATCTGGTAAGAGCCTTTGGGTGGAATAGGTACAACGAGCGCGACTTCAATGGGGCCGCCCGTCCAAGGAATGTAGAGCGCCAGGAGAAGATGAAGAAAAGCGCGGATGGACTAGTCGACCATATATTCACAAAGTAACGGACAAGATCGGCAGGCTACTGGAACCGGACAATGTTAAAACTGTCTTTAAACCAACTCGTACAATATCTACAACATAGTTTGAGATCGGCCAAAGACCGCAGAGATCCCCTATCGGCACCCGGAGTTTACCGAGTTCCATGCAGTTGTGGCTTGGTATACAGTGGTACCACAAAACGCCGTGTCAACACAAGGAATACGGAACACAAGAGAAGTTGCAGGCTGGGACAAACACAAAAGTCAGCAGTGGCAGAGCACGCTCTCCGAAGGTCACGACAAGACATCTTTTTCAACGAGGTGGATATCTTATATCAATCGCAGCGTTTCCATCCGAGACTAAGGAGAGAGGCCATTAATATCTTTAAATACGACAACAATTTCAACAGAAAGCAGGAAATTTTGTTTCTAAATGCAGACTGGAAGCGAGTTCTACGACATTCCTCAAGTGAGCCAAAGCCCCCCCCCCCCCCCCCCTCCCAACTCCAGTCCCTCCACTGCAGCGCGACGACGGAGGAATAAATACCACGGAGCTCACCAGAGTCGAATCAGTCCACGTCGGGAAGCACGGAGATCACTTCGCCCATTACCTCATCGCTTTTGGCAATGAAAACACTTTAGATTGTTTTAGCAGAAATGTCGAAACTTCAGAAACACAATATTATTTTAATGGAAAAAATCTTGTCACAATTCATATAAATCTCCATAATTGTACTAATGGCACCATGGCTACCCATATCCGTGTGTTGAATTATCATATATTGTTTATACTTGTGAAAAGAACTTAAAACTGTTATTTCGGGTTTCAAGGTCAATTCAAGGCTGTTGGTTAAATTATGCGAAAATTAAATTTTGTTCGAAGATTTAGATGTCGCCCCTCGTTGTGTATGTAGTCATGGATTCAGCTAAAAAAATCAGAGTGGCAAACAAAGACTGACAATAATTCAGAACTGCCAGTCTGAGGGAAAAATATAACAACCACCTGCGCAAGTAACATAATGTACGAACTAATAATAAATAAAGGTTTGTAATAAATATGTAACTTTCTCTCTTTTTTAAGTATTTTTATAACTAAAATTAGTTTTAGCCTTGAGAAAGATCTCGTTACAGTGAGCTTCTTACAACATATAAGATTGATTTACTGCCCCAAACCTAAGAAGTTAAAACCGGAAAAGAACACGCACTCTATAATAACACAGTTTTGGTTTCGATATGTAAATAATCTCAAATATATGAATTACACGTCTTTTCACTTTGTTAACAAATTTTCATTTGCAATAAAGACCCTGTAATTATGTTAAAACCGATTGTAGCCTGTTCAATAATTGAATCCTTTATTCACTCAGGCTAACACCATCTAATAATTAATATTCATTACCAATACCATGTCTGTGTATTTTTCTCTATTACGACAATAACTGAAAAATTACCATATCACCTATCGACAAAAGATTTCTCACCCTCGGGCTTTTTCCAGTATACAGAACACGGACGTGTATATTGTATAAGGGACGCATGCCGGCCAACAACCCGGACCTAAACCCGATAGGGTAAAAAACGCCAGTCACCCTCGTAATCCCGGGGCCAAAAAACAGCTAAACAACCCCAGTGAATTAATTTAGAAAATGCCCTATATAGCGAGCACACAAAGAAAATCGCATTAGTTATGCAGGAAAAACGGGTTTAAGTGACGAGCTATTTGGGAATCCTTTCAGCTTCGGATTTTGGTTTTTGGACCATTTTTAAGAGATGGGTTTAATTCCACAGTTTTTTTTGAAATTAAATTTGTTTTCTTGCTGGAAAGTCTATAAATTGTTCGCCACCATGATCAGCTCTACGGCTTTTATTATATCTCGCCTCGGCACCCCGTCATCATAAGTTGATCAAATAACAAGGGTTGATCGTTCGAGGGGATAAACGCAAAAAATATCGAATGGTGAAAATGTTTGTTTTCCATTAAAAAAGAGGATTGTTTTCGGCATGTAATTAACACCTTGTACAAACAGAACGTCAGGACGACGACTTCTACGGTGGCCGGGGTGCAGCAGGAACGAAACAGGGGAAATGCGTTCCCATGGAGATCCTGCAGCCTGGTCGCAGCTCGCGGGAGAGTCTGGGAAAAGGGCGGCGTTGCCGCCGTTGCCACGTCGGGGGTGGAAATCGTGTCGGACGTTATCCTGCTAGGTCAATGAACCTAGGACGTACACCCTGGACTGGCTGGATCGTAAAATCTCCGGTACGTTTAATGTATCACTCTGAATAGTAACTTTTGATAGACATATTATTGTCGTCAATGTCACATACCCTTTACTTTAAGAAACTAAAAGATTGTTCTGTGAATAAGAACTGACATAACACACGTGCCTTAATATTTAATTATCTCCACCTATATGTTAAGTCAAGTTAAGAAATTTTTAAAATTTGTACGATTACCCCTGTGGGCAGGCAGGTGGTATACACGCACACAGAAACGAAAAAATCCATCAGCTGTTCGAAAGGAAATAACGAGCACCCGGTGCATCACGAACAGCTGATGCCGGATGGTGAACAACCAGCTCCATCGCCCCTATTTTTTATAAGCAACATTGTGGAATCGAGACATACGGGGTGCACAATTTAAAATGGCACTAAATCCCGTTTAAGAAGACGTTGAAAACGGGAATGTGAGTGATGCGCCCCGATACAATACACTCAGGTAAAAATTCCCCCGCAGTAGTTTCTTTATTCTCCCCCGGCTGCTGTTCAATTTATCAGTGGGGAGCTCGTTTTTTAGGGGACCCCGGACACCCTCGTCTCGAGGGATTTCGGATGAATTTATTTGACGGTGACGTAAAGACAAAGAAGAACATTCGAATAAATGTAGCGAAGAACAAACACAAAAGAATGAGATTTGGTAATTTAGCGAAATTTTTGGATAATTGTATGAACGTTTACAGAACGTAAGTTTTTGTAAATAAGGACATTCCTGTATTGAACAGAAAACCTGAATTCCAGACATTGAACTTCTCAACAAAAATTATTTATTTTGTGCTTAGTGTGCTTAAAGTTACGGACATTGTACTAATTCGTGTAATGTATGTTTTATAGGCACTACTGAGGAAGATGCCAATCCGCATCGAAACGCTTATTGACGAAAGAAAAATTATAATTGAGAATAGAGCTTCACGAGACCGAGACCGAGGCCGAGACTTACATACTCTCGGTCTCGGTCTGGATTTTATAATTGAGTCTCAGTCTCGGTCTCGGTCTTGTGCATCGAGACCGAGGCCGAGACTCGCGAATCTCGGTCTTGGTCTAGTAGTAGCAACTCGAGTCTCGGTCTCGAAAAAAAGGTAGTATCTCGAAAAATCTTATTATGTTTGAACTGCATATTCAATTTTCTTCTGAATTATTGAATTATAATGCACAGTTTTCAGAGAATTGTCCGTTTTTGTGCATGAAGTTTACTTCTTAGGGTGACTTTTACAACTATCAGTAAAACTTCAGTTAAAAGATAAAACACCAGTAATGACATCGACTGCATTGTTACCAACAATGTAATCTACATCATTACTGGTGTTTTATCTTCAAACTGAAGTTTTACTGATAGTTGTAAGAGTCACCCTTACTCTTCTTACCTAAAATCAAAATTTTAAATTATTGAGGGTTCCAATTTTCAATGTAGAATCAAGTTAGTTCAGATTAGTTTAATGTTAAACTGCATTAAACCTGCTCGTAGGTTCGCCACTGATGCTACTGAACACACTTTTTATAAAATATACATGCGTCCTATATATTTCCAACAACTTCATCCGTACTTTCCTTCAATATAAGCGTGCTTTTTTTTTTAAATCTAATCACCACTAACTACACAGCAAGCTCAACTTCTCTCTTTATCCACTCAAACAGATCATAGTCCACTGAAAGCTAAGCACACTGTAACATAACATGGCAGCATTTTAATGCTTTTAATGTTGATAGAATTCTTAGTATCTTCATCTTTGCTGAAATTTTCAAAAAGCTTCTTGATACTGTTGAATAGATTTCTCTTAATAAAGAGTATGATCGTGATATAACAGACATGTTGATTGGTAGAATTAAGCAGATGAATCTTTCTAATGTGTGTCCCTATTTTTTTTTATATTAAGCAGCTCGATTCAGAGCTAATGACCGCTTAATGACGTCAAACTTGTGTTTTTGTCTGACGAACGGTTGATTAGTTTTTCTTAATCCTACTTGCAAACAAAACACTTGTATCAATTGCCAAACACGAGAAGAAAATTTTCGCAGATAACCGAACCACATTTAATCCAATACACAAGACTGCAATTAAACCCAAACGAACCAGAAACGAATACTTTATCGAACTTTCAGACAACTTGCTGACCTGCTTTTTGATTGATACAGGTCCCGTTAGGGAGACAGCGATGTTTTACTTACAAAAACTAAACTTGAACTATCATCTATTCCGATGAACGAATGCGTTTATGTAGACATCAGCCAATCATATCGAGCGATCCATACCACTGCTCCGCCGCGAAGCTGCACAGCCAATGGGCTTCGTATGCGTCCTATGTACTTAGCTATCGACACAGCTACAAAATGTCATTGAGAATGTGGAAATATTTCACATCAGGTTTTATATTATGAATTAGAATATGCATTTCGAAAAAGTGCCCATACTGCCAATGGAACAAATCCTAGCTTTTAGCTTTATTTTGTGGTAGAATGAAGTAAGTCATAACTTAAAATTTACCCTGTATAGAAATAATACAATACAACTTATTTATGATAGTTGATAGTTATTTTTTTAGCGGAAAGTGACAGTTTACACTTTACACAAAGTCTTAATCGTTTTTGGTTCTTACTCACTTTGAATCGATTTAAAAAATGAGGAAAATAGAAAACTCAGGTAAGTTAGTACTAGAGTACTTCTATTAAAGTGTCTTTTTATACTAAGAATAACTATACGCAACGCACTATTATAAGGACCTCCTCGCCTGCAGAATATAGTACCTAATATCTTGCAGACGAATGATGTTCGAGACCGAGACTCTCAAGAGTCTCGATTGGCAGTATCGGTCTCGGTTTTGCAGACAGAGACCGAGATCAAGACCTAGACAGTCTCGATCTCGAAGTCGATATTAAAGTCTCGGTCTCGATCTCGGTCTCGGTCTCGTACGAGACCGAGACCGAGGCCGAGACTTGTCTCGTGGTCTCGTGAAGCTCTAACTGAGAACATCAACAGAGGTCGTTTTTGTTTGTCCATCTCTCCTCATCATCATAGGACCGAACACCAAGAATTTCCCACCCCAATGTAACATAGGTCCAAGAACGAACATATAGGTCGCAATTAAAACTCAACAAGAATGTTGTAAAAACGTTTGTTTTTCCAATAATCATGTAAATTGATACACAATATGTCCCTATATTGATGTGAAAAAAGTAACTAACGACTATAAAGTAACCGTTACTCAGCAGGTGTCGAAAGTAACTAGTCCTATATTTTAAAAAGGCTCGTTACTCATTTGTAACATCGTTACTTTACTTTCGAGTCTTGTCTTTGGAGTATTTTTATTGACGGTTGTTCGACTACTTTTGAGTAGTGATATGTCTAGTGTCGACTGTAGCGTATGCAATTAATGAAATAGAATGAAATAATAGAAAGTACTGGACTACTGACTGAGTATTAAATAAAATAACAAGTCCAAGGTAACGACTCCAAAGTAACGAGTCTTAGTACAGATAGTAACTAATCGGTGGAAGTCTTTAAAAGTAACGATATTTTACATCACTCATTTCCAAAATTGTGCATCTATGTATTGAGGACTCGAAAACGACAGTGTAATTCGAATTAACCACTCACCATTGGGATCTCGTAAACGGTAAGAGGTACGAACTCGATTAAACTAGGGCCAAAGTTGGGTTCGGGTTGGAATAGCATTTTAAAATTTAAAATTGTTTTGACTTTTTAATTTGAAGCGAAATTAAAAAATAAATTGCACATTCTCATGGGCACTTTTTCTGCCATACAAGAAGGTGTTATTCAATTTCTGTTAGGTGGGAAGAGGTGTAAGACACAAGCAAGCACTTGCCTACGTACTAACACCACTTAAAGTTAAGGATGCTACCTAAATTCACCGTGTTATTCAATGTTCAGTCCGACGTTTCGACTTTTATGGTAATCATAAATTTCAGTTTTTTTTAAATATGGTGTATTTTATTTATTTTAAAATTAGTGTATTAATATGGTAAATTTTTTAAGTATGTGGAAAACTAAATACCCTTTTTATTACAAATATACGATATGTTATATTGTTACGCCCGACCGTCGGTCCACAAAGATTCGGAGCCGAGCGCCGACCACGAGGAGGAACCCATCTAGAATAAACGAGAACCGGGAACGATTGCCTCCGAACTCGAAACAACGAGAGTGTGTTCAGGCCGGGCATATAAACCAGCGAGCCGCGCGAGATGGGATCAAATAGATCGTGCAGTGTACTAAATAAGCGAAATAAGCGGAAAAGCGAACAGTGCGAATTGTTAGTAGAGAATAATTGTGTTGTAATAGTTAAAAGTAAATAAAAGTGTGTAGTTAATTGACGATAAATTATTGTATACCGTAACAACTGGTGTCAGACGTGCGATAATTTTCGTCAAACTTGTGACAGTACGAACAAAGGAGTCATCGCGCGCGATGCGTGGTAAGGACAGTGCAAGAACTTTGGTGTTTTCTACATGCCATATACTCGATCTACGACAAAAATCATGGATGAACAACTGGCATCACTTATGGAAATGCTGATGAAGTACAACGAGGAGCAAAGGAATTTTCTGGAAGAACGAAAAAAACAAGGCAACTTGAGAAAAAGGAACAAGAAAAACCAAGGCTACTTGAGGTAAAGGAACAAAGATAAAATCAAGCTGCTCTGTTTCAAGCATTAACGGATGGTTGTCGCGAGTTGCAAGAACTTGTCCCAACCAAAATGACTGAAGTCAAACAAGATGTAGATCAAGTCGAACAAGACGTGGATTAAGTCAAACATGAAGTAGAGATGAAAATGGCGGAATTAGAAGAACTTCAATCGCTGAACGACTAAACATTACTGGGTCTCCAGTTTTCGACAGCACTACTTTTTTACATCGCCGAGCACCGACCGCGACCCTCGGAACCCATCCAGAATAAACGAGAACCGGGAACATTCGCCTCCGTTCTCGAAAGAGTGTGTTCAGGCCGGGTATATAAACCAGCGAGCCGCGCGAGATGGCATCGAATAGATAGTGCAGTGTAGTAAATAAGGAAATAAGCGGACAAGTGAACAGTGCGAATTGTTAGTAGAGAGTAATTGTCTTGTAATAGTTAAAAGTAAATAAAAGCGTTTAGTTATTATTTATATTAGTAACAATATTTTACTATTTACTTACAGTTGGGAGATGCAAATTAGATTAAATAGAAAAAAAGAGTAGAATTATTCTCAATTCTACCATTATAACGAAATAGTCGAAAAAAATCGAAATTTGCTGTACCTAATTGGTTTTCTTAGATTAATATTTATTTCAAACGATTTTGAAAAATAAATTTTATTATTAGCACTTTTTATTGTTTACAAGATGATCAGGTTTCTAATATATCGTTTCGGATTTTAGTAGCTATCCTCAACTTTTTTTTTAATAGGGTCATGCCTTTTTTAAACTCTTCAAAAAACAGTTTTTTATTATCAAATCAGATTTCTTATGTATTTGGTATATAATTATTATTTTTTAAGCGGTGTGGTGGTCACTAATTTGCTAACCAAACCACCTACATATTTTTGGGAGTCTACCCATTATCAGTAGAGTTTTGGTTCATCGACCAACTCGAATCCGATTTTTTGGTTATTTAAACAAGAACTGCAGAAGCAAGAATTTTTTCAATTTCTAATTAATAAATATTGCCTTTTTGCATATTTCCCAAACATCACAACCTAATCCTATGGACGTCCTATGGACTAATATTTTTGTAAATCCGCATGTTCAATGTACCGTTAAGAGCCCAGATTAATCCAAAGGCTGTCCAATGGATTAGACAGAGGGCACAAATTTCTACATTTGATGGACATGTCAATTTAGTATTCCAAAAAAATCCTATTGTTAACATTTTGTCCCACAGCTGGATCATTTTTGTATAACGTCAAAATACATCAGGCAGTACAACGACCTGTCAAACTCATCTGTGGGTATTTTTGTTAGGACAAACAACCATTGTTTATCATTGCTTTTTTTGTAGGTTTGTACGATTTCAATCCAGTTTTTTTTTCAACTTTGTGTAACTTTCTAGATCTTTTTTGTGGTCATGTTAATCAAAAACGTACAAAACCTCATAAAAAGAAATGATAAACAAGAGTTGTTTCTCCTAACAAAATTCCCACAGATGATTTAGACAGGTCCTTGGACTGCCTAATTACATGAACTTTATTAGGACATATTAGGGCTTTCCAGGAACAGCAATTGGAATTGGCTTGACTACTATCAGATGATTTTTAACCAACCCTGTGCTCGAAGGAGGTAAAATTCTTAACTGCATAGTTGAGCCTGGAAGTACTTTCCAGCAAATATATTTAAAATCCCAGATGGCGAACTGGGCCTCCAGTGGAAATGAAACCACTCGTACCATGAAGAATATCTAATAATACTTTGGTGTACAGGAAGTTACATTTCAAAACAGAAAAAAAATTGCAGTCAATACACCTACAAAGATCACAAAAATAATTAACAAATCTTAAACCTAAGAATGAAGTTTCAGTCACTCAACACCATTCACACAAACATCTAAATTATGACCTCTATCAAGGCCCTTTTAATTTACTTTAGATCGGCACAAAAATGGCAGTAATATTCTAAAACAAACACGTATTTACTTTTCTCTGCTATTGTCCTATACACAAAAATTATAACACAAAGCAGTCTTGTCGGTAGCAACAGGATCAACAGTCCGTTCAGTAAAGGTTCCAATTAATAAAATGCAAAAAGAATTCAGTGGCACAACGCAAAATGTTCC
The DNA here is from genome assembly GCA_951812265.1 of Taphrorychus bicolor. Lineage (NCBI taxonomy): Eukaryota > Metazoa > Arthropoda > Insecta > Coleoptera > Curculionidae > Taphrorychus > Taphrorychus bicolor. The sequence goes on from OX638300.1 coordinate 8,265,389, forward strand.
CTATTTTCCTCAAAATATGTTCAAATTAAATGAGTCTTTGCAATCATTCATTGAACATTAAAGCTAGGTACTTGCGGTTGGCTGGTTTTCCAAGGTTGAAGATGAAAAACATTTATCTGAGGAAATCAACCAATGAAAATGCATTTAATTTACATTTACCCCACAGTAAGGTATGGAAAATATTAAATAAAAAGCGTCACTCAAGTTGCTACTTGGAGATTTCGAAAGAAGGTTAACTTGGGGCAATTGATTAAAGTAACAAACTATTTTAAGACCAGATTTTGGAAATTTCATAATTTGGACAGACAAATGCAAAATTACTAATTGTAGAATGTTTAATAGAAACAATGAATATGTCTGAGCTGTAGAGAACTCGAAAGAGAACAGATAAATTTTAATATTATACCAAATTTGTTTTGGTTTGAATGTGTGGGCCGGGATTCCAAAGGATGAAGTAATAAAGTCGTTTATTTTTGAAAATAATTTAAATAGATTGGATTTTTGAAATATTCTGCAAAATTACTCAATTAATTACTTAGAAAATTTGCATATATTACGACTTGGTGACCTCTGGTTGCAGCAATCAATAATTTGTATTTAAGTATATAAAACTCTTAGGGGTAGTGAAACGGCTTATACATTTTTATTTATATAAAACGTAAAAAATAAAATTTTTGTTGAACCCATACAAATTTTAGAACACCTGCGTACGAGGACTATATATAAATGGCGCAAAACCACCAAAGAACAATCTCACCTTTGCAGTAAGGAAAGCTCTGAAAGCCTTAAGCAAAGACAAGGATATTTTCATTTTACCAGCAGATAAAAGAAACGTAACAGTAGTAATATCAACATCGGATTTCGAAGGAAAAATCAAGACACTGGTAGATCCCACCCCCTACAAGCAGCTAACTTGTGATCCAACCGCCCGGATTCTGAGGGCCACCAACAATTTAATTAAGGACGTGGCATCGGATGAAGTGACTAAACTTAAAAAATCAGAAGCCTTGCCATCAAGGCTGTACGGCTTGTCAAAAGTCCACAAATCGGATGTGCCACTGAGACACATCGTGAGCACCATAGGAAGTCCGACCGACGAAATCGCGAAACACCTCACAAAACTGCTGCAACCTAAAATATGAAAAACTGACAGCTATTCCTATTTGCAGCTTGTTATAGCTATGGGCAACTCCCTTAGTCCAGTAATAGCCAACTATTTTATGGAAGTTTTCGAGGTCAAGGCGTTGGCAACGCAAATAAGCACCTTTGTTATTTGGAGCCATGGCGAGGGCGAACTTCAAAACTTTCTTTTACACCTCAACCCAAAAGTTCAATTCACTATGGAGATAGAAAAGGAAGGACGCCTACCTTTTATGGATGTTTTGGTATCAAGGAGGCCGACTGGGAAACTTGCGCACACCGTTTATAGAAAATCATCACACACTGACCGATACCTCCATAACGGATCAAATCATCATCCCAGACAGAAAAGGGGAGTCATAAAGACTCTGTCTGTGAGAGTCAAGAAAATTTGTGAGCCGGCTGAATTGTAACGGGAAATGAAGTATCTGGAAAGAGCCTTTGGTTGGAATGAATACAACAAGCACGAGTTCGATAGAACCGTTCGTCCAAGGAATGTAGAGCGCCAGGAAGAAACAACGGGAGAAGATGAATAAAAGCGCGGATGGATTAGTCTACCACACATCGACAAAGTCACAAACAGGATCGGCAGGCTACTGGAAAAGCACAATGCTAAAACCATCTTTAAACCCACCTGTACAATACTAAAGAGTTCAGAGCTTGAGATGGGCCAAAGACCGCAGAGGTCCCCTATCCTATTGGTACAATAAAACGCAGTGCCAACACGAGGATTACAAAACAGAAGAGGAGTTGCAGACTGGGACAATCTTGGTGGATTGTCCCATCCTGCAACTTCTCTTGGGTTTTGTAATATGCGTGTGGTGGATATCTTTTATCAATCGCAGCGTTTCTAACTGAGACAAAGGAGAGAGGAAATTTAGATCTTTACACACGACAAGAATTTCAACAGGAATGAGGAAATTACGTTTCTAAATGCAGACTGGAAGGTTGTTATATGTTTGATTTTTTATTCTTAAATCGTGTTGAGGGTTGTCTCGCTGAATAATAGCCCCACTTCCAACAAAGTTTACTTTTAATCTTCATTGTCCTAGTCCTGGTAACATCGTGGATTGCTGGATTCCCACTTTCACACCCCCCTCCCCCCCCCAAGTAGCAAGGCCAAAGTTAACTTCGTATTGATATTATTAAAAGAATTTACAAAAAATATTACGAACAAAGTCCCTCAGCGATAGGTCCAGCTCCTAGATAGAATGTCCGACACCACACTTTGACTAAAGATGGGCTTTTTAGGGCAAAACAGCCAATATTTACAATAGAGAAGCTCAAAATAGCTTTAGCAAAATTTAAATTTATGGTAAAAAGAGGTATTTGGAGCCCCTCAAGAAGTTCGTGGCCAAGCCCATTACATCTATTACCCAAAAAGACGGGTGATTGGAAACCAGTGGAGGCCTCAAAACACTCAACAATATCACAGTGCCAGAGGTGTGTACAATAGCTAACATACAAAATTTTGCTCACACGTTGAATAGCGGCCAAGAGTTTTTGAGTCCGGTCCGTACCTTTCAGCAATCTATGAATGGAAAATTCTATGTGGTTTGGATTTGAGGTTTTGCCCCATTGCTGATTTTTTAAGATTATTAACGAGTGAAGGATAACATTTCCATCATGTGAAGCGAGTGTTTCAATGTTTGCGCCTCTACGGCATCTCCATCGACATTGTTTGTTATCATTTTGTCAAGATGAAGATTTTTTTTTTGTCAAGAAGGAGAACTAACGTAAATGGATCGCAGCAACTTCAGCAAACCGAAAAGTCTCTCCGACCTAAGAAGTCTTTCTGTTAAAATCAATTATTTTGGATGTTTTCTTAAAAATGCAGCTGTAAACAATGCAACTCGAACTCTCTCGAAGGTGTGCTAAGTTACTTAAATAAGTGCTTTAAGTAATGCAAGAAACAACGAAACGCGTCACTCATTGCTCATCCAAAGAACAACGCTCCGGTACCTCTATATACAGAGCATCCGCTAAAGCTACTGGTGCAGTCCTTGAACAGCTCACAAATGGTAAACGGTACCAATCGAATTATTCTCTATAGAGCTAAGTAGAGCGGTCACAAAATTACAGTACATATAATGGATAACGTTTGGCAGTCTACAGTAGCATCAAACACATTTTTCACTTTTATGTTGATGGTAGATAATTATTTGTCAAGACGGATCATAAAAGATTTAAAAGCTACAGCTATGGTGATGGTAGGTATACGGAGCCATGTTGCGACTTAGTCCGGAATTCTTTGCAGATGTCGAAATGTTTCCTGATCCAGAACCGCTCCCACGCCATCCCAACACCATGAAAGAAAAAGAATCAACGCGAGCAAGCCAATAAAATACAATCCAATCCAGTTTATAAAAGTTCTTGGAAATAATGTGATGAGGGATTGGCAACAGAGTATTCCTGACGGAAGAAGGGGTTGAAGAAACACTCTTAATCTAGTGTCTGAGGCTTATTTTCTATTTAATAATATATGATTTAAGACACCTGTTTTTTGATTGAATGTTGTGTTCATTAATTAGAAATGAAGGAAACAACAAAGAAACCTCCAATGTCAGCCAAAGTAGGGGGATTTTGTAATCTAAATTTCTTAAGCACCTTTATAAATTTATTTACTCCGGCTATCCTCGGTTGAAGGGTGGGAGTCATTATTGCAAGCAATCTGTTTTATCGTTTGTTTAAAAGTGCTAGACAATCTTGTACTATTAAGCGGAACATCTTGGACTTCCGTTGTCTTTATTGAGTTTTTTTTACACGACGTTTCGAGCAGTGAAATCTCTGCTCGTTTTCAAGCGACACTGAGCATTAAGCTCGAGTGTACTTGCTTATGTACTAATACAGCCAACCACGCCCACCATTGGTGCTGGTCAAGCGACCAGCACTTGTCCGCCGTATCAACGGATGCCATACCGGAGAGACGTCGCAACTTGGTCTACTAAAGACGCCCTCATTGCTTCCAGTGAAGACTGCTTCCTTAAGCTTTCGTTTCTTCCAGTGCTGTTCCCTATGCACAATTTTCGGGTTCGGACCAAGCGTGCTCTGCAATTCCAGATTTTGATGTTTCTCCTCTTATCGTATGAGTTCTGTGTTTCTGAACTCTTACATGCAAAGGACGCTTGGTTTCTCCTATGTACGACATGCCGCACTCACACGGGATCTGATATATACAACGTTTTTCCGGTTTGGTTTTACGTAAAGTATGCTTCTTAATTTATTTTGGACAGGGCCAGTCATGGACGTATTCGGTCCCAAATCCGCTTCCGCAGATGGAAAAAATCATAGATCCTGCGAGATTTCCTACATAGGTTTGAAGAAATCGAGGAACTTACACTGGAGGAAGACCACACACCCACTTTTTAGATAATAGATAATTCATGCATCAAACTGAAAGAGAAGCTGGCCAAAAAGCACAATAACAAGCTTACGAAGCGCTCAAAGACAGGAGGCAACAATCGACCACCACCAGTAAGGCCAGAGGACATAGTTAATGTCCTCTTGCCTGTCAAGATATCATCGACCTTCTTGAGGTCCACTGAAGAAAACTGCTGAGCAAAGGATTGAATTTTGTAATTGATCCAAAGTCAACTACAGTGCTTGACATAAAAAGTCCTGTAGAATCAACGAGACTCCAGGGGCCAGAGGGCGAGAGGAACTCAAGTGGGAAGTCAGAACGCTAATGGATGCCAAACAGTATGATGATGAGATTGTGACGAAAGGTCAATATAAAATAATACCTAGTGACCGGACTAAAAGAGTTGAAGAACAAATCTACAGAGCTCTAAAAAAATATGAACGTCACATTCCTGAAGGTACTAAGAAGCCTCTCACTCTATACCATGGTAAATCACCACATCTCTATGGATTACCTAAAATTCACAAAACAACTATGGCCCTGAGACCAATCACAAGCTCTAGAGACTCGCAAACAAGTTCTCTAAGTGGATTTCTCCTTCAAATCATCCAACTTTTGGTTAGAAAAACAAACTCCTTTGCAAAAAAATTCTGAACACTTTGTTAGTATTCTTAAGCACTTAGAATTATGTGATAGAAACACATTTGTAAATTTCAATCGAAATTCACAAATGTGTGCCACATATAGGCGCGCCGTAACAATATACAGCGAAAAAGAATGCATAAATTTAGAACTTGAGAATATTAAACAGGATTTGATGCAAAATGGTTATACGGAAAAGACTATCTTGAAGGATTTTACAAAAAAAGCCAAAAGTGAAGTTTACTTGTAAAAGCCTCGGCAAAACAGCGAGGACCAACCTCATCCTCTTACTATACCATACATATAAGGAACTTCAGAGAAACTTCTACGCATCGCGAAACAGTACAACATACGAACGGTTTCCAAAACTGAAAATACATTAAGAAGCCTGTTTGAGGAATCCGCGGTTCAGGTATATTATCACCGGGAGGATTATCTTTGATATGTACATACTCGAAGGACCAACACTCAACAAAGAAAGTTTAGTAGTTTAATGAAATATATACAACCCAAATAATTTACACTAATTTTAAACTGATGTTACCAATTCGCCGTTGTATGGTAAAAAGACAGAGTTTGAGCTTTGCCCAGACCTTTTATATTCTACTTCCCTGTTTTGCCAACATTCTACAAAAGTACCTCTCGAAGTTTAGTAGGGTTTTATACTGCCCATAAATTTTATTTGAAATGAAATAAGAGTAAGCTAGACTTGTATCTGCATACCCTATGGTTATGACTAGGAATTTCCAGTAATAAAGCCTAATTGGTACTGGACCGCTCGAGTACATCTTAAAAGATCTAGGAAACAGTATAATAAAATTAGTTACGTTTTGGAGCCTAAAAATAAATGGTACGTGAACCTAACATAATACATTAAGAATAGTATACATATTTCTAATATAAATTATGAATTAAATAGGTACAAATGAAATTTGTACAAAGCCTACTTTCTAAAACCAAACTGGAAATTTCAAATCTCAAAAAGATTGTATATATTAGATCCCGTGTGAGTGTGGCATGTCGTACATAGAAAAAACCAAGCGTCTTTTGCACGTAAGAGTTCAAGAACACAGAACTCATACGATAAGAGGAAAAACATCAAAATCGGGAATTGTAGAGCACGCTTGGTCCGAACACCATAATATTAAGTGGTCGGAAGCCAAAACTGTGATTAGGGAACAGCACTGGAAGAAACGAAAGTTTTAGAAAGCAGTCTTCATTGGAATCACTGAAGGCGTCTTTAGTCTTTGAAAGTTAAATCTATAATTGTAACTTGACCTACAATTGTAATTTGAAGCTACAGTTGTAACTACAACTTACAACTGTAGTTGTAACTTGAGCCTAGATTTGAAAATTCAACGTACAATTTTAAGTTAACTTTACAGTTGTAAGTAACATTCGTATTGGTAACTTGAACCTACAATTGTAACTTGGACCTATACTTGTAACTTCAATCTACAAATAGAAGTTAAACTAACATTTGTAATTTGGAGCTAGACTGCAACCGAAGCTACACTTCAACTTACAGTTGTAATTTAAACTTGTATATGTAACTTGAACTTACAATTGTGATTTGCACCTACAGTTGTATCTTAGACGTAGACTTGTAAATTCAAAGAACAATTTGTAAGCTTAGACCTATACTTGTGTATTTTATACAATCAAATGTAATTTGGATATACAGTTGTAACAACAACTTACAATTGTAATTTGGTCTTTGACTTGTAAATTCAACCTACAATATTAAGTTAAACTTACACTTGGAACTTCAAAAAAACAATTTTAAGTTGAACTTACTGTTGCACCTTCAACCTAGAATTGTGAGTTTCCTGTCTACACTCCTGACCTACAGTTTCTGTTTCAACTTTCAGTTGTAAGCTAAACCTACAATTGTAGCTTGGACCTATACTTGTAACCTCCACTTACAAATTTGAAATTGATTCTAAAAGTGTAGGTGAATTTACATTTGTAACTTTTATCTACCATTGCCACCTTAGGATTGTAAGCTAAACCTACAATTGTAACTCCAAATTACAATTGTAAGGTGAACTTACAATTTCAAGTTGAACCTACAATTGCAACTCCAATGTATTTACGTTACCTAAACCTACAATTGTAACTTTAACCTACTGTTTATAATAAAAATCGTATGATTTTTTAAAAAACACTGAGATAAAAAGTTGCGACGTCTCTTCGGTATGGCATCCGTTGATACGGCGGACAAGTACTGCTCGTTTGACGCGCGACCGTAGCGACGATCCGGCCAATAGGAATGGTGCCTCGAGCTTAATGCTCAGTTTCATTTGAAAACTCAATAAAGACTATGGAAACTTAAGACGTTTCGCTTAGCAATATGTTTTATAGTATGCTTTTAATTCTGTTTTATATATACTTTCCTTCAAAAATGTTGTTCTGACTTAAAACTAGTAAGCACTTGAATGGCCATAGTAGTCGTAAGCTGAGACCACACTTGTTTTGTAAGAGGTGTACTGGATTTAAACGGGAGTGAATGATCTGTTTGAGTCAGCTTCCGGTATAAAGAAATGAAAAAATTGTTATCAAATTTGCACATTGTAAAATCCAGAAAATTGATCTCATTAAAGAATTCAAGTTGCGAGGTAGAAAAAAATCAGATGTCCAGCACATGGTTGACGATAATAACGTGCTGCTGAGAAGATTTATGACATCAATTGAGACATATAGGCTGTCTCCGACCTTAACTAACTTTCTCTAGAAAATTCCTTGAAACACTTAGACAAACATAAATTAACATCGAAAACCTGAGAAAAGCGTTTCCGTGCAGGACAAAAGGTCGGGGCACGCTCTACCCTCACCCTCAAAGATGAAGGGCCCAGGCGTTATATATTATACCAAAATACCTACCCTTAAATCACGTAATGCCCTGCGATAAAAAGGTTATTAATCTTCGGGTCCGAGATGTCACAAACATATTGATAGGTTCGAGGAGCACCCGAAATTTATGGCTGAAGGGTGACGATGATAGGGCAGGATTTTGCTTGTAATTAAACCCTTCTAACAACACCTCCGTTTGTCCTTGGGACCGTTCGATATCCTTATTCCATTAGATTGCGATGCAAAGGGACCTCGTAAAAAGTCGATACAGTCCAATTTCTCCGGGGACCGATTTCATTTCGCCATAAATGTGTCATTTCGTTATAAGACGTTAGCGCCACTGTGTGTGTGTGCTGTTGTTAGCAAATGACTTTGGTGCGTGCACCCCACTTCCACAAGGGGTTATTGTCCTTTTTTATATACGTTAGTCCCTTCATTTTCTAACGAACCTAAAAGGGTGATCAATAATGAATCAGGCTTCCATTTGTTTCAACATTTATGAGCTGATTCATTAGTCCACGGGCAAAAATAGATCGTGTGAATTTTTCACCTTTTGTTCAATTCGATTTATCTGAATGAGCTGCAGAGCGGACGATGCGAGGGTCCAAATTGATACGCCATTGGCGAAGAGCATATTTCATTTAATAACTAAGTCCTTTAATTGGAAAAGGGGGCGTGAAAGGGCTTTAAACAAAACATGAGGGATGACTGGGGGATTTTGGGAGCGTGTAGGCAAAATAGCTGTTGGAGTAAGTTCGGCCGATCCCAACGGATATTGAATACAATGCATATCCGATACAGGATAGGGCTAAAATCGGGGTAAAGACACTTAAAAGGATTAAAGTGGGAGAGGTAATGGATACACGTGGTATAATTTTGATACAAAGTTTAGAATATTGATAAAAAATTTAAAAAAAAAATGACGTGTATGTATGAAATTGTATAGAAAAAAAAACAGTAACACTTTTTATTTACCTAATCCTAGTTGAACCGTTCTGTTGGTAAAGTATAATTTCTAATTCTGCACAGAGTTAGAATTGGCGACACTAAACTTTGCTGAAACTCTAAACATTCAGCTAATTTTTGAAATGTAATATACTCCATGTTCCGGAATATACAAAGCGACTTTTTCTGGAGCACAAAAACGCTCCCGAAGAGACCGTCATTCCAAAAGCACATGCGATATCTCAGGTAAGACACCATTTGAGTAAGCACCAACTGTTCCTGGAGCAAAGAATGCCCTCCTCTCTGATAGTGTCCGGATAATTAAATTCCTATGTCACTTGTCATCGATATGACGGCCTAAAAATTTGTACTCCACTACACTCCCTTAAGAGGAATTCAGATTCAAAACACATCACGTTGGTCTTTCTGACATTGAACGCCATTACTACTCAAATTACTACCCAAAAATTTGATCCCCATCCAAAGAGTCATACCATCGTGTTTTGTTGCTTCATCATTAAAAAGCGTAACTTTGGCTCTTTTAAGTGAAGTCATAAAAATATCAAAAATTCCAACATTGACCCTTGGGGGAACACCAAATTTAATCTCTCTTCTCCTTAAGTCAATAGGTCCAAACAGGTCACTTTGTGTCCATAGGACCAACTAACCCGAATCGCCCTGCAATGTCCGAGCTTGGCCTTCAAGACATGGCCAGTCAAAGAGGAGGTGACAGAATAGTCTCATTCATTCAATATCACTCATTCAATAATTAGAAAATGGAACGATTTTGTGTTCTTGGACCTTTGCAGTAGTTGGGTTGTGGCTCAGATCGGCACTCCGTAACCGTAAGGTTAAAGCTTATCTGGGAGATCACCGGAGGGAAGTCGAGGTCGAGGGCGGCTGTCCACAAGGCTGCTGCTTATCACATCGACTATGGTGTCTCTTAATGGATGGTCTTTTGAAGAGGCTACAAACCGAGGGGTTCCGTGCGTATGCGGACGACGGACTAGTCATGATACCAGGAAAGTTCGTTAGCAGCGTTTTTGATCGAATGCAAATGGCATGTAGAATAATAGAATAATGGTGTACCGAGACGGGACTGTCAGTCAGCCTTGGCAAGACAGAGCTTATGCTCTACACCAAAAGAAGGAAAACTACAGGATTCCGTTCATCCACGCTGTACGGTGAACGGAAGCCTGAGGCTAAGTACCTGGAGGTGGTCCTGTGGAAAAGTCCCGTGAGAAAAGTCCTGTGGAAAAGGCATGCAATATGACAACAGCACTGACATGGCATCTACGCAGGGCAGTGGGCGGGAAGTGGGGTCTAAAGTCACACGTCCTGCACTGGCTCTACACTGCGGTAATCAGACCAAGGATAACCTGTGGGGCCGTGGTCTGGTGGCCCGCGGTGGACAAGTTATGCTATGTGCTACGGTTGGCTAGACTCTAGAGAACAATCTGCCTAGCCATGACTAATGCATTCAGAACAACACCAGGAACAGCACTCAACGCCTTACTGGGTCTGCCGGAGCTTCCAATCTGGGTTAAGAGGGAGGCGATGGCGTCCTGCATGAGGATGGATTGCTGCGGCCAGTGGAACGATGCACCTATGGGAAGTGGTCACACGCAGATCGCCTGCCTCTTTCAGCGAGACATCCCGATTGTTCTGTCGCAGAGGGACGCCCACGCGATTAGCTGAGTCTGAAAGAGCCATTTGGAATAAACATCCCAACAAGGGACGAATTCAAGGAAGAGCAACATTCTAAGAATAATCAAGTGTGGTATACAGACGGATCAAGAATGGCTAATACACAGTTGTCAGGAGCCCGAATATACAAAGCAGCCTATGTAGAGGGCGAAGGCTTCCACGACGGTTTTCCAGGCGGAGGTATTTGCAATACGAAAACTCGAGGTGAGCACACGAACAGAAGTCAGACGGGGAGCAGAGCAGGACATCTACTCCGATAGTCAAGCGGTTCTGCAAGCCACAGGAACGGAATGAGTTCATTCAGGAATGCAGGGATGCCCTAGAGTTACCGGCAGGAACAAAAAGGGATGGGTTCCTGGACATAGGGGCATCAGGGGAACAAGCGTGCCGACGAATCGGCCAAGCGTGGTTCCCAGACATGCTTTACTGGACCAGAGCCATGTCTAGGAAAAGGTACGTCTCTCACACTATGAATGTGTTGTAGAATACAAGGATAAAATGGACTCAGTCAGGAATATGTAGACGGACCAAGGAAATCTACCTTAACCCGGATGGATCCAAGGCCTTGTGGCTTCTTGGGAGAAGCCGGCAGTGCCTGGGAGACCTTATAGGAATCCTTATAGGACACTGCAGACTAAATAGGCACATGCACATCCTAGGAATAGTATAATTCATTTATTTCCCATCCGTACATACAAGACATTTTATAATAAAACATGACTGAATATATACAAAAGGGTATAGTTGAGACAACAGTTAATTATCATATCTAAAGGCTAAAAGTATATACATTTATGTTAATGCTAATATCACAGATTGTTCTTATTAAGACTCGTTTAGTCTCCTCATCAGGAGGTTTGTTGTAGAAATTGCCACGCTATAGCTTATTTTATTTTTTAACATAGTTAGAGACTTTGGTGTACAGTAAAGTTTGTTTGTGAATATTTTTGGCAGAAGAGTATTTTTGAGAAAGTTGGCAAATTCCTCCGTTGCTAATGTTTTGCAGGTGTGATACTACCACTTCGAGCACATACACCTCGTCTGGGTTGGTGAGGTGCACCACAATATCGGGCTTATTATGGTAGAGCGGCGTCCCTGTAAGAAACTTCTGGCCCGCGCGAATTTTCACCTCCCGGTCCCGAAACCTGAACGACTACAGGCATGTGGCTCGTCCGACCTGCAGGCGCCCCAGAGTGCGCCGCGGTGCTCTCATGGACCTCATAAGAGCTCGGAGAATCCAGTGCACAACATAGTCGTGTCTGGTTGTGAATGACGAGTCGATACAAGCACTGGTGACATGGTAGGCCGTTTCGTCTGCGTCGCATCCTCTTCTGCAGCGTCTTCTGGCAGGCGCGGCCCCAAGACCATGGAGTTGCTCCTCAGCTGCGGTGTTAAGCATTGTTCTTCTCCATGTATCCAGGCCTGGAGACGTATATGCGGGAAACGACACTCTGCCCACCTAGGAATAGCTGACAGTCCACTCTGCACCCATTGTGGAGCAGGGGAAGAGTCGTCATTCTACTTTCTAGTGTAACATAGGTGGGCGCAACTGCGCCATAGGACACTTGGAGCCTCTTTTCTTCATTGAGAGGACCTCCAGATTCTGAAATGGGACGGGATGCTCTCCTTGATTACAGGGACGGGTCGACTCGTCGAGGGAATGAGGGCCTTTAGCGGGCTGCGATAGGGATGGGTGGACCGGGGACGGTGAAAAGAGCCTCAAAAGCCTAGTCGCAATGGCTTCGGCCCCTCCATTGTTTACTACTGCTACTACTACTGCGCGGTGGACTTTCTTTAAAAGAAAAAGCAGGCAGTATTCTTGACCGACTAGTATGAACATGTGAGAGTGTTCTTGGGTATTCGGTCTGGGCAGTGTAGAATAAAACTATTTAGGTACCAACCTTTCGATATTTTTTAATCATATACGTTTTGCGTCCTTTAATCAGGTCGATAGAAGTGAAAATAGCGGGTGTAGGACAGAAATAACTACTTCACATTTGTGAAAGAGCCAACGTTTCGACCTTTATTGAGGGCTTCCTTGGCGCTATTTTCACTTCTATCGACCTGATTAAAGGACGCAAAACGTATGTGATGTCAGCTAATGGGGGATTCTTTCAATACATCCTACATACGTATGGCGAGCAGACGGTGCAAGTATTGAAGACCTGGACCAATATTGAAACAAAGTTAGCTTCTTTAGCTAACAGAAAGCCCTGATGAAAACCTCAATAACGGTCGCAACGTTGGCTCTTTCACAAATGTGAAGTAGTTATTTCTGTCCTACACCCGCTATTTTCACTTCTATATTTTTTTAATGTCTTTGTCAGGGTGCTGACTGTTTTAAGAAATAAAGGGAGGAAACCGTGGAGAAAAACATTCAGGTGTATGTCAATAAAATTGGTTACACAGATGTCACATGATACGGCACGATGTACAAAACATATTAAAATAGGTCAAAGTGGACCAGCCATCGCCACGTTTAAGTCGAATTTGAACGTGGCAATTGGCAAATTTGAACACGAAGAAATCTTTTTTTTTAAAGGACTACAACTATTTAAGTACTCATTACTTTTGAGCTGTAATAGCGTTCTTCGTTTAGTCAGGGTTTTTATTACTCCTGTAGTCAGGTCCATTATCAATTTTCGTAGAATTAGAGTGGTCCAGAATCATATCAACACCCAACCCACCCAATCCCAATGCCAGAAACCTAATAAAGAGTGTATCCCGAGACTCATTAACATCAGCACACTTCGGTGCGATCGAAGCAGTCATACCGAAACTGTTCCATGGGCGCTCTTTGCAGAGCATGTATTGATGACTCATATCCAACTAGAACAGCACGGAATGAGATAAAGAAAGAACAAAGCAAATGCCTTTAGGCACTTACCTTATGAACAACATTGGTAAGGCTTATCGATTTATGGTCCCTTAACACAGTTATACAAAGCTCTCAGTTCTTCAAAACCTGGACTCGTACACCTTCCAATACCACACTTAGCTATCGTTTGTCAGGTTCGAGGCTTGATCGATCGTACTCCCTTTGATCTTCAGAAAACTGAACAGGGACCTTTTGGCTATCTCTAAAGCATTCTCATTCCCCGTATTCCATATACCTAATTGGATAGTTTGAGTATGGTTGTTTGAAGAAATGATGGGTCAGTCTCTCAGAAACAATCTGATTCTTCAGTTTTTCCCTCAACTCAATTATATCATTTATACAGGATGAATTCAATTTTTTTATTGTTTCGAGTGCGCGCTCACTGGACTCCATAACAATGTTGTAATTAGTTACAAGGATAGTCCCCGGTATTCGGACTGACCCAATTTCTTCCATCAAGCTTGACTTAGCAGACTACAGCTGTTTCCGCTGTGTCTGTAGTAAATATTTCATCTTGATGGCCACCGCATTATCCTCCACGATGCTCATTCTCTCGCTCTGTGACCTCATCCCAAAATACTTGATTGCTGCGCTTAACTTTTGCGATAAGCCTCACCTTGTCAGATTATTCTTTTGCAACTCTTGATTATCTGCAAGAAGCTTCTAATTAAATTGCTCCTCATTGCTATTTCTTTCGTGGAATGTATGTAGTGCTCTAATTGTATTAAGCCTTATTATATCCGATAGTCTTTCTATACAACCCGGGTGAAACACTGCGTGATACCTAACGCAAAATTATATGGGTGAGGAAGTCCTTGTATCTAATTAAACGCTGAATTGGACTCTTGTTATAGGCCCAGGTCATCTAGCAAAAAAACTTAAATAGCCACAAAAAGGGTGATTAAGTACCTGATTGGTACTTCAAATCATGGAAGCCCGTTTCAAAAAGCAGAACACCGCTCCCTGATAGCTCTTTCTGAACTCTTTCTGAATCAGATATGACTGATCAGAAATCCCGAATTATACACAAAGAATGAATATGAATTATGGGAGAACCAACGCCCAAGAACCACTAGTCTTTAGAAGAGATGATGACCTCCCTCGAGGAAAGTTCTATAAGCTTCGGCATTTTGTTGCAGAGAGCTGATCGAGAACATGATGTCAGTCTAGGTTGTTGTGAAGGATCTCTTAGGTTTAATTTTTTTAACATTCTAGAAAGTGGAATGGAAGACAGTGGGAGTGTGATAGTAGAAAAAGTAGTCCTGAAATATTATTAGAACGAAAACTATGTTGAAGTTGGTTGCCATCTATACATAATATAAACTTGTTCAATAGTTGTACTTTTTGATAGTCAAAAAAAAACCATGCCAGTACTCCTTTTTGGAATTAAAAGTAAATCAAATTAAGGTTCTCTCTGTATCACATTAAAACAATGTAAACCTAACGATTCCACTTCCAAACCCTCACATGGGTGAGGTGCTGGTCGGTATTAAGCATTACGGAATTTTCAGGTTTTTTGAAATTTACAATAAAGAGGACATCAAATTAAGTAGTTTAAAGCAAAAAGATTTGCGAAATATTCAAATTTGTACCAATAAATAATTAAAAAAATACCAAACTGTTTATTTACATTTGAATGCCACAGGGCGCATTCATAATTAAGTTAAATTTATTTAGTTCGTGTTAGCTGTCCCTGTCACGTACTAGAGCAGCTAGGTTTCCAGTTCCCCTCAATATCCAGAAACTAGGCTTTTCGGAAACAATATTTATTTGATTCCACAATGGCCCTAAAGTTCAGGCAACTCAAAGGCAAAGTAAACATCTAGTTCAGTTTTACCTTGCTTTGGGTTAAGTTGGTTCAGGTTAGTTCAGTTCTGCTTTTCCTTAGATTAGGTTGGTTGAGTTACGTTTTTCCTTTGATTTAGTGAGACCAATCGTACTTGCCACTTGTACTTGCCCCTGCACCCAAGTACGTCAATAACGTAAGGACATTCCTTAGTGACCTTGATGCCGAAATCGAAAGGGACTTGGAACCGTTAGAATCACACACTTCCGTATCGAATACATTTCTCTCACACGCACGTCGAGGAACCGGAGTAACTAGGTATCGGCAACATTGGATGTCACGAATCATGAACCAAGTGCTTTTGGCCTAGTTCGTGATTCGTGAACAGTACGTGAATCTAACTGCACGTGGGTCTAACTGAACCTAAAGTTCGGCTTATGCAGAAATTGCAACAGATGAGTTATTGTGTTTCCATCCTCTCCTCTTGCAGTGCCAATGTAAAAGATAGGAAACAATGCCCTGTATGTTACGGAAGTATGTGCCTGCACCTTGACGCTGCGGCCTTTTAGGGTCGCTATGGAGCTTGTTGATTGCTGCACAGTGTGAGCTCTTATTTGCAGGTTAGTTATTTGCTCTTATTGGTTAGGTTATAGTTCGGTTACGTTTTTTCTTCGGTCATATTAGTTCAGCTCCGTTGTTTTCGCTTCTAAGTCATGACAAAGCAGCTTCCCAGGGCTACTACGAAATCTGTTGATTGTTGCACATAAGTGTTCTGTTGGTTAGATTAGTTCAGTTTTATTTTGCCTCTGACTAGTTTAAGTTCATTCAGTTCTGTTTTGTCTTTGGTTAGGTCTGTTAGGGATGGTGAAAGAGCCGCACCTGCATCTTGTACGCTATGGCATTTGTTAATTGATGCACATAAATGTAGGCTCTGTTGGTTAGGTTAGTTCAGTTTTATTTTAACTTTGGTTAGTTCAGGTTAGTTCAGTTCTTTTGATTAGTTGTATTTATAAAACTATCACAAATTGTGATAGTTTTATAAATACAAACAGTAAAATAAAGGTAATAAATACCTTTAAAGATAAGGGGTATGTTGGCGTTGAACTAAGCAGCATGATTATATTGTCGTGCTACTTCTCATCAAATGGCACACAGGAGGACTTCGCGCACCTCCTGGATAAGATGACAAACACAATCAAAAACACTAAAAAAATGACAATTATAGGGGGTGATTTAAATGCCAAAACACCTGCACTCGGATCACAGACCACAAATAAAAGAGGCACAATTCTAGAAAGCTGGATAGCTTCAAACCGGCTAATAATCCTAAATAATGGCAAAAAACCGACCTTCTGCGGACCAAACGGATCATCGAGAATAGACTTCTCACTATGTACAGAAAATATAGCTAAAAAAGTAAAACAATGGACTGTTGATACTGAAACCGAAAACCTAAGCGACCATCGGACCATCAAATTCACAATATCAGCTTTGAGGACTGAGCTAGAAGAACGAAACCAAAACAATAATCGCTGGAAATCTTCTCAAAAAAATCTGAAAAATTTTAATAGGGACATTCCTAACCTCTTTACTGAAAAGATGGAGTATACTGCTGAAGGCATCATCCGAGAACTAACAAATAAATGTGATAAACACCTTAAAAATGGAAGTAGGTTCTCCCACGCAAATCAAGAAGTATACTGGTGGAACAGCAAAATTTTCGGGAAGAGAAAAGAGTGTAATAACGCTAGAAGAAAACTGACCCGCGCAAAGGCCAAGAAGCCAAAAAACTTTGAAAAAATATGCTAGAGGCTGAATACAAGACGGCAAAAAGGGACTTAAAACAAGAAATTTACAACAGTAAACTGGAGAAGTGGAGGCAACTTTGTGGTGAACTGGAAGAAAACGTCTGGGGTAAGGCGTACCAGATAGTAACTGGAAAACTGAAACTCCAAAAGAGACAGAAACCAACCGATGAAGTAACAAAAAAAGAAATTACAAAACTATTTCGAAACAAGCCCCCAGTGACGCGGATAGACGAACTATACGACCCAAAGCAAGTACCAGAGATTACTGCAGAAGAACTGAAAATAGCGGTATCAAAAATTAAAGCAAAAAAGGCTCCAGGCCCCGATGAAATATTCCCAGAAATTATAATAAACTGCGCAAACCAACGGAGTGAAATCTTTCTGCAAATGTACAATAGATACTTGAAAAAAGGACATTTTCCCACAATCTGGAAATCTGCTAGACTTGTGCTAATAGGAAAACCAAAAAAGTTTGAAATTGAAGAAATTTCGTATAGACCAATATGCCTGATAGACTCGGCTGGAAAACTTTTGGAAAGACTAATTGGAGATCGTCTGCAAAAAGAAATAGACGAAAGAAACCTGCTAGACAAAAATCAGTATGGATTTCGAAAAGGCAAGTCTACAATTGATGCACTGCAAAGAGTAAAAGATATCACTGAGGAAATCAAAACGAGAGCAGTAAAAACCAAGATTTCTGTGTAATGATACTTCTAGATGTACAAAATGCTTTTAACAGCGCACCTCGGGATGAAATTATGAAAGCTCTATCATAATGGAGGAATGCAGGAAGAATGAAAATAAAAAGGATCGAAATAAAAATCGGCAACGACATCATTGTTAGCCAAGAACACGTGAAGTATTTGGGGGTGAACATTGACAGAAACTTTAGAATGACCGTGCATATAGAGGAAATCACACACAAAGAGCAAACAAAATGATAAGCACACTAATGAGGATAATTCCAAACATTGGAGGATGCTCGTCTAGTAAAAGGAAGCTTCTGGCCAGCACAGTTACATCTGCTATTTTGTATACATCACCCATATGGGAGCAGATTTGCAAATTTAAACTGCATACAGATAAAATCGAAAGAGTTAACAGAAGGTTGGAATAGGAATAGCATCAGCCTACAGAACCGTGCCCTCACAGGCAATAATGGTTATATCGGGGATCACTCCCATAGATCTGGCAGTGGAAGAGAGAAACACCATATATAAACAGGGTAGAGAGAGATGGAAGCTAAGCAGGAGCTGTTTAGAAGGTGGCAAGCAAGATCGGAACAATATGAGGGATGGACTACCGTATTTATAAAACAGGTTGCAAAGTAGGTAAACCGAAAATTTGGACTCACAGGACACGGAGTTCTTGGCAGCTACCTGAAAATAATTAACAAGCAACAAAACTACACATGTTGGTACTGTGATACAATGGACACGCCAGCGCACACCCTCTTCGAGTGCACGGCTCATACCGACCTAAGAGAAATTGCAAAGAATAAACTGAATGGAAAAAGTTTTAGAGAGGAAAACATAGCTGAATTCCTTCTTACCGATGAGATATCCTGGAAGGCAACTACAGATATGCTTCGGGAAATAATGAAAAGGAAAGAGATGGAGGAAAGAAGAAGAAAAGACGCCGAGCTTTTGAAACTCCCGTGAAAACAAGAAATATAGTTGAGTTCGTTGTTACTATAGTAGTTTGTACCGCCCTCCGCCTGATGTAATGCTAATTGCGGTTCCGGGGGGACAAAGGGCGAAGAGCGGAAAGGGTGTTTAGTGAGGTATTCCCACACCATTGTAGGGCGCGTCCCACACTTGGAGGCCGAATGAGATCGACATAAATGCATTCGCCTAAACACCTAAACAGCTATATATATACATAAAAAAAAATCCTTTGATTAGATGAGTTCAGTTATGTTTTTCCTTTGGTGGGTTCAGTTGTAGTTGTCTTTTAAGGAGCCCGTCAAGGCCGTACCTGCATCTTGGCCCTTTAGGGGCGCTTCGTAGCTTCTTACTTGCTGCACATAAGGGTGGGCTTTGTTGGTTGGGTTAGTTCAGTTTTACTTTGCCTTTAGTTAGATTATTTCAAGTTAATTCAGTTCTGTGTTTCCTTAGGTTAGGTTAAGTTTAGTTACATTTTTTCTTTGGTTTGGTTAGTTGAGGTTAGTTTAGTTTTACTTTTCTTTTGGGTTAGGTTACTTAACGTTAGGACAAATTGATTATTTCTTTATTTTCTGATTTTTCTTTAAATTTGGAAAGTTCCATGACGGCAAGAGCACTACAACGATCTTTAATTGTCATGAATGTCATTTCATATTTGCTTTTTTGGAGGTTGGAGGACAAACAATTGATTTCTGGTTTGGTTGTCATTATTTAATGAAATGAAATGATAAGAAGCTTTGTCGATTATAAGAATTTCATTTCAGTTCAGTTTTGAGCTCCCCGTAACCATTATTTTGTACTCCAAGCTATTGTTTTGTTTTCTTGGTAGAGCAACCAAGATGCATTAATTTTTTTAATAATTTTTTCGCTGTAATAGTTATTTTCCTAACAAGTGCGAAAAGTGATACTTTTCCGCCCGCGACGGCAGTTGCACAAACGACCGCACGTTTTGAGACAAGTTTCCGCACTTGACTGCTTGTGTCGTAGCATCATCGCAAGCAGTCAAGTGCGGAAAAGAGACTTTCCGCAAAAGTTGGGAACAATATTTTTTCTATGAGCGAACTTACGAAACTTTAAATCAAAATTATATTTACTCTTAATCCCAAAATGGAACATAATATTATCTATATACTTATTATTTATAACAAACGCAAAAGAAGTTTTTCGCCTCTTGTAGATTAACCACTGAAGCCAACTGATTTGCTTCCCCAATATTCGACTTTTGGTGGGAAGTTATGGTGGAGGTCGAAGTAGAATTTTGTTTTGTGCTGCAGCAAGGTAGGCTTGATGTACAAAAAGAAAAACTAAAGAAAGTAGAAAGACTTGAACTGGAATTAAAATGACATGAGGATGACTTTGCCACGGATATTATTCGCTTTCTTGGTATGGTAATGATTTTTGACTAGCAGGTTATGTTATTGTTAATATTTATGAATGCGGTTGAAGAAGAAATTACGGAGCAAAATAGTAGCCATTTGAAGTTTTTTTTCACACTCACATGCGTGTAGAAAAACTATTTAATTTAATTCCCCCTTCCTTGTAAATTTCATAACACCTCGAAATTCC
Source organism: Taphrorychus bicolor (assembly GCA_951812265.1). NCBI lineage: Eukaryota > Metazoa > Arthropoda > Insecta > Coleoptera > Curculionidae > Taphrorychus > Taphrorychus bicolor. The sequence continues at coordinate 8,285,739 of OX638300.1, forward strand.
CTAATATTTATTACCGACCAGACCCCATGTGTGATACCATATGTAGCCGTGTATAGCATCCATTCTTTGTTTGATCCCCACACGACGTGACCCACCATATCGGGTTCAGCAATTGCTTCAGGATTGAATCTTGTCGAGCCTTTTCTTGGATGTCTACTATCCAAGCTAGGTGCCCGAATTTACCTTAGAAGCCTCATACTCCAGCGCTGGTTCGGCGAAGGCAAGCCAAACTCAAGTGTCTTTGTATCCCAACTTGAACTCCCTCAAAATTTCTGATCTGCCAGCTAATTTAGATGAGGAAATTGCGCTGGATGCGACAACCGTGTCAAGTCTTGAAGACTTTCCTCGGAATTCTACTGTTTGTGGCACATTGGGTCATATCCACTTTTTATGAGGAGTTAAAGATTGAAGGGGTGACAGCACAAACTATATGTAGCTGACCCAAAAGACAACCTCACCTGCACGTGGTGCACCCTGCTAGAAAAACTGACGAGGCACTGTCGACCGAGTGGTTACCGGTATAAGTAATCCCCTCTTGTCGGCCAACAGCTGCGGGTGGAGGAGCTGACAAGAGATAGGGCACCTTCTTGCCCCTGAAAGAAGAAATTCTCCCTAAAGGCGGATGAAACTGCTACAAGTTCAACGGCATGGAGATGCAGAAGGTAACGGGAAACCACTGCATTAAGGATCCTGAGGGATTTTCCAAGACAAACAATAATTGCAACACAAGATAATCAAATGGCCGCTAGTCTGTGGCAGACCTTAGATGGTCAAGGGGTGCGAAGAATCCCCACGTTGAAAAACACTAATGTAGTAAAGACAGAACTTAAAGAAGCACTTCGACTTGGCACTTGGAATGTTAACAGCATGTATATGCCAGGGAAAACCCATAATATAGAGCAGGAAATGAAAAGACTGGGAGTGAACATCTTGGGAATAAGTGAGACAAAGTCGTGGAAAAATCAGACTGAAGAACGCAGTGTTGTTTTATTCCGGAAACGAAGACACCCACCACTATAACGGAGTAGGCATTATGGTGGACCTGGACACCAGCGGTTCTATCGTTAACTTCATACCACTCTCTGATAGAGCAATGATGATACAACGAAGGGCCACACCTAAAAACCTAAACATCATTCAAACATATGCCCCAACAGCCGACAAACCACAGACAGAGTTGGAGGCATGGTATACAGAAGTCAAACAATTAATAGCCGCCACAAATAAAGACGACATCACCCTTATCCTCGGGGATTTCAATGCCAAGATAGGTAGAGGAAAAAGTGGGGATACCGTGGGTGAATACGGTCTGGGAATTAGAAACGAAAGAGGCGATACCCTGGTCCAGTTCTGCCAAGAAGGAAAACTGATGGTTTCCAACACATGGTTTAAGCTACCTGTACGTCGCCTCTACACATGGAAATCCCCACAGGACACCACAGAGCATCCGGTCAGGAATCAAATTGATTATATACTGGTTCCAAAAAGATATAGAAACGGAGTGCTTGGTGTTAGGACATATCCAGGAGCAGATGTCGAGGCAGACCATATTCCCGTAGTGGCACACTTTCGTATTAGACTTAAGAAACTTAAAAGAACGCAGTCCAACAAACCAAACGTAGCACTACTACAGAATGAACCCGAACGTCAAACAATCACTGACAAACTCAACAATGAGCTCAAAAAGGTTATACAAAAGAACGAAATGATTCCTGATACCGAGAGCCCTGACAGGATCGAGGACACCTGGAATTCATTCAAGAAAGCTATATTAGACACACAAAAGCCGCTAGTAACACCAAACAGAACGAAACAACATAAGGAATGGATGACCCAAGAAATACTCATGCTGATGGAACAGAGACGTAGCTTCAAGAACACGAGCGCAGAAAAATATAGGGAAACCCAAAAACATATCAGAAGAAAAATCAGAGAAGCCAAGGAAAAGTGGATGGAAGAAAGGTGCCAAGAAGTAGAAGAACTATACAAAAAACACGACCTCTTCAATTTACATAGGAAGGTCAAGGAAATTACAAGTACATATAGTTAACCAGGACAACAAAATAATCACAGATGATGGCGAACTTAAAAAGGTATGGGCAGAATATGTGGCAAATACATTTGAAAGCAATAGCCCTCCTTTTCACAGTCAAGATCCGACGGAGCCGACACCGGAAATCCTTCAATCGGAGGTCCAAAAAGCACTAAGAGAGATAAAAACTAAGAAAGCAGCAGGCCCAGATGACATTTGCCCAGAGATCCTAAAACTTATACACATCCTGGTTCAACTTTTTAACGATGTCTATAAATCGGGATACATCCCCCGAGATTGGCTGAAATCAATCTTCATACCTATTCCTAAAAAACCCGGAGCACGGAAGTGTGCAGAATTCCGATTGATCAGCCTGATGAGCCAGGTGTTAAAGGTGTTCTTGAAAATCATCCATAGGCGCATACGTGCAAAATGCGAACAGGATGTAAGCGAAGTGCAAATGGGTTTCCGCGAAGGAAAGGGTACCAGAGAGGCCTTGATTGCACTCTCTGTCCTACTACAAAAATGCAGAGACCAGCGAAAGGAAGTGTACCTGTGCTTTAAAGATTACACAAGGGCCTTTGACTGTATAGATCACACCAAATTATTGGAACTACTGGAAAGAAAGGGTGTCGATGCCCAGGATTTAAAGATCGTACAGAATCTCTATGAACAGCAAATAGCATCTGTTAAACTGGAAAACACCGAAACAAGCACTGTACCCATAAGGTGTGGAGTCAGACAAGGGTGCGTACTTAGCCCCATGCTTTTTAATATGTATTCAGAAATCATTTTCCAAAACGCTCTGGACGAGGCGGTGGACGGTCTGAAAGTCAATGGGAAACTCATAAACAATCTAAGATATGCTGACGATACAGTGATAATTGCGGACAGTCCTGAAGGACTGCAACGCCTAATCGACAACATGTCGGTTTCCGGGGCCGAAATGGAACTGAACATTAATATCTCAAAAACGAAGATCATGCAAATAAGCCGCAACCCAAACAACCATCCCAACATAAATATATACAGAACACCTATAGAGCAGGTCACTAAATTTAAATATCTGGGAAGTTGGATCAGCGAGGACCTGGATCCTGAGATAGAAATAAAATCCCGCATAGAGCAAGCGAGAACTAACTTTATTAAGATGCGCAACCTATTAACGGACAGAACACTCAACTTAAACATAAGATTTAACTTCGTTAGATGTTATGTGTATTCCACGTTACTGTATGGAGTCGAGGCCTGGACGCTGAAAGTCAGCGGCATTAATAAACTTGAAGCATTTGAGATGTGGGTGTACCGCAGAATGCTGCGTATTCCATGGACCGATCGTACCACTAATCAAGAGGTCTTACATAGGATGAACAAAGACCGAACAATCCTCGAGACCATAAAAAAGCGAAAGACCGCTTACCTTGGCCATGTCATGAGACAGGACAAATACAGATTCCTACAACTGATTATGGAGGGCAAGATTGAGGGAAAGCGTGGTCCTGGACGTAGACAGTGCTCTTGGCTGAAAAACATAAGGGATTGGACAGGCTTAGACTCAAACTCCCTGCTGAGAAGAGCCCAGGACAGAGCCGAATTTGCCAGAATTGTTGCCGATCTTCATTGAATGGAGAAGGCACTTCAAGAAGAAGAGGTAATGTTAAAATGTTTTTTCTGACTTTGCAATCTGGGAACGAACAAAGTTTTGGATTTCGCTTGAGTCATGGATAGAAGATTAATGCTAATAAATTAATGCATTTTCAAATATGTAATAGATAAATGCTCTTACTTCTTGTTACCTGTGTACATTACAAATCCCCTCAAGATATTCGTGTAAAAAAAATTATTTCAGGAAAATTACGGATTGAGAAATTTTTCAATAAAATCCTGACATTTCAATAATATCTTCAGTGATAATTTATCGTCACTAGGGAGGTTATAATCGAATATTTTTTCCATCAACCCTAATTTCACGGATCTACCCGAAACATGAAGTCTTATATGTCGTCCTTTAGTATCAAGAAAGCTGAATCAGTGCCAATATATTCCCACGTTACGTTTTTTTTTCAGCTAAAAAGTATGGTAGGTATTAAAAAATAAACATCCTGAGGAAGCCATCTGGGCTACGGTCGGGCCGTTTGGCAAAGAGCCAAGAAGAAAAAAGCTTCTTCACCTTGTTGCGCCTCTTTCAGACCGTCTCCTTTGTATACTTTTACGCATTCAGAAATTTTATACCTGCCTTTGGTTCTCGGAACGGAACCGAGAGAACCAATGAGCGTTTGGTGCAGGGATGAGAAACAAGAAAACAAGATATTGAATACAAATACATTTTATTATCATAATTATATTTTTCACTATATAATATACTATTTATGTATATTTTACTGATGTATGATAAAATAATTTAAGTATTATAATGCGTATAGCAACATTAATTATAAGTATTTTAATAGGTAAGTAGAAAGATATATATAAATTATTATTATGTATTATTATAATTATTAATGTTTCCGAAAAAACGTGTACTCGTACAAAATACTGTTGTAACTGGCGTAGTATAATGCGCAATACGCTACGTAAGTATGTTATATTTCTTTCAGTAGCGAAAAAAGCAGATACAGGAAGATAAAACAAGAATTAGCAAATGAAAGGTTGACCTGAAAAGTTTCAGAAAAATCACCCTGTAAATGTTTTCGTTGCAAAAAGTAAAATGTTTTTGTTTTATAGAAACGGCTATAGGAAACACGGATTTAATACATGACTTTCTTAAATATCCTCACAGTTAACAACAATCAATATAAACATCGTTACGCCCAAATTGTTCCCGAAATGTTCGGTTGTGAATGTAATATGGAACACCTATAATGTTGGCCTTCAAACACGTCAGATACCATTTTTATTTTATCAATATAATAATTGTCAAAAATATACGTTAACTATGATAAAATAAAAGAGGCATTTTTTCAACCAGATATAAGTACATAAATATCGTGGAATTTCCATCACAAACGAATACATTAGAAAAATATTTCACATCGAGAACACGTTCCAGTGGAATCCAGAAAATGTATAAAAATAACGTTTAAATATCAATGAAAAACTTTACTGCAAAAATATCTATGTTTAGTTTAGTATACCTTTTTAAGCAAAATTCCTTTAATAATACATTTATGTCAATATCGAAGGCCGTCCGCTGGTCTTTGAATTTTCGGTTCTTCCATAGGGTGAATCGAACAAGCAAAGAGCACTAAATGCTTATTAAACTAAATAAGTATCTTTTTTAAAGAACCCTTCCTAAAGATTATCATGACGCATGCTTCCTCTACTGTTCAAACTAAAATATAATTCATGCCAAAAGAAGTATCAAACATGGAAACAGTGCGCTAGTAAGTTGTAACACAAAAATAAGGGAAGTGTGTCTAGATGAACAATCTGGGGCTGCAGCAGTTATTTTGTTAATATCTAACCTGCAAGTTTCCGAAGCTCGAGGGCAAGAAACTTACTATTGCAGTGAAATATTGGATTTTCTAGTGGAAACCTCTAAAATGGTAAATGTGTAATCCGCTTAAAACTTGCAAATTAGTTGTCATGCTATACAAATTTCTAGTATCGCAACTAAGCAGTTAGAAGGCGTTCATGCCTCACTGATTATTATAATCCATTTCTAGTAAGTTTTACAGGAAGAAAATTCCTACAAAATACTCATTTCTTTCGACACAACATTTTTGATTTGCGGATTTAACCCGTGCTTAATTAAGTCTTTTTCGTCAGTTATGCTGATGGCATTTTATTGCTCGTAGGTATGCCCAAGGTGAATACAGGCTAAACAACTCTAAGAAGTTCCATTATTTAAATATTCCTTTGCGTGATTTTCTAAACATTATCGCTATTTCTAAAATACAATCAATATTATGGTCGATATTTGCTTGTTTTTCGTTAAGATGGTGGGAAGGAACACTCTATCAGGGGTTTAGTGAGGTAAAGAATGATGATTTAGTCTAGTCGTGGTAGTGTGAAAATGTGCATGGTATGTGTGTGTACATTAAATTATCCTGAGTGTTTAGATATACCCAATGGTGATTTGTATTTGATGATAACAGCTCCATAGAACTCAGCAGACCCGCTCAGCAAAACCCACATTTACACACAAACATTAGAACTCTTACAATACTACTTTATAAAGTTGCATTGGTGTTTATACTGTTTCTGGTTGAGATGTTAGAAACCAGCCTGACACTGCTATTGTAAAATAATTAAGTGTCATAATTAACGTCTTTTATTGATATTTTTTTTTTAACACTGACTTAGCAATGTCTGGGTTTTGAGAGTCTAGTAATAAAATTGACGATTAGATTTTTGAGAGAACATTTTCAGGAGCTAAACTTATGGAATCCAATATTTGATAAAATTGTTCGAAATTATTAGGAGTCAATTACTAAATTAATTTTTTTAATTGAATTTACACCTTGCAGAAGGCAAAAGTTTATATACTGCACACAATAAAACTTCCACCTCTAAGGAATTACTAACCTCTGCAGCGTTGCCAATTGTGAGTCAAAACTATGTCAAATAACGTAGACCATAGGCCCGATTGATTTGGTTTGATTGGATGTCGCTATTTGCGATGTCACCCCATGTTCTCATAGCAACCCCAAATCAGACTGTGAACGCTTTCACAGCCGGTCAAAATACAATCTAAAGTGCTTTCCGGGCTTCGAAGCAGTGGTCAGGCAATTGAATTTCTTCCTGACGTTTCGTTCTCAGATGCGGAAGATATTATCAAAGGCGATGAGGCAATGAGTGAAGTGATCTCCCGTGGTTCTCAATGTTGACTGATTCGACTGTGGTGGACTCCGTGGTATTTATTGGCAGCATTCGAGGGACTGGGGTGGGCGTAGTGGTGGTTTTGTGGTGCTATGTACACCGAGTCACAGCTGCATGGATTTCGGTAAACTCCGGGTGCCGATAGAGGATCTCTGCAGTCTTTGGCCGATCTCAAGCTCTGTTGTATTGTACGAGTGGGTTTAAAGACAGTTTTAACATTGTGCTTTTCCAGTAGCCTACCGATCCTTTACGTTTGTGGATGTATGGTAGACTAGTACATCCGCGCTTTTCTTCATCTTCTCCTGATGTTCCTTCTTGGCGCTTTACATTCTTTGGACGGACGGCCCTTTGATTGGAATGGATACATCAAGTACGAGTTCGATAGCCCGTCCAAGGAATGTAGAGCCTCAGGAAGGAACAACGGGAGAAGATGAAGAAAAGCGCGGATGGACTAGTCTACCATACACCCACAAAGTAACGGAGAGGATCGCCATACTACTAGAAAAGCACAATGTCAAAACTGTCTTTAAACCCACTCGTACAATACAGCAGAGCTTAAGATCGGCCAAAGATCGCAGAGATCCCCTATCGGCACCCGGAGTTTACCGATTTTCATGCGGCTGTGACTCGGTATACATCGGCACCACAAAACGCAGTGTCAACACGCGAATTACGAAACCTAAAAGGAGTTGCAGGCTGGGACAAACACAAAAGTCAGCAGTAGCAGAGCACGCTCTCTCCGAAGGTCACAACATCCCTTTCAACGAGGTGGATATCACTTATCTATCGCAGCGTTTCTATCTGAGACTAAATAGAGGGGCCATTGGGATCTTCAAACATGACAACAATTTCAACAGAAAGGAGGAAATTGCGTTTCTAAATGCAGACTGAAAGCGAGTTCTAAGACATACTTCAAGTGCGTCGAAACCCCGCGCCATCACTACCCCCACCCTCGTCCCTCCACTGCAGCGCGACGGCGGGGGAATAAATACCACGGAGCTCACCACAGTCAAATTAGTCAACGTCGGGAACCACGGGAGATCACTTCGCCTATTGCCTCATCGGCTTTGATAATGTCTGCTGCAGCCGTAGACGAAACATCAGGAAAAAAATCCATTGGACCTCGGCTTCAAAGCCTGGAAAACCCTTTAGATTGTAATTGCAAATCAGTTTAAAACTATTAGGATTTTATTGGTTAGAACATCAAGTAATATGACATTAAACCAAACAGTGTCTCATTATTAATCAGAAACCAGTTTCTGATTGGTGCGACAGTTTTTGGTTCACAAGTAGTAACGCTGCACAGGTTAATAATTTCGTAAAAAGAGGTAAAAGATTCAATTATTGAGGTCTCACAAATTTAGATTCAGCAAATTAATAACTCTAACGTTTAATCATTTAATATTGTCAAAAAAACCATACAAATCAAAAAAAGATAACTGCGACATGTGGGATATCAGTCGACTTAAGACATGGAGAGGTGGAAAGGTTCTGGTATTCTTTTTTCATCCTTACTATTGTCCTGTCCTTTTACGTTATCGGTATGTTTCTTTTAGAGTTTTCGGAAGGTTCTAGAAACCCTAATTCTTATATTCTCACTACGATAACAAAGGACGGAAACACACCAGCCCTCTCTAGGATGATCAACCAAAACCACTCAGTGAGTATAGAGTCAGTGGGAAAGACGAGACACAAAACTGATGAAGGTACCCTGTAGCTAAGTTGGTATAACCACTATCGAGGCATCTGTACTGCTATTCATGGTAGTTTTTGTGAAGGTAGTGCTCTAACCTGAACGAACCAGAAGTTTGTTTAAAAACCACCACCTTAACCATGGCCACCAATTTTCAACCTAAACTCAGACGCATCACTGGGTTGCTATTAGAATCAGTGTCTAGTACGCTTCTTGTGGTAAATTGTTATCAATATTGACACAATCGTTTACAGAGATGTTGGAAGAACCCTCTTAGTCTTTAGACTCTTTTCGACAAATCCCAAATAATTGTTTAAGCTTCTTTGGGTTGATGCTATTGGCCACAGCCCCAGATTAACACTCTCAGCCTAGAGTTTCCATTTTAACATCTCCAATCCTAAATCCACACTTTCTCTCTAGATGCCTTAACTATTTAGTCTTGATGAATTTCAGAAGCACTTCTCTAGGTTCCTAGAAGCACGACGCTGACCCATGATTTGAATTTCCCGCATTTCGGCTTCCTTTTCTTATTAAGGGGTGACACGTGGCAGTGGAGACGAGGCAGTGGAGATGATGAATGACAGTGGGACTGTATGCCATCACTTAGGGTAAGGACATTGCCCACGTTCTCGTTTCTCGAGTCCTCCAACTCGTAGTTACTATCCAAACTTTGGCTTCCTTTTCTCATTAAGGAATGACATGTGGCAGTGGAGGTGAGGACAGCTATTGGCAGATGATGAATCACAGTGGGACTGTATCCTATCACTTAGGGAAATTACCCTCGTTCACATTTCTCGAGTTCTCCACTCCTCCAACTCGTAGTTGCAAACGTATCCAAACTCAACGATTAGTCGTATAGGGCTCCTGTGGAAATTTGATGTTCTGTAGAAACAGATGACTATGTCTACTTTCTCTCTCCGAAAAGTTTTAGTTCCTTAATGTCTGGCCGTATGCAGGAGGTTTTTGTGGATGGAGAGATGTGTGATGAGCCTGGGTGAGTGGCCTTTGTTATTGGGTCAACTTTTGTTCTTGGTGTACATTAATGTTGTATGCATTCAAGGTATTTGCAGACGATATCACAATTCTGTAAAGAGATGAGGATGTCGGTACACTCTATTCCCGTATTGGCCCGGATCTAGAGAGGGTTAGAAGAATTGATGGGATTTGATGAAAACATTAGAAACTTCCCTTCCTCTGTGATAAGCTTGTATCTGGTGCCTTTATAACCATCTACATTTTATGTCATATACGTAATAATATAATAATATATGAATAGGGGTCTTGCCATTTTCAAGCTTTTATGTACAAACTTGCATAGGTCAGAGTTTCGTTCTTCACAAAAGGACGCTTTACTTCCTTTGTAGAGTTTCCTCTAGGACTCATTGTTGCCCTCTATTCATTAAGAATATGTTGACTCTTCCATCTCTCTTGATAAAAAGACATATTTCGTCTTCCTCCTTTCGTGAGATCCTGGTGGAGATGTATATGTTACTCGTCAATAACCTTAGACTTAATTGGATTCATCACTTTGTTCACAATAGTTAAGTCCTGTAACCACTTTCCTCTATATATTAAATTGGAGATATGTTTATAGGCAGAAATTTAAAAAATTACTTATTGAGTGAGGTTTTAATACCGTCAGTGAATTCTTTGGACGACGATTTTAGAAAGGGTTTCTGCAGCCCTCCACCAGCTTTAACTTGGTTGGTTTATGATTTGTCTCTCTTGAGTCAGAAAATCCATGCGGATTAAAACCAAGACTCAAGTTGACGACTGCAACTTTAGTGGCCTTAGAGAAAGATATTAGGTAAGATGTAATCGAGCTGCAAATCAGGAAATGAGATATGCTGACTGACGCTTAATATAAGTCATTAATGTTAATCCGTTTATGGAAATCTAGTGGCAAGAAGATTAGAGGCCAATTGCTGAAACAAGTTAGAAGCAAATAGCTTTGTTCGACATTAACGAGAGAGGCCTACGTTAGTAATGAACAGTAGACAGTAAACAGCTGACATTTGGTCTTCTTTTATTCCTTAAGGTCAAAGCCACAAATCTGGATTGTGCCAGAATTTCTTAATTAGTAACCTACTAAACAGTATGTGATATATATTAAACCCCCCAGTTTTATAATGTATTGTATATATTGAAATCCTCAAAATCTTTTTGCCTTCACGACAAAATGGGATATGAAATTGACAGCATGTTCACCATATTTTGGTTCAGAGATCTTACTGAACTTATGGGGCATACAGGGCATACTATTGATCTTAAGATCTTAAAAAAAAATATTGTACTATTGGGTATTTCTAAACACAATTGTGAAAATGTGTTTTGTGTGAGGTCTTTTCCAAGTGTTGTGGAGGAATCTTGTCAATGTCCATTCAATACAACAAATAAAAAAACGAAATGTTTTGTGTTCTTTTTAGAACCAATTCAGTAGAGTCATGAGTCTGTTACAAACTGTGTATATTTCTGTGAGTGATGACGGATTCGTGAATATCTTAGGAAAAATACTAAAAAGCTGAAGCAACTACACCCTCGTGCTGCTAATAAATTACGAAAGTCTTTTATAGAGAACAGATAATGCGATGATAATATGATAATGCTTTTTACCGATATAATATAATAATATAATATTGCTTTTCTTCAATAACTTTGCTAAAAATAAAATTCGAGATATATTATATTGTAATCCATAGAGTAACAGTAACTTTATTTTTTTCTTTGGCACCAGATTTACGTTTTAGTTTATTGTATAGCTGAGACGTAACCATCAATCAAACCTGGCACACCAAATCGCATTTATAAATTAACAAATCGATGTTTCATGTGTTCCCCCGATTTATTGTTTGCAGTTCCTACAAGGTGGCCTCAAAAATCATACATATAACAAAAGCAGTGTATTTCTAAAGCTGTAGTAAATAAAACGTTGAAAAAAAATAAAAAATGTCGTTTATGTTGATTGTATAGAAGTTATGAAGGAAGAAAGTTGGTAAGATTGAAGATTATACATATATTATTATTATTAATGAAGCCTGGTCCCTTTGCAGCGTCTAAGACTTAATATAGTGCGGGAACGATAAAACAAAACGACATTTTTTACTTTCGGCTTTAGTGCCCTGGTAATCGGAAACTTACAGGCAGACACGTGACGATACACGAAACTACCTTAAAAAGGAACACGCTGCTCGAAAAAACATTCACACATCGTAATATCTATGTCTTTTTGGTCGGATGCGGCAGCCACTGAGCGCCCCTAGTTTTAGTAATGTTTAAGTATGAGATAAATTATTATCAGTTAAAATATACCAATTAAAAATGGTAGTGGTATGGTGTGACAGTGATAGATTTCGTATGAACATTAGAAAAAAATTAAAGAAAACTGTTTGTTGTTAATTAACAGACTGCGTCTTCACTTGGTCCATGAAGTATCAAGAGGTCTCCAGATCCACAACTTTAATAAGAAAAGCTGCTTCAAGCATATCATCTGTTAAGTATCGAAACTTGTAAATAAGAAGGGAAAAAAAGAGTTTTCACAGAACCATCCCTGGTGTTCCTTGGTAGATGATTTGTCTGCATGTTTATTAAAGTGGAGAGCTGTAAGCAATGTTCTGGATATTCATTCATTGAGAAGACACCACATAGTCAAAACTCTGTGATGTCTTCTGCTTCAGGCTTGTCTTGGTTCCCACTGTGTCAGTTTTGGTATTATCTGCTTATACGATTAGGCCATGGCAGAATATAGAAAATTCGATATCATTCATATTGTTTCTCAAGTGTATAAATTGGCACAATGTACATTTTTGAGTTAGAAAAAATCCAGTTCTACTCTATGACTATCTCAGGTTTCATTAGTCGAGTATATTTTCTCGATTAGGCCAATCTTGATTATATTTGGGACAACGAGACTTCTGCAAAGCTCCATGTCAGTCTTGCCATATCATGTTTGCAAATTCCTGAATAATTTCACGCAATTTCATTATTTTTGATGTTGATTTAAGATGCCACAGATATTTTAGATGAACTGACTCTCTGTCACACTTCTGGTAATTGCTCACTGTCGCTCAGATCATCTACGACAATATGTTCACAGGTTTTTGGACCAGACTGAAAATCTACCTGCTGCTAAAATACAAATTCTAACTCAACTCATTGAAGAAGAAGCTATTTAACGAGTAATGGTTAGCTCCAATTAATGTAGTTGTAGTTTGGAAAACTACTCTCGACCACCAGTTGGAAATGTAGTTATTCAGAATTTGAAAAGACGATTGTTCGAATGTTTCGATATTTCCTCTTTGTTGTATCATTAGCACTACTACCCCTCGATAAAGGAGATGGGCCAAGAACCGAGAACTAGACTGGATTCCTCAAGAGGTCCAGATATGTCTTCTCTGCCTCTTAAAGTATAGTTAGCACCACGCAACTCTCATTATAGGAAATGGGCCAAGAACCAAGAACTAGATTGAGCTCCCCAAAAGATCCAGGTTTTTCAATATGTTTTCTCTCTCTCTCTCTTAAAGTAGCCTTAGCACCACATACTCCTTGTTAGAGGAGATGAGCCAAGAACTGAGAACTAGATTGGGCTCCCCAAAAAGTCCAGATTTATCGATATGTCCTCTCTGTCTCATAGGGTATGGTTAGCGTTACCACATATCCCGCATGCTCCAAGAACCGAGAACTAGATTGGGCTTCCCAAAGGGTCCCGGATTTTCAATATGTCCTCCCTGTCTCTAGAAAATCGTTAGCACCACATACCCCTTGTTAGAGGAGATGAGTCAAGAACAGAGAACTAGATTCGGCTCCCAAAAGGTCCAAGTTTTTCGATATGTCCACTCTTTCTCGTAGGGTATCGTTAGCGTTACCACATTACCACAAGAACTGAGAACTAGGTTGAGTTTCCCAAGAGGTCCAGGTGTTTACGTTTAGATGTCTCCCCCGAAAGTGAATCAGCGTTGTAGGAAATTGGAGAGGAAATCTTCAATATTATTGATGTTCAGTAAAACATTGTTGTATGAAGGGTTGAAAGTCCACTGTTCAGCCCAGTCAGTGGAAATTCTTTGATACATTGTGGTCAAGGACTTTTCAGTTACACTGAGGGTCAAAGTTGTGATTATGTTCTCTTAGATCATTCCGAAGAAAGTCTATTTACGTGATCTGCTATCTGCTCTTTTTTGGAGAAGAACTTCTTTGATTTGTACAACATTTACATACATACAAATATGTTCGTGCTCCATCATTTTCCATCCATCCATTCTTTTTCACACATTCTCACCATTGACACCAATACGATTAGGTATTCTTTATAAGCAAGAAGAGCGATCATTTTCAGCAATAGTATTTGCTTTAGGCAATGCTCCTTTTCAGATTTGAAGAATTAGTGGTATACATTACCAAAGACCATACAAACTCAAGAGAATTACTCACATGCTTTATCGAGGCCGCCCATTGTAGCGACGACAAATAGGGGCTAAAAATTCAAAATTTGTAAGGTTCTGTGGGTTTACTTCAAAATTGGCTTGTGGTCAAGCGACTCGAGAGGATAAATACAAAGTGCACCCACTGAACTGTGTGTCCATGGGCATAAATGCACGGTATTCTTCAAAAACAGAATACCCATCGATATTCTAGCAGTGCTGCTCATGCAGTGTACCCAGATCTGAGGTAAGTTGTTTAAGGACTCGAAGGGACTGACTTTTGCAAAAACTATTGTTTTTCTGAAAAATTCCACTCAAAAGAAAGCACTGCCCTTCTTGTGGAATAATTGACCGAGACCGAGTAAGAAGTGACGTATCTTAAATTAATGGCCTGGACTAACCGGAGTTGATCCTATCAACTTGAAGAATAAGATTGCTCTGGAAGAATCTGACTTCACAACGCGTGATCACTAATTCGGATTAACATAACTCTTCCTGAAAAATCACAGACATGACCAGTAAATTGAGGGCTGAATACCCATTCGTTACCTGATAAAACGAGAATTGTAGCACATATTCATGTCTTTTTAATCTTGAAGATAAAGTGATTAGAGAGTGTTTCGTCTGATCTGAGTAAAGACTCTTTAAAGTTGCTGAAGACCTCTATTTTTTTAGGCAAATAAAGGGAATTTAGTTTTGCTTTTTTCTTGATCTAGCAGTAGTCTTCTTAAATCATCTCTCAGAAATAAAGTATCTCATCTGACTCTCTCTCAAAGACATGCCCAATTCTTTCGCAAGTTCCATTTCCTATGATTGAAGAAGAGGAATCCTAGGAGCACCGAAAGGCCATATAAACTCGAAGAACAACCGGCATTAAAATGAGGAATTTTTTTCTCAAATATGAAATTTTTTCATTAATGAGAAATCTGGAGTAACTAAAGTCGAATCTGGTTTCTCATATTTACCACAACTCGTAAATAACTCAAATTTTGCCTGTTCATACGAAAAACTGGCACCATCACAGCTTCCACAACCAAACGTGAAAGAATCTGTTAGACAAAAAAGTTTTTTTGTTGCATAGACTTAATTTTCTATTCCCGAACAACACTTAAGTCAGTCTTATTCATCACAGTAAAGCTTTGATATGACGAAATTATTGTGCTTTGGCGTTTTTTCAGCGGAATGTAAATGATGATACCAGTGCTAAAAGACCGCAGTTCGGAACTTTCGGTACTGGAACTATCTGCTTACATGCCAGGTATTTATATATTTTTTTTATTTTACTTCTTAACAAGTACTTTACAGTGCCGTGATCTTTTTTTTGGCATTTTTGGTTTTTTTATTTGGTGTCTATAATATTTCTTTTAAATTGAAATTAAATGAAGGAACTATACGTTTACATGGATAAATGTATTTTTTTTAAATAGTGATTTTGTATTTCCGTATTTAGTGTTTTGTTATGTGGCAGGGGGCTAAGAGCTCAGTGACGGCGCGCATCCAATTTTTTCCACATACGTATATTACATTTTATTTTATAAAACGACAAATATTTCAACCATAAAATATGTATACGTTCAAACACGCAGTATGAATAATAATTATAATATTGATAAATAGAAATAGTTTTTTTAACATTTTGTTCTTGCAGCTAAATATATTTTTAATATTAAATATTATTTAGATGTAAATGAGCGGTGACTGCCAGGGTCGTAGGGCGTTTTTCTCTACCAGTCTAAGTTCTACCCTTAAAGTATCCATTTTTTTCTTTAATTATAAGGTTAAAAAGTTAGATAAATAGATTATAATTTTAAAAACTACTTATTTCGATAAGTTATTGCTTTGAGTTACGATCAGAAGACAAAATTTCGGATGTCATAAAGCCAGAAACCTCTAAACGTTTACTCTGTGTCTATTCTATTAATTTGAAAACTTTTTGAAGCACTAAACTTAGTTTTTTGTAAAGTGAATGGTTTGGGTTGGATCAATAAAACCACTATGAGATATAAATCGCTATAATTCCTAATAATGCTACCATGCCACATTAACAAATGTTTGAAGAAAAAGTTTGTCGCACAGTGTCCTGATGACGGCGCTGGCTTAGAGCCGAAACATTGTCAATTACAGCAGTTTACATCTAGTGGTCGTTTCATTGATCGAAACCAAACCATTCATCTCAGTTTCTTGTTTGGCAGTGTTAAAAACAAGGAGAACAATAATGTCGATAGGCAAGCTTATTGGTAGCACTTTTTCGGATGCTACGAGTAGGAAAACCACTTAGCCGTAATCAGAAAGATGTTGGCTATGTATCACTTTTGGAGCTTTGTTGTATAATAAGGGAATGGGTTCTTGGAGGACGGTCCTAGAAAGCGAGAGAGAGAGAGAGAGAGAAACAAAAGCAATTTTTTCCAATTCTCTAAGTTTTTTAATAAACGTCTCGATGCTGCTTGGCATCTTCATCACCACATAAAATTCTCTCAAGAATGCAATAAAGAGAATCCACGGAATGTAGTTTGTTTGAACAATGTGGCCCCACCTACAATAATGGTACTACTGGTAGTAGAATTTACTTTTTTTATATCGAGAAAGCGCTGTGATGACAACCTACGATGGTTTACGGTTATCCACTAAAAAACAACGAAAGAGTGCCGGACATTTAAGTACCAAGGACTGAGAGTCTGCTCTCGAAAGTCGGACAAACGCGCCTTTAGCTCTGGACACTTGTTGTTCTAAGAAATCGCTACATCGCAAATAAATCCCTCAAAATGGTTACGAAATGTATGCTGTAATGAAGCACGTACCTACTTATGGAATGTAAGATTTGGTAGATGATAAGTCTACAAAGAGAAACATATACGGACATTTATATAGAATCGTAGAACAAACGAAGAGGCACATGAGATGTGCAAAGCAACAAAATCCGACCAAATAATAGATATTTACGGACTCATAGAAAAATCATATTCGTTCGGTTCGACTTGCTTAGCGTCGGACAAATATATACGGACACGGACACAAACTTGTCATGACACAAAAAATGGTAAATTATGTGCCATAAACCGTGCATTTGATATCCCACATAACCACCTAGCATGTCGCATGAAGTTTCTGTCACATATTGTGCTTAATGGGATATATTCTGGCAGTTATATTTTTCTATTCAAATAGTTATGCATATAGTTATAGAATGAGCTGTATATTAACTCGAACATATTTGTTTTAATTGCTCATATTTGCTTATCAAACTTCTCTAGCTCTGAGAGCAATGGCTATACTCCATCTCTATATACAGAGTGTTTATTAAACGTAAGGAAAATTTCAAGAGAGGACTTCCTGAGCTACAACATTTTATTAGGTAAAAATTACATAACGTTTGTTCAAGCTCTCATTCGCAAGTTCTTGTAGATTAAGAAGCTTTACATGTTCAAGAGAGAAAAATTGTTCCTCGCTCTGGGTCTTCGGAGCAAAGTGGAATTTCAAAAGTTAACAAAGGGCAAAACATAGTCTTGGGAATAATCCCTTGAATTTTTGCGGTGTGTAGAATACACTCCCTGTCTAGTATATGCAATCACTTTAGGAACTTACTTAACTTGGCATGTACTTGACTAGGCAAATTTTCACAATTCTTTCATATTCGGTTGCTAGTCACCACAATCTGCAATGAATATGCTTCACAAGAATCTACACGTTTACCAAACAGCTTATTTTCTGAATATGCATTGGTGTGCTATGTGAGATATTATGACACAAATATGGAGAGCTCTAAAGAGTAGGCTGAGGATGAATAAATGGACAATTTTCGAAATACAAATGGGTCGCCATAGAAGGATATATGGAGGAGTGATTGAAGTTATGGTTGATAAGCTCGTGTTCACTCAATCATAAACTGATGAAATTTTAGCGTTTCCCAAAGCACAGATACACGTCTATCGCAAAATTATTTCATATGCCATGAAATCTCTCATCGACATCGAAATTGCATATATAAAGAAAGAGGGACTTGTGGAAGACAACTTCAGCTATTCAAAAGTAACAACTGAAAAAAAGCTTTGATAAAGACCCAAAGAGTCTTTACCGGACCCAAACAGAATAGTATATTGTGCAACCAGTGTCGAAAATTGCACTTTTCACACGAGTGTGACGGTTTAGACATGAGTCATAGGCGAGTGATACAGGGTCACAAAAGTGTAAAGAGTGATTTTCGTACGTGTTGCACACTATACTTTCATCTATTATACCATACACAATCATATATTAATTATGCAGTAGGTATCTTGTGTTATCTTAAGTAGGCTGCGATTGCATATCAGCAATTGCATGGAAATTCATGGGCATAAGATACTCTTCAGGGATAAATATCTCTGTTATTTCGAGACATATAGAAGCTTCGAGTCCTTAAGGAAATATGCGGAACGCTGAAAATAGTTATTTGCACAACAAGGGAGGAAAGCGGAACTTTTGCTCCTGAGAACAATTTGAGGCTCGACGTGAAGCGGAGGGCTTTAAAGTTCGAGGTTGCAAAATCCCTTTACTCCAGTAGGGTGTTTTTCTATTTTTGGAGGAAAGAAGAGTTTTTCTTCCGGTAAATTGCATTTTGCATGGGCAGGAATACCGCGGGAATAGTAAGAATGGAGAGTTATAGAGTCTCCTATTTACCAGATCAAACAGAGATCCATAATAGTAAGTAATCAAAGTCATTCTTTTAGTCACCAAATTCTTTAACGTCGTAGCAGTCTGTTGGCTTGCCATCATATATTAATTATGTAGTATCTTGTGTTACCTTAAGTAGGCTGCGGCATATCAGCAATAGCATGGAAGTTCATGGGCATAAGATACTGTTCAGGGATAAATCCCTTTGTTATTTCGAGATATTTAGAAGCTTCGGGTCCATAAGGAGACATGAGGAACGCCAAAAATAGTTATTTGCACAACAAGGGAGGAAAGTGGAACTTTTGCTCCTGAGAACAATTTGAGGCTCGACGTCAAGCGGAGGGCGTTAAAGTTCGAGGTTGCAAAAATCACTTTACTCCAGGGATGTGCATATGATATTTTTCTACGACCTTTCTTCTATTTTTGGAAAGAAGAAGAGTCAGTTTAAAGTAGGACCGAAGTACCTATACTATTAACATCTTCTTCTTCTTATGGCGCCCTCTCCTTTCGAAGGTTGGCGATCCACATAGTTAACATTGTTCTGGATACAGCAGCTCGAAAGATTTCAATGGAAGTGCACCCAAACCATCTTCTGAGGCCCTTCAGCCAGGAGTTCTGACGTCTACCAATAGATCTTTTCCCTGGAATCTTTCCTCCAATTATTAGTCGCAGCATTTCATACTTGTTGCCTCTCATAATGTGGCCTATGTATGTAGTTATTCTCTCTTTGATGAGGGCCATTAGTTCTTTTGGCTCCTTCATTCGTCTAAATCTTCTTCATTATAATTGCCTTTCAAACGCCTCAATTGTCTTTTCAGTTGTAGGGTTCAAGGTCCAGCATTCACATCCGTACAGCAACACACTGAAGACATAACAGATTAGGACTAATAAAAAATATTTTCATGTTTATGAATGTTTTCCTGGACCACACCACTCGTTGACTATGGTACCCAGATATTTAAAACACGAGACTTGTTCGATCTGATTGCCGGTAATCAAAATTGTTTCAGCAATGAGTCTCTTGGAGAAGTCTAGCAGTTTGGTCTTTGATATATTCATGTCCAATCCGTATTGCTTACTATACTCAGTTATTCTATTCATCGTATTTTGCAGATCTATTATGTTGTCGGCAAGGACTACGGTGTCGTTTGCGTATCTGATATTGGTGATACATACTCCCATATCTTCCGCTAAAGCTTCTTTGAACATTGCTTCCGAATAGATGTTGAACAGGAGTGGTGACAAAATACAGCCCTGTGGTACGCCTCTTCGGATTGACATAGAGTCAGATGTTCTTCCGTCTATTCTTATTTCGGCGATCTGGTTCCAGTAAAGTTTTACTATCAATGTAATATCTCTTTTCCCAGGTCAATCCCGGTTACGGATAATATTTCTACCATCTTTTGATGCTTGACGCGGTCGAATGCCTTTCGAGACGCAAGCGTAGACATCTACGTTCATATCTTTGCATCTCTATGCTAAAACATTTAAGGAAAAGAGGCGTCTCGAGTGCCTAGTCCATTCTGGAATCCAAACTGAGTGTCGCTTAATCATTGTTCTTCTCATTTCTTGTATACTCGAGTGTGCTTTATTCTCAGAAAAACTTTAGGAATATGTGGCATTAGACTAATCATGCGATAGTCGTCGCATTGTGATGGGTTTGTTTTCTTCGGGATCGTTATAAAAGTAGACTTGAGCCAGCTGGGATGGATCTTTCCGGTTTTGTATATGGTACTGAATAGTTCTAGCATAAAATCCAGTCCTTTGCCTTCTTGGCTAGCAATGGTTTCAAGTACTTCCATATGCACCTTGTCCTCTCCTGTAGCCTTTCTGTTTTTCTGAGTCTTCAGCGCGTGGATGACCTCACTCTTTGTAATGGCTGGTCCGTCCTCTTCATGTTTAGTGGGAATCTCATGTCTGTCGTCATCAAAAAGCTCCTACACGTAGCTCCTGCATCTTTTTAGTTTCTCCTCGATACCAGTTATGATTTCATTATTTGTATCTCTGAGAATTCCTGTTTTCTTCCTAACTCAGCTACCTCCCTAAACTTTCTTGTGCACATTAAACGAGTCATGTTTCTTTTGTGGTTCTTCGATCTCTGTACATTTCTCGGCCAACCATTTTTCCTTTGCCTCTCTCCATAGCATAACATCTAGACCTACAGAAAACATAGTAAGTTTGTCGTTACAAATTACTTGCGTCGGGCCTCAAATTGTTCTTAGGAGTAGTTGGTACCCAGCGAGTTTTTAGAAGAACCAGATGTTGTCGCGCTAAACCTGCTGCCTCAGAAATCCAGAGAAAGGTACGAAAGTGTGTATACTCGTTTCAAGAAATGAATGGAAGGGAGGAAAACTAAACGAGTTAGAGTGAAGAAATCACTATCGTGTATTTTGCGACGCTCTCCAAAGCTTATAAACCATCGATTTTGTTTAGTGTAGACTCAATGGTGAGCGCCACATTTCTAATGAAAGAAAATGTAGATATCAAATTACCAACACTGATAGCGTTTTTGATGATGCAATGTAGGATATCCATAAAAAAAGGCATATACCTTCAGCTGACAAGTTATTACAGGTGTTTTTATCGATTGTTTCCCATGAGATCTATTTACATATGACTGAAGGTTGGCAACAAACTAAAATTAAAATTGAGGTGCAATTTGGCTGCACTTTTTAATGCGACTGTATTGTATTCTTGCAGGTTGCTCTCATTCTTGGAGTAGCCAGGGCCTGTCGAAGTGACAAACTCATTAAAATGCAAGTACAAGACGTTATAGTGCTAAAGGAGAGGTTCTGGTTGTAGTACTACCAGATACAAAAACAAACCAGAAAATAACTTTTCTCGTAAACACGGTTTTGCAAGGAGTATTTCTCTTAGAAATATATAGAAAATATGCTTCAATTCGCTCACCAAAAACTGCACTTGACAGGTTCTTCGTGGAATATCAAAAAGGCAAATGCTCAGTCTAGGTGAGCGGAAAAAACACTATTGCCCAGATTCCAGCGAATATTGTCCGTTATTCCAATTTGCCAGACTCTGAAAGGTATACCGGGCACAGTTTCAGAAGAACCTCTGCTACCCTGCTTGTCGATGCCCAAGAAGACATTCTTTCGCTAAAAAGACATGGAGGTTGGTGTTCTACCGTTGTAGCAGAAGGTTACCTAAACGAATGTGCAGGCAAGAAACGTGAGGTTGTAAACCGAACGCCAGGAACACGTGAACAACATCTCCAAAGTTGATACCTCAACTAGCATAGATACCTCAGCTAGCATATACTTAGACAGAAAAAGAGAGAGAGACTGAGAAATTTTTTCGCTAAAATGACATGAAGGTTGGCGTTCTACCGCTGAAGCAGAAGGTTATCTAAACTAATCTACAGTCAAGAAACGTGAGGTTGTAAACCGAACGCGAGGAACAAGTGAACAACATCTCCAAAGTTGGCGCCTTAACTAGTATAGTATATACTTAGACAGAGAGAGAGCCTGAGACATTATTTCGCTAAAAAGACATGAAGGTTGGCATTCTTCCGCTGTAGCTAAACGACTCAAGAAAGGTGAGGTTGCAAACCGAATAATGACCGGACAATGCACCTCTGACAGCACAGTTCAAGCAACAATCCAAAACAAATTCATTACGACCTTTTCCAGTGGCGATGAACAAGTGAACAACATCACCAAAGTTGGTACCTCAACTAGTATAGCATATACTTAGACAGAAAAAGAGAGAGAGACTGAGACATTCTTTCGCAAAAATGACATGAAGGTTGGCGTTCTACCGCTGTAGCAGAAGGTTACCTAAACGAATCTACAGTCAAGAAACGTAAGGTTGCAAACGAATAATGACTCGACAATGCACTTCTGCCAGCACAGTTCAAGCAACAATCCAAAACAAATTCATTACGACGCTTTCCAGTGGCGAGGAACAAGTGAACAACCTCTCCAAGTTGGCACCTCAACTGATATCGTATATAGATACTGGTAAAAATTGCAACATTACTAATTTTTATTAATTGTTAACCTTTTTACACGGCATCAATAAGTTACTTAAATGAGTTAATAGTGAGGAAGTTACAGTAAACTGAGGAAAGTAGTTTCCTCTCTAGGGAGAAAAAGTACTTTCCTTCCTCAGGTGGGAAATGCTACCCTCATCCCTCTCTTTTTGTTTGTGAAAAGTATTCTACCAAGGAATCACAGCTAAGATGGGAGGCTTGAGTTGGTGCTCATCTCGGGCAATATGTTCAGTGTTTCGTACATAAATTAGTGTAATCCTGAATTCTTCCATATCGTTCGTATATCAGGTCAAAGATACTCCTTTCCAACAAGAAACCTCACATACTGAATACTCTCGTTTATTGAATTTTGTCAATCATCAAATCAAAAAGAAAAGATGGATGAATGAGCATATCTTAGGCTTGATGGAAGCTCGAACACTGGCGAAGAGCGACAGGGACAAGTATGAAACAATCAACAAAACTATGAGGGCGGAAATCAGGAGAGCGAACGAGTGTTGGATGAGAGAGAGGTGTAGAGAACTGGAGGAGCTTGAGGACAAGCATGATATCTTTCAAATGCACAAGAAAATTAAAGAAACAGCAGGAGCCTATAAAAAAAGACATCCTGTCGTCTTGTTGGACTCGTCAAACCACCCCATCATAGTCGAGGAGACAATTGAAAATACGTGGGTGCAGTACATAGAAAATCTTTTTGCCACTTGCTAAAAAACTTTGTCCGAATCGTCCATGCCAAAGTGCGCAAAAAATGCGAATAGATCTTGATGATGCTCAAATTGGGTTCAGAAACGCCTTTGCAACCCGCGAAGCCCTTTATGGAATAAATATCCTTCTCCAGAAGTGCCGAGACCAGCGCAAGGATGTATTTGCTTGTTTTATAGGCTATAAAAGGGCTTTTGACAGGGTGCGTCATTCTGGTCATCTTGATGAGTGGAATGCTGAACAAACGGCTGGGGCACACGTCACCTGGTGTGGAGATTCGAAGGGGTGTTGTTTAATCTTTACTCCGATAAAATCTTTAAAGAAGCTTTGAAAGAAGCAGAGTGCGGAATCAAAATAAGCGGCGTTCTGCTGAATACCAATAGATATGCGGATGACACTGTTGTCTTGAGTGATACCATGGATGGCTTGCAGTAACTGTTGGACAGAATCAGTGTAGCTGGCCAAGAGTTCGGACTCAACATACATGTTAAAAAAACCAAGCTTATGATTTTTAGTCGAAATAGCTACGAGAACGAACAGCTAAATCTCGAGGGAAAGGTAATAGAACGTGTCAGCCATAAATATCTGGGAAGTATATTAACGGACACCTTAGACCCCGAGGTTGAGATAAGATGTCGCATCGAAATGGCAAGAACAACCTTCCAACGAATGAAAACACTTTTTTGCGACGATAACCTGAACCTTAAGGTATGCCAGCGAATGGTGATGTGTTTTATTTGGTCGGTTCTTATGCATGGAGTGGAATGCTGGACCTTAAAGACTACCTCAATAAATCGTCTGGAAGCATTTGTAATGTGGATCCATCGTAGAATGCTGCGTGTCCTGTGGACTGATCTGTTGACCAATGAGGAAGTATTGACTGACTAGCAAGGGTGAGGAGACAAATATTGGTCACAGCGAAATGTCGCAAGATTGCTTACCTTGGCCACATCTTGCGCGGAGAAAAGTATCATCTTCTCCAGTTGATCATGAAAGGAAAAATAGAAGGGCAAATCTCTTGGCTCAGGAACATCAGGGACTGGACAGGCATCCGGAGCGCCGTTGTTGCAGAAGATAGAGAGGCACTCTCTATAGTAATCGCTGACGTTCGGGAGACCGGATATGGCACATAAAGAGGAAGAAGATTGAATTTTGTGGGGGCAATATTTTTAGATATCTACTTATAAAGTAAGAAATTAACCAAACCCTTCCAAACAGTGGAAGCTCTCCGACACGCAACACCGATGTCTTAAACATACTTCCTCAAGATTAGATCTATTGAAATCAATGTCACGAGGAGTTACAAGATATACGAAGGCGCATTAGGAACCAAACTCTTGTTTATCTTTGGGTTGTTGTCTTTGTTATTTCAATTATTACTTTTGAATAGCTAAAGGTAGGTATATGCCAAGTTTGGCCCAAGAATGTCCACCGGCCGTTCTTCTTATTTTGCAATTTCCATGTCACTAAATCTACCAACTAACATATTATTTAGTATTTTTGACGTTTCGATTTTTAATCTAAATATCAGCCAAGGCTAAAATACAATAGTATACCAATACGTGGGCAAAATTTTGCGAAACTTTACACATTTCACTTTTATATTCTCTACGCCTTGTTGGAAATTAAATATCATAGATCTGAGCTACCCCTATGGGGAATTAATTAAAGATATTCCCTTTTGGAATTAACCTCCCTTGGAATGTTTGTAAATGGCGAATCACTACTTGTACTAAAGCAAATTTTTCGAAAAAGTACCTACTATCGATTTCACAGCTCTTCCTTGTTTGAACAGTCACCAAATCGTATAAAGGGTCCTATCAGAAGGAAATTAATCGCGCATTTATTTAGTGTTTGTTACGAAATCTGACATCCTGAAAGTCCGATGACCTGTTAATAGCAGCGAGAACCCGCGACCCTAAGCTACGTCTGGTATTTTAGGAGGCTACAAAAGTTAATGTATATATCTTATTGGTAATATAAATATTTTCAATTAAGTACGGTATAAATACAGCATCTCTCCTACAAAACATCTATAATGGTATATTATAGTACTTTCTTAAACCTATTACCAAATGCGTCAATATATAATTAATTATTATACCGAGTACCAAATATAGATATTACTTAAACGACGTCTATTTATTAGGCCCGTATATTAAAAATGTGACCGATTCGCTATATAATATTCAGAGTGATCTGCGATTTTATGGCGTGTGTAAAACGGCAAGTTAAATTTTAAACCATCGCTAAAAACGTATTGAGATAGCCGAGGTAACATAGCACATCAAAAAATGACGTAAGACGGTGGACAGTCAAATATCATCGATTTAACCATTCTCAGTCTTACAATCAACTTGGCTTTTTGTGGAAAAGAGAGGTTGTGAATTGCGAAATGACTTTGGAAGAACCGTTTGACGACAAACAGAAACTGAAGAGTTAACTTGATGATGGAGATGAGTGCAGCAACTTAGATCTAATGATGATGAAGTGCAACACACATTTAATGATGATGATTCACAACGATTGTCTCGAGATGACTCTAAAAAGCAGATTGAACGTTGTGATTGTCAATGGACTTTGTAGATGGTGATGACAAATTGAATTTGACCCGTTTCCACAAAAAGAAGTCACTAATGAATGAACTGATAGTGTTGAATGCAAAAGAAGCGGTGTGTATGCACCTTACAGTTTAATAATTGTATCAAAAAATGATTCGGGAGGGAAGACTTTCAAATATTTATTGGTTGCTAGAGCACCAGTAAAAGTCAAACCCGCTGTGAACGACGCACCAAACTTGTCCTAATATTGCACATTACCTACTTATATTACGTATTTGCCCTAAACCTGTCAAAAAACTTTGCTAGTTAATATGTAAAAGTTGCAAGGGCTTATTGCACCGACACGCATGTAATAAACTGCCCTCGAAATTGCCTAAAACCGTTTGCGTCGTTCTACACCCCGAAACGATATTATTATTATTATTACGTTAGAACTCCAACCATATTGAGCAGTTTGTTTTTTTTTATATATTTAAAGGTTACAATATAGTAGGGGTGTTTATAACCAAACACCCCGAACGCCATCTAATTTTAACCAGTCGGGTTCCAGCGAGGACTAAAACCCAGCTGGACGCTCCAGTAGAAAGAACAAGCTATAATAATATATCTAAATGGATTCACGCGTATACTAAAATAGTTTTATATAATATGTATGTCGTTTATTAAAATATAAAACGCGCCGCTTAATTTTTTCTATTTTTTTTTCTTAGATTTTTGTGCATTGAGAGCTAAACTCCTATTAGACTCTACAGTACCCACTAACATGCAGATGATGATATTACAACATCAAACGTCAAAACAACACATCTACGATTATGCCTGATGACGGTATTTTTCATGCTAAAAAAAAGCGATAAACAAAAACAAAAAAAAATATAAATCACGAACTTTATTGGTATTTGGTAGCAAAGTAATCATAAAAAAAAAACCTAAAAATTATTTTCTAATAGTTTTCTACTGGGCAACTAAAGCAATCGAACGTAAGTTTAGTCTTATGAAACGGCTTGGAGAGCGCGCAAAAGTAGTAAAGTCACTAACATCGCCACTTTAGCTGCCCGAAAAACACCAACCAAACTAACCGAAAACGAAAAACTCTCAGTCGCTACTAAAAAAAAATTGAAACGCATTTGTCTAATTTATAAATTTCTAAATAGAAAACACGCTTAAACACATTTCAGATTCAAACTCAAAAAACCATTATAAAATTAGAAAAAAAGAATCACTTCAAGAGAGTTCGTATAATAATAGTAAGTAAAATATCAAATATAAAATATAACTTATTAAAAATGTATCATTATTTTAGTCACTCTGCGCACACGGAACTGTGAACATGAACTTGTACTAACATGTATTATAGTTAAATATCTCCATCAGAAAAATATGTAAAAAAATAAAATAATAATAAGTATAATATTAATGCTACAAAACAACAACTTATTTACAGTGTACGTATTAAACAACTTAAACTAAATAGGGGCCCTGGACGGGCCGCGCCCCCCCTGGCTGACGCCATCTCGCAAGCAAGAATAATATTATTAATAATGATAATAAAATATATATAATTTATCTAATAACGACAATTTTCAAATACTACTACATAAAAAAATAAATAATAATAAAAACAAAATATAGCTTCTTAATATTTAAATATATTATATAATAGATAATACATATATTAATAAGTAATAATATAAGCGCATAAAAACGCGACGCGTCAGCCAAGGAGCCCCCGAAAAAATTGTCTACTAAGTGCAGCAAGGAAAAATGCAATATATACATATACAGAGGCGTCCCGAAAATATGACAACTGCGGGAAAATACCCACCCATGTGTGCATACTCGAAGGACGTCCTAATGTCTCTTTGCCGGGCTTCACAGCGGTGTGAAACCCGACACGCATGCTTCTACAGGGGTGAAATGCGCTTAAAAGTGGATGGGTGAATGGGTGATGATGACGTGTGAATACTGAAGGATCAGTTGCCGCGGACACGACAGTACAGGGCCGTGACGTTTGTTTTTTTTTTATGTCTCAATTAACTGTCAAATTTTTTAAATGTTTTTCCTGATGGCTAAGAAATTTGTTTGGCAAATTTCTTAACGGCAGTAATGGTATGCGAAAGTCGATGGCCACCAGAGGACGCCCGACACCCCGCTCCCGGCACCAATTGAATAATTTATAGTCTAAACTCATTCATTTGACTTAAAAAATATAATATATGCATCACACCATAACAGAACAATATTTAACAATAGGCAATCTAACTAACAATAAATGGATATGTATTTTGTTATTAGGGGGGTGCTTTGCCGGGGGACGGACGCCCTCTTCAACGGGGGCGGCTTATTGAAGATCACAGCCGAAAAGCCCTAAAACTGTCTGCGTCCGTTTATTTCGTCTCAGATGCACTCTTGTCTCACTGCCTTATTTTTTTAACCAACTACGAAATCTATTTCTCACTCCCAAAATCGAATATATTATATTTTTTTAATTTTTTTTTCTTTCCCTATACTTACGCTTCTACGGTTTACTCAATTATTTGTTTTCTTCTTTAAATATTACTTAAATAATATTTTGAGAATTGCTGTTTCAGACTTTATAAAACGTGATCGAGTTCACATGGCGAAAACTTAAAAAAATATATATACTTTATACTTCAAAAAATAACGAAATACTTATCGAGTAGATATTACTTTATAAAAATTTACGTTAATGGTGTCGCATTTTTTTATGTCTTTTATAAAAGGTCGAAGCGAAATTGTTTGAAATACGGCGGGCGGCTTTCAACGGAGTTTGAGACTTAAAGGCTAAAGAAACCATTTTTTTTTCTTTTTAATGTGGAACTTAATTATAGAGAGAAAAAAAAAAAGAAAAAGTTCGCTGACCTTTGGTACTTTGTTTCGTTTTTAATGGATTTTTGGTGGGAAACTGAGAGTTTTAACATCTTCAGGATAGTTGTCTCTATGCTTTTGTTTAATCTTGATCATGCAAATAAAACATTCGAACTTTTAAAGATGCGACTTATCCCAATAAATGTCATATACATAGTCCCATTTTACAGCTTGAAAGAGACATTAAATCGCAATGTTTCAACTCCTATGTACAAGCAAAATATATAAAACCAGCTTAGGCCAACCGAAAATTTGGTGATTTGAAAATCCATTTGGTGATGGGTAAGATGAATAACGATCGTTTTCTTGGTAAGGTGGGTAAGATTTGTGTGCGACTTCCCTTATAGTAAAAAGCCAACATTCCTTTATTGGGTCAAAACTTTCACTGTTTTGTAAAGGTTTGGAAAAGGGAAATTTTGCATTTTATTCCTAAGTGAGAATTCTGAGATTGTCCAAATCGCTTTCATTTCTTTTTTTTTCGTTAATTAAAGAAACATTTTTACGAAAAACGAATCAAAAAAATGTCGATCAAACTAAACACAAAATGCAAGAAAACCAGATGGAGAAGTTAAGGATGAAGTCTAGAGAATTATAGTGAAAACCACCTATTAATTTTGGAATTATTGGCCGGAAGTGATGGTAATTGTACTATGTGTATTCATGTCCAGGGACCTAACAAGGCATGCAAACAGCTTGCAATTAAAGAAAGGCCAGCAACAGTTTAATAGAAGTCAATTTGTAAAAAAAAATAAACGTGATGGGGCAGGAGGAGGGGACTGAAGAAAACAAAAACTAAATTAGGAAAGAGAATGACAAAATGTCCACTGAAATTGTAAAGAAAGAACATGAACAATCTATAACAATCTTTCCACCAGAATTTTGCTGATCAGAATGGGCAAATTAGGATACACTTACATACATTCTAACAGGTAAGTGCTAGCATTTTTCATCATGTCAGTGTGGGAAGCAGAGAAGAAGGTTGATTTGAAGGGTTTTGCATTTGGAGAGGAATATTTTGGAATCGGTGGCGGAAACAGCAAGAAATTAAG
This sequence comes from Taphrorychus bicolor, assembly GCA_951812265.1. Lineage (NCBI taxonomy): Eukaryota > Metazoa > Arthropoda > Insecta > Coleoptera > Curculionidae > Taphrorychus > Taphrorychus bicolor. The sequence goes on from OX638300.1 coordinate 8,315,556, forward strand.
CTCAAGCCTGATGAAGGAAGCTTGGTTGGTATTAATCATGCTGATGTTAATTATTATTCCGGTTTATTTTGGGAATGTTATTCAAGTGTAACGTGGTGTTAGGAATTCCCACTCATCACCAACAAGCTCAGCCTAGTTGGGGTGGGCTTGTTGGTGGTGAGTCTCCATGACGGTTTGCTAGGTGGTCAGTGTGGGAATAAGCAGGCTGATATTAGCGTATTAGTTAGCAGCAAGAACTTAAGCTTAAATCCACATGGGTTAGAGCTGCTGATGTAGCTGCAGTGATGATGACAAAAAACTTGAATGATCAAGAAATCACTGGTATCAGTACAATGCTAAGCTAATGCCAACTTTCTTTAAGTACAACGAGGTGTTTGGAATACCATCTCATTACCAACAAGCCCATTAAAGCAAACCTTATCAGTGGTCAGTATGGGAACAAGCAGGTGATGTTAGTTGGAAAAATTTCCCATTTGGAGAGGAGTATTTTGGAGTTAGTGGAGGAATACAGCTCGAAATTAAACTCATTACTGATGGGTTAAAGTTGCTGCTGGGGCTCCAGTGTTAATAGTAAAGAAACTGGGGTTTTGCATTTGGAGAAAAATATTTTAGAGTCGATGGCGGAAATAGCAAGAAATTAAACTAAAGTCAGATGGATAGAAGCTGCTGTTGATGCTGCTCTAGTGACGATTGAAAAAAAAATTGGGTGGTCATCAAATAATTGGTATTATTACAATGATAAGATGATGCCAATTATTGTTCCAGTTTGCTTTGGAAATGCCATTTAAGTGCAACGTGGGGTTTGGAATTCCATCTTATCACCAACAAGCCCATCTTTGACCAAGATAAGGTTTGCCAGGTGGTCAGTGGAGGAACAAGCAAGTTGATATTAGTTTGAAACGTATTGCATTTCTAGAGGAATATTTTGGAGACGGTGCTTGCAAACTGCAAGAACTTAAACTTAAATCCAAATGGGTTAAAGCTACTGACGAGGCAACAGTGATGATGATACGGAAACTTGATTGGTCCTGCAGTCACTGATTCTGAATCACAGTAACACACTGACAAGCTGATGCCTACTATTGTTCCTCTTTGCTTTGGAACTTTTTTAAGTGCAATGTAGTGTTTGGAGTTCCAACTCATCACCAACAAGCCCACCTTTTACCAAGATAAGGTTTGCTAGGTGGTCAGTGTGGAAACAAGCAGGTTGATATTAGTTTGAAAGGTATTGCATTTGGAGAGGAATATTTTGGAGTCGGTGCTGGAAACAGCAAACTGAAACTTAATTCCAAATCGCTTATAGCTGCTGTTGTGGCTCCAGTGATGATGGCAAGTAAACTTGATTGGTACGATGCTAAGCTGATGCCAATTTTTGTTCCAATTTGTTTTAGAAACTTCGTTTAATGCAACGTGGGGTTTGGAACTCCATCTCATTACCAACAAGCTCATCTTTGACCAAGATAGGGTTTGCTAGGTTCCTGTCAGAAAAATTAAGACTAGTTTTTGATGCATTCGCTTTAACATAAAAACTCACGTTAACTAGCGTCAAAGACCAAAATAGTGTACACTTTACCGTTACAGGAAACGCATTTTGGTAATATTTGACGTATAGTGATTTTGGCTTTATCATTAAGGAGGCCACACCCAAACTCGGATTAATATTTCTATACACCTAATTAAGAGATTTTGTCTAAAAATAAAAGAAAAGCAAGCAAACTCTCAATAAGAGTTGCTTCTAGTCCAAATTGGAGTCATCTGGCAGAAATCGTTCAAAACGAAGTCAAAAACTGAGGCTGATTTACTCTCAATACACTAAAAAAATGGACGAGAGTGGTATAGTTTCCTGACAAGTACGAAAATAAAAGTGCAACTTAAAAATTCGAATGTCCTACTTGACAAGTACCTTACAAAAAAAAAACTAACTAATCCTTAAACTCGTAGGAATAGATAAACCGCGAGCGACGTTTTCGAGTACCTACTGCGTTTAACCTTAACTCGAAAACTTCGCCTTTTAGCCCGCCGTATAAACTTCTCGCGCTCAAACCACCTAGTAAACAAAAATAAACCGTCACACGACTCTAAAAACTACTATATAAAACTGTAATAAAATAAAAAGAAAATATGAAACACTGGCATACGATGACTACGCTCGGGCAGGTCCGGTCCGTGCCAACCAAATAACCTACTACTTATAATTAAAAAAAAAAGGATCCGACGACGATAGTTCTATAACAACAATCAGATCTACGGAATAGTAAAAAGGGTTTCGTTGTCTCAGTGATATATCTTCTAAAGCGAGCTACGAAGTGCCGGGACCGCCAAGCTGAACACAGGATTTACATTTATTATAGAGACCCAGAAAGGGAATGTGATGGATGTACCTACTATTTTTTGCGGATAACGAGGGGATGGGATCTATTCGAGCGCGAGATCAAAGCCTTACGTAAAGCGCTTAAGGGTTGGGGGAGAAGATCCTGATGGCCTGAATCGCCGGTAAAGAGCATACCGGGCACTGCTGGGGCTCGCTGCCTTCGCAGACTCTGTTGGCGCAATCCATGCAGAAGAAGTTGTGGCCGCAAGGTACCAGAGCGTGAGTCACTTTCGCATCGTGGCACACCAAGCACTTCGTATTCGAAGACAGTAGAGAATCGACCGGGCTGGTGCTATTGGTCGGGCTGGGTCTGGAGGGAACAGACACCGTAGGATAAGACCAGATACTTGACAAAGCTGTGGACGTATCGAAACTGGGAGAATCTCCTAAACCTTCATCCCTATCTGTGGAACCCCAAATGGTACCTAAGTCTCGTCCTCCGATACTGGACGAGCTGCTGGAGCAAGAACCAGAGCTGGAAAAGGCACCGCTGCTGCCCGTGGAAGAGGTCATGGTAGGAAATTGTTCGTGCGTAGTTTCCATGTAGTTCAAAATAGAGCTCAGTCCAGATTTGCAAAGCGAGGCGAAGAGTTCGTTGTCTTCGAGCCCTCCCAAAGCCGGCAAGCCGCTGAGACCCGCGGTACTTCCGGTGCGCATAGCGATGTGAGCTTCAATTTCCCTCCTGGCTGATTCGACGCTTTCAGGTAAGCCGGTAACCTCGAACACTGGCTCTTTGTCGCGACTTGGTGTGACAATGTAAGTGTGAGTTTGGTGCTGGATACGCTTAATGGTAGCTCCCTTGGGTCCCACAACTAATCCCACAACTCTGTAGGGCACTCGTACTTGAATAGTTACGTGACCTGGAATGTTAGCCGGTGGCCCCGGAGGAGTGCTCGCACCTGATCCCAAACCGGCCAAGTTATTCTTGCGCGAGGCTCTGATTTGAGAAAAGTGTTCGGCGGCGCTTAGGATCTCCCTTTTGGCTTTGGCTACATCCTCTTTGCGTCCGGTGACCACAAAAACGGGCTCCTCACCCCTCACTGGCGTCTTAATGTAAGTGTTTGTCTTGGCACGTAGCGCCTTGATTTTGCAACCTGAAACAAAGAAAGAATCGGAATTACTTAAAATGCGTGCAGAAATTAAATCCTCCACGACCAACCAACCGACCGATCGGTTCGGGGAGATGATAATATCGTTAATGCGATCGCGAATCGGCATGTCTGCGGCAGACAAAGCAGCAGAAACGCCCTTCAACCTGCTGCCTGCCGGGTCAGGGGCTTCACCTTGCACCAGGCCGATCACACTGCGGCCATCAGACTGTTCGATGCAGAAATGCAGGGAGAATGCGTTTCGCTAGGCCGCAGATGATTATTACGCCGACGAAGGATATTGGCTTTTTTCGGTGTTGAGCTGTAATTGCCAATGAGAATCTTATTGTTTAAAACTTTCGAACTCGGCCCGCTCCAATACCGAATCAAGGCTGAAGTCTGAATTCGTTGACAGACTAGATCACGTAACACTAAGTAATGCAAAAAAAAGACAAGTCAAGGGGAATTATAGTGGTACCCTCTGATCATCAGAATACAATAAACGTTACAAAACTATTACGTATGTTGAGTTTAGTTGAAGTTATTCCTCAGTGCGTTAGGCAGGGTGGCAGCTAATTCTATCAAACTTTTTCTTGTTATGTCAGTTTCTTTAAACAAACGTGACTTGTAGTAATTACTATCTTATGCAGGGTGAAGCCAGGTGTTTGGAGAAGAAAAGTCGTATCTTTCGTTTAAGAAAATGAATTATATCTATTAGCTCCTCATCCGAAATAATAATAATTTAATCTACAAAATATACCTGCGATGCTGCTTATCAGTTTAATTCAAAGGCAGATGTTGCAAACAAATTTGCAAAATTCTGGGAAAGTGAGACAGTCCCCAACCGAGAAGGTTTAAGCGATTAATGACAATTCTTTTTCACCTCTTTTGATAAGGACGTTATTAACATACAGGGACGCTAATCAGTCTGAAATGGTCGAATATCTGAGAAAATATACAAGGTATGGAAAAAAGTTGTATTCAAAAGTTGAGCTTTTCAATGTCTACTAGGCAGTAGTAATTTTAATTATACAGGGTTTGTCGTAAAAGCGTGGCACACTAAAATATTGTTGCGAACTCGGGGTTCAATAATTCCAGTGTAACGATTTAACACGAAAACACTATTTATTTATTCCACAAATACACACGACTACTAAATAACTCGCAACTTTAACACTTTATAGCCTTCTAATATCGCTTCGTAACTTTAGCTTACTTATAGCTCGATTAAAATACGACTACTCACTCGGGCGCTCTATGCGCCTTTTATATACAATCCTAAAATTACAGAAAAACCTAGAAAGTTCTTTATAAGAATTCTTGAATAATCTCATATATAAAAAAAAAACGGTTGTAAACAACTGCCTTCTAGATTAAGCCAGACGAGCAATAAATCACTCGTGTCAGCCATGACGCAGCGCGGATAGGTCGCGAAGCTCCACCAACCAACACGCTCCCATGCGTTGCCCCGCCTCCCATGCGGCGTTGCTGCGATCGTAACATTGCCCTCCTCCTAAGTCTGTTCGTCCCGAACAGATAGAGTTCCATGGTATCGTGCTAATCGATCCAAATGAACGACCTTCATCTTTGACCTAGGGGTCCGCTGGATCCTATACACCACATCATTAATCTTCTTTATAATTGTATAAGGTCCTTCCAAATTTTGGCTAAGTTTGGGCGACTTCCCCACCTTTCGTCTCGGATTGTATAGCCACACCAAATCACCATCCTGGAAGCCGCGGGAGTTAGCTAGTAAGTCATATCTTGCTTTGGCTCGATCACTGGATATCCGCAGTTTATTCCTGACTTGCTCATGAACATTGTTCAGCCTCTCCTTAAGCTCCTCCACAAAATTCTCAGAGCTGAGCGACTCTTTTTCTGGTGTTCCATACATCAAATCCGCAGGAAGCCTCATTTCCCTCCCGAACATCACTTTCGCCGGAGTATAACCAGTGGCTTCATGCGTAGAGCCTCGATATGCCATCAACATGAGAGGTAGATGTTGGTCCCAATCACGCTGATGATCTGCCACCATTTTAGACAGGTAATGTTCCATGGTCCGATTAAACCTCTCTACCATCCCATCCGACTGTGGATGCAAAGGAGTTGTCCTGGTCTTGCGAATTCCGAGAAGTTCCATGACCTTCTGGAAAACAGCCGATTCAAAATTTCGGCCCTGATCAGAATGAAGTTCGAGAGGGACTCCAAATCTGCAGAACGTTTCATTTACTAGCACCGTTGCCACAGTCGTTGCTTCTTGGTTAGGTAGGGCGTATGCTTCAGGCCATTTAGTGAAGTAATCCATGGCGACCAAGATGTATTTGTTGCCCGACTCAGTCTGAGGAAATGGTCCCGCGACATCAATTGCTACCCTCTCGAATGGAGCACCTACAGTGTACTGCACCATTCGGCCCCGTGATCTTGTTCGAGGTCCCTTTGTGGCACAACAAACTTCGCACTTGCGGCACCAAGATTCGACGTCTTCATGATAGTTCACCCAATAATACCGCTCTTTAATTTTGGCCAATGTTTTATTGACCCCAAAATGGCCTCCGCTTGTTCCGTTGTGCATTTCCTGTAGTACATCTGATTTTCTGCTACCAGGAACAACCAACTGATTGACTACGGACTTGCCATCCGGACTCTCCCACGCTCTCTTCAGTAGTCCATTTTCTATTTTGAGAGAGTGCCACTGGGCCCATAGCGCCTTCAGGTTTGGACTTTTACCAGCGATTTCTTGCCATTCTGGTCTCTTGTCGTCAGTCTTTGCAGAGAGAATGGGTCCAATATCTGAATCATTCAACTGTTCTTCTCGAAGCGTCTGTGTGGTCCAGCCATCGTTTACTTCTACCGACGTTCTCCTTACAGAAGGAAGTCCCTCACGCTGCTCAGTTCTTTGACAATGCCGACAATCTTCCTTACATGGCCGTCTAGACAATGCATCGGCATTTCCGTGAGACCTTCCTGGTCGATGTTCAATTTGAAAATCGTACTGCTGCAAGCGCTCTATCCATCTGGCTATTTGACCTTCAGAGTTTTTCATCTGTAATAACCATTTCAAGGCTCCATGGTCAGTTCTAATCAGGAACCTTTTTCCATATAAGTAGCGATGGTAATGTTCGACTGCTTTAACGATGGCCAATAGCTCTTTTCTAGTGACACAATAGTTTCTTTCTGGCTTACTTAAAGTCTTACTGTAGTACTCAATGACCTTCTCTTGCCCGTTTTGTGTTTGAGAGAGTACTGCACCTAGACCACAGTTACTTGCATCCGTGTCCAGAATAAACAGTCCGTCCTTTATAGGGTAAGCCAAGATTGGACTAGAACAGAGGGCAGCTTTAAGCCTTGCAAATGCCTGACTGCAATCATGGTTCCACAAAAAGGGTGTTTTCTTTTCTGTTAATTTGTGCAGCGGTTTTGCGATGTCGGCGAATCCCTCTACAAATCTCCTGTAGTAAGTACATAGTCCCAAAAAGCTCCTTACTTCGTGTTTGTCTCGGGGAACTGGCCAATCTTTAATGGCAGATATTTTACTTTGGCTAGTTTGAATGCCTTGTTCTGAGATAGTATGCCCCAAGTAGTCGACTTGCTTTTGGAATAGACTGCATTTCTTGTAGTTTAACTTCAGGTGAGCATTCCGTAACTTGCTGAAGATTTCTCTTAAATTCTTCAAATGCTCGTCAAAATTACGTCCCATGACAATTATGTCATCCAAGTATACCAGGCAAGTTTTCCAAGTCAGCCCCCTCAAAACAAGTTCCATTAGTCGCTCGAAAGTTGATGGAGCATTGCACAATCCAAAAGGCATAACAGTGAACTGGTATAGCCCAGAACCAGTAGAAAATGCAGTCTTCTCTTTGTCTTCGGGAGCAATCTTTACTTGCCAATACCCACTTTTTAAATCTAGAGTGGAAAACCACTTTGATCCCGATAAAGTTGCTAAGGTGTCGTCTATACGTGGCAATGGGTAGCTGTCTTTCTTGGTCACATCATTAAGTTTCCTGTAGTCAACACAGAACCGCGTTGAACCATCTTTCTTCTTAACAAGAACCACAGGCGACGACCATGGACTAGATGATTCTTCTATGACGCCCTCCTTTAACATTTCATTCAGCAAACTGTTAACTTCCTGTTGTTTAGCCAGAGGGACCCTTCGTGGATGTTGTCGTATTGGCTGGGCATCTCCTGTGTTGATCTTATGGACAACTAAATCGGTTTGACTGTCGTTGCTCTTGAAGTTAAACATATCAGATTCATCCATGGCAAATTTTATAGCAGACTGAAGTTGTTCCTTTGACAGGTGACTCCACTGTCGCTTAAAAGCATCAATAACTTCTGGGGAAGCTTGGTTAGAAGATATAATTTTGGATGTCTCTGCTTCGACACAATTGCATACCCATTGTACAGGCTCATAATTGGCAAGAACTGTTCCTTCTTTTAGCTTGATGGTTCTTTCTCCAATATTGGCAACTCGTACTGGCATAGTCTTCTTCGTGTCGGTCAAAGTTCGGGCTACCATGATTTCAGTCGTCAAATCCAGGTTAGGTTCTATAAGTCCTATGGACCACCCAGGATCATTTTCAGAAGTCACTGTGATAATTTGTTCTGAATTTGGAGGAATTTTTACATCTTCCACCACCAGTAGACGGATACTAGTTTCCACATTTCCATTGGTTAATGCAAACTCCTCATCTCCAAACGTGAGAATATTCTGTTTGTGGTCATAGGAGAATCCATGTTTCCTGATGAGATCCATTCCCAAAATAAACTCGTCTTTGATCCTGGCAACCAACACTTTATGCCGAACTTCGAGTCTTTCTCCAATAATGATGGTGACATCGGCTTCTCCGTCTATAGGGCAAGACTCTCCAGTGACTGATTTTAACATAATAGGGTTGGGCAATGGTTGAATGGTATACCCGACAAGCTTATCTGGCCTTACAATGGTTACATCTGCTCCTGTATCGATGGTAATCTGGATCTTCTGTTCCTTAATGCGTCCGGCCACTGTGAGACTTTTGCCACCCAAATTATTGACTTTAAAGATCCTGGGGGTCTTAGCGGCCCCGGTCAATTGCCCCCTTGCATTGACCGGAATTAGTTTTCCTGGGACCTAGGGCGGCCTTTGTCGCCGCTTGGTCTTCTAAACGACGGCGACGGACTTCTTGCCCTATTACGGCAGTTACTCTTGATGTGACCCAGTCTGCCGCAGTTAAAACATTTTATGCCCCGATTGTCTGTTGATCGAGGGGTCCTTCCCAATAGGGCTTGTATATTGACTGCCATATCCTTCATCGCTTTATGTAAACTGGCCATGGATTCAGCCATAGACGTATTCTCCTCTTCATTGCAACTTGCCATTCTTACACGCGGAGCTGAACTAGATGACACTCGTGACGCCTCGAATTCCAGGGCCCGAACTAGTGCCTCGCTGATATCCTTGGGCCTTACTAGACGTAAGTGGTATCTCATGTCACTATCGCGAACTCCCTCAATGAACCTTTCGGCGGCAAATTGCATTTGAAAAGATTCAGGGGCCGATGGATATGCCAGGTGAATGAGTCTGTCTATGTCCGCCTCAAATTCTTGTAAGGATTCACCTGACTTTTGCTGTCTCATCCTCAGCTGGGCCTGGAACACGGTTTCTTTGTGCTCATTTCCAAATCGTAGTTGCAGAGTGTGTACTAATGCCGCATAATTACTTTGATCCGCTGCCGACAGAGATTGGAGTAACTCAGCCGCTTTTCCACGAAGTGCTACTACTAATGATGTAGCTTTCTGGGGCTCGGACCAGCCATTAGCTTTTGCAGCTGCTTCAAATTGGGTTTTATAAATTTCCCACGCCGTAGTACCGTCATAATCGGGAGGCTTAATTTTAGCGTTGGCTGTGCTAAAACTCTCTGTAGACACGGTGTCGTCCTCAAGTTGTTCCCGGAATTTCTTTTCTAGTTCGAGAACCCTCTGGTTGACAGCTTCGAGTCCTTCGTTAACGCCGTTAATGGATTCGTTAACGCTGTTAACGGATTCGTTAACTGATTGCATTATTCTTTCTTCCAATTGTTGCTCCCTAGCTGCGAGATGGGTCACTATTTCTTCTTTGAACCGTGACTGTTCTTCCTTTTGTTCTAGATAACGTCGCTCCTGCACTTGATCACGTTTTTCCTGCTCTTCCTTCTGTTCTAGATAACGTTTTTCCTGCTCTTCTTTTTGTTCTAGATAACGTTTTTCCTGCTCTTCTTTTTGTTCCTTATAACGTTTTTCCTGCTCTTCCTTCTGTTCTAGATAACGTCGCTCCTGTATTTGATCACGTTTTTCCAGCTCTTCCCTCTGTTGTTGCATAAGGGAGAGCAGTGTGGCTAGTTGATCCTCCATCGCTTGATGCTGGCTTCTGGTCACTGGCATAAACACGTAATGTCCGGCAATGAAGCACTCACTTACAGTTCAGTAATATTAGTCCTCAAATTCCCACTGGAATCGCACTTCTGACACCAATTGTTGCGAACTCGGGGTTCAATAATTCCAGTGTAACGATTTAACACGAAAACACTATTTATTTATTCCACAAATACACACGACTACTAAATAACTCGCAACTTTAACACTTTATAGCCTTCTAATATCGCTTCGTAACTTTAGCTTACTTATAGCTCGATTAAAATACGACTACTCACTCGGGCGCTCTATGCGCCTTTTATATACAATCCTAAAATTACAGAAAAACCTAGAAAGTTCTTTATAAGAATTCTTGAATAATCTCATATATAAAAAAAAAACGGTTGTAAACAACTGCCTTCTAGATTAAGCCAGACGAGCAATAAATCACTCGTGTCAGCCATGACGCAGCGCGGATAGGTCGCGAAGCTCCACCAACCAACACGCTCCCATGCGTTGCCCCGCCTCCCATGCGGCGTTGCTGCGATCGTAACAATATCATTTTTTTTTTAACGGAACACCATTTATATTATTCGAAATTTAAATTCTTCTCTCAGTTTTAAAACACAATTTGTAAGAAACATAATGTACCTAAATTTAATCGTTTCCGTCTTTCGAGTTTTTAAATTTATTTCATGACTGAAAACCTTAAGCTCGCATGATTCTAGTTCTGAAATTATGAAATTCGGTAGGTAGTTCATTAAGGTACCTTAGAAACGCAGCATTGTTCTTTTTTTATAAACGGGGGTCCTACAGCTTCAGCCGCATCGTGCATTTCGATCTCCATCCTCTTCGGTTTCTCCATTCATCTTCATTTATGGTTCTATCCTTCATAGTATCCTCTATCCCTTTCATCCACGTTTGCGCCGGCCTTCCTCTCCTTCTTCTATTTGCTGGGACATAATTCAGGTCTTGTTGTGGCCATCTGCCATCCTCCTTCTTCTGGCGTGTCCATACCATATTAATTGTCTCGTTTCAATCCTTTCAGCGGTCGTGTGGACTCTTATTGTGCGTCTCCTAATGCTCTCCTTAGGAAATCCACTTCTACAGCTTCCACCCTGTTTCTAGCCCTTGCCGACATCTGCCAGCACTCCGCTCCATATGTCAGTATTGGCTCTACTGCTGTCTTGTAGATTGTAATTTTCGTTTTTAGTGTGAGCTGATTGGACCAAAGTAGTGAATTGAGTATGCGTACTCATTTCTGTCCTTGTTGTACTCTGTGTGTTACATCTTTGGTTGATGTTTCTTCCTCCCGTTCATGCATTTGTATTCTTAGCATTTCCTTATGTCTCTGAGTTGCAGGGTCGGGTCTTCTTGCTCTTTTCCTATGCTCACATACTCATTTTTTGTCATGTTCATTCATGTTCATTTCACACTTTTCGTACTCTTCCCCTACCTTCCTTAGCATGGACTCTACGTCTTCGTCACTGTTTGCAATGATGACAAGAAGAGAGTTGTTAAACACATGTCACCTATTTGGATTCCTGCACATTTCTTCCTCCAGGTCTCCAGGACTTCTAGAATAGTGTTGGTGAAAGACAGCATCCCTGTTTAAGACCCTTCGTAATGTCTTAAAATAAATAAAATATTCCAAATTGTACTTATGTACTCCTCACTGAGGCCAATCTTTGCCAATGATTTAAAAAGTTCTATCCAGAGCACCGTTGTGCAGCATTGTTCTTTTGTTTTTAAATGTTATCATGCCAATAAATGTCAAACATTCATTTAGTGTCAAATTTTAATATTGATAGTGTATGGTGATAGAACACGAAGCTTTGCTCAAGTGGTGGCTATGAGTTGCTTCCTTCGTACTCACTTCAAGATTCAATGAGTTGCATCCTGACCGGGAATCGACCTACAAATGCACAGTTTCGAAACCTTTGCAACGTTATCACGAAACTGGCGGTGTCAAGGATAGACCTAGAACTGGAAGGCCAGTAACCATCACAAATTAAGAAAATTCTTTGAATGTATTATTGTACATATAAAAATGCATCTATTGCAAGAACTGAATGAAGAAGATTTTGATCGCAGAGTCGAGTTCTGTGAAGTTATTACAAAGTTGCACCAAAACCTTAATTTTGCCAACCATATTTTGTTTTATGACGAACCTACACTTTGTTTGAATAGACAAGTGAACCGACACAACTGTAGGTACTAGTCAGACGAAAACCCACATTGGATGGAACAAGTTCACACCCAACGCCCACAAAAAGCAAACGTTTGGTGTGGTATTATTGTCAGACATATAGTAAGACCATCATACATGCCTCCTTTCAATAACTAGAATAGTGTTTGAGAGCAGGTGAATAACAAATAACAGCTCTATTTTCTCGAAATCTCTAATGTTTCGACCTTTATTGTGGTCTTCCTCAAGATCTTTTCGGTCAATGAAGATCATCACGTTTACGGTCTCTTTCTGGATGTTTCGTTCTCGATGTTTTTGGGTTTCGATTAAGAGGGGTTCTGCCATTCTTTGCTTGTTCACTTGGTTTCAGGTTGATGATAGTGCCCCCACGACTCATCCCACTATTCTTGCCAGAAATACATACACTTCTGCTGGATATCAACCCAAAAGTTCTTCATATGCATCAACATGTCTTTGTTATGGGGTCAATTGCTTTGGCATCCAATTTGCTGACGCTTTATGAAAATTGAGAATATCGTTCATAATGTGTTGATTGATGAATGCATGAGTTATTTTCAAACTGTAAAAGCACAAGTTACAGGTTGATGCAAAACAGTTACGGAATTGAACCCATTTTCAAATTTATTGATCCATTCGTACAGTTACTGGAGTGACAAACATAAATTTCCATATTGTAGCTTCAGTTTGCGGTGAATATAGTGTTGTATTCGATTATCCTTTGTGGAAAAAATTGATTAGAGAACGCAGTTCCTCCCTAGTGAAGCTCCATTTTAAACTGTCAGTGGACACCTGCGTTGTCATCAACAGAGTCAAAAAGAGCATTTCTGCCAACTTCGAAGGCAAGATTCAAGGTTGTACCTTTTTAAGGTACTATTAAAGTTTCTATTTGACTCTGCCTAGTATAATCGTGAAAATATCATAATATCGGATCTAGAGGGTAATTCATTTTTTAATTGGCGAACTTTAAAGGCTGATATTAATTCATAAAAGCATTAAAAAATGTTTCTATACACGTATACATATTTTAAGGCTGTAACTCACTTCTTGGTTCAAGTTTTTCCGATTACTAGATCAATATGAATCACTCTGTACATCAAATATAGAAGGTGCTAAAAGTAAAAAATGTAATTCCCTTTTTTGCTATTATTCTGAAAATATTTAAATTAGAAACTTAAAAATTGGTGAATTGATTTGAATTGAATCCTTGTTTCATTTGGGGTTTTCCATTGTTTCTTGTGAGGACTCATCGACTCAACCTTTCGTATTATCAAAAGAGTGTTTGTAAAATTGAAAAAAAAAATCGAAAACAACTTGAGATACGTTTGCTTAAAGGTGGTAGACAATGATGTGCTCTTAAGCGAAACATCTTGGACTGCCAATGTCTTTATTGACAAGTGCTGGTGTACGTCGTGTAAAAAAACTCAAAAGACAATTGAAGTCCAAGATTTTTGGCTTAACTCGAGATACGTTTCGAAATTAAACGAGAAACCATTTTTGACAGAAAAATGATTGATCTTTCAGGTTTTGAATCATATGTCATATAAGACTTACAGGAAGTCTATGTATGTAGCCAGGAAAACTTGTGTAGTCTACCTTCAATGAATTAAATTGGGTACGTGACTTCAATCAGCACGACATCAAAATAGTTGAAAATTATAAATTAAAATATTAACATTGCAGTGCATCAACTTTTAGGTTTGACTTGTAATGTCTCAATCTTTTTCATTTTCCCTTCATAATGAAACACCATACACATTGCATTTTCATCTTTTCGTTGGATGTAATTTTCATGATTTTTGGTTTGAAAAATAATATTTTCAAGCCACGAGATTCGACGTCTTTGCCTTCTTTAAGCTGATCTCGACCGATTTCTGAACCATATATTTATAATACTACGTACATGTAGTAACAGTTTCATTATTATCTGATGATTTTCATTGATTCTTGGCCGAAAATAGAGTTAATCCTACATGACAAATTACATATTGCATTTTAATCGTTTTCCTTGTTTGGCGTTTTAGGTAGCGAAATTTTTTGATTACGAAACTCAGTTGTTTTGTCGATGTTGTCTGGTTATTGATAAAACAATTCAAATACTTCAACAACACAAAATATTGAAATTTTCTGCGTTTCAAGACCATTTTTTTGAAAAGAGCATAAAACATTATAGTAAAAAGTTCCATGCCAACGATCCAAAAATTCTTAATTTATGAAAATCGTTTTAAAACACTTCAGCTTCAGTTTCATTCACTTAAATTCGGTTTACACGTAAACCATAACCATAAAAAGTGATTATCGCAGTATAATATAAAATGTGTGAAGTATTTATTTAAAACACTGATAGGATAACAATTTTTACCTAATTATGAAATACGTCACATTGCAATAAAAGCACATAGTTTAATGCATCGTCAACCATATACTCTATATATACAGAGTATAGTCACATTTATAGCACCAAAATTGACATAAATCAAGCTTCTTAAATTTTAATTGCGACCTCTAAACTAAATCTCTTGGGATTTACAAAACCCTCCTCTCATTCTTTTGCAATGTGTGCTTAAAAGGCCGCCTTATGCATTTACGTTATTTAACGACTTCGTGTTATTGAAAATAGATTATGTAATGTTACTACATATTTGCGTTCAGATTTAAAGATAGACGGATTATATGTAACGTTTGTTTACACTGTACATAATCTAAAAAATGTACCCAAACTGTACACCGAAAGATAATAATTCGAAATATTGTCAACGTTCAATCATATCAATAAGGCTGGAATATAAAATATTGGTAATTTCTTAATTTCGCCAACTATAACAAGAACTTTTGGCACTGATGATGATTGAGAGCCGAAATACCATTAGCCGAAAAGGACTGTATTAAAACTTTCCACTTTCTCCATGCCATGAATTACAATTTGGTTTATTAAATTAGTAAAATTGTAATTAGAATATTGAAGCTAATTTGGTTATATCATAAATCGTCTTATGTGAAGATAAAAACAAAATTTTAATTTATCCTTTGATAAATTACTGAAATTGCTGTCGAAACGTTGCCATTTTCCGGCAGAAGAAAACGATTTAATCTCTTTTACCCCACCGGATTTCATGTTTCATTTAGATTTAACAATTAATTATTAAATTAAAGAAACGAATATCTGTCCCAGCTGTTCACACTTTTTGGCCCACATCAGGAAGAAAGGACAGTAGGACCTTCATTGAAAATTTACTAACCGTGGGAAACAAAAGTTAAGTATAATGTGGACTTTTTATTTTGTCACGGCTGTTAGTTTAATAACACACAAAAACAAAACTTTAGAAGGAAGCATGCAACCTTGTTTTTAAATGTGATCTCTATATCAAGAAACAAAGAATTTACAGCTTTTGGCAGTTTAAAAGTCTGACAAAATAATAGTATATAATGCATCAAGGGACTAAAATGAGTCATTTCGCCCGAGAGTAGAGATTGTGTGAACAACTGCTCGAGGACACGAGGGGGACAATTTTTTGTACTTCCGGAAACTAAATAACTTTTTGGAATCAATTTGTAAAGAATAAATGAAATCATCACATACCTAAACCAAAGTGTATCCAAAAATTACAAGTGCTATGAAAAAAATTAAATGCGCGGCCATAATTAAAATCTATGACACTGTCAGAAAGCAAACTGGGTTCAATCAATCTCAATTTTTCATTTTAAGTCCTTCAAATGGAGTGCTCCAATGGCGTATTTGATATAGAAAAGGCAGCAGAAGATGTGGTACAGGAAATCTTGCCCAAAAAGTCGAAGAAGATCTATCAGAAACAGTATGAAGCATTCCTTCGATGGTGTTCTGATCGGCCTGTCGAAAATGTCAATGAAAGTGCCTTGTTGGTATATTTTCAAGAACAGTCCAAGAAATATAGTCCTGCAACACTTTGGGCCCATTACTCGATGTTGAAGAGCATGCTGAACGTAAAAAATAACACTGACATTGACAAAATCCTAAATTATCAGCTTTTCTGAAAAGAAAAAGCGAATGTTATATACCCAAAAATTCAAAGATTTTGAATATAAACCAGAGCGATAGTTTTTTGAAAATTGAAAAGCTCTGGGAGACAACTGCAGAAATAATAACAGAGACCGCCGAAAATGTATTTAGAAAAAGCAAAAGAAGGAGGGCAAAAACATGGCTTGACGAAGAATGCCGAAAACAGCTAGGAAAAAGAGAAACAATAAGGATGAGAATAATACAACTACAGCCAAACGAAAGTAGAGAGAAGTACGTAAACTGTTGGGAAGAAACAAGAACACTATTAAGAGCGAAGAAAAGAAAATATGAAGCACAAACGTAGGGAAGCAAATCGTCCCAAACCAGGATCAAGAGAATTCTACAGAGCAGTTTCTTTGGAGAAGAGAGGTCCTCAGTCCAGATCCATTCTAACACTGAAGGACAACCAAGGCCACATTATACGCAGCGACGAAGAACTAATTGAAAAATCTAAAGAACATTTTCGATCAACAAGGTCAAAAAAACAACAGGTGAAGTGGGACTAAAAGTCAACGAGGAAAAAACGAAATACCCACATGTGTATAAACAGAATGGGACGAAGAGAATAGTGCAAAACCGCACAATCAACACTCTTAATTTCGAAACAGTAGAGCGTTTCAAATATGGGGTGTTTATTATAAAATTTCATCTAGCTGGCTGTGAAATGTCAAAAGAAAAGGATGGAGAAACAAAAGTCCATTTATTTTGATTATGTCATCCTTTTCTGTCAAAATTCCATAGCCTGCTAGATGAAGTTTTATAATGAACACCCCGTACCTTGCAGCTACAATAACTACTGATAATGATGTTACTGAAGAAATCAAGGGAACAATTCAATCTGAAAACCGCTGCCTATACCCACTTAACAATCTTATGTAGTCGAAGAACCTGACCAGGACATCAAAAACTAAAATCTATAAATTGGCCATTGTCAGGCCAGTAATAATATATAGATGTGAAACGTGGACAATGACCAAATCAAACGAAGAAAAACTCAGACGTTTTGACAACGACTAAGATGGGCAGGCCAGTACACAGGGTGCAGGATGAAAAACTTGTAAGACTGATGTGGGAGGACGTTCCAACAGGAAAAAGACCACTCGGGCGTCCCAAAATGCGTTTGGAGAGACAACATCAAATCAGACCTACAGAAAACGAATATTCCTTTCGACCAAAAATTGATCAAAGACCGGAATTGGAAAAGAGTTGTGCAGTCAGTAAAGTCCCACTCAGGGTTGTAGCGCTAGATGATGATGATAGTTTTTTTAGTGGAGACTCCAAAAAATAAATTTTTACTGCTGAAGGTTATTTTTATGCAAACTTTACTATAATGTGAATGAATCATACTGTCATTGAGGGTGGAAGTTATTTTCGGTATTTCTGGGGCCTGCAGGACCCAAGAGTTAGTTCAAATGATGGTTGAAGATATGACAGATCTAGGCGACTACTTTTTGGTCTCCGTCAGAGATACTAAAACCATGATCAGGCAATTTTGTGGTGAAAAATTTGGATGAAGCAGCCAAGTTTATAGAATTGTGTAGACAGTACCTGTCTTTAACCTTCATAAGATCAAGCGGGGTACAGGTGCACCCCAGAGTAATAATTTTTACTGTAACTTCATGAATTTTTATTTTTTTATTATTTCCGTTACTTTTTCTTCAAATTACTGTTTTAGCCACTATTAACAATATTTTTTTTCCTCTACTTCCTTTCTGTTTTTGATTTACGAATTCTTTTCTAACATGGGGTTTATTTAAACCCCAGTCGGTCTTTTATGGGTGCGTAATAACAATATGAATGACAATAACAATGAATGACAATGAAAAATATAAACCTGACATTATACTACATTATAATAAAACCAAAGGGGCGGTTGACACCAGCGATAAAAACCGTTGACCGTTAGCAATGTTCTACCATCTCCTTGATATTGGTGGCATCAACTCCTACAAGCTCTGGATGACTAAATACTCAAATTGGGAAAAGGCTAACCTCGATAATCGAAGATTGTTTTTATTAGAGCTAGGAAAAAAGCTGGGAGTGAAAGATATAATACGTTGACATAAAACCAACCCTACTCTACCTACGTATATTAAGAAAAATATGCTACTTGTAGTGCCAGAACTTTCAAAAGATTTCGATTATAACTCTTGTCTCGTTCGGACCGAAATTGGTAGATGTCATCTTTGCAAGAGATAAATGGATAAGAAGAGCCGAAATAAATGTTGCAAAGGGAATAAACATGTATGTAAAATGCCATAATTACCAATGATTACAATAATAATAAATATTATAATGCAATAAAAATGCTGCATTAAAAGGTTGTTTTATTTATATAAAATAAACTTTCTTAATGGTTCTAGTTCATTCAGACACAAAAAACCGTTGGGGGTAAGCTAAACCCCACTTGGTCTTACAGGTAACTTTTTATGGTCGGTCTTACGAAGGTTAAGAAAGGTTGACTCGTCCCATTCAAGCTTTTTTTTGCATTATGAAAATAATTTGTGCACTTCGCAGCCTGTAGGAAAAAACACCATTGGAACTACACCCCAACACGTTGCAGAATTTTTGAAAGTAAATGCGCCATCATTATACAGGGAACACTGCATTCGCCGCACATCAGCATCCTTGCTAGCAGATGCTGGAGCTTCTATAGACGTTTTGAAACGACATGGTGGCTGGAGATCATCTGCCATAGCTGAGGGATATGTAGAAAACTCCGCTAATAATAAAAAAACATAGCAAACCAAATTTTTAGTGATTCCAACTCAAAAAATGGTTACTCTGCACGAGAACATCAGAGATCACTAGTGAAATTTCAACGTCAACACAAATGGCTATTGTCTAGTCTACTGATATTTCTAATGCAGACACTCATAGTTTGTTTCATCTTTCCAACTGTTCCTTTTTACAAACACTTTACTCCCTAGGGAGTAAAAAATTTACTTTACTCTTCCCTGGGGACTAAATATCCACTTTACTCCTTCTACACAGAGAGTAAAGAAGCAAATTTACTCCCGGAAGTGCAAATAATCAATTACTACACTGTATATGCAATAATATGGTCGAAAACAAATTAATAATGCACAAAAATTAGGTGCAGAAATACATATTGATTGCAATTATTGATTGTTTTGATTAGATAGAAAAGACTTAACCTTAACATTTGCATTA
The DNA here is from genome assembly GCA_951812265.1 of Taphrorychus bicolor. NCBI lineage: Eukaryota > Metazoa > Arthropoda > Insecta > Coleoptera > Curculionidae > Taphrorychus > Taphrorychus bicolor. The sequence goes on from OX638300.1 coordinate 8,334,803, forward strand.
TATCCTATTGTTTCCTTTTGTAAACAATACAGCATTTCTAGAACATAGCTATAATGTATGATTAGTGATTCATCGCATAGGTCAAAACCAAATTTTACCTCATTCTCTAAGAGTATACATACGAGGGGCCCACCCCAAAACTAATAAGACTCGAATTCTTATAAGAGAGGGTGGTGGGATAATCATTGAGCTGAAGATGGTATGGGAACAACGCTGAAAATATGCACTTTGAAAGATAATACATCTGCCACTTTGTATGTACTTAACATCACACCACAACTTTTCCTGTTTTTATATAGTGTGTGCCTTAGAAAACGTTAGGTGAACAAGGAAAAAAAAATTGACAAGAAAGGACTTTGTTCCTTCATTCTTTTCTTTTGACATTTTACAGCCTACTAGATGACGTTTTCACATGTACACCATATTTAAGCAAATTCGTGAAAATCGTAACAACAGGGGAAATATTCGTAACTATTTCATTAAACGTTAAAAGGGAAGAAAAGATGTGTATACTTCGTGCAAACGTTATATTTTACTAACATTTTTTGACGAACCGGTTTCGGCCCTTAAGCCATCAGCAATCATTATAACTCATTTTTAACTCAATTGCATGTCTGAATAATATTTTCCACAAAATCCTTCCCCATATTCGAGGAACATTTTCCAGTATTCGACACTTGCCAGCGTTGGCAAACACGACGTCCGCATTCCATCTCGCACATATCCTGCCTGGATAATTAGATTTAATTAATAATGGAAAGGTACGCGGCTTCCCCTAGATGTACGGGTGCCCCCCCTACGTTTACCGCCGGTGGCGATTAGGATGTGGTAATTTGGATACAACGCGAGGTTAACCCAGTTTTGCTGCATCGGGCGTCATCAGCGTACCAGCGCATCTTCGCCTACGCGTTGCACTTAGAACATTCCCATGTCATTTTAAGACAATTTATTTAAATGACCGAAAAAAAGAAGAAGAAACAGACCATACACGTACCGGCTTTCGACAACAAAAATAAATACACACACTAAGGCCGTGAGCATGCGAAACCTTGCCGTCCGTTGTAAATCATACAGACCGATGTAAAAAAAATTAAACTGGTCTCTTTGTTGGCCGTAAGAGTAAAACAACGAGAGTATGGGCGATTTAATGGGCGCAATAAAGTAGATTTCATCGGAAGATATATGGCCATAGTTGTAATATGTTTTTAATAAATCACCAGAGTCGCGATGGTAAAATCGCGAATATAAATAGAGCTTTCGGTCTCCATAGAGCTCACGGAAGGAGGGGGGACCCCCCGAAGATGACGGTGCACCGTGAAATGTCACTTGGCTGGCTCTCAGCCAGCAAAGTGTGCATTACAGTCGAGCCGTTTCATCGGGAGCTCGTCTAGTGCGTATGTCTAGAAATATCTTTAGGGTAAATGCCACTTCTGTTGCAATAATAGCATTTCGAATAACCGGGAAGTCAGTGGTGGCGTTTCCTTCTGGAAAATCGTTCGTCTTCAATCACGATCGAATTAGCAGCGAGGTGGGTGTGTCCAAACCACCTCGCCCACCGTCTATTGGAAGCCTTGACGGTGGTGTCAAATAGAGGTCGAAACGTCGGCAGTTTTGAAATTTTTACAAATCATGTATGTCTGGGTGATATTTTTCGTTCTTAATCTTTTCCTCGCAGCTCCGCTCATATTTTTATTTAGTTGCACTTTTGCCAGGCTCCTATTTTCATATCAGCCATGGCGACATACATCAGGATGGCAACTCTTTGAGAACTAAGTAGTGCTTTATGTTTGTGCGTCCTTCAACATCTACAAGGGTTTTTAAAATTGTTTAACAATTAGTAAAGAGTTGCTAAAAAAACTAACTATGGATGTTAGGTAATATCAAAGAACAGGTCTGCACAACCACAATATAGATAGAGAATATATTATTTAATCTCTATACTGTGGTACAACTAACAATACAGGTCAAAATGAAGTAAACTTGCCGATTTTCAAACTTGGAAAAAGATAAAAATGTAATTTCAAAGTAAAAAACAAGTCTACAGGTTTTTGAGCCCAGCAGCGCTAAAAGGCTAAAAAGAGTAAAAGACAAAATATGGGCAATTACAGGTAATTTTTTTCAATGTTTTACCATTGAGCATGAAACATGAAATGAAAGAAATTACTAAAAGTCGAATTGCCGACGGGTCGTTTTCGGAAGAAAAATGTCTGTGCATGTTAATTTAATAACGACTTTAATTTTTTTGGTACGAAATTCATACATTTACAGTGTGTCCCAAATTGGCCTTCTAACTTGGATCTTGGAAACTATAGGAGCTCTGCAAACAGAGATAGTTCTAGACAATTGTGTTAGTAACATGATGACAAAAACGACATTGCTGTAAAAATTCAAGTTTTTGAAACATTTTTGAAGAACCAAAATTGTGCGCTTATAAATAAACGGTACAACGTTTTTATTTTATTATAGAAGATAATTGAAATTTGAGAAAACATTTCTTCAGCAACTTTTTGAGGTAAAGACGAAATTTAAATACCGTTACGCCCGACCGTCGGTCCACAGAGTTTCGGGCCGAAGCGACAACGCCGAGCGCGAACCGCGACATCGGGAACCCATCTAGACTAAACGAGAACCGGGAACAGTCGCCCCACGGAAGCCCCCAGGATTATTAGGATTGGACAGCTTGGAAGAAGCCTCACCATTCGTGGCAAAATTGAACATCGTCCAGGCAGATCTCATGGTAACGCAGATGCATTATCACGCAGGTCTTGTAAATGGAAATGTCGACACTGTCCAACGAGTAGAACACTGAGAAGAACTAAGCATTCTTAGGAGAACCAGGATTGACGTCGACGAATATTTGACCACTGAACAAATGAAGGTCGAACAAACAACCGATAATGCTGTGGGTTAATACGTCAATAGAAGTTGGAAAATTAAAGACCTGATTGGAACGACATAGCAGATAAGAGCCCGGAAGTAAAAGCTATGTGAGCTCAATGGGATTCCTTGGCGATTCAAAATGGTTTACTGAAGAGGACTTGGGAAACCCCCGACGGGAAAAGTGCCACGCTCCAGCTTGTCGTACCAGAAAGTAGATGGAAAGATGTCTTGCGAGAAATGCCCAATGGAGTGTCTGGAGTCCATTTTGGAGTTAATAAGACCCTGGATAGAATTCGGGAAAGGTACTACTGGGTGAATTGCGGAGATGACGTCGAAAAGTGGTGCAGAAATTGTAATACTTGCTGCTCCGTAAAAGGACCCCAAAGAAAAACTAGCGGGTAAATGAAGCAAGACAATGTTGGCGCCCCATTTGAAAGAAATGCGATCGACGTGGCAGGTCATTTTCCAGAAACGGACAATGGCAACAAATACATCTTAGTTGCCGTGGATTATTTCAGTAAATGGCCTGAAGCTTATGCACTACCAAATCAGGAAACTAACACCGTGGCAAGGGTCTTGGTTGACGAATTCTTCAGTAGATTCGGCGTACCATTAGGGCTTCATTCGGACCAGGGTCGGAATTGTGAATCGCAACTTTTCGAGAAGATCACGGAACTTCTGGGAAGCCGCAAAACAAGGACAATTCCGCTCTATCCACAATCAGATGGCATGGTCGAGCGTTTCAATCGAACCATGAAACAATAGCTCTGCAGAATGGTAGCGGACCACCAGAATGATTGGGACAAATTTCTGCCTCTTCTAATGGTGGCTTACAGAAGTACAGTGCATAACACGACAGGACATACCCCTGCCAAGGTTATATTTGTAAAGAACTTCGCCTTCCAGTAGATTTGGTGTACGGATCACCAGAAGAGCCGGTGCAAGATGTCCAGAACTATATATTAAAGGAAATCCATCGAAGCGTGAGAACAAAGATATAGATTGCTAGCGATCGAATGAAAGCCAGATATGACCTAAGGGCGAATTCTGAAAGATTTAAGGCACGTGACTTGGTGTCGCTGAATAATCCACAGAGGAAGAAAGGAAAGTATCCCAAGTTGTCTCCAAGTTAGGAGGGTTCATGTACAGTCATCAAAAGGATCAACGATGTAGTATACAGGATCTAACGTACCTCTAGAGCAAAGATGAAAGTGGTTCATCTTGAAGGTTTAAAGACTTACCGTCGTGGAGATTTCTCTGATCGGGACGATCAGAACTAAGAGGGGGGCAATGTTACGTCTTCAGAGATTCGGGCCGAAACGACAACGCCGAGCGCCGACCGCGACCTCGAGAACCCGTCTAGAGTAAACGAGAACCGGGAACAGTCGCCTCCGTTCTCGAAAGTACGAGAGTGTGTTCAGGGCGGATATATAAACCAGCAAGCCGCGCGAGATGGGATGGAATAGATAGTGCAGCGTAGCAAATAAGCGAAATAAGCGGACAAGCGAACAGTGCGAATTGTTAGTAGGGAGTAATTGTGTTTTAATTAGTGTTGGTTAAAAGTAAATAAAAGTGTGAGCTAATTGACGTTAAATGATGATAAATTATTGAATCCCGCATCCCGTAACAATACGTTTTGGTTTTCTTAGGACGGCAGTTGCAGATTTTTAATTTTTTTAGATAGGGGACAAAAAATGCGTTTTAGTCATATTTATAACAACCCTACTATGACTTTTCAATTGTGGAAAATCAAGAAAATATAAAATTTTTGCGAGTAGGCCAAGTATTCTACTTATCAGTAATATGAGGTTAGCTTAGAGAGAAATTACTTAAAGGCTGTAACACTTTGACCATTTTGAAGCAACAGAAATGCTCAAAATGCAAAAAACTAAATACGGAGGAAAACATGTAGAATCAGGAACGACGTCAGCCTAGTTTTGAAACAATTTGTCTCCAAATCTATTGATTTATTAAGTAAAAAATGGAACTTTTAACTGTGGTTCAAATGCTAAAACGACCAATTTGAAGAGTTTAGGTACTTTTAAAGCAATTTGGTTAGATGGAAGCAAAACCAACGTTAATATATCATTATTAGGAAACTCATATTACTAAATTACTGAAAAGTGATTGAAACGTTGTATTTAGATGCTTTTACAAACGTTTTTTTTCTCAAAAAATTGCTCTAAAAATGTTTTCAAAAATTTCTATTATCTTATAAAATAAAAGAGTTGCAAGAATTTTTTTTATAAAAACAGCATTTTGACTTTCTTAAAATTTCTCAAAAAGCTTACTGTTCAGACGTTTTAGACATTACGTTACTAACAGAATTGCTACTTTCCCTATTTAACGAGAAACTTTAATTTATCTTTTATATTATATTTTTTTGTTTTATTCTAGAGCATTTTCTTGTATTTCATCTTTACTTTTATGTATGTTTTCTATAATATTAAAGATTTGAAACAAATGATATAATTCAATGTCGGTAGGGGTATTAGCCCTCGAAGTAATTGTTTCTATTTGTTTCCTTCTTTATGTATAGCTACAAGGTTTTGGAAATGCTGAAAGCAGACAAGTTTTCATATTCTCAAATTGTAATTATGCATGTGCATTTTTTGCCTTTCTTAATTAAATTGTGGTTCTATATTTTTTTCAAAAAGCTTAATATTTTTTAGCATTGATTTTTTATTATTTATTAATTAATTTTAATATTTTTTTTTGCTTTTTTTTTACTTTCTTAAAATTTCTCAAAAAGCTTACTGTTCAGACGTTTTAGACATTACGTTACTAACAGAATTGCTACTTTCCCTATTTAACCGACTTTGTAGCTCATATAGTTTCCGAGATACCAATATATGGAAGGCCAATTTGGGACACGCTGTATGCAGAAATATAAAAAATTACGCACCTCCAAAACACTAAGTTTTTTCCTTATTGTTATTCATACTACTGCTCCACTAGGGTTTTACCGAGGGTTTTACCTAAACCTGCTGCTAAAACAAATAGAGCAATACACATTCAAAATGACGCCTAATAAAAAAAAAACGCTAGTTAAGAAAAACAAAAGTGTACAGAAAATATATTATTTCATCTGATGATGGCCTCTGAGAGCCGAAACCGGTCCGCCACAGAAGAATTTCAATAAAAAAAAGTATACATTTTTACTTCTCTTTCAAAGTGTTCGACACCGAGCAAACGGCAGTAACGAAACTAAACATCAATTGAAACGGTATATCTAAAAAAAAAGAAAAAAAAGAGAGAGAGAAAGAGACAGAGATAGAGGCAAAGAGAGACAGAGGCAAAGAGACAGAGACAAAAAAGACAGAGAGAGACGGAGAGAAAGGGAGACCGAGAGACAGAGAAAGAATAATCAGGGTTAGATAACAATTATCATTCCAATTTCCAAATCCTCTATGAAATCGAGACCATGAAGAGATCTAAGCGGACTTCTCTAATTCTTAGACTGAGCGTAAAACTAATGATTTATTCTCTCCAAGATAATTTCCACGAAAGATAAGTTCTATTTAGATGTTCTGCCACGTACCTATTGAAGAAACGGAATGTAAAGCCAACACTATATCTAGATATATGTCACCTACGCCACTGTTTTGCCGGCTTCGTTCCAACATTTTTCTAGCGCCGAAATGCATGTAGGGAGAGTAATATCGATACTCAGCACCTTGAAATAGACAGAGAGAATCCAATAAGACAGTGTTCAAAGCACATCCATTAACGACCGAATCAATACCTCTAATAAAACAGGAAACCTCCCGATGACTCAATAATTTTCATATGCACTTGGATCTAAAATTAAACAGCCTTGTTTTTAATGGTTTTGTTTCTCTTCCTGAAAGAAACATGTCTGAATCACAAGGCAATTCGGTGTGCTGAAGGGGATGAGAGCCGCCCAGAAAGACAAAGTTTTAACCAACAGCCGAGATAAAAGTGTTTAAATTTAGAAGAGCCGTGTGTGGTATGCAGGTAGTTGGGTAACTTGTAAGTAAACAAATACTCATGACGGATCGCTCATAACTTAGACGGGATGCCACCCATATTTCGGTACAAACGTGTCGTTTTACCGTCTCTTCGACTAAAACAAACAATCTCCGGGCCCGTTTATTTTATTTTGTGGCCTTAAGGGCCATTAGGGAATGTCGACTTCCACACAGAAGGTCTGGCAATGAAATATATGCGTTTATAAAAAAAGGCAATGAGGCTGTTAAGGTAGAAGGCCTAAATTTTATACTCGCTAAAGGTGTCGCATGTTGTGGCAGCAACAGCAGCGCCCACACCGCACCGTCGAGGTTGTCTACCTCTGATTACTTGTCGTTTTGGGAGCACATTCTTCCGGTATCTATTTTAATATCTTACTTCATTTAAACGAAATAAAAACTTCCTTTTATAAATCGGTTTCTCTGAAACACAACGACCGGCTGAAAGGGAGGTCGATAGCACGAACTGGAGGGTGCAAAATGCCGCGCCCAAAGGGCGAAACTGCGGTTTCTGGTAACGTGCCAACAACATAGCGCTATTGCCGATAATCCCTACTTTAAAAAAGTCCTCGTTACCAACTAACGAAAAATAATCGGACGAAACTGTGAACCGTGTCTATCTCTATAGCAAATTTATGCCTATGAGTTTATCGGGCGTGTGTGAATGGCCGTTCGCTGTTTTCTGAACAATACGTTTATTTGCTCCAATAACCTGCAAAGTTGTCCGTTTTTCCAGGATTTGATTCTATTATTTAGCTAAGTAAAATAGAGGAAAAAAAGGCGGTGTTTGGAGTATAATGAGAGTTTCACGCGTCGACCGCTTGAGCGAGGCAAAAAGGTGTGAATAATGCGCTGCAAATTGCTCGGTGTGGTTTGAATCGGTATAGGAAACGAAATCGATTAGGCAATACAGTTTGAAATTAGATCTACATTAGATGGACGAAATGATGTCATGGTTCCTTATTTTTTTTTTCGTAAATATCTGGCGCCAATTATTCGCAAAGAATCGAGCAAAGAATACTAGTTTTGGTTAGATCGTTGCTGTTTAAGTATGAAATAAAAAAACTCAAATTTGGTTACTAACAGGGCAGTCCTTGACCTTTGCGTGGATTATACGATGAAACGAATTTAAAGCTACTAGAAATAAAATTAGTTTTTCTTAGAATAATAATTAGTTACTATCTCCTTTAGCAATGCTTCTTCTTTAGTTTTTAAGTCGTTCAATAATTTCATATCTGACAGTTGGTTGTCTTCAAGTGGATATGTCCCTGTAAGGACAGACGAGTTAGTCACCATACTTAAACAAACAAAAAACTCAATAATCTGACTTGATCTAGAGATGCTGCTTTGGGGAGTTTTATGATGGTGGTGCACTTGAAGTATGTCTTTGACTCGCTTCCAGTCTGCATTTAGAAACGTAATTTCCTCCTTCTTGTTGACATTGTTGTCGTGTTTAAAGATCTCAATGGCCTCCCTCGTTAGTCTAGGGAAGAAACGCTCAAGTCTAGGAAACTCCTCTTGTGTTCTGTAATCCTCGTGTTGAGACTGCGTTTTTTTGCTTCCAAACTCGGTAAACTACGGGTGCCGATAGTGGATCTCTGCGGTCTTTGGCCGATTTCAAGCTCTGTTGTATTGTACGAGTGGGTTTAAAAACAGTTTTAACATTGTGCTTTTCCAGTAGAGTGCCGATCCTGTTCGTTACTTTTTGGATGTATGGTAGACTAGTCCATCCGCGCTTTTCTTCATCTTCTCCCGTTGTTCCTTCTTGGCGCCCTACATTCCTTGGACGGACGGCCCTATCGAACTCGTAGTTGCTGTATTCCATCCAAAAACTCTTTCCAAGTTTAATTTTCCGTTTCAATTCAGCCAGCTCACAAATTCTCTCGGCTCTCTCAGACAGAGTCTTTATAACTCCCATTTCTGTCTGGGATGATGATTTCATCGGTTATTGAGGTATCGGTGAGTTTTATATAAACGGTGTGCGCAAGCTTCCCATTGGGCCTCCTTGATACCAAAACATCCAACACCGGCACGCATCCTTCCTTTTTATATGTCCATAATGAATTGAATTTTTGGGTTGATAGACTTGAAGCGTAAGAGGAAGTTTTGACTCCAAATAACAAAGGTGTCGTCCACGTATCGGAACCAACAATTTGGCCTCTTATTTGCCGTTTCCAACCCTTTGGCATCGAAAATTTCCATAAAATAGTTAGCTATTATGTTATTGGACTATGGGGGCTGCCCATAGCTACACCAACAGTTCGTAGAAATATTTCTTCCATCGAAAATATGTAGTGGTTAGGCAGTGTTGGAACAACTTGGCAATATCTTGTCGACATTCCTGGTTCCATGGCTTCCTTAATGGGTACCACCGTGAAGAGCGAAACAACATCGAAAATAACGAGATTGTCTCCTGGAGAAAGAGTTAAAGAATATAGTTTTTCGACGAAACGAGTGGAGTCTCTTATAAAGCTATCAGTATTTTCTATTTTAGGTTGCAGCAGTCTTGTAACTCTCACGGCCGCTGCATGTGGAAAAATCGATGCTTTTGATTGGCTTTTGAGATGTGGCTGTATCGACGAATCTTAAAGATCCCATGGACCGCTCATGTAACTAATCAACACGTATTGACAAAGATGGGGAAGGATCAAGAACTACTATTGAAGATAAAACATCCAAAATTGAATATTTTGGACACATAATGAGGAATAGCCAAAGATATGCAATATTACAGTTGATTTTATAGGGAAAGATAAACGGTAAACGGGGTTCTGGAAAACGAAGAATTTCGTGGTTAAGAAATCTACGCACGTGGTTCAACACAACAACTGTGGGCCTGTTCAGAGCTGCTGCTGCGAACAAGGTACAGATTGCCATGATGGTCGCCAACGTCCAAAACGGAAAGGCACCGTAAGAAGAAGAAGAAGAAGAAACTCTACATCTACAATAAGAATAGATGGTTGAGCCAGTGGATTAACTGGACTGAAGAACCATCTCTGTGTGATGGTGAACGAACATCAAAACGATTAGTGCAGGCATATACCGTTACTGATGGCCAAGCAAGCAGCAGCTCACGAGTCTACTGGACGGAGTCCAGCCAATGTATATTTGGATGAGGATCCATGGATCTAGTGTTCGGAAGATTTTCAGGCAAAGCAGTGCCAACAGTTGTCAAGCGTCTGAATTTCAGCAACTTCCTGAAGCCATTTAGAGTAAAGTTAGGAGAGATTTTATTAGTCGGCTTTGAAATAAGAACACCAAGTGTGGCTGTAGCATTCAAGACGAAGAAAGCCTTTGGCTGTTATGATCACAGATTACTTACAATCCATAGATTTCACGGCAACATAAAAGAATGGTTGTCTTTCTGGGTCCAGTTTAAGAAGCTAGGTGATGACCCAAACATTAATCCTATGAGAAGGTATGTAAAATACCTCGTATAAGCCACTGTCTCCCACCCCCCAACAAGTTTAGTTGATAGCTTTCCAGGTATGGGTGAAATTTACCCTCCGGTAATTAAAAGTTAAAAGCACATTTGGCAAGGGAGGATCTCCAGAGTGAAGTTTATGTCAAGAAATTTTTGAGATAAATATTGAGTAATGCAGTAAAAACTGTCGGTTAAGCTTAAAACTCTCGGTATAACATCAGACAAGTATGTTTTTATATTATTTCCTCTCATTGAATCCACCCTACAGACTAATTTCCTTAAAAGCTAAAGCATTGGTAGAATTTACGACTGAGGGAGATGGATATTAAGCTGTATTGGTCAAACTGTATTGGTTGTTTGGGTTTGGAGGGTCTTATCTTAATCTCTTGAAACAGTTCTTATGCTCTGCGTGTTGCACTGGCAGCTGAGAGTTTTGGTCTCAATGATAAAGATTTTGATAGGAATGCCCGATCAGATGCAATTCAAGAGCGTTCAACAATTGCTGGTTTGTTGAATTTAAGGACTACCCGAGTAAAAAACATCCAAGGTTCCTTTTTTTCAAGTGTATCTTGTGTGAGGGAAGCTATGAAAATCAAAATTGTTTTGTCTCTTGAAAAGAGTTCATATCTGACGTTGATACAGAAAAATCAGGAAACAGAACAGTTTTCTCGTGTGTTCGACAAGTACCATAAGCAGTCATGTGTTTTCCAGACACTTGTTGCCGGTATTGTCTCTGCAGAGGGTAGCAGATGTAGGGTATGAGCTCTTATTGATTCGGGGTCTCAAACATCTTTCATTTCGCATTCTATTGATGCATTTCGCTCGCATTGACCTAATAGCTAGTAGCTTACAGACCGCCATTCAATTCCAGGAAGATTAATTCTTCATTGCCTCTTCAGGGGAATCCTGGTCGGGTAGAGCAGATTCACAATTGTTATGATGTTGATGGTCCATAGCTATCCGAGTTGGCGGAATTGAACATACACTAGACAAAGCTGTACACTGGGAGACGCCATGAATTGGGCTGCGGTTTATTGGCAATGAATGGAAACTTGGTTTCGGATGGACATTCATGAGAAAGAGGCCAAGAAGCAGGAGTTTTATATTCATGTGATATCTCATTGATTAATCGTGAAAGGGAGCTTAAGCACTACAACAATCAGACCATTGTCAGAATCCATTCCTTAATGAATTCTGTGATTAATATGTGACGCAATGTGATTAATATGTGAATAAACATTCTGCTGGGTTGTTGTTGTTTCGCGATTTTGTAGGTCGGGCTTCCTATGGTGCTCACGAAAGATATCAGTCAGCTTGTCAAACTTTACCAAATCATCGTAGAGCAATAGCGCGGTAACCCCTGTAATACAATGACTCTGAATATTCTCTCTCAGGTTTTCCAAAGAGATGACGATGTGGTATGATGATAAGGGATGATAAGGCAGTCGTCCAAATTTCTGAAAAATTAAATTTCCTGTTTTATGTTTTGAGCAAGAGGTGTTTTCGGCCCTAAGTAAGGTGTTTAATCATAGAGTGTGAGCTCGAGTCCCAGGAGTAATTTCCTTTTTGTTCTTTCAAATTCCGAACCTATCTGTAAGGGTGACTAATATATATAACCAGAGAGTTGAATAACTCCTCATTCCATCTTCAGTTGGGTGCCTTGCTTCCTTGATGCATGTTTTTTCTGTAGACACATTATTCTTCTTTCTTAGAATGTTAGGCACTTTTAGCCTTTTTGTCACATTTGTTGTTCCCAAGGGGTCAACCACTAGTGTGAATACTTAAGAATACTTTGGAATTACCTAGGAATACTTGGGAATACGTGGAAATACTTTAGGAATAAGTGGGAATATTTGGGAATCCCGAAGGGAATACTTGACAGATATTGGTTATTTATTTATTGGACCTTCTCTGCTCGGCAAAGAAAAAGGTGTTTTCTACTCGGTTTTCTATGTGTTTTGGTGTATGAATAAAAAAAAATCATACTAAGTACCTATTCTCTAGGTACCTATGTATAAGATTTAGGTACCTACGTAAGGATTTAGGAAAAATATTTAAAACAACAAATCTGCAGAAAACGTTAAAATCTTGAAACTCCCACGTACAGAAGCGTGTGCAAAGTGGACTTTGCACACGCTTCTCTGTATGAGAGCGTACCCAATGTGCACTTTGCGCACGCTCTCCCTCATTTTCATGCATTAATTTCATCACTTACACACAAATTAAAAACTATCTTTTATGAATCACATAACGAAAAGCTTTTGTGTAACTTATGCAAATGTCAGTTTAATCTCGAATTCAGTAGTTTTTGTAATTTTTTAGGAGATAAAAGTCAAGAGTAGGGTGTTAGTTTCACCAGAGTAATGTCTTCATTAGCAAGTTCTTTGGTTGCCCATCATTTACACAATTACCACAATTCAAATATACGTTACATCTTAAGTACTTACAAGATATACAGAGTGTCTTTTTTAAGTGTGTGCAGTATTACTATCTGGGAAACGGCTCTAGTTCCGAAGGCGGTTAAATCAGCAAAAAGTTGACTTTGGTAGAGCCTTTTTTGATACCCTTTATAATGTTGCCATATTTTGAGTGCCTTCTGAAATATTTTAAAAAATGTAAAAAATACCAAAACTAGGTATTGGGAGGGATTATACAAATATTACAAAAAAATTTTAAAATGTGGCAACAGTGTAAAGACTTTCTAAAAAGTCTCCACAAAAGACAACTTTTTGCTAATTTAACCGACCTTGTAACAACAGCGTTTTGGAGATAGCAATACTGCACGCACTTAAAAATGGCACCCTATATAGATACTAAAAGGCTCTAATGGTACTGGTGTTAATATGGAATTACTACACATTTAGATGGAAATACCTAGGAATACACGGAAATACCTAAGAATACCAAAGAAATAAAAAAGAATACTTGAGTATTTCCGGGAATACCTGAGTGTTCCCAGGAATACTTGGGGAATACTGGAAATACCTGCGAATACTTGTCATTTTATCAAAGTATTCCCAACAAATGGGAATCACTGTACACTTTTTAGGGTAGTGGTGGACCCCTTGGTTGTTCCACCACTCTATTTCTTCATGACTTCTATATTTGTTTTGAGTATGACTTTATCAGCAGCTTGTATATAATTGAATTCTTAAAAACCTTCGTAATTAGAGAGGTCCACTAAGGTTTTAAGTGGAGTTGTTGACTTTTATAACACATGATGATGGCAGGTGGTTCCACATGACTCAGAACATGGACTAAGGCTAAGATAGAATGGGTCGTGTGTTATTTTAAGTCACACCTAATTGTTTGCCAGACTGCTGTATCTTTATTCATGGCCTCCTCTATTCTAGCCTTGACATAGACGTCAAACACACTCGTCGAAACGGCGGCATAATTTCTACAGAAACGTAGAGTTTGTCCTTTTTTTGTCCTATACCTGCTCCGTCGTAACCTACTAGTTTGTGAGAGACGCTATACCACATACTGTTGTTAGATCTCTCTTATTTTTGGACAGGATAAAATAGTTTTTGAGACGTTTAACAAAGCAACCTTCAGAGAAGAGGTTTGTTGAGACTGACCTCTCTACTGAAGCAATAATCAATTCTCGCTTAATTTCCAAATCTTCAGGGAAATCGAGTTTATTAAATTTCTATGATGTGCTGCGGTGGAGCATTTTTGTGTCGGATTGAGTGTCGAAGCCCTGGATATTGATTATCTCATCTCATAGAGTCATACCCATTGTTTGCAGCAATTTATTTGTTACATTAACCTTATTTTTTAAATATTGAAACATGGGATCTATAAACATACCAAGAGGTTAATTAGGTCTCTCTCATACATACCACTTGATTCCCAAAAAAACCTTTTCATGGGGATGTATGGATAAATTTTCCTCTCTCCTCTAGTTTCTGACCTCAAATTCGAGCTACTTTCTCTGGACAACATCCTGCACATTTCTGCTTTTAAGTCATCAAAGTTATATCAAGTCATCCTAGATATACCAAACATTCAAATTTTGTATGACGATATTAATAGCAGGACACGCTATGTTCAGTGCTCAATGCTCCTCTTTTCAACTGTTCCATCTACTAAACTTATTACCTTACTGATATTTGAATTTCTCAAAGGATTAGAAAGGTTTACGCACGTAAAGTTAAACGAAATATTTGTACAAATACGTACAGGCTTTAAACCAAAACGATTTTATATCAATCAAGCCACGTTTCAAACTGTCCGTCAATTAAGCAACTAGAACTCGATTATTGTTACTGAAATACAGTCAGTTTCTATTAGACAGCGTAAATCAATAAATCAGTGTTCGATTGGTAACTCAAGCCAAAATTAATCGACAACACGAGAACAGCAGACATAAATAACGATATGTCATAAAAGTGCGTTAAATGCCGTGCAAACTACCGTGACTGTGTCTTATCATTCAATTATCCGACCAAAAGACTCTCTTCTACCTTCTACGTTCTATGTAATTAACATTTCTGCCGCGTTAAAGGGCGTACGTGATCTCAGTCAGTTCAGTAAAATGTAATTACCGATTTAGACAAAAGACTTGAAAATGGCAATGAGGGGTGGGAGACAAAGGTAAAATTAAGTGAAAACGTAACGTAAGTCTGTGCATCAGTGTCCTACAAGTTTATCGATTCAGTGGCTCACAGAATTAATTGGTGAGATTGTGTCGAAAGCTCAAACAACAATCTAAAACAAACCAGAGAATTGATTGATTGTGATCATAATTCTACGGATTTGAGTTAGATAATAGTTATAAGTGCTAACAAGGAAAATTATATCAATTTTCTGGTTATTCAAAGAATTGCCAATTTAAGGACTTAATTACTTTAAGATAAAGCCTTAGGAGGAATATGGAAACCTTCAAACCGAAACACTTAAAAAAAAGTTGTTAGAAACTTGTTACTAGTCCATCGAAACATAAGTAAAAGAAGCTTAGTGTAACTTGATGTACTCAAAGTTTTATGCCGATAATGGCATCTATTCAATAAACTAGAAACCTGGCAATTAATGTTTAGGAAATTCGACAAAAATTGTTAAAGGTACAAGTAGTATTGGACGTTTCTCCTCTCGAGACATCTCATGAAATCCTTCACAACATTGCAACGTCCTCCCTCGTTAAAAGGTCGGTCGGCTACGTTGCCAAATCGCGGGGATGTCCATTGAATCCCGCCGTGCCGAAACAAACCGGAATCGGGACCCAAAGGGTGGCAATGACTCTTATTGAACATGAACTGCCGACGACCCCGGCTGGAAAAACTTGAGAGTCGTGACGCGTCAGCCGGGCTGCGTTGCCTAGTTTAATACCCCCGAGAAACTAAGGCATTTTTTTATGAACATATTTATGGGGGAATTAATAAAACGGAATGGGTTTCCAACCCTGGAGACAAATATAGGAAGACAACATTAATTATTCAGAAAATGTGTTCAAGGGAGCCATCACTCATGTTGAGGGGTGGAAAATAGGTCATCTACCTCTGAAATGAAGGGGTGAGCTGATGGATTCGTTAGTGTACGCTCCGTTTCTACGTAAAATCGATAGCCATCCCTTATTGCTGAAACTAGCCGTGAAAATCAGAAATTCAAATTATTTTGCATAACCCTGCAGAGTATGATTCACACGTAATCTTTGCGACTTTTATATAAAGGTTTTATAACAAAAGCAGACATTTTCTGTTGCAAAAATCGCTTGAAAAGACAACCTACTGACCCGATTAGCTCAAGTTTTTTTTCCCTAACCTCAATTTACGGTGCGTCTTTTTCCCGATGTCGCCCCTCGCTTCTTTCGCATACGTTTTTGCCACCTTGCCCGTGAGGGCCAGATTATTCCTCCAACTTCCTGCAGTAATTAATCAACCGCTTGTCCTGCTTATGGGGATGCGGCAACCTCGCAAGCGTGTGACACGGGCTAGTTTCTGACGTAACAACAGGATTACGAAGGATGGGATTAGCTAGTTTTTGGTGGTAATAATGGGGAGCGGGGAGGGTGGGAAAGTTTGGGTAACTGAACTATTGACGTAACGGTTGTATTGATGTATGGCAATGGCGTGTCTGCAGAACGAAGTGGCGGCTTGGTAATAGAGGAGCGGGGCGATTTGTTTTTAAGTATCGCCTGTCAACAAAAAAAGAACTACTGAAGTACTTAGATTGGAGTTAGATTAATGGTGCACCAAAAACGGCAGTAATATAATGATTTTTATAAACGGCTCTACCATAATATGGCACTTGTCAGATTGTAAACACATAACGCATAATGTATCATTCACGCCTTTGAACTAGGGCGTGAATAATACATATTATTTACGCTGTTTTTTCATTATACTCTCCAAAAAAAATTGCATGCAGGCACCGCCATGTTGCAAACAGAACAAATAAACTTTCAACTATTATGACGATGGCACTCTTAAGTGGAGACAAGATTCGACTTGGTAAATCTGAGTGTGCATGGCTTAAATGTGAATGTAGACAAACAAGTAGACTAAAAACTATTACATCACAAGTTAAACCCTACCTGAAGTTCAAAAACTCAGGATTTTACGCATTTTTTATCTGTCAAAATCTTTTGTTTAAGCTTGTGTGGAGTTTAGACGTGAGAGGCAAATTGGTCCTAAGAGCAAGGAGCAGTCTCATCTTAAGACACCGACACGCTAAGGACTATTACATCTTAAGTTTAAACCCACCCTACCTGCAGTTCGAAACTCAGGATTTTGCGTATTTTTATCTGTCAAAATCTTTTGTTTAAGCTTGCGTGGTGTTTAAACATGAGAGAAAAAGTGGTCCTAAGAGCAAGGGCCACTCTCCTCTTAGAACAGCCTGCTAGAGTTATAAAATCCTTTCTAGACTAATAAAAACTGCAGTGAAATAGATAAGATGTGAACAAAAAAATATTATAAACAAGCAGATTGACGTAAGAAAGTAGGCAAAAGGAAAAGTTAAGCTGGCTTTGTTTTGGGACGCAAAAAAGATACTTTTGTGCTCAATGGGGTTACGGTTACTAGTGCCACATACTGAAAACCGCTGAAGAACCGCCTCAGCCCTGCCATCAAAACAAAAGATGGTGGTCTCTAAGTAAGACTATTCCAAGGGGTATTCTCTTGCTAAAATATACATAAAGTTCCAAACACTGCGCGTGCAAGGATGGGTACCATCCAAGATTTAACGTTGGATCGTCTACCGTATCCTTACCATAATTGAAAATAATCTTCTGCTGTTTTATTTTAATGTTAGACAAGGCTGACGATTCATTACACTGAGGTGGATTATGAGGATTTAGATATTGAGTTAATGTAGATTCCGATGATGAGATTATTGAGGTGGAAGAGGAGGGACGTAGAGTACTTAAAATGACTAAAACTACAAACAACGATGACAAAGCACGACAAATTAATGTTTAAATTTTTGATATGCAGTTTTGATTATGAGAAGTTTGCTGTGACCCTGAAGGAACTTAGTTTTCAACGCTCTCCGTTGCGTAAAACTTTAAGCAGGAGGACCACCATGAACTTAAGGTAATTTGAACACAATTTTCCATAAACAACTTTTCTCCACCCTAACTACCACTAGATGTTCCAAAAAACATTTCTTCTAAGACTTGAGAAATACTTTTGGTAAATATAACCTAAAGATGAAACATGAAAACTTCCAATACCATCTTCATTAAAAAGTGTGAAACTCCACTCTATACGTACGTAGTCTAGAATTCCGTCACCTCAACACTATATTCTCAATAAATTTCAGGCACCTCTACAAATTGGCTCTGGCTCAAATTCGCTTTACGTAACAGTGTAAGAGAGGCAATCGGTCGATTTGGCAACGCGGAAGTTTGGCGGCATTCGAAAAAGCGGTGCTGCAAGGGTCACGTGACGAGCGTCTGCAGGCGGCGCGCCATTGCAGCAGTTACCATGGATACAATTCTTTCATTAGAGGTGGTGGCGGCGGCGACGACGACGGCGGCAGTGGCATCGCGACGCTCTCCCACCAAAACACGGGAAATATTCAAATTCGGGGAATCCTGATGGGCGCTAATTGGACCTTGATTGTTTGTCTTTCTCACTATATCTGCGACGCAAGAAACCGTTCTTTTAAAATGTATAAATATATACCAACAAGATCCAGAAGTAATGAAAAACTGTAGTTGGAATATCAGTTGTAACTACTCATTTGAAACGATGTCAAAAGTGAACATTTCCCCCTTTCCTAGCCAACTAAGGGAACGACATCAAGAAAAAGCATTAAAACGGAATCCGGTGGTCACTGTTCTCGCTCTATCGATCAATACCAAAAAACTAGATCCTCTACTGTTTAACTTTCGGGTATATGAAGGGTGAAAGTTATTATTTTCGAAAGTTTTCTTTTCTCTCCACGATTCCCCCTATAAACCAATCTCCATGTTTTCTTAGCTCAACAAATATTTATCACGGAATCAGGTCGTAAAGAATCTTATAACGTACGAAGCGGGACCATAACAGAAACGGATGCTTCCTCGTCCGCGAGATCTAATATCCGGACTTGTCCATTATATCGTCAAACTACCCTGCTGAACTTTTAAAATGGGAAATAACATCCCTTAACACATAACGCGATCCGGTATCGATCATAACACCCTGTGACGGGATCCCAACGTGACCCAACTGCAAATTGTCTCCTTAACAACGGCGAACTTGACACCTTTCGAAATGAGAAAAGTTGCCCGCGGTTTTACGTTTGTTAAGGAAAGGAATCTCCTCTGTGATTTCCGAACTTAGATCCGAGTAAACTCATTTTACTTTCAGCATTAAATATTTTAGACTCTGTAAATGAAGATTTTGACAAAAAAAATTGAAAATTTTAGTCTTTGGTCTGTGTAATTTGACATCAAGGGCTGAATTCTTGAAACTGAAGGGTTGTAAGAAAAGATAAAAACAAAAAAAAAATAAAAAAAGACTTTTCTAACAATTGGTAAGACACTAACTGGGATATTGAGGAGAATAATTTTCAGAGGCCAGATGTTATGTTACGTTAAACTGGTTGTTTCAACTGTCCATCCAGATTGTTGGTTGACCTTCAAGAAATTTGGATCACTATGAGATCCTCAACAATTAGACCCCAAATAATTAGATTTTTGTCCCATGAAAACGTAGTGACACTGAAACTTGCCAAGCCAGAGACTTTGATAGTATCTAAAACCCCCATCACAGGCATTGAAAAAACGTTTTTAATATTTCCAAAAATTTAGAATTAAACTTTATTAAACAATAAAATTTAAACCTTCAACTTATCTCTATGAACAAAAGCATTGAGCTTTGGCAAACATCATTACTTCAGCGTTTGAGGTTTTAAGAGATAGGTGACTTCACTTATATACCCTAGACGCCTCCTAAATGAACGTTTTATCAATGTTCCTTTTTGATCGTTTGATAGGAAGTCAATGTGTTTTGTGGGCTAGACTGAAGGTCAAGTTATTGTATGACCGATCAAAAAAAAAAAAGATAAATTGGTAATTCACTTAACTCATTTGGATCAGTGGACATTTCTGCAAGCGGATGCGAATTAAGTGTACATTCTATTTAAAGCAGTAGAGTAAATACCTAAAGCTTCAAAGATTACCATAGTTGAAGCTGGCACTAAAGATGTTATTAATAAACATTCTTTGAGCTCATTATTTGATCCTGTAAAATTGCTATTCTGCTGTCTATCAGAAAAGATATTCGATGATGCAAAATAAGGCTTTGAAAACCCTCGAAAAAAGCTTGAGTGTTCAGATCTGTGCCCAAACTCTAGGTCGCTTAGATAACAAAACAGGATGTTTTTTGGATTACAGGGAAAAGGTGGACACCTACTCGAATCAAATTACTTTCATGGCAATTTGATTCCAATAAATTTGAAATATTATCTTACATCAAATTGGGTCCACTGTTTTCTAAAAATAGAAAAATTGCAGGGTTTTTCTTGAGCCTATTTATTAACAAATTAAACTGGGGTAAAGCGGGATAGTGTTGCAGAACAACAAGCTAAGATGGGTTATTTCTGGCGACTCTTGTAACAGGTCAAAGAAAAATACCAATCAAGTGCTGTGTCACTTGTCTCGTGAGTTAGAAATCGAAACTTTATTATCGACGAGGAACAAAAGAAGGAAGAGTATTTTTACGAGACATTTCGTCGCAACTACGATGAAGGGTTTATGGTGTCATTTCCACTGTAAGAAGTAGCATCAAGTCTAGCAGGAAAAAGCTACAAAACAATCTCTGGTTTTGGAAAGAGGGCTGACAAATAAGCACAAGTTGTGGGAGCCTAAGTGAAAGCAATATGTCGGATTCATGCAAGAACACGATCTGGAATTTAAACTTCAGACAGGGTTTAAACGGTAGATGTATAAGAGGCACTAAAGTAAGAGTAGTCTAAAATAGCTCATTTCCAACTATTGGTCAATCACAACTCCTGAGAGATATAGATTTCCCAGTTGCTGACCAGTTCGAAAGTTTGTAACTGACTTTTTGGCGTTCTAGGCAAGAAGAGAAGTTTTCTTTTTGAATACAGTAGCATATGGCACGGCAAATGCATTATATTGTCCATATTTAGCACCAAGATGTCTTCTACAGCCTCGATGGAACAACAACAGTCTGATTGAGAAACTTTCATTAAGACGGTTTTTACTCTTCAAATTGAGCAGATCCAGAGAGAGTCCAATCCAAAGTCAATTACAAAGTTTTTGGGAGATTGAGAAATTTCAGTCAAAGCCTTTATTATCGAAGAGGAGCAGTCGGGAGAGTATTTTCAGGAGAGATTTCGAAGGAACGATGATGAAAGGTTTATGATTCCATTGAAAGAAAGAAGCATCATCAAGTCTAGGCTCCTCGCAGGAAAAAGCTTCAGCTCAATGTCTGGCTTTGAAAAGGAGGCTGGCAACTAAGCACGAGTTACAGAAGCAATATGACTGATTCATGCAGGAATACGATGTACATGGAAACATTTCACTATTTTTTTTTAAGCCATAGTAAACAACATTCTTTTTTCCACATCATGCAGTCATGCGCACTGTCAGTGCAGCTACTAAACTAAGAGCAGTCTTAAAATAGTTGATTTCCAACATCAACTAGTCAATGTTACAACTCCATTCAGACTTCTCAGTGGCCCCACGTATAAGAAGATCTGGTGTCCATTCAGATTCATTTCAGAAAACATTCATTCGTCATCTCAGCTAATTTCTAAATTGTATCGGTAGATCTTGGTTGATGACCAATTCGAAAGTCTACAACTGATTCTTGGGAGTTCTGGTCTAGGTGAGAAAACAAATGTTATTTTTGAATGCAGTAGTATATGACACGATAAGTGTCCAACCAGAGTGTCCATACTTGGCTCTTCTACAGCCTCGATTGGCCATCAACAGTCTCATTGAGACCAACCAATATTCGTTTCTCCACAACATGCAGTCCTTCGGACTGTCAGTGCAAGTACGGGGTGTTCATTATAAAACTTCATCTAGTTGGCTGTGAAATGTCAAAAGAAAAGGATGGAGAAACAAAAGTACATTTATTTTGATTATGTCATTCTTTCTGTCAAAATTTCATAGCCTGCTAGATGAAGTTTTATAATGAACACCCCGTACTAAATTAAGACTAGTTTTAATAGCTCATTTCTAACATCAACTGGACAATTTTACAACTCCATTCAGATGTCTGATAACTGTAGAATAAATATGGTGCAGTTTTGATTTATTTCAGACAATATTAATTCGTTATCACAGCTGATTTCTAAAGTATATCGACAGATGTTGGTTGCTGACCAGTTCAAGAGATTGCAACTAATTCATTGGCGTTCTAGGCAAGAAGACAAGTGTTCTTTTTGAATAGAGCAGTATATAACATGGCAAATGCACCATATTGTCCATATTTAGCTTCAAGATCTCTTCTAGAACTTTGATTCATCATCAACAGTCTCTTCGAGACCAACCAACATTTTTTCTCCACATCATGCGGTCATTCGCATTGTCGCAACATCAACTGGTCAATGTTACAACTCCATTCAGATCTTCCAGTGCAAGAATTAGTCTGACAACTGTAGAATAAATATGGTTTACTTTTGATTTTTTTCAGACAACATTATTTCATTATCTCAGCTGATTTGTAAAATATATCGACTGATGTTGGTTGCTGACCAGTTCAAGAGGTTGCAACTAGTTCTTTGGCATTCTAGGCAAGAAGACAAGTGTTATTTTTTAATAGAGTAGTATCTAACAGGGCAAATGCACCATATTGTCCATATTTAGCTTCAAGATCTCTTCTACAACTTTGATTCATCATCAACAGTCTCATCGAGACCAACCAACATTTTTTCTCCACATCATGCGGTCATTCGCATTGTCGCAACATCAACTGGTCAATGTTACAACTCCATTCAGATCTTCCAGTGCAAGAATTGGTTTGACAACTGTAGAATAAATCTGGTTCAATTTTGATTCATTTCCGACAACAATAATTCGTTATCTCAGCTGATTTGTAAAATATATCGACTGATGTTGGTTGCTGACCAGTTCAAGAGGTTGCAACTAATTCATTGGCGTTCTAGGCAAGAAGACAAGTGTTCTTTTTGAATAGAGCAGTATATAACATGGCAAATGCACCATATTGTCCACATTTAGCTTCAAGATCTCTTCTACAACTTTGATTCATCATCAACAGTCTCTTCGAGACCAACCAACATTTTTTCTCCACATCATGCGGTCATTCGCATTGTCGCAACATCAACTGGTCAATGTTACAACTCCATTCAGATCTTCCAGTGCAAGAATTGGTCTGACAACTGTAGAATAAATCTGGTTCAATTTTTATTCATTTCCGACAACAATAATTCGTTATCTCAGCTGATTTGTAAAATATATCGACAGATGTTGGTTGCTGACCAGTTCAAGAGGTTGCAACTAATTCATTGGCGTTCTAGGCAAGAAGACAAGTGTTCTTTTTGAATAGAGCAGTATATAACATGGCAAGTGCACCACATTTAGAAACAAAATCTCTTCTACAGCTTTCACTCATCATCAACAGTCTCATCGAGACCAATCAACATTTTTTCTCCACATGATGCTGTCATTCACACTGTCGCAACCTCAATTGATCAATGTTACAACTCCATTCTCTCACGTACAAGAAGTGGTCTGACAACTCTGCAATGAACCTGGTTCTATTTGATTTATTTCAGACAACATTAAATAGTTATCTCAGCTGATCTGTAAAATGTATCGGCAAATCTTGATTGCTGATCAGTTCAAAAGTCTGCAACTAATTTTTTGGCGTTCTAACCGTTAACACCAGTTTTCCTGGCAGGTGCACCATATTGTCCATAATTAGCAACAAGATGTCTTATACACCTTCTATTAAGCATCAACAGTCTCAATTCACTCAGACACTCTTTCTCTTCAAAGATGTCTACAGATCGAATCGTGACAAAACATTTATTTTTTTCTGACATGACAAGAATTTTTGACTCTTTGGATCTTTGGTTCAGTCGTTATCGCTGTTCAATTGTTAGAATTGATTCGGTTACAGATTTCTTGACAAGCAACTTGTAAGAACCTGCTTTTGATTGGCTAAAATTGACGCTAAAATGGACGAAATTGAACCAATCAATGTCTGACTAATTGTTTCTGCCTGCTGTTAGAACATAATTTAGCATTCCCAGTTTTGCTGTTTGAGAATTAGAAAAGCATCAGTACTGAGTGGATGGAAAAAATGCAGACTTTAATCGAATTACTATTTTTCTTTAATTTTAAGCGTTAAATTAACGAATGGCTTAAGCGGTTGAAAGTTCCTGTTTGAAAAATTGTACAAATAAACGTTAATAAGGTCCAGTATACGAGTTATTTATACACATATCTTTGTACACTGCTAATGCTTCCAAGTAAATCGTATTTTTAAAACGAACTAAACCGGTTCAGCGGTTCTCCTGCTCTATTTGTGGAACCTTGTTAAATCAACATACCGACTGCCCATGAAAGGACAAGATTACCCTGTGAATAAGTGAAATCGCTTTTTAGATTTTGGCCGCCGCTTCAGTGGCGACTCGTATGTCATATTGATCCGAGATTTTTATAAATGAGAAAAAATACTCAATACCAACCCTTACGTGAAAATTCCCCAGAAAAAATGATCAGAAGCGAGGTTTCATAACGATTTTTTTTCTCCGAGCACATTTTTTTTTTTAGAACAGAAGTCAAGTTTGGTGACGTTGGTACATTTCGCATAAACGATTCAGGAGACAGGAAATTTACAGAAAGGGGGATCAGGAAAGGATAAACCGGAGACGGGAACAATTCGCCCTATCTTATCGTCCCTTTTCACCCCCGAAAAAACTGTGACAGGCAAGTTGAATGACATTTCTAATCGGGACCTTAGCCCAAAGGGAGTACGCTAGAGCCGAATTTTTTCTAGGGCGAAGATGGATCACGGCGAATTTGTCAAAAGATTTCCGTGTTTGTTCAAGTAACTTTATATCTGCTGAATGCGAATTAAAAGTGATAAAACTGAGGTAATGTTAGATGTAAAGCTGAGCTATTTACACAACGATGCAAATACTGTCGTAATTGCAATTGCTGACAATAACATTTATGCTTGGGCAAATAATAAGAGTAATGTGCTGATTGATGTATTTACATCGAAGGTGGTTCGAAAGGCGTCTACGTTACCTGAGCCGAAATGATCTGTGAGAATACACACCTGAAACAAAAACAAAACAATATTAGTATGTTGAAATATTTACCGAGAAAAAAATTAAAACTAATAATACATAATGCAATATTACAAAGAAAGAAGGGTTTGACTTGAATTAATGATTGGCCAGGCGAGATACTCCATCTATTTACTTATTCCTATAGCAACATTGATTTTCGATTTAAAGGAAACCCAGTCAAGACGTAACATGCAAGAATCGGCTACACGAATGCCGAAACCATACCATATACACAATACGGTGTCGTGTTTCTCATTTGTGTCATGCAAAAATAATTCTACATGGTTTAGCGCAACCTAATGCACACCGTCAACCTTGGTTAGTATAAATATCTCCTGTTTGATGTGCACTTCAAGGTTTTTAGGCAATTTTCGAACACCACCCGATGTCACACCCTGTACATACAAACAGAGCGGACCAGTAGAGGCCCTTTGAGGCCGCGAATAGGATGGAAGGATGGAAGTCTCGCATCGAAAAGCAGACTTGCATAGTTCAGCGCGCCATGAAGCACAACCTTGAACTTAATGGGTTTCTTCCTTTTAAATGCCTACCAAAGTAATGGGGGCAACTTTCAGTTGCTTAGTGTCGGTGGACCTTTATATGCATGCGATAATTATATTAAACAAGTAAATCGACGCATGGAACATGAAACACCTCAATTCGCAAAGTTGTGACACAAAAACCAAGAAAATAACGTGTTTCCTAATAGGTGCGAATCGAAAGTGACAAGCCAAAATAAACGGTTATTAACGTACCAAAACAATGTCGTTTTCCCGAATTTTGAGCCAATATCCTCATTCCTACGACCAACAGTGTTGTGCTCAAAAATAAGGTACCTATTTATAGTACGAATCCACACATCTATAAGCATCTAACCGTCAACGGTAAGATTTACAAGGGGGGATACCGGTTTGTTTGCGCTCTTTATTCTGTGTCATCCGCATCTCGAGATAATACGACGGTGATAAGTTTGCCTGGGCTTAATGGTGAGAACGACGCTTAAGGCGTCATCTTTGGTGGTTTCATTGATAGGCGACTCATTAACATCGGCAAAACGTTTTAGGCATATTAATTTGCACGGGCTTAGCACATGCACAATGGAGCGCCACCTAGATCCTTCCTGTGGTCTGTGGCGATTATATTATAGGAACTTTAACCTCAGCTCTAGTGAAGACTTACAATTAGTTTAGTCGTGCATCCTGTTGTTTGATGTTTCTCAATGGCAATCAGGCTATGAAATTTAATTTTAGTTTTTTTTATCAGTAGGAAAGTGAGGAAGTGGTATTAGATGTAATTACTAATAGGGCGGATTAAGTCATAAATAAATCCTGTGTATTCGAGTTTTAATGCATCAGGTAACAACTAGTTATTCCTAATCGATGACACCACTTAATATCATATTTAGCAAGAAAAAAAAATGAAAATATTTATCAATCATGAAGTCGGTTACAGTCCTTAACGTAGTTTCGAATTCCTTCGTACTACATCTTCATCAGGGCTGAACCCTTCACCTGAACTAATAAAGAAAGTTAAGCCTAGAACCAGACTTAACAATAAGATATTACTAAATGTCCCGTACTAACTTACAAGAAAGCAAGGCTTTGCAACTCAAATGTGCTAAAAGGAGATGAGTATAAAAAAAATGAAGGTTTCAAAGCTAACTAGATGACAAAAATAAGTGAATGGGTAATAGCTGATGACCCGTCATAATGGTTTGAACGTCACTTTGACACTTTGACTTTTTGACTTTGACAACCAAAACAAAGCGGATGTTGACGGCATCATTACCTGAGGTGAATTGCGCCACTCGCTACGCTCGTGGGCTCAAACGACACCTTCGGAAATGATGGCCTACATTATAATATGCTTGTTAGATAATATGTTATTTTATAGGAATTGTATTTGCGAAAATTGCGGATAATTGCGCGTTTCCCAATCCAAACTTATCTGGAAATGTTAGAACGACCCATCCCTACTCTGGCTACAAGATCACTCGTGAAGACATCAGCATTAGTACGTGTTGTCAAAAATCTGTTTTGAAAAGCTACAGAGTTTTGGGTGCTTTCTGAGAGTCCTGAAATTGTGTTATATTGCGTGAATTAAATTTCTAGTTAATGCCCACACCAACGTCAAAACTCAACTCGATGATCGAGTTTCATTTTAGTTGCAAACTACGGATTACGACTGGTCACTTATCACAAAACACAGACTAACTGTGATCTGCCTGATACATTTTTTTGAATTTATCTTACCAATTTTGAACACCAAACCGCCTTATTCCTTCCACAAAATTTGGTACTTGAAAACCGAAAGCTTAGTCAGTACACAAGAAAACACTATGTTGTTATATAAGGCAACTGCATACTGACCAGTTTCAACTTTTATTAAAGCTCCGCTAGGACACAAGAGTTTCACACCTTAAAAATTTTGCAATTTTTAAACATAAAGCTCTCTGGAAGCTGCATATGTAAAAGTGGTAACTTCCTACATTCAGGAGGTGTTAATATCTCTTGTTACATCTTCTAGCAGCTCATTTATTCTATGTTCAAGTCCAGAGTTTCGTAGTCCTTTCTTATCCCAATTTCCTGCAATATTCTTTGACCCAGAATCAAGAGGGTTGAAACACCACAAATTAGAATCCTTGGTTTGTAAGTACTCTACCGCCATTTATCAAAAGAAAGACGTAGCTGGTAACCAATTTTAGTCTTTACAAAGTGGAAGAAATGATCAGTCATAAGAACTTGCGTAATAGCAAGACACATTACAATCACATTATAATGTGATCGAAAAGTTGGTCACGATTACATTGACAGTCATGCATTTTTTCAAGCAAGGCCCTTAAGGCCCGGGAGACTCCAACACAGTTGGTAGGCTGGGACAGATCGGTGCTCCGCAACAGTAGGGTGACGACTTCTCTGGGAGATCACAAGCGGGAAATCGAGGCCTAGGGCGGCTGTCCACAAGGCAGCTGCTTATCACCTCGACTATGGTGTTTCTTAATGGAAGGTTTTTTGGAGAAACTACAGACCGAGGGTTTCAGGGCGCAGGCGTATGCGGATGACAGACTGATTATGATACCTCGGAAAGGAAAGTTCGTCGGCAGAGGTTGTGATCGAATGCAAAGGGCATGCAGAATAATAGAACAATGGTAATCCCGGCAAGACAGAGCTTGTACACAAGGAGGAAAACTATAGGATTTTGATCACAAACGCTGGCGCTGTACGGGGAATCTCTAATGCTAAAGCCTGAGGCTAACCTGGGGGTACTCATCGACAACGGGCTGACCTGGAAAAGTCACATACAAGAGGCATGCAATAAGGGAACAACACTGGTATGGCAACTGCTCAGGGCAGTGGATAGTAGGTGGGTTCTAAAGCCACACGTCCTCCACTGGCTCTACACTGCGGTAATCAGACCGAGGATATCCTATGGTTCCGTAGTCTGGTGGCCAGCAGTGGACAGGCCTGCTATGCGTTGAGGTTGGCCAGACTGCGGATAACAGTCTGCCTAGGCATAACGAGTGCGTTCAGAACAACACCGGGAGCAACTCTCAATGCCTTACTGGGTCTGCCGGAGCTTCCAATCCGGATGAAGAGGGAAGCGATGGATTTCTGCAGGAGGATGGATTGTTGCGACCAGTGGAAGGAAACAGTCATGGGAAGAGGTTACACGCAGATCGCCAGCCTCATCCAGCGGAGCATCCCAATTGTCCTGTCGCAGGAGTGGCACCCTTGCAATCGGCTGAGACTAAAACAGCCATTTGGGATCAACATCACAAGAGAAGAATTCAAAGAAGACCTCCTTCAGCCACCTTCTCAGAATAATCAAGTATGGTATAAAGACGGATTAAGAATGGCTGACTCACAGTCGTCAGGAGCCGGAATATACAAAGCAGGCCATGAAGAGGGCGAAAGCTTTCCCTTGGGAAGCCACACGACATTTTTCCAGACAAAGGGTTTGCAATACGCGAAGTGGCCACACGACCAGAA
This sequence comes from Taphrorychus bicolor, assembly GCA_951812265.1. Taxonomy (NCBI): domain Eukaryota; kingdom Metazoa; phylum Arthropoda; class Insecta; order Coleoptera; family Curculionidae; genus Taphrorychus; species Taphrorychus bicolor. The sequence goes on from OX638300.1 coordinate 8,363,809, forward strand.
GTCAAACAAGGAGCAGATCATCTACTCCGACAGTCAGGCTGCCCTGAGAGCCACCTGCAGGAACAGGACGAGTCAAAGGTCAGGACTGCAGGGATGCTCTAGAGTCACTGGCAGAAATAAAAAGAGTAACTCTTGGTTCCTGGACATAGAGGCAATGAGGGAAACGAGCGCGCCGATGAATCGACCAAGCGTGGTTCCCAGATGTGCTTTACTGTACCGGAGCCATGTCTAGGAGTAAGCAATAGGTACGTCTTTGACACTCTAAATGAGTGGGCATGGGAGAGTACAAGTACAAACTAGAAAGAGTCAGGAATACGTAGACAGACCAAGAAAATCTAATCTACTTGGGAGAAGTCGGCAGTGCCTGAGAGACCTTATAGGAATCCTCACTGGCCACTGCAGATTAAACAGACACATGCACCTCCTAGGAATTGTGGACAATCCACTCTGCACCCAGTGTGGAGCAAGGAAAGAGTCGTCATACCACATTCTGGGAGTGTGCATCGAGAGGAGCTTCAGACTCTGAGATGAAACGGGATACTCTCCTCCTTTAGAGGGACGGGTCGACTCGTGGAGGGAATGAGGGCCCCTGGTAGAGTAGGGACGGATGGATCGGGGGACTGTAAAAAGGGCTTTAAGGCCTAGTCGCAAGGCTTCGGCCCCTTCAATGTCATCTGCTACTACTACTACTACCGTAATATAATATTGTGACATCGCTGTGATATCGAAATAAGAAATGGCAAATCCACTAATACCAGTAAGTCTGGACGATAACATCAGAAATAATGTAATGGTTGATTTCTTGGGTTTTTTAGTTTATTTGGGTTAAAGGATCTCAACAGAAGAAACCCACCATCATCACTACTGCAAGGATTCAAGAGCACACAAACATTCTACGTTCCAATCATCAGATATATTCAACCAGATTGGTTGAACACCAACAAAATTGTTTCCCAAAAAGGTCTAAACCAGTTTCATTCACTCTACATTCGTATTATGTTTAAGTTAAGGATCCTGATTTTTGGGTTTTAGAATCCAAAACCCTCGATCACGAAAAAGAACTAGTCGTCTCACATGTCTAAACATAGATAACACAATAAGACTGATTGGAAATAGTAATCCTGGATCAGGCCCATCCATATCGAATAGATGACCGAAAACAGACCAATCTATCCGATTGGATGAAAGTAGCTGATGGTTTCCGGAAAGGTCTAAACCATTCAAATCCCTCGATCATGATTCGTTCAGGGTAGTCATAAGATAAACAACTAATTGTGCTTTTGAACATAAAAGTTTGTGAAAATGGTGGTGATTAGATGATTAGTGATTAGAAGAATTGATTTTTAACAGATTCTCATTGCAAGGTATGCATATACAGGCAGGAAAACGTTAAGTTTTACCATGAATTATGTGGAGTTTTTGGAAAGAAACTCTGACACCTCGACTACTTTCAATATAAAACAACGGCTCCAATAACTTTCATATAATGCCACGTGCCACATGATCATTATTTTGTTGGTTACCTTTAATCTCATGGAGCTTAATTAACCCAATAAAAATTTTCAATGCAAGCGAAAAAACCCTCCGACACCGTGAGTTTCCATCCAGCAGCATAGTTATTTTACTGGTCCATTACGGCCCGAAAATAAGTTAAGTTGATGTAGATTGAATGAAAGTGAAATGAGTAAAAACCTGCCGGTCGAGTCTGGTGGTACCGACGGCGGCGTTCTTCACGGGGCCCCGTGCACGCCGCGGATGTTGAACTAGGTTTGTCTCAAGGTCTCCTGCCATGGGAGCGCAGGAAGTGTGACGAAGACGGGCGGCCAGGACCGGCCTTGGAATCCCCATTACCATAATCTCGAATAAGTAATTAGTTTTTGCGTGCGTGCCCGCGGTCTGGCAGATGAATTTTAAAGCGGCAGGAAAAAATCGTCGTCCACTGCCCGCCCGGCTTTATTAGCCGTGACGCTTTTAATTGCGCCATTTAGGCCCAATGACAAGTCTGCAGCAGTATTGCCCTCTTTTAGAATTCCATTATGAGCAAATTTATTATGTAGTTGGCCGTCGTGATGGAGATCAACGCTGCGACCAGTTGAGACCACAAAGCGATAATCTTCACGGGCGACTCCAATCCTGTGCCCGAAAGAATCGCGAGGAATTCTCTCGGCATCAGGGACAAAGACCGTGGTGCATCATCAAAACAAAACAAACCATCTTCACCAGTAATTGGCGTTTTTCGTTAATTGAGTACTTATTTGCATATCGCTTAATTAAGAGGGCGATAAAGCTTGCCTTACAGCCTAGCGGGCGCTGACGTAAACAAATAACCTGTCACTGGTCTTCGGCTTTAATATAATTTAGTGGCGATGGGCGGCGTTTCGGCCTATCAAACGCTTGTGCAAGACACCAAACCAAACGTTAACAAGTGAGTGGTAGAATGGTAATAATAATAAACGGATGCGCACCAAAGCCCAACGCTTGGCCATTAACCCAACGTATGATTGCTTGTTCTTTCTGTATAAACAAACAGGCTCAACGTGGGAGTATCATAGCGTATAGTCATTGAACAGTGGCCTAGGTCACGGCTCTCCTGTTGAAGCTACGACGTACGGCTGCGACGCAAGTACCTATTGCTGCTGCTGCTGCACCTTATGGAAATGCGCTCGTAGTGAATCTTGCATCGGTTGAGAAATTTCGTTTTTATTTCAGACCACGATAAGATAAAACTTCTATATGCATACACGCATGTTATGTAAATTTTGTTCAGGTTACACATACACTTGCGTGCATCAAATCAAGATGAAAGAGCTTGTGACTTCATAGTGACATCGATCTTAAGTTAATCTAAAATCTTGCTAACGCCAACTTAGGAGTTCTTTTCTACCTACCGCCCAAAACCTAATAATTCTGTTTCATTTTCCTACAAATGGATCCCAGTATTCCTATTGGATACTTTAGACTACAATGATCTTACTAAGTGGTTCAGTTTAACTTACATCGATTCCACTATGAAGCCACAAGCTTTTCCATACTGGAAAATATTAGATATTTTTCGGTAAAATTCAATGTTTGGAGTTAACGTCAGTTGATAACATCGTAAAACGCATTAAAACGTCTCAAAATGCTGAAAAATGCAATATTAAATTTTCAACGAGTTTTGGCCCTAATCCTAACGTCGAAAAACATTTTTTTTTAATTTTGAGGCATTTTTAGAAAAATTTTACTTATATTGGCCCACAATAAATTTTACCAAAAACAGCAAATTAGAAGATTTGAATCAGTGTTGTTAAAATTTGTCCTAAATTCGGATTTCACCAAAAATATCAACATTTATATTTTTTTACAATGTGAAATGTGAAACACTAATTCTGACTTAATTTTTTTAAGAAACAACACATTTGCATTTTTAAACACATTTGAATAATTGTTTAACAATTTTTGCCCCTTATTGGCTTATTTTCTTTCAAATGAATTTAATAACATTCTTAACAATTTGGCGGATATTTGTATCTAAACGGCCCTTTCTAGTAAAAAATCCGCTCATCTGTATTATCCAACAAGCATATAATGTTAAGCCATTATTCCCAAAATTCTTGTTGATAATGCTAATTTTAATAGAATTGGACTATTTTCCACAAGTTGCTCTTTTCTACTATGAAGTAAGTTTTTTCAAGAGCATTTTTAATTACTACAATGGCTAGTATTGAAATCCAAAAATTTTGCAGTCTTATTGTAAAATATTTCTTTTTCCTCAACAATTTAAAAAATGAAAAAAACTAGAAGCGATTTTTGCGAATAACAAAATGCCTTTACTAACTAGAAATATACTATTTTTAATTAAGGCCCATCTCTAACAGAAGTTACCTAGGGTTTTACTAGAGAGGTTATTTTTCACTAAACTCACATCTCTAGCAAAAAAACTGCATTTTTATTACATGTCATACCACCAGGGTGGAGGTATGACTGCTCCGGAGAACTTGGGCGCACAACTCTCAATCTATCCCTACTCCTAACTACATTTTTATTAGAGGTCATAGGCGTAGATAGCGATTAGACTGTACGATTTCATTTAAGCATCGCGACGCGGGATACATATATACGGGGTGTTCATTAGAAAACTTCATCTAGCAGGCTATGAAATTTTGACAGAAAAGGATGACAATCAAAGTAAATGGACTTTTGTTTCTCCATCCTTTTCTTTTGATATTTCACAGCCAACTAGATGAAGTTTTGTAATGAACACTCCGCATGAGTTCTGTGTTGAACCTATGTTTGTTTCAGCCTTGCTAAAGACTGAAACACAGTCAAAACGTCGGAATTTTCTCTGACCTTTACCCAGCACTATATATCTACTTTCACTATAAAGCCTCCGCTTCGATAGTATTTATTGATTAACCCTTGACGAAGCAAAACTTACAATAATTGAAAGAGTTGAGTGTTGTGAGAGACTACTACTTGACCCTCGGAGATGACCCATATCAGATACAATTAGCGGTGATCTTTGTCCAGACAGAATTCGCTCTAATCACCAAGGGTTTCCTTTTTAAACCGATACATTGTTACATATACACTGCTCCAACTTCAGTTTGAAGATAAACTTAAAAGTTTGACAAATGGGCATGGAGTTTTAACTTCAGACTAAGGAGACTAAATTGTGAGGATCTTACCATACACATATTCCTGTTATGAGGATGCTTTGTTTTCATTGTTGTTTCCAAATAACGGAGCTAAAGAGCAAAATTTGATCTATTCTAAAAGTAGAACCGCATATAAACAGTCCGAAGCCCCAATCTTTGAAACCCCCATTTTCACACACACACATACACGGGTCATAGCGATCGTTGGACCCTCCCTACTCACATAAAATAAACAGAGCTATAGCGGTTGTTGAGCCCCATCTACACACCCACACATACAGGCCATAGCGATTGTTGGGCCCCATTCATACACATATATACACGGCCTAGCGTTTGTTGGGCCCCATTTCCACTTACAACATATATACCCGGCTTAGCGTTTGTCGGGCCCTACTCATACAAGACACACGGGTCAAAGCGTTTGTTGGACCCCACACATATACATTTCGCCGTCAACTTAACGAATTTGCTTATTTAGTTACTTCGTTTTTCTAGGCCACAATGCCAAGCAATCGCCATTATAATAGTTTTTTATTGCTTAGAGACTTAAAGATTTCGACTTAAAAATCTATTAAAACTTGCCACCTTTCGGTTTTTTATTGCTAGAACCTTTATAGCTCGTGGCTTGCTTACCTACTTACTATCAGTCAATCGACGAAACATGGATACCCATTTTCTTATCCTACAATAAACCCCGTTAAGACTTTCCTTTTGCATGTGCGGCTCGTTAAGTCATCGTTACGGTCTTTTTACCAAATTGGTAATCAATCTTTACAATCCGGAAACAAAATTTGAACTGATTAAAACACCCTTTGAATGATATATTTGTACAAAATGATCTCGGGAAGCCACTGGCAATTTGTAAGTTCCTGCCAATTCGCAGAATTGAATTTCTAATTCACAAATGTAACTTGCAAAGCCTGTGAAACACGAGGCGTGTATACATAATATACAAGACAACGCCACTAAACAGAATCAAGTACGGGAAGCGACGTTTGAATTAGGTTCGAATTATGAATGTACAGGGTGTCCCAATAAGCGAGGTGAGCAGCTGTTTCTTCGAAAGTATTAATCGCAGGACTTCGAAAAGAAAAAATTGATAGTAAATGTGCTGGCAACTGGTCAGTTATAGAGACTGAATCGAAAGTATTAATCGTAGGACTTCGAAAAGAAAAAATTTACAATAAATGGGCTGTCATGTACAGCATTCCTCATTTTATCCTGATTACTAATTCACAAGTTTTAATTTTCGTGTAACTAATATCTCAACTTGGAAAACCCGACAGATTAAAAACCAAATCTGGGATTAAACTCGTTCTTCCTATATAATCACCTATAATTTATTGTTAAACCTGAAGCTGCTCAAATCTCAGCAAAACAAATTATTTCCCATTACTAACCAACTAGAAACATAAGAGCTTTCGAAAAGCCCTATTTGGGATCAACTATTACAAAAGGTAATCCGTCAAGAAAATTAATAACGTCAGTCCTTTCTTAACCTTGCAGATAAGATTTCAGGCAAACTAAGTACTGTTGGGCCCAAAGCGGTCTGAGGGTACAAGGTAGAGTTGTTAAAAATAGGCTCGATTCTGAGAATAATGGTCTTGACACCTTGAATCCCTTTATCAGGTAAAATTTTTTATCTGCCTTAGCGTGGTTATCTCGAAAGGTTTCAATAGCCCTTTGTGAGGGTAACGCATACGGCCTTTGCCTGTGCCTATCCGGAAAGTGTGTTTAAGATAATGGACTTCCTTTTTCAGGATTATGTGGGTTAAGCGCCATATTACGTATATGCAATGCGCTGGTGTGGGAGATTAGGTGAGCAAACAGAGCTTCAGCTGTAAATTTAAAGATCTGACGAAATGCCTTATCTTTAACCTCAATACAGGCACCTTTATTATGGTTCGATTCGTGGTTATCAAAAAAAAAAATGGGACAGCAAAAAAACATGGTCGCACAAATTCCCATTAAGTTACGTAAATGTTGACCATCATCACATTTAATTTAATATTCCGCACAACATACTGTAGGTAGAAAAAATAGCTTCTTTGTCTGACCCTGACGGATGTGGGATCGGTGACTGAAATATCCGTCTACATATTTTACAAAATCAAAGGTCTACCGACACCGAAAAATGTCCAATCCATAATATTAATAACACACCTTTACTACCTGTTCCCGAACGTTAGCACCTTAGCAATAGATAGGTACTAACGATTCCATTTTCACAGTTTCTAAGTATTTAATAACGTAATGAGTGCTTAATCGGTCGGCTGTACATCTAGCATGCACAGAGAGTTGCTGGACGAATACCAGAACAAAAGAAATGACACTTAAGGACTGGTACCGCGGCCGCTTTTGGTTCCGAGACGCCCAGCCAAGATTCTTGACGGTCGATCGAGTTTTTGCTCGGCACCAGTCAGCTCGAAAAGGCGCAGTCAATTAATTAATTAGAAGTTTATTTGCTGGTTATTGGAGTTAGTTTTTCAATCTATCAGGTGGCGGTTTATGTATATTCAGCAATTTTATTGGTCACCACTGAAATTGGTTTTGCTGGTATTGTAAACATAGCATACATACACTTTCATCTAGTTGGCTGTGAAAAGAAAAGGATGCAGAAACAAAAGTCCATTTATTTTGATTATGTCATCCTTTTCTGTCAAAATTTCATAGCCTGCTAGATGAAGTTTTATGATGAACACCCCGTAACAGTCATTATTACAATCATTAGTTGTTACATGTTACAAGTATATAGTAATATAACGTCTCTGTTTATGACCTTTAACCACTTGTATAGCACGAAAAGCAATAGGTACCTCTAAGTATTTAAGAAACTTAAAGTCTGATGAAAAAGAGCAGAAAGAAACAAAACCAGACGACATTTTTTCTGTTTCGGGATAACCAAGAGTTTCGAATTTGACACACTTTTGTTCTTGTGTTTGAAATAAAAACAAGTACAAAAGAGAACCTAAATTAGTCGAGTCCATAAAACGTTGAATGAAATAATCACGGATATAATTGTTCAGCAAGGTATAGTAATAAATAACTGAATTTATTTACGGCTGGTAAATGTGTAAAAAATTGACAATTATTGTTCTTAAAGTGGTTAATACTAAAATTGTTTGAAGTAGACAATAAAACTCCTAAAACATCTTCAAAAATCTGAAAAGCGACCTTCTAGAATGTCGCATGCTGAAAGATAGGAAAAAACAATCTACTCTCAAGAAGAAACTCAACGAGAAGCGTGATAATCACCAATCTCAGTCAATGTTGCTGCTCAAAATGTCATGAAAGATGACGAGTTTAAAGAAATCGAAAAAGTCAAATCTTCAGATTGTAAACAAACGTTGACTGGAATTCCAAGAATTTGGACGACCGCAAACCCAAGAATTTTTGAGAATCTCAAAAATGTCAGGGAAAGAAAGGAATTAACCTATTCAGCCTGGTAGCAAGAGTTATTGTCAGCCAAAACTGACAGCTATTGTTCTTAAAGTGGTTAATACTAATGTTTATTGTAGCATACATTAAAACTCTTTAAAACATTCCAAAAATCAAAAACTGTCCTAGAACGCGCGCATGCTGAAAGCCAGGAAAAACCAAAAAAAATTCTCAAGAAGAAACTAAACTAGAAAGGTAACACCCATCAATCTCAGAGGTAATGAAAGGTGACGAGTATATAAAGAAAGCGATAAAGTCAAATCTTCAAACTGTCAACAAGAGTTGTTCCTCTCACATTTTTTAAAATCTCAGATATGTCCTAAAATAAAGAAGAAAGGTAAAAAAGGTCAACTTCAGATATTATCATCCCTGGAAGAGGCACACTGAAAAGCGATTTACTCGCTTTTGCTAGGCTTCTCGCTAGCATTCCATAAAATGTCTAAATTTTCAAAGTTTTCTCAATTTCATTCATATTAATTTTTGAAAATTTTGCTTTAAGTACTTTTTTTCTTGATACTGTATATCCTGCTATTTCTTCATTTATTTACCTTTCACTATTCACTGTTTTTTCCACTTTTGCCTTTGTCTACTTTTCGAATGTTTTTGATTCTGATTTATAGATTATGATTAATCTGATCATTAATTTTTTGTTTTCGTCTTCTTTTTTGTTGCTTAATTTTTTTTATTTTTGTCTTTCCGCATTTCTATCTTGTCTTATTTCCCCCCCTTTAATAATCTTTTCAGTTTTTGCTTTATTCACCTATTTTCGATTTTTAAGTCATAGTTACATCAGTTACAAGCGTTGAACACAAAAATGCGCAGCAATTTTGTCAAAAACCGACCTTCTAGAATGCTGCAAGATGAAAGATCAAAAGAGAATCTTAAAAAAGAAGCAAATAACTTGGAAACTAAACCAGAAACCTGACTCCCACCAATCTCAGATGTAATGAAAGATGACGAGTTTAAAGAAATCGAAAAAGTCAAATCTTCAAATTGTCAACAAGACTTGTTCTTCAAACATTTTTAAAAATCTCGGAAATGTTCTAAAGAAAAGGAGAACAACTTCAGATAATAAGTCAATACCATAAACACATTATCATCCCTGGATGTGGCACACTGTGAAAAGGAACATTCTCGCTTTTGTGAAGTTTCTCGCTATCATTCTATAAAATGCTTTAATTTTCAGGGTTTCTTTAATTTCATTTACATTAATTTTTTTGTATTTCGACTTTATTTATCGTTTTTTTTTCTTTTCTTGATATTGTATATTCTGCTGTTTTTTCCTTTATTTACCTCTCACGATCCACTTTTCTACTTTTCGAATTATTTTAATTCTGATTTGTAGTTTATATTTAATTTACTTTTAAATTTCGTTTTCATTCTCGACTTATTTTTTGTTGCTCAATTTTTTGTTACTTTCACATTTCGACGTTTTATCATATCTTAATTTCTACTTTAATAATCTCTTAATTTGTTCCTATTGCTTTATTCATCTATTTTCACCTTTACGTCATCATTATATAGCTAAAAGCTGCTGTGATATTGTAAAGTTGTGTCGCAATTTTCTTCTGAACTTAATAGCTCTATTAATTAATTAGATAACTCTTATTTGGAATATTTATTTTCAGATTAAAAAAAACTTTGTCAGGGCTAGTGGAAAATTATTGTAGTTTTCTCTGGAGCAATTATGGATGAACAAAAATTGTAAAATGTAATGGAAGACCGGTGAGATGTTCTGTAGAACAGGAGCAGGCGACATCCACCAGCCTATTAGATTTAATACGGCATGACAGAGGGCTCTCAGTTCAAGAACCACCCCAAATTGCTCTGTACCTCGTAGGTTATAGGAACCAGAACGAAGTGTAAAGAGTAGGTGCTCACGGTCTCCAATTTGTCGACCAGCCAAAGGTCTGCTGATGAGGGGTAGACCCCGAAACTAGTATGCAGATGGGTTGATCGACAAATGTACCCTTCTCACTTTCTCTTCACTTTCACACCTTCTCTTTACACCTCGTTCTGGTTCAGAGCAAAATGAGCTGCTTCTCGAAGTGAGAGCCATCTGTCATGCAGTATTAAATCTAATACACTGGTGGATGTCGCCTACCCCTGCTCTGTACAACATCTCACCGGTCTACAGTACGTTTTTGGCTTTAAGCCGCTAACTCACGGTCTCCAATTTGTCGACCAGCCAAAGCTGTGCTGATGAGGGATAGATCCCGAAACTAGTATGCAGATGGGTTGATCGACAAATTGGTGACCACCTAATCTTTACACTTCGTTCTGGATCCGATACCTGCGAGGTACAGAGCATTGTCGGCATCCTCTCGAACTGAGAGCCATCTGTCATGCAGTATTAAATCTAATACGCTGGTGGATGTCGCCTGCTCCTGCTCTGTACAACATCTCACCGGTATTCCGTAGATATTTGGCTTTAAGCCGCGAACTCACGGTCTCCAATATGTCGACCAGCCAAAGCTGTGCTGATGAGATGGTAGACCCCGAAACTAGTATGCAGATGGGTTGATCGACAAATTGGTGACCACCTACTCTCTACTCTCTAAAATGTAATATGAGAAAGTATGAGCAATAAGACAAAAAAAGACGAAAGCAAACGCAGAAAAGGGAAAATATGACAAATACAGAAACACAAACTGAGAGAGAAGAAATACCTATCCTTGGGCCTTCTAAACGGCAATGCAGGATCTACCAGCCGAAAACGACCCATTTTAAATGCTCATAACTTTTAAACCAGATGTAGTAGTCACCTGAGGTTTCCGCCAATTTTCTCTTAGTATAACGTTTTTTTTAGTTGCTTCCACATTTTGCTTATACACTGGGAGTAGAAAAAATGCCTTTTTCCAACATCGAAACCAGATCAATAATAAAAACATAAAAGTTATTTCGGACTAGATTCCAGAGAAAACCGCCAAGCGAAAAGTATTAAAAAATTACATCAGACATTTTCAATACCTGGATACTTGGAGAACAAGAGGCCAAAAAGTAATATGTTTAATCCTGAATTCTGATTTAGGCGAACTTTTGGCACCTCCATGTTGGAATTAATAATCATAAAGTTGTAGGGTTTGCGCATCAGAGAATTCAAGAGCTTTCAACGAGTTTCAATAAGATATTCCAAAAATAAAGTTTAGAGCTGTGATCTTTAATCAAAAAATAGATGAACACGTTTTCTTTAAATGAACCAGCGGTAACACAGTTAAGACAGGATGGAATCTTGGAGGAGTTCCACTTTCATCAAGATGATGCTTCACCTCATATTCTCATAATAGCAAGAGCATCAGTAGATATGACATATGAGGCGCCACTGTTTTAGAATGAGCACCTTACTCTCCTGACTTGACCGTTACAGACTTTTTTTCTGGGGTTATATTAATGAGAAATGCTATAACCTCCTGCCCAAGAATTTGATGATCTTAAGAGGAATATTAGTAACGTAATTGAAACGATTCCCCAGGACGTGTTATAAAATTCATTCAACCATTCACTGGTCCGACTTCATAAATGTGTGGAGCAGAACGGCCAACGTATACAACAGCTTTTCTAGATTTCTACGTTCTTTATAAATTTATCAAGATCTGCCCATTCGCTTTGTAAATATGGTAATAAAAAATACGTTATCAGAACACCCAGATTCCTATGTTTAATTTTTTACAAATAAAACCTCTCGTTTCAAGTCGAATATTTATTGGTATGTATATATATTTAATGCATACCTTGGACGAGATTCCTAATTGTGGCGTTGTAATATATAAGGTGTTCAATTAAAAACATTTTGTTGTCAAAACCAGGGAATTTTTCTACATCCACTGCATCAGTGTCGACCGATACCAAGTAGAAAAAACTTGACCAACAGAAAAGAAATGGCGTGTACACCAAGCTTAAAAGTTATAAGCATTTAAAATGAGTCATTCTAGGCTGGGACATCCTATATAGTATTGGTTAAATCGGAAAACATTTTCAACCACCACAATTAATAATAGAGATATATCTGAGTTTAATTTAAATTGAAATAGGCAATTTTACCCAAACCCATACCAGGCCACAATATTTATTATGACTTATTGCCAGAACTAGCATTTTATAGAGCTATAGAGCCTTTTTTTAGTTTTTAATCTTGTTCAAATTAGCGATATCGATAGAGCCGCCCATCCCTATGTAGCCACGTGTAACTGACGTCTTCGCGTGCGGTTAAAAAAAAATGAGTATTTTAAGCCTCAATCCGGGATTAAGGCGAAAATAAAAGACTCCACACAAAGATCCCGGGCTCCTTTTCACTCTCTGCTGGGACTCATTAAAAGGACTTTTTGAAGTTTATGACTTTAATCTTAACGCTGGAGCCATCCATTGTTGGTGCACTAGTTTTTCTATGCACAATGGAGTGGATTTTTAAATATTCAAAAAATACTTTAGATATTTGCATTTCATTGTTACCTTGCCCCCAGTAGGTAGCTAGGATACATTGCTAACTGACAACTGGATTTGCGTTATCCACAAAATGTTGCGAAAAGTGGAAGGCTACCACGTGGTAGCTAAATTAACCCGGAACAAAACCAAAAATAAACTTATTGATAAAAACGTAAAAACATAGGATTTAATGTCCGAGTCTCCATGACCTGGGGCAATAGCGCCGCTAAAAATAATGTGTATTAGTGGCCCATAAAGCGCGATATAATGATCGGTAAGCCGTTCATAAAACAAACAGAGAGCGATATATTTGCGCTCTTCGCTAAAAACGACGGGATCGATTCAATGTTGTTTCTTTTTGAAAGCGATTTTAACGTCAATAGGAAGCGTAACAGAACCAGGACTGTATTGGTTTTTGTTCATTGCCGACCCTTCTTGCGATCGGTTTCGTATAGAACAAGTGGCTTCTGGCTCCCGTTTGGGAATGGAAAGAACCCTCGGCCTATATGGAGTTCGTAATAATAGCGAAAAAGCAGGTTCTGGGACCCACAGACAGACAGCTGCAAAACAGACCCGTCGCCATTGTCGACATCCACATGGCAGTCGGTTTTCCGGCCAGCTGCCGCCGTCTATGGCGCAGATGATCGAAAGTCGCACGGCCCTAGATCTGCTCTACCTGGAGGCCAACCTATGCATCTCTCTATATTCATTATAATATTTACCAGCAGTTCTAGTTATATTACTCGCGTATCTTACAAATACCAAAAAAGTAAGAAAACCTTCTGAATAAAATAAAATATTAATTATCGAGATATAACTAAGTGGCATAAAACCGAAAAGATTCCATTCTGTGTTTGGCTAATCAAGCGATTAATTTCGAAATTTTTTGTGTCTTGTTCTTCTCCAGGGACCACCTATCGGTAAATTAAGAGCGAAATAGTTGGTCGGGCGCCAACCCCGACCCATGCAGGTATCTGGGAACCAAATTTAGGTTGAACCACCAAATCAAAAGCGAAACAAAAACAGCCCGACTAAATAAACCAAAAACGAACCCGCTGCCAGGTAAACCTTTTGAAAAAGCCGAAACTTCTTCAGTGGCGTGGCTCGCCTACCGCTTTCAAAACGCCGCCACCACTGGATCTTTCTGTTGCTACGCCAGTGGTGGTAATATTTGGGACCCAAGACTTTTTTTTTCTCGACCCGATCAGTTTCTAAACTTTTTGCTTAAAAGGTTACCGGAGGAATTGTTCGGGCGAATCTGACTTGCAAATTAGAGGATCGGCAGGGTATATACGAAATTAATGCAATCAAGTTAGACCCGCAATAAACATTACCGGTCTTTAAATGTCAATTAAAGTGGTAGGCAGTGATTTTTATGGGGTTCCCATTGAAGTCAGATCAGATGATCAAGGTCCAGCGGCGCAATGTCAATTAAGTTACACACCTCTCTGAAACAGGTACAGGGTGCCCTAAAAATAACACGACTTTAAAGTATCACGTCTCTATCTTGTACTTATCGCGTTCGCCGATTTATGTTCACGAGGACTTACTTAAATCTTACTAACTAGGACAACGATTAGGTTCGATTATGGTGTATTATTACTCAAACGAGGTGAAATTACTCTCAAAAAAATTACGCATAAAAACCTAAAGTAAGTTATTCCATATGGATGCTTACAAACGAAAACTTTCAAATAACTTAAAATGAAACAAACAGAAACTTTCGGTAAGGAAAATAACTTAGACAAAACAACATAATGTATCGATCGTTTGTGACGCAATTTGGAAGGTCTTTCTTATACTTCGCTATAATACAGTCTTTCTTATATTCCCCATGGATTAGAGGTAAAGATTAGAGTTTAATTCTCCTAGCGGCATTAGTTGCTTTGATAAAATACTCTCTGGAAGCTGACAAAAATTTAGTACAACCGCCAATCTTCTCGTGTCGTTTAGATATTGCAGAAATTAACTTGGTAACACTTAGTATGTTCAATCAGGATTTTTTCTGGAAGCAGGCAAAAATTTAGCTCTCCTTGACGAAGAATTAATATCTTAATAATTCAATAGTCTCTTCAATCTTCTACAACCATCATTCTTCTTGTATCAATAATTCTACATTGCTGAAATTGACTTGGTAACACTTCTTTTCTCAATTACATATCACAGCAATTTATTGACCAGTTAATAAGTTCTATTAGGGAGACGAAATATTATTTAACAATAATTCTCTCAATCTTCTAAAATCATCTTACCTCTTGTTCTTTTAGATATTGCAGAAATGAATTGGTACACTTAATAAGTTTTATCAGGAATTTAAGCTCAACTCAAAGAAAAATTAAGTTGCTAAATCAATAAACACTTCTTTTCCTCTTGTCTCAAGTAGATAGTAAAGAAATTGACAGCAAACACTTAATAAGTTTTATCAACAATTTTCCAAGAAGTACAAGAAAATTAAGCTCAACTTTACGAAATAATATGTTGCCAGTTAAATAGATCCTTTATTTTTTTCAACCACCTTTCTTCTTGTCTCAATTTGATATTGCAATATTTCAGAAATTGACCGGTACCACTCAATAAGTTCTATCAGGAATTTATCTGGAATGAGGAGATAGTTAAGTTCAACTTGTTATCTGGAATCAGGAGAAAGTTAAGTTCAACTTGACAAAGAATTCAATAGTCTCTTTGATCTTCTACAACCACCTTTCTTCTTGTCCCAGTTAGATATTGCAAAAATTGACTTGGTGACACTTAGTAAGTTCCATCAGGAATATTTCTGGACATAGACGAAAATTAATCTCAACTTGACGAAGGTTTAAGCTGTTAAATCAAAAATTCTTTTCCTCTTGTCTCAATTAGATATTACGGAAATTGTAGTAAGTTCTATAAGGAATTTAACTGGAGATAGAAAATTAAGCTGAATTTGACGAAACTATATGTTGCTAATTCAATAGTTCCTTTATTCTTTTCAACCACCTTTCTTCTTGTCTCAAATAGATATTGCAGAAATTGACTGGTAACACCTTAATAAGTTCTATCAAGAATTTTTCTGGAAGCAGGCGAAAACTAAGCTCAACTTGACGAAGAATTAACTTGCTAATTCAATAATTTATTCAATCTTCTACTACCGCCCTTGGCCTTGTCTCCATTGAATATTACAAAAATTGACTTGGTGACACTCAATAAGTTCAATCAGGAATTTTTGCTGATGCTAATTCAATAATTCTCTTCCACTTGTCTCAGTTAGATATCACGGAAATTGACTGGTAAGACCTAATAAGTTCTATCAGGAATTTTTCTGATGGCAAACGAAAATTAAGCTCATATCGACGAATTCAATAATTCAATAATTCTTTCAATCTTCTACAACCACCTTCCCTCTTGTCTCAATTAGATAGTACAAAAATCGATTGGTACGCTTAATAGGGTGTATCAGGAACTGGCTTGGAAACAGACGAAGTTAAATTCAATTTGAAGAAGTAAGTTGCTACTGCTTCAATAACTTCTTCAATCTTCTACAACCATCTTTCTTCTTCTATCGATAATTAGATATTGTAGAAATTGATTCGGTAAGCGGAACAAAATTAAGCTCATCTTGACGAAAATATATGTTGCTAATTCAATAGTTCCTTTATCCTTTTCAACCACCTTTCTTTTTGTATCAATTAGATATTGCAGAAATTGACTGGTAACACTTAATCCAGAAACATTCTTGAGAAGGTCTATGCAGCAGAGAAAAGTTAAGCTCAACTGGACGAAGAATTAAGTTGCTAATTGAATAGTGTCCTCAATATTCTACAACCACCTTCTTGTATCAATAATCAGATATTGAGAAATTGACCTGGTAATACTTAGTAAGCTATAACAGGAATTTTTTTGAAAAGTGGAAAGGTTATTGACAAGTACCACTTAATAAGTTTTATCAAGAATTTATCTGGAACCAGGAGAAAGTTCAACTTGACACAGAATTCAATAGTTTCATTAATCTTCTATAACAATGTTTCTTCTTGTCCCAATTAGATATGGCAAAAATTGACTTGGTGACAGTTAGTAAGTTCCATGAGGAATATTTCTGGACGTAGACGAAAATTAAGCAAAAATTTGACGAAGAATTATGTTGCTAATTCAATAATTTTTTCAACATTATACAACCACTTTTCCTCTTGTCTCAATTAAATATTGCAGAAATTGATTGATACACTTAATAAGTTCTATCAAGAATTGATCTGGAAGCAGGCGAAGTTAAGCTTAACTTGCCGAAGAATTAAGTTGCTCGTTCAATAGAGTCTTCAATCTTCTACAATCACCTTTCTCCTTGCATCAATAATTAAATATTGTAGAAATTGACTGGTAACACTTAATACGTTCTATCAGGAATTTTTCTAGAAGCAGACGAAAATTAAACAAAACTTGATGAAGAATTAGGCTGTTAATTCAATAATTATCCTCCATTTGTCTCAATTAGATATCACAAAAATTGACTGGTAAGACTTAATAAATTCTACCAGGTAATTTTCTGATGGCAAACGAAAATTAAGTTCATATTGACGAAGCTTTAAGTTGCCAATTAAATAATTCTTTCAAACTTGTACAACCACCTTCTCTCTCATCTCAATTTCAGTTGCAGAAATCGATTGGTACACTTAATAAGTTCTGTCAGGAACTGGTTTGGAAAAAGACGATGTTAAGCTCAACTTGAAGAAGTAAATTGCTACTGCTTCAATAATCTTTTCAATCTTCTACAACCATATTTATTCTTGTATCAATAATTAGATATTGTAGAAATTGATTTGGTAAGCGAAACAAAATTAAGCTCAACTTGAAAAAAAAATATGTTGTCATTTCAATATTGCAGAAATTCACTGGTAACACTTAATCCAGAAAAAATCTTGTGAAGGTCTATGCAGCAGACGAAAGTTAAGCTCAACTTGACGAAGAATTAAGTTGCTAATTCAATAGTCTCCTCAATATTCTACAACTACCTTCTTGTATCAATAATTAGATATTCCAGAAATTGACTTGGTAATACTTAGTAAGCTCTAACAGGAATTTTTGCTGAAAACATTGAAAACTGGAAAGGTTCTGGATTATTAAGTTCAACTTGCCGAAGTATTGTTACTACTTCACTAGTTTATTTAATCTTCTACAACCATCTTTATTCTTGTCCCAATTAAATTTTGCAAAAATTGACTTGGTGACACTTAGTAAGTTCCATCAGGAATTTTTGTGGAAGCAGGCAAAAATTAAGCTCAACTTGATGAAAAATTAGGTTGCTAATTTAATAGTTCTGTTTCACTTGTCTCAATTAGATATCACAGAAATTGACTGGTAAGACTTAATGAGTTCTATCAGGGATTTTTCTGATAGCACACGAAAATTAAGCTCGATTTAACGAAGAATTAAGTTGCTTATTCAATAATTTTTTCAACCTTATACAATCACTTTCCTTCTTGACTCAATTAGATATTCAGAAATCGATTGCTACACTTAATAAGTTCCATCAGGAACTGGTTGGCAAGTCTGTTTCGAAGATTGACGAAGAAGTAAGTTGGTACTGCTTCAATAATCTCTTCAATCTTCTACAACCATCTTTCTTCTTCTATCAATAGTTAGATATTGTGGAAATTAATGTGGTAAGCAGAACAAAATTAAGCTCATCTTGACGAAAACTTTTCCTCTTTCTTCCTTGTCTCAATTAGATATTGCAGAAATTGACTGGTAACACTGAATAGGTTCTACCAGGAATTTTTCTGGAGATGTTCTAGAAAATTAAGATAAATTTGTTGTAGGATTAAGTTTAGCAAGTTAAAGCAATTAACTGTAAAATTTTGTTTTAATATCTTAAGTGATATCGGAGAAATTAAAAAATATCGATTCTTTATACAATTTGAACACTTTGAATTTCGAAAACAAACTTGATTTCGACAAAAGTGTATAGGACCTTTTTTATTATTTTACATTCCTCTGTAGCTTGTTACTATACGTCGTACTTTTTTTCAATGTCAGATGTCATCCTGTATAGTGATTTTGACAAAGGTTGTTTAGAAATTGTAAACCTGTACATTATAAGTACGTAAGTTATGTAGTAGTAGCCACAGCAACAGAGTACATAACGGATACTATTTTTTAATCACTACTCATGGTAATCGTTCAACAAGCGTGCGTTATCTGCACGAAATTTTTGAAAAATTTTATAATAAAAAAAACGCATACGGACCAAATGATAAACATCCCACAACTCGTAATCAATACCAAGAAAATCAATGAAACCATGCAAACAAAATAAAACAAATGAAATTAGATATTTACTGCCATTCATTAACAAAATAATCAACTTAGCAACTAATAAAAACCATATTACATAATCTCATAATATCATTGTGTATGGGAGCTTTCAGTTTTCCAATAAGAAAAATATTTGGTTAACCAAAAGTAGTTTTGACGAAAATTAAAGTTTATTCCAACTTTTTAAAATGGTCACTGAATCCCATCAATTATGTACCATTATTTATCAACATAACAATAACCCATTCAGTTATTTTTGTCATAAAGTACGCGTTGGAAATCTGACTTTGACATTTCTATCGTATCCTCTCAGCATCTGCCAAAAAGAGATAGGAATAAAAAAAATGATTATTTCAACCAAAAATAAGTGAATGAGGTATACATTAACACTGCACAACAAATATCGATACAGAGCGTGCAACTCTATCGACCGTCCGTTGGTCCACGTCAAGCCCACCACTCTAGAAAGTTCATAACAATCGTCGAAAGTGCTAGACTTATCCTCACGAGTCAAGGCCTCTCACACCGATGATGACTCGCCCCGTATAAATTATGAATGGATGCCGGCCTTTATGATAATGAGTTTTGGTAATGTGAATGGCGGCTTAGCGCATTAGGTATTGCCTGTTTACATACCGAATAGAATGCGTTATGAGGTGTTATAATAGGCTTCAGTGTGGGGTCAAAATTTATTTTTTTTTCCCAGAGAGGTACATTGTACCTACAATGTTTCCTGATGAATAAGTAAATCAATGAGCTAAGGCACTCCCATTAATATATGCAAGTAGCTTATCAACTAAATTAAATTTATCGTTTCGCACCACAACAACTGATAACCAAAAAAAATTAGTACAAATTGTGTGTAATTAAAACTAAATAATTTTAATCAGCTAATTTACTTTTACAATAAACAATGCCACAGATAAAATTTGTAAGTACTGGAAGTCGAGGTTCGACAATTACTCTAAGTACGTCCGGTGGTGGTCACCGGCGACCAAATCGGGCGCGCAGGAAGGCCTTACGTTTGGGAAACGCACCGTGAAGAAGCAAAGACCTTCACGGGTGTGCACCGGAGCCCCCTGGCGTCTAATAACATTCTCTAGGGGGCCTTGAACGTGAACTAACGTTTGTTGTTTATTCCTTCGCGAGGTGGGTTCACGTGTTTAATCTTTGCACCATTGTGCAATCAGATCTGAAGTAATACCAATAAATTATCGGATATTTGGGTACCTACGTGTCCACGATACTGACCTTAGGCTGATAATATCAACATTGAAACTCGGCCAGTTAAGTAATGGATCACCTTCGATTATTTCATAAAAAGGTTGCATTATCATCGACTTCGTACGTAATGATTAAGGTGTCCCCAATATTTGGTTGCAAATTGTCTTGTCTGCATATATGGACGCTTGTTTGGCACAGAACCCATTCATAAACCAGTTGTTGTGGTGATATTTTTTTTTATTAATGCGCTTATCAGAGGCGTAAAATATATCAAAGAAACATGGTCGGTACGTTTTATCGACTATTTAAGTAAATATAGACGTTTTCCGAGAAAAATCTCGGGTTCTTGTGTATTTTGCCTTTAGCACATGTGTGCCCGTTTGGTTGAGGTTGAAGGTCGGACATGTCGGAGCCTGTAAATCCCATTTCCGGTAGCATCCTTGTCAATAAACGGACTTTTTTTTTTTGATATTGATGGATCAGTTCAACGCAACTGCCAATATTCAGTGATATTAATAACATTTTGAGCGTCCACTGATACCTAGTTATAACTTCCTCTTTGAATTACTTTCTTTTCTAAATGAGTATAATTCCAAATGTTGTTTCTATATTTTCTTTGGAGAACTGTAAGGAGCATTCAGTCAAAAGAAAAAGAAGAAAATACAAAAGTTAATTTACATTGATTATATCAACCTTTTCAATCAAAAATGCATAGCCTTCTAGATGACGTTCTGTAATGAACACCCCGTACTTTCAGTTGATTTACGTAATTTTTTATTGCAATGGATATAGACAAACAATTTTTTTTTGCCTTTTAGCACAAATCAAAAATTCTTGAAACTAGGAAAAAAATAAACAACTAACACATTCTTTAAAAACAGAGTAGGTATCGGAAATGACCTAGTTCCTGACCAAAATCGTTTTTCAATAAAGCTTTGGAAACTGTTCAAGAAATTAAAAATATCTACATATTTTCTCAAGTGTAATCAATTGTCTTATTAATACCAACCGCCTTTTAAAGTTTTCTAAGATCCCCAAGAATCACCTAACTTAAGATACAAGGTGAATAAATTTCGATAAAAAATAAGAGAGTTGGTTGAATGGAAGCAACGAAGAAAATTTTCATACTGCTAAATGCTCCTAAAACTGAGACAATCACCAAAATGTCTAAAAAAAAATAAAAACCACGAATTTCACTTCATTGTAGCAGCCCTCTATCCCATTCCCCAATTTCGTTTTTGCATAATCATCAATTTGTTATTTTAGATAAATCCTGACCTGACTTTTGGTAAAATACATCGACTTTTTCAAGTCGAAACGACATAAAATAATAACTTATTAAGTTTCATCTTTCTTGAATTTAAAATGGGACTGGAAATTATAAGAAAAACATCCAGCGATGTGTGTAAAATTGAAATGTTGAGATTATAAAGATTACATAAGATTTAAACGTTACTAAATTTAATTATAATGCACTTTATCTTATGGAGAGATATGTATATTTCATGAAATTTATAATCTGATGGAATTTTCGGAAATATTCGGCAAACATTCGCCAATAATACTTTTTAGTTGACGGTATGCGTCATGTGTAGGTTTTGCATTTGAAGGTATTCAACAATAAAACACTTCTGTGGATTACATTCTAAATACCTTAATAAACAATTAAATAATCCTCTTCCATTATTGGTTCTGTTCTCTATTTTGTGTGTACCATAAAAATGACATTAATTTATTTACAAAAAGATATTAATTTATACAAAAAAATATTAAACTTTCGGAGGCAAGAAGAAAACTTTCGGAGGCAAGAAGAAAATAAAAATAACTTGAAAATCAGCAATTAAAAAATTTCTAAAAGTCCCCAAAAGGTTCTCAAGGGTTCATTGTGCACTTATTTTGGGTTATAGAATCTAACCCCGGCTGTCGAATGCCTTTGGGGGCATTCCACTTTTGTTATAGAATTCTACATACATATGGTGTTTCCGAAAGGTGTTGCCAAACTAGAGGGTTATAGAGAACCTCAAGTCATACAAATTTGAGATACAGGGAGTCAAAGAAATATTATTTTATCACTAATGTATATTTTATAAGTAAAGTGTCTATCTGATTGTTATATTTAAGGAACTGTGTGATATAACAGACAACTGATTTTGTTTAAAGTACCTCTTTTGCATAGAAACTTGTGTGGTTGGTTTCAAATTGCAATTTTTCCCAGTGGGGAGAAATCAGGGACAAAACAATCTCACCGAACCCCAAAATCTACGCCTCTGGAACATAAAAAATATGCTTGAACACTCATAAAATACGTCTAGATAATGGTAAACCACGTAAAAAAGATTGTCCTTCTCAAATGGTTCTTCAAAAAAATAATTCTTAGATACCCTGTAACCCAAAAACCTTGCGTTTGCTGATATTGGTTTGTAAGAAATGTTGTATGATTTGGAATCCTCTATAACCTCCTAAAGTTTGGCCAGAATTTGACCAGAACACCGTGTATATAACAAGGGGTGTGACGGGATCATGCCTTGAAACACCGGGTATACAACAACATACACATGGAGTGTAACGGGGGTCACGCCATAGAGGCTACCTTTTACTAGAATCGGTCATATCAAGCGTCATAAACGGGAGATAGATTGTAGTAACTGGTCCTTCATACCCAGCTCTTACTCAAGGCTCCAAGCGCCACACCCTGGGAAACTGTGTTGACCCACAGGCTAATAGAGTAGAGTATATGGCGAACACTGATGTTAGGCAGCAGCCACAACAGTACCATGCAGTGGTGGCAAAGACGGACTTCATACTCAGTGCTGTAATTGATGTGGGAGGCGCAGCTGTAACAGCTTCCAACGGTGACGCCATTAACAGCGTCACCTTTAGGAGGTTTTTTTTGGGTCGAACCTCTTTAAAGAGGGTCTTCACACAGTCCTTCCATCGTTGTCTCTTTTCTTCAGCGCCCACCAAAATTTTGTCATTGGCATCTCCCAAAACAACCTGCTGCTGTTTACGCTGCGTGTTGGTAAACTCCTTGATTTTTTTGTGGAGATTGAACAGGTCGTGCTTATCTTGTAGTGCCTCGATTTCAATGCACCTTTCTGTTAACCACGAGGAGTAGATTGGTAGCATGCAGTTCGGATTTAGGAACGGAATGGGTACGCGCGAGGCTCTCTTTACACTCAACGTTCTGACGCAGCGGTGCAGGGACATGAATGGATATATATATACGCATGTTTTATTGACTACCGTAAGGCATTCGACTGCGTTTCACACCAGAGATTTGCTGAGAATGCTGAGATCCTCAAATCCATTGGTGTTGACGAGGGAGACTTGCGCATTATCACCCAACTATATTGGAATCAGACGGCGGAACTCAGAATAGAGGGCGAAACATCTGAAGAGGTAGAGATTCGGAGGGGAATGAGAGAGGGTTGTGTTCTGTCTCCCCTTCTTTTCAATATATATTCCTGAGGATGTGAGAGAGGGCATTAAGATCAATGGCATTTGAGTTAACAACATACGCTTTGCTGATGACACGGTCGTGCTTGGTGACAGCCTGCCCCATCTCCAGAGCATGATGAACCGTATTGTCGAACATAGCATGCAGCACGGACTACAAATGAAAGCTGCAAAGACCAAGGTTGTTATATTCTCCAAGACACCAAAACTAGCAACCCTCAGAATTAACAACGCGGTTGTACAACAAGTCTCGGCCCTAAAACATCTTGACGCGCTCGTCAACGAAACCAATGAAGATCTTGCAAGGATCGAACAGGCCAGACGCTCATTTACGCCAATGAGGATCTTCTTCGCTTGCCGTGACCTGAGTCTGCAGCTGCGTATGCGAATACCATGCTGCTATATCTTCCCGGTCTTTCCATATGGATGTGAAAGCTAGACTTGCACCGTGCACAGAAAAATGTTAAAACTCGTCATATTGAAATATTTCGACATCTACTTTGCCTCAAAAGTTAATATTAACGAATAGTAATGGGGGAATGAGGGGGGGGGGGGGATCTCAAAGTTGAAATTTTGTTCTGATATTTGATATGTAATTTTTGCAAAAATCGGTCCAAATGCCCTTCTGGGTAAAGTTTAGACAGCAAGAAAAATTTCTGCAATCGATAACACACAGTTCCTAAAATTCTTTGATAATACATGCCAAAATGGCCGACAAGTGTGTTTAATAAAGTATTTAGACCTGAATTGGTCATACACCTCAAGATCTGTGGCTTAAATTAAGGGGTGAAGACTTCGAAACAACATGTCTGTTGTGAAGTCTAAT
Organism: Taphrorychus bicolor; assembly: GCA_951812265.1. Taxonomy (NCBI): domain Eukaryota; kingdom Metazoa; phylum Arthropoda; class Insecta; order Coleoptera; family Curculionidae; genus Taphrorychus; species Taphrorychus bicolor. The sequence continues at coordinate 8,388,094 of OX638300.1, forward strand.
GAATCACATTCCAAATCTATTTATCAAAATTTTACAACGAAGAATCTCCACATGACAGGCAAAGTACAAATATCACCAGACATGCAGTGAGTACATGAGAAGAATTATGTATGTTTCTTTTATTGACTACTAGAATGTGTTTGACATAATAAAATATAAAAAAAAGTGTATAAAGTTATGAAACTTTATATATTAGAGTATCTTTAAATCGTGAAAAAAATTGATATAGGGAGATATTGCAGCACCTTATGGGTAACAAAAACACAAAAACAGATTGCAACAAAATATATATCAATGCCAAAAAGACCAAACTAAAAATGATGAAGCAAAGGAAACATAACAACTACTGTCAACTTTATAAACAATCAAAACCATTAGAAAGAATGAGCTCTATTTATCCCGTAAAAATTATTGTAAATGAACAATGGGAAATATAAGCCTTGTTTTGACGTTCAATACTAAATCAAAACTTCTGCAATGTTATGCATTTTCTTAGGTTAAAGCAGGACCCTGACAAATTCAGTAGATAGACCATATAACAAATAAAAGTTCTCAGGATGATAATTGGACACCAATTCTTAGAATAAGACATGTTAGGACATATTTTATGTTTTGCAGTCTATGCTGTAAAGAAGAGAACCAATTTGAGAGCCTGGTTAAGCATGAATAGTACTGAATTATTGCAGGCAGCGGTAAACGAATGAAAGAGTTATCTATAATAATAAGCTAATTACCATAACAAAGGAAGCTTAAGATCTAGAAAAGTAATAATACCGAAACTGAAATACCCTAAATACTGAAATTGATTTGAATTTAAAAAAATCTCACAAAACTAATAACAAGAATTTTAAATGTCTTTGATCCGATCCATGGCCACAAGTTACCAAAGCACGCAATTACTTTGCGAATTTCCGGACCGAAACCGCATTTGATATTGCTTGCTCGTTTAAATTTTGATATGGTTTCTAGACCAAACCTCGTTAAATTGTTTGCCGATCGAAAAGAAACCAGTATTTTAAAATCCTTGACCGTATGTTTGGGTATGTCGTTTAATAACTTAACCGCCACTTCTTTTTTACTGGCTGCCTGGGGCGTACGAATTTTATTAAAACAAATTTTTTTATAAAATAGGACAACCGCGAACAAAACAAATATTAAATAATCCGCAGTGATCAGCCGAATAAAAATTGAACAACACGTACGTTATCTAAAATTTATGTCCTTATTCCGTAATGTAAAAGGCAAATATTGACAGTTGATAGGTAAAAACTAAATCATCAAAAGGTACTTGGGACTTCTGTTTGACCTTGAAAAACATCTGGAAAAATTGAATAAAACAAACCTAAAGTGTCGTCTATTACGATTAATTTTTTGAAGGCTAATTACCTCGCTGTATCGACCCTGACAGGAACCAAAGACCCCAGCTGAAACAATTACTAGATCGTTGGGTCAGGATGAAGATAGACCGCAAAACAACGACTTCAACTTGCCGTTTCATTTCGCAGATTTGGTCGAGTTTACTTCCCGCCTTTGTTGAATTAGCTCATTAACAACAATAATAACAAATCGTCTTAGAAGTCTCCGGCGTAAACTCAGCCATTTTCAGGAGGATATGAGTACGTTGACGCGTTTTCTGTATAGGTAACTACGTTGAAATCTATTTAAACAGCTACAAAACAAAGAGAGAATGGCAGAGTCGTTGGCCCGGAGTTTTACATAAAGATGCTCCCATGGCGTCGCGTCGGTCGACCTTAATGACTTGAAGTATGTACACACTAAAACCGGGTTAAAAAAATATAGTTCATGCTTTAGTTTAAAATAGAAATCTCCATTTTTGAACGGCTCAACTAGGCCCCAATTTACTAAACCGAACGCGTAGTACCAACGTAAACAAATGATCAACATTTTATCTAACAGCAAACATGCATACCGTAGTTGTTATCTGCACCGGCGCGTGTGACACATTTCGCCCTGTATTTCCCAACAACCCGAACAAATCTGGCGGAACGAACGATAAAATCTCCCGTGTGTTATGTACTTATAGGTAGTGTGCAAATAAGGCATTTTTGCTTAATAAACTTGTCTTATTATCGACTTCCTACATACACTTCGGCATGCGCCCGCGCTCCGCCTATGGAATTTGAGGTTAGGTTCGCTTTTGATAAAATAATAAAACCGTAATTTGCTAATGGATTTTGTGAAACTTGACAGGTTCGCTATGTAGCGCTTCGTGGGTTTCGTGTCATTCACTTTTCGATCGGAAATGAGGGCTATTTCAGTTATGCTACTTAAATGAGAAGTTTAGGCCTAAAATGAAAGAAGGGAAAAGAGAAATTGTTCTGGCGTGTTCGTTCATTAGACCTATACACAACAGTTTTGAGACTAGGATAAATAATTTAAAAAAAGGAGATAATAGTAAAATGTATCATCATCCTCGGTATCATCAAATGATTTTATGGACGATGCCCATCGCTCACAACAATTGTCAAAAATTAGCATATTCTGAAGGTAAACATTCTAATTTAAACGATTGGGTCGACACATAATATTATGGGGTCAATCGCATTTATAATTTTTACCATTGACATTTTTCTCCGATTTCATCAGCTGACTTTTAATTATCATCATACTTCTATTATTAATGTGGGAAGTTTTTTCGTGTATACGCAGAATTTATACAAATATATGTATGACCATATAAACCAATAATAAAGCCTAGCTTTCGCTGTCAGTACATGGTATGAAAGACTTATTCTCCATTGACCATGTATGTAAATTATTTCCTTTAGTTTCAGACATTTCATAATCGGTGCAATTGGCAGTACTAGGCGTTGACCATCAGCGGCAGTATTGCGGCAATTACAAGTGGTACGCGCGATATTATTGTTCTAGTTAGGTATACGATTTTTACGACTCCGACACCCACTTTTGATTAATATTTCATTTAAATTTATATGAAAAAATTAGTTTCATAAGAGCGTGAAATTGGCCGCTGCCAGCAGCTGCCGCTGAAGCGTTAGTTTTCCAGGTTGGCCGAATCCGCTATGATGACTATTATACAGAAACAAAAGTGTATATTTGTATAATCGCGCAATGTTCTCGGTTTAGGAAACATGACTGTCAAAGAGGAAAAAAAGCGCGAATTTTTATGGTTCATGGCGCGTTGAACCGAATATTATGACCCTGAGTAATATCAAAGACCCGACGTTGGACGTTGAAGCAGATCGGTCGTTAGATCATCGCCTTTCTATATTCTTGACATTTTCGTAGCTGAGATTTTAATGTTTTGTTAACGGCCAGTGTAACCATGGAATTAAAAATTCTGCGTGAACGAGTTATCGAGTATTTTGACGGAAAAACGGTTTTCTCAAAGGAGCTTGCCGGTTTAAGACACTCATATATTATCTTGTTTTAAGGACGTTTAAAATGTCAAGTAGCTACTTAGTCAGCCCACTACCTAGTATTTACTTGGTTTTATCAGCTTTATCAAAATCGTCGGGAATCGATGAACCTAACAACGGGGGGATGAGGCATAAACCAACCAAAAAAAAAAGTTAAGCGTTCTTTCTCTAAATTTTATTCCTACTCCTACCAACGTTAATGCTTGATGGATAATGATCGACTATTGCCAGCTAAGGCGAGCGTTAAATTAGTATGCATACGAAGAGGAAAGAACTGGAGCAATCTGACCTGAACAAAAGTTCCAAAAGTAAATCACTTAATTAACATCAAAATTAATGCATCACTTGAGAACTCATCGTCAAATATGAGAAAACGACCTTAGAAGTGAAGAACAAAACATTAAGTGCCTGATAACTTCAGCCGATAGAGTGGCTGCCAAGGTAGCACAAACTTCAACTTATGCAAAGAGGTGGAATGACAAATAATCACAAAGGAGGATTGATTAATACCAGCTTTGATTATGTGAAATTGGTATGCTTATACAAAGGATGCATCTATATATATATTTTCCGATTTCAAGTCTCCATTTTCCTCTGTCCGCCCATAGATTCTAGTCGATGTCTCTCTCCTAGTTCCCTATCGATTCCTTCTCGCCAAGTTCTCCTTGGTGCGAATGCTACGCTGCTATATCTTCCTGGTCCTTCTATATGGAAGTGAAAGTTAGACCTTTAATGAAGCACTGGAGTGTCGAATCAATGTATTCGAAATGTAGTTTTTCAAAACTTTTCTCCTTCTTCCTTGAGGTGTCCATTCCCATCATTTGGTAATCGTTCGTCTGGCATTCTTTGTACGTGCCCATACCATCTTTGGCTTACCTTTATATCGTCAACTATGGTGTGAGTTACTCCCATGATCTCACGGTTTCTGATGTTGGTGATCTTCTCCATTTTTGATTTCCCAGCAGCTCTTCGCCCGAAGTCCATTTCTGTAGCTCTCAAGGTTTTCTCTGGTTTTTCTTTCAGTGGCCATACTTCGCTACTAAACGTCTTTCGACCGGTTTAAAACGTCTTCCGAATTCCAGTCTCCATTTTCCTCTGTCCACCCAAAAATTCTAGTCGATTTCTCTCTCTCTTAGTTCCCTATCGATTCCTTCTCTCCAACTTCTCTTTGGTCTTCCTTTTTTCCTTCTTCCTTGAGGTGTCCATTCCCATACTTGCTTTGGTAGTCGCTCGTCTGGCATTCTTTGTATGTGCCCATACCATCTTTGGCCTACTCTTATATCGTCAACTATGGTGTGAGTTACTCCCATGATCTCACGGTTTCTGATGTTGGTGATCTTCTCCATTTTTGATTTCCCAGCAGCTCTTCGCCCGAAGTCCATTTCTGTAGCTCTCAAGGTTTTCTCTGGTTTTTCTTTCAGTGGCCATACTTCGCTACTAAACGTCTTTCGACCGGTTTAAAACGTCTTCCGATTTCCAGTCTCCATTTTCCTCTGTCCGCCCAAAAATTCTAGTCGATGTCTTTCTCTCTTAGTTCCATACCAATTCCTTCTCTCCAACTTCTCCTTGGTCTTCCTTTTCTCCTTCTTCCTTGAGGTGTCCATTTCCATACTTGCTTTGGTAATCGTTCGTCTGGCATTCTTTGTACGTGTCCATACCATCTTAGTTGGTCTACTCTTATATCGTCTACTATGGTGTGAGTTACTCCCATGATCTCACGGTTTCTGAGGTTGGTGATCTTCTCCATTTTTGATTTCCCAGCAGCTCTTCGCACGAAGTCCATTTCTGTAGCTCTCAAGGTTTTCTCTGTTTTTTTTTTCAGTGGCCATCCTTCGCTACTAAACGTCTTCCGACCGGTTTAAAACGTCTTCCGATTTCCAGTCTCCATTTTCCTCTGTCCGCCCAAAAATTCTAGTCGATGTCTCTCTCTCTCTTAGTTCCATACCAATTCCTTCTTTCCAACTTCTCCTTGGTCTTCCTTTTCTCCTTCTTCCTTGAGGTGTCCATTCCCATACTTGCTTTGGTAATCGTTCGTCTGGCATTCTTTGTACGTGCCCATACCATCTTTGGCCTACTCTTATATCGTCAACTATGGTGTGAGTTACTCCCATGATCTCACGGTTTCTGATGTTGGTGATCTTCTCCATTTTTGATTTCCCAGCAGCTCTTCGCACGAAGTCCATTTCTGTAGCTCTCAAGGTTTTCTCTGGTTTTTCTTTCAGTGGCTATACTTCGCTACTAAACGTCTTTCGACCGGTTTAAAACGTCTTCCGATTTCCAGTCTCCATTTTCCTCTGTCCGCCCAAAAATTCTAGTCGATGTCTCTCTCTCTCTTAGTTCCATACCAATTCCTTCTCTCCAACTTCTCCTTGGTCTTCCTTTTCTCCTTCTTCCTTGAGGTGTCCATTCCCATACTTGCTTTGGTAATCGTTCGTCTGGCATTCTTTGTACGTGCCCATACCATCTTTGGCTTACCTTTATATCGTCAACTATGGTGTGAGTTACTCCCATGATCTCACGGTTTCTGATGTTGGTGATCTTCTCCATTTTCGATTTCCCAGCAGCTCTTCGCCCGAAGTCCATTTCTGTAGCTCTCAAGGTTTTCTCTGGTTTTTCTTTCAGTGGCCATACTTCGCTACTAAACGTCTTTCGACCGGTTTAAAACGTCTTCCGATTTCCAGTCTCCCTTTTCCTCTGTCCACCCAAAAATTCTAGTCGATTTCTCTCTCTCTTAGTTCCCTATCGATTCCTTCTCTCCAACTTCTCTTTGGTCTTCCTTTTTTCCTTCTTCCTTGAGGTGTCCATTCCCATACTTGCTTTGGTAGTCGCTCGTCTGGCATTCTTTGTACGTGCCCATACCATCTTGGGCCTACTCTTATATCGTCAACTATGGTGTGAGTTACTCCCATGATCTCACGGTTTCTGATGTTGGTGATCTTCTCCATTTTTGATTTCCCAGCAGCTCTTCGCCCGAAGTCCATTTCTGTAGCTCTCAAGGTTTTCTCTGGTTTTTCTTTCAGTGGCCATACTTCGCTACTAAACGTCTTTCGACCGGTTTAAAACGTCTTCCGATTTCCAGTCTCCATTTTCCTCTGTCCGCCCAAAAATTCTAGTCGATGTCTCTCTCTCTCTCTTAGTTCCCTATCGATTCCTTCTCTCCAACTTCTCCTTGGTCTTCCTTTTCTCCTTCTTCCTTGAGGTGTCCATTCCCATACTTGCTTTGGTAATCGTTCGTCTGGCATTCTTTGTACGTGCCCATACCATCTTTGGCCTACTCTTATATCGTCAACTATGGTGTGAGTTACTCCCATGATCTCACGGTTTCTGATGTTGGTGATCTTCTCCATTTTTGATTTCCCAGCAGCTCTTCGCACGAAGTCCATTTCTGTAGCTCTCAAGGTTTTCTCTGGTTTTTCTTTCAGTGGCTATACTTCGCTACTAAACGTCTTTCGACCGGTTTAAAACGTCTTCCGATTTCCAGTCTCCATTTTCCTCTGTCCGCCAAAAATTCTAGTCGATGTCTCTCTCTCTCTTAGTTCCATACCAATTCCTTCTCTCCAACTTCTCCTTGGTCTTCCTTATCTCCTTCTTCCTTGAGGTGTCCATTCCCATACTTGCTTTGGTAATCGTTCGTCTGGCATTCTTTGTACGTGTCCATACCATCTTAGTTGGCCTACTCTTATATCGTCAACTATGGTGTGAGTTACTCCCATGATCTCACGGTTTCTGATGTTGGTGATCTTCTCCATCTTTGATTTCCCAGCAGCTCTTCGCACGAAGTCCATTTCTGTAGCTCTCAAGGTTTTCTCTGGTTTTTTTTTCAGTGGCTATACTTCGCTACTAAACGTCTTTCGACCGGTTTAAAACGTCTTCCGATTTCCAGTCTCAATTTTCCTCTGTCCGCCCAAAAATTCTAGTCGATGTCTCTCTCTCTCTCTTAGTTCCATACCAATTCCTTCTCTCCAACTTCTCCTTGGTCTTCCTTATCTCCTTCTTCCTTGAGGTGTCCATTCCCATACTTGCTTTGGTAATCGTTCGTCTGGCATTCTTTGTACCTGTCCATACCATCTTAGTTGGCCTACTCTTATATCGTCAACTATGGTGTGAGTTACCCCCATGATCTCACGGTTTCTGATGTTGGTGATCTTCTCCATTTTTCATTTCCCAGCAGCTCTTCGCCCGAAGTCCATTTCTGTAGCTCTCAACGTTTTCTCTGGTTTTTCTTTCAGTGGCCATACTTCGCTACTAAATGTCTTTCGACCTGTTTAAAACGTCTTCCGATTTCCAGTCTCCATTTTCCTCTGTCCGCCCAAAAATTCTAGTCGATGTCTCTCTCTCTCTTAGTTCCATACCAATTCCTTCTCTCCAACTTCTCCTTGGTCTTCCTTTTCTCCTTCTTCCTTGAGGTGTCCATTCCCATACTTGCTTTGGTAATCGTTCGTCTGGCATTCTTTGTACGTGCCCATACCATCTTTGGCTTACCTTTATATCGTCAACTATGGTGTGAGTTACTCCCATGATCTCACGGTTTCTGATGTTGGTGATCTTCTCCATTTTTGATTTCCCAGCAGCTCTTCGCCCGAAGTCCATTTCTGTAGCTCTCAAGGTTTTCTCTGGTTTTTCTTTCAGTGGCCATACTTCGCTACTAAACGTCTTTCGACCGGTTTAAAACGTCTTCCGATTTCCAGTCTCCATTTTCCTCTGTCCACCCAAAAATTCTAGTCGATTTCTCTCTCTCTTAGTTCCCTATCGATTCCTTCTCTCCAACTTCTCTTTGGTCTTCCTTTTTTCCTTCTTCCTTGAGGTGTCCATTCCCATACTTGCTTTGGTAGTCGCTCGTCTGGCATTCTTTGTACGTGCCCATACCATCTTGGGCCTACTCTTATATCGTCAACTATGGTGTGAGTTACTCCCATGATCTCACGGTTTCTGATGTTGGTGATCTTCTCCATTTTTGATTTCCCAGCAGCTCTTCGCCCGAAGTCCATTTCTGTAGCTCTCAAGGTTTTCTCTGGTTTTTCTTTCAGTGGCCATACTTCGCTACTAAACGTCTTTCGACCGGTTTAAAACGTCTTCCGATTTCCAGTCTCCATTTTCCTCTGTCCGCCCATAAATTCTAGTCGATGTCTCTCTCTCTCTTAGTTCCATACCAATTCCTTCTCTCCAACTTCTCCTTGGTCTTCCTTATCTCCTTCTTCCTTGAGGTGTCCATTCCCATACTTGCTTTGGTAATCGTTCGTCTGGCATTCTTTGTACGTGTCCATACCATCTTAGTTGGCCTACTCTTATATCGTTAACTATGGTGTGAGTTACTCCCATGATCTCACGGTTTCTGATGTTGGAGATCTTTTCCATTTTTGATTTCCCAGCAGCTCTTCGCACGAAGTCCATTTCTGTAGCTCTCAAGGTTTTCTCTGCTTTTTCTTTCAGTGGCCATACTTCACTACTATATGTAATAATGCTTTTCACTACGGTGTTATATATCAGTGGTTTATTCTTGTTCGATATGCCTCTATCCCACAAAATTCCGTTTAGCATAGTAATTGCTCTTCTATCTTGAGCATTTCTGTCTTTTATACTATCGTCCAGTGTTCAACCTTCACTGGACGCACCTAGGTATTTAAACTTGCTTGTTTGTTTTATGCACTGTCCATCGTCCAGGATGAGGGGATGCTGCCGCCTAACAACACACATATACGACGTTTTTTATATGTTGACTTCCAAGTCCCTTAGCATATTCTTCTATCAGCCTCTGGTCATGTGCTCAATGTCATGTTGGTCTTGTGCCATTACTATCTGGTCATCTGCAAAGCATAGTGTGTTGTTCAGTGGTATACCTATGTTTCCACATTTTCTCTTCCACTGTTTCAATGATTGTTCTAAGTATATTTTGAACAAGCTCTTGGATAGGCAACATCTTTGTTTGAGGCCCTTAGTGATGTTAAAGGCCTTTGACAGTCTCTGTCCGATCTTGATTCTTGCTGCAGCTTTTTCGTATAGTCGTTTTATCGTCTTAATAAGTGTTACACTGATGTTAGTTCTTTCAAGTGCCTCCCATAGTTTATTTTGTGGGATGCTATCGTATGCTTTTTTCAAGTCGATAAACACTAGGAGTGTTTCTTGATTGTAGGCCGTTTTCTTTTCCAACACTTGGGAGACGCAGAAGAGGTGGTCCAATGTTGATTTTCCTGCCCGGAATCCTGCTTGTTCTTCTGCTTCCATATCCTTATATTCTGAATCGATTTTACTTGCTAAAGTCTTGCCATGTACTTTGTACTTTGCTTGTCACTACTATTCCTCTGTAATTGTCCCAGTTTTGTTTATCTCCTTTCTTGTGTATGGTGGATATTAATGCGGTGGTCCATTCTCTGCGGTTAGCTTTCCATTCAAGCAGCTCTGGAATAATGTCGTAAGTTAGTACAGTTTTTTCGTTCCACATTTGATAAGTTCAGCTGGGATATTTCCTGGTCCTGGAGCCTTTCTATTTTTTAACGCTTTACAGGCCTTTGTTACGTCCTCTAGGGTTATTCTAATTGGTGATGCTGCTGTAAGTATCCTTTCTTCTCTCTCTATCTCTCTGCTTTCTTCTTCTTCTCTAGAAACTTCCCATTTTTGAAGCCATTTATCTAAGAGACAAGCTTGACCATTTGTCAAATTTTCTATCCCAGTCTTCTAAGATGGATTAGAAGTAGCCCATACACTTTAGCCCCTTGGATAATGGAGATGGTTTTTCACTTTGGATCTTTATTATTGAAGAATACTTCCCAATTATAAAGAAAAGACTATATTCTACCAGACTAATTTACTGTTATATCATTTGGATTGTCCACTGTGTAAGGGTCCATGGTAGGATCAAAACTGACCTTATCATTTGTATGTATATACTTACAGAAGTGTATTTTTTGTTTTGTAAGTATTTAAGGTTTAGTCTTGTAAGTGGAAATAAAAACATTGAAAATTTCCGAAGAATCTTTAAAAATATCAGGAATTTAATAAAAATTGCAACCTGTATGTATATGAATAAACACAATTCCAAAATTAGATAAGAAAAAGAAAATATGAGTTCATATACATTAAAAAAAACGGCTGAACTGCTGTTTCCTATTAGAGAAATGCAATCAAACAAAGGAATAGAAAAAAGTTATTATGAGCTTGGTAAAATTAGTAAAAATGTAGATGAAGAGAAGGTATAAGAAGGATGGGGCTGGATGGGTCTATTTGTCAAGAGTAAACGATGTCATCTCCCAAAAGAAAAATTGTGCAAGAAGTGATGACAGAGTGGCGAAGACGTGCTCAAAGGCATTCCTGTCCCGACAATCTGTCAATCAAAAAGATACTTTGCAAACCTTTTTTTTTTTGGTTATATTATAGCCAGAATACACAATATTTTTGACAATGTGTTTGATTTTCAGTTTCATAGTTTTTGTTATGTACTGCTATAACGTTTTTAAGTTTTTAGAAATTTTCTGTTTATTTAAATTGGATTTATAGGCAAATTGGAGTTAGTTACTTTTTTTTAAGTACATTAATATTTCCAATTTTTCTATCAAATCCTATCTATAAGATATTCAAATATCTGTATCTAGTATCTTCGTAGTGGTGCTTTCGAGGCCATTGGTTTATTATAACTTTTATCTTCAAATAATGTCACCAAACACTTCCTTTTAGGCAAAATATTTTGTATACTGTATGCTTCAGGAGACTTATTAAGAGACAAATTAAACTTGGAAATAATTTTTTTCTATTTGTTGCAATAATGGTTGTTGTTAAAGAAATATGGCATAGGCGAACAGGCTATTACAATACAACTTTTGTAGAAAACTATATAAAATTTATTGGCAGTGTCGTGCGTACTGAAAATTGTACCAAATTACAGTTAATCTTTTTCATCTTTTTTTGATTTACTTTTACTGCGAAACTTGTCTTCTAATAGCCTGTTCGCCTTTGCTAGATTTCTTTAAAATATGTGAACAACTGTTATTATCGAAACAATTAAAAAAAAAGTATTTTCAAATTTAATTTTATCGCCCTTTATCTCCTAATCTAAATGAAGCCGTTCCAGACATAAAATTAAATGTAGAATAACATACTTAAGTATGTACGTTTCCTTGTACGTAAAAGAAAATGAAAAAATATATATAATAACCTACAAAATATTTGGGTATAAAGGGTAACAATATTGGGTACTTACACCAATCGCGCCCAAATGTTTAATGTGGCTAAAGTGCTTACCTGAAAAGAAAAAACAGTTTTAATATTTTTTTATCGACAAACTGAAAGAAAATAGCTGAAAATATTATCTACGTGCAGGTATAAATGGTAGAATTATACTATTCATAGCTAAAAAAAAAAGAGTTTCTCTCTAAAAAAAAAAAAAGAATTTGCATGTAATTTAAATTTGTGCTAGGTGATTCAATTTTATAAAAAGGTAACTAAACCCCGTATTTTATGTATCATAAGCCTATTAATTAAGTCGATGTGCTCGTATATACTATGGCTTCTTCATTTTAAAAAAATTGTAAACACGTACGTATTTAAATAAAAAAATAAACCTAATCCACATGGACTTCTGTATAAAATGTCTCTTAAATATAATAAGCATAACGCACAATAAGCACAATGATTGGGGCGGTTGAAAAGTCTGAGGAAGAAGGCAGATGGTATAAACGTCGATATTATACATGGCGGTTCACACTTAACAAATACCAATGCTGCTACTGTAAGAAAATTGGCACTTAAAACAGTTTTTTTTTTAAATGTAACTACATATTTGTTGAAAAAAGATAAGATTTCGGTAACCTCTGGGAAAGTATCTATGTGGTACGCAAAAAATGGAAAAAGTCAGTGTCAAATAACTTTTGAAAAACTAAGAGATTCTTGCAGTAAAACTCAAACAATATCCATGGAAGTTTTAATCAAAATTTTAACATTTTTGAAACACACAAGTGGTTATCGGGAAGAGAACGATTCGACATTTATTGTCGCCTCTCAAAAGGATATTGTTTTTTTTGCGCATGCTACAACGTAAGTTAACATACAGGGTAGCGCAAAAATCACGATATCAAATTTGTTTTAATAGAACAATGTACATATTTAGACATAATTTCTGTGGTTAATTCAAAACATTTTTTTTACAAAACCCCTTTTGTGCATATATTTAGTCGCTTTTCTTCTAAAAAGTTTCAAAATATCAATTTTTATGTTTTAAAGGCTGCAACTCTAAAATATTTTAAGATGTGGAAAGAAGTTGCAGAATACACTTTAAAGTGCGATTTAAAATTCAGAATGGTTATACGTTGCACGGTGTCAATTTAAAACCTTTTCACCCTTAAACTCTTCCTTCCAGTAAATAATATGAAAAATCGAAACGACACGTCAATTTAAGTTTCGAAGAAAATACTGACTATTTTTTAACCCTCGTGGCTCAGCCCCCAAAAAGGGGAAGATTTTATACCCTTAGAATCTTAAATAGAAAGGAAGTCAAGTGGCACATTTCAAAGAGAGTTTAATGATACCATAAATTATTATTTTTGAACTTTTTCCGAAAAATCGCTTTTGAAAGTTACAAAAGTAATTCGAATCTGCTTGAATTGTGATGCATGATTTTTGAGTTTCAAAAAAAACTGTTCTATTGGGTATCATTTTAGTAGAGATGACACCAAATAAACTAAAATAAGAATTTTCATTTTTCACACATCTCTTTTTTGCAACATTTTCTTAAAAAAGTTTCGTTTTATTTGCACTAAAACAAAAACATTTAGTGTTTGGCAAGTTTTAACGACTTAGTGGTTTTGTTAATTCAGTTTTACTCATTGGGGTGTTTAGTGATAAGTGTAATAAGTGAATTAACTGTGAAAATCATTTACACTCTTCGAGAACAAATTTATACCTCGATTTATACGTTGTGATTGTTACAGTTCTTTTTAATAAAAAATCCAAATCGTAATGTTAGTCGCCGGTATGTGCTTGATTCCGTGAGTTTTTCGAAACAGTGAAAACCAAAAAAAAAAATAACCTGATGAGTACTTAACGAAGAAGCTCAAACTGAAGTTATCGAAACATTATTACAAAGCCCTTTAGTTCCTTCATGATTAGTAGCAAAACAGAAGGAAATGCCACACGAGACTGTAAGAAAAGACTGAAAATGCATAAAAATCAATTATAAAATGCAAATATCTCAAAAGCTCAAAATTGGAATTTTGTGAAACCATAGCTCAACGAGTCAAGGCCAATCCCAATCTTTTGTTAAACACCTGTTGCTCGAGGAATATTATTATTTTTTAATAGCAATCTTAAGAAGCAAAATTATCGCTTCTTGAGTAACCAAAAACCACATATTTTTCGAGAAGGTGATACACAACACCCACAAAAAGTTAATGTTTGGGCTGGTATTCCTGGAAATGTCATTATTGCTCCTTTGTTGAAGAGATTATTGAACCTCTTGTAACTCACGAGTTACAAACTCAAATTGATGCAGGAGATGTAACTTTATTTCTCGATCCTTTGGGGCGGTGTGATGCAAACGGTATATGTATACTGTATACAATACCCAACTCAAAAATAATTGCCGATTTTATGGGTTTATGGTAGTACCCGGTGAGGAAGCTGAAACCGAAGAAGTGAATTGGCAATTACAAGAACCCAATTTACATCCCCGGGAAGGCAAAAACGACCATAACGAAAAACGTTCGAGTAATAAAATCTGGGTTCTCGGGTCCCACACATGACGAAGTTGTCGGCCCCCTGAAAGCAACACCATATGTCGACGGCTTTTTTATGATTCCTTCCGATGCGGCAGGCAAAATACACCCAGACAGTCGGAACAAAACGAAATCCTCATCTCCAATGGGTTTATGTTATTCAAGGAATTCTAGTTGGAGAAGGTCCAGTCGATGCCGATGACCCAGACAAAGGAGCAGACAATGGGCAGATTTTTAGATCGATTCCGAGGCCTTTTATTGGCGATCGCGAATACCTCTTTTTTCGCTCATCGGGTTCGGAAATTATACCTTTTGATAATGTATCTCTTTATAATGTTTAAAAGATCATATCATTAAGTAATTACGACCACAGATTTTGAAATGGGTCCGAATCAAGGTGAGACAGAATTCCTGAATCAAAATAGAAGTGACCGTTGTAAAATGTTTAAATTAGTTATGACGGAACAAAAAAAGATGTAAGAGCACAACATTTTTAATAGCCTCGATGGAAACAATTTCAGAATAAGTAATAGGCACGAACCGTTCCCATATCCTCTAGAGTGTTCACCCCTATTTTTATTAATGAAGGAACGAGAACCCCAAAACGTACAAGAGTGTTATTAACCCCCTAGAATGTCGTCTCACACAACCAACCAGTCAGACAGCCTTTGGAGTCTGAATTGTTAAATCGACAAATAATGTGGTATGGCATTCAATCTAAGACTTTTGTTTTCAAGGACGCCTAAGAACTTTTTATTCTTCATGTAACTAACTGGTTACATACTTAACTTATTCACGGTATTAATAACGACGGCGTTTCATCAAGTTACGCCCCTTTTACGGCCAAAAATCATCAAAGTGTTCAACCAGGCTAAAAAACAATTTCGAATATTACCGTTTATAGTTATAGCTTAATCCTGTGCCGGTATAATCAAGTCGTTTAATTGAAAACCTGGCGGGCAGTGGATACGTAACATGCAATCGGGCGGGCCAATTTGCCGAAAATTGCAATAATGCCCTTTCCATTAAAGCTAGCACGTTATCATTGACCGTTTTATAAGACATTGTCCGTCCGTAAAGTGGTGCAGTTTTTGTGCCCGTGACCAATCGCAAATTTGCATCGTGGCAACGCTAAGTCTCAGGGTTCCATTCGGATTTTAATCGACGGCGTCATGTGACATGACAGGGCCTCAAAAGGCAAAACAAGACATTCTTTTGAGTTTTTAATACGCCAGCCATTTAATACCGCGGCCACTAAACCTGTCTAGATTAAATCAAATTGGAGAAGTGATAAATGACGATGCTCTTCAGCAGGAATGCCCTTCTTGCGTTAGGGCAGGTAGAGAATGAATAAGGCTAATTCAATTGTTGTCTTGTCTACTAGATTCCAGCAGGTTTTATGGTTCGAGAGACGAAACGCGATGATAAAGCAAGAGGTTCTGTTTTCCGGTGCTTGGAGAAGTTTATCAGGCCTAAAGTAAATTTCATAAGTAGTTGGTGTTTATGGGAAGCGACAAAAAATGACACCATGTGTTAATAGTTCTCCGGCATATGCACCAAGCCTGTTTACATTATAGTTTATACCATACCTAGTCAACGATACACATTATTTATTTATGTATGTTTGTTTTAAATGCAAAGGGGACAGCGAACTACGGCAGGGAGCGCACTTTTCGGTTTGTTAACATCGCTCTTTGCTTATCTTATCTCCCGCGTCTATGTACTATACTATCGACAAAAACAATAACATAATTTGACAATAATGATTAGTGATTTTAAACAGCATTACTCACGCAGTCATATATATATAAACACTACGAATTAAGTAGCCCAATTAATCCTCATCCGTTCTCTTTATTGGACCGCATTGTATTCGGTTGGGCACCGCTGCTGAATGTGACTTGTGTGTCTGGCAATTTTTCTGCGAATTTGAATATCGCAACATCTCTCGATAATTATAAGATTTCATTACCGAGGTCTTTGCCTTCATAAAAGTTGTAAATAAGCAACTTTGAATATACACATGCCGTAATTTGATAGTTCGCGTAATAGCATTACTGAGCAGAAGAACGTTCCCATGAACCGTATAGTAGTATTGGTACTGGGTACTTAGTATAAACTAAAAACTAGATGTGGCTTCTCGAAATGTGGCGATTCCAGAAAAGGATGTAGAAATACCTTAGCGTCCTCATCAGAAGGCAGATGATATTAGAAACATTAGCTTATGATGATTAGACAAATGATTTCCTGAAATCATGAAATTATTTGGACTGAAAAACTGAAACTGAATATCTGCAATCTCTGGAACTGAAGCTCAGTGACAATATAAAATGAAAGCCACCCAAGAACTACAACTCGTTGAATTTAGAGCTTTTGTTAAGGAAACTAAACGCGTAGAAAGCAAAGTTAAGAAAATGGAGGAGCGGCTGGGCTTGAAGACATCGTAGATGAAGTAAGAAAGGACATAATGCTAGTAATAAAGAAGGTTCAAAACAAAAATGAAGCAGTTAGTAATCAAAGAGCACAAGTACAAGTACTATGGACAGCGTGTAATCAGAAAGTCAAGAACTATGTTTTATGCAGCATAACCTGACCAATAATTACAGACAGGACCGACCTAGAGTTCCAAAAGCAAAATTCTTCCCTCAGTAGACCCTAAGACCGGTACCTGTAAGTACCAAGGCTAAGAAGGCAGCAAGGTTTTTGTCAAGGAAATATAAGTATAAAAGATATACAAAATTTTTTGGAATTTTTCTTTTTATCGCGAATTGAATTTCGGAGGCCACACATACAATTAGAGCAGCAAACCTATTGTTTGGAAACCACAACTTGAGAAACACGACGTAAACTGAGCAATATTCGCAATTTGGTATTTCATTTTCATTTTTTTTTTGTCAATTTCAATCCCTATATTATACTTATTCAAATATTGAGCCACGTTTTGGTGTTCTCCGTCAGTCATTTCTTATATATTTTTTAATTTTTAGTTTTTTTTCCATTTCCCCGAGGAATTTTTCCCAACTATTACATCATTTTTCCAAATTATTTTTTTATTATTCAAACTTTTACGTAAAGAATCATTAATTTCTTTGCTGAGTCGCCACTGTCGTCAATTATTATTTTCTGTTCCTTCTCGCTTTTTTTCTGTGTACGCTTTCTTCTTTTTTTGTGTTGACTTCCTTGCAGTTTCAAGCACTTAAGCTTAAACTTTGTATTAAAGGCTTAAATTTACTTAAACTACCAAATATCTGAGAAATCTCAACCAAATGTCTTTTTTACCTTTTACTTTACCTTTTATGTAATACTTTTTATACACAAGTTTAAAGATCATTTTTAACCTTTTTTTCCTTTTTAACCTTTTAACCGACTTTGTTGTCCTGTGCAGAGTAATCGCTGTGCTTGTTTTTGTTTTGCTTCATAGCGTTCATTTTATTTGCAAATTTGCCTTCTCTATTAGATCCTTATTTATTATTGAGAAATGTTAGCTTTTAGTTATTCGATTCATTAATCCTGTTCCTTTTTCCACATTTCTCGCTTATTTTGTGGGATCTACAATCACTAAAGTAAACAATTTCTTAATCTCAATGTCGTGCGCTTCAACTTTTTTCTCTATTTGTCTCGAACTTAATTACTTGCCTGGATATTTGTTTTTCCATATTTTTCATTTTTTTTAAACTCTTTCCCATCATTTTGCGGACAATCTTTATTTGCAAATATTTAAAAGTATGCACCATCCCTTCAAATTGCCTGTTTTTAATTCTGAAACATGTTTTATCTCTAATTGGTTCATTTTAGAAAGTATCTTTGACTGAAAAAACCGCTAGAATTGTAGTAAACACTGTGCCTTCCAAAATTACCCTCTTTACGTCCCAAAACAGAGTCAGAATAAAAGAAGTAGAACAATTTTTTGCTCGTTCTCTTGGTTTCAGGCTCGGTTTTAGGCTTGATTTCAAATTATTGATGGTATACTGCTTTAATGCTGAAACATGTTTTATCTCTAATTATTCTATTTTAGAAAAAATCTGGTCTGAAGATATCGTTAGAATTGCAGTAGACATGTTTCGACATGTTCGTTTGTCCGTTCTTTTAACGTAACATGTTTTATCTCTAATCATTCTATTTTTCATAAAAGATTCTGGTTTGACTGAAAAAATCATTAGATATGTAGTAAGCATGTTTTGTCTTTCAAAGTAACCCGCTTTGCGTCCCAAATCAGATTCAGCATTAGAGGGGTGGAGTCAATTTTTGCCCGTTCTCATTGAATCAGATTACTGATCGTGCTGTTTTAATGCTGAAACATGGTCTATCTCTAATTATTCTATTTTAGAAAGAATCTGGTCTGACTGAAGAAATTATTAGAAATGTAGTATGTTTCGTCTTTCAAAATTACCCCCTTTGCGTCCCAAAAGAGAGTCAGCATTAGAAAGGTAGAGTTATTTTTTGCCTGTTCTCTTGGATTCAAATTACTGATCGTGCTGTTTTAATGCTAAAACATATTCTATCTCTAATTATTCTATTTTAGAAAGATGCTGGTCTGACTGAAGAAATGGTTAGAAATGTAGTGACCATGTTTCGGCTTTCAAAATTATCCCCTTTGAAACCCAAAACAGAGTCAGCACTAGAGAACTGGAGTAATTTTTTGCCCGTTCTCTTGGAATCCGATTACTGATGGTGCTGTTTTAATGCTAAAACATGTCCGATCTCTAATTATTCTATTTTAGAAAGAATCTGGTCTGACTGAAGAAATTATTAGGAATGTAGTAAACATGTTTTGTCTTTCAAAATAACCCACTCTGCGTCCCAAATCAGAATCAGCATTAGAGGGGTGAAGTCATTTTTTGCCCGTTCTCTTGGAATCCGATTACTGATGGTGCTGTTTTAATGCTAAAACATGTTCTATCTCTAATTATTCTATTTTAGACAAAATCTGGTCTGACTGAAGAAATCATTAGGAATGTAGTAAGCATGTTTCGTCCTTAAAAAATAACCCCCTTTGCGTCCCAAAACAGAGTCAGCATTAGAGAGGTGGAGTAATTTTTTGCCCGTTCTCTTAGATTCAGACTACTAAACGCGCTGTTTTAATGCTGAAACATGTTCTATCTCTAATTATTCTATTTTAGAAAGATTCTGATCTGACTGAAAAAAATCATTAGAAATGTATTAAGCATGTCACGTCTTTTAAAATTCCCCCTTTTGCGTCCCAAAACAGAGTAAGCATTAGAGAGGTGGGGTCATTTTTTACCCGTTCTCTTGGAATCAAATTAGCGATGGTGCTGTTTTAATGCTAAAACATCATTTTTTTGCCCGTTCTCTTGGAATCAAATTACTGATGGAGCTGTTTTAATGCTAAAACATGTTGTATCTCTAATTATTCTATTTTAGAAAGAATCTGGTCTGACTGAGGAAATCATTAGAAATGTAGTAAGCATGTTACACGTCTTTCAAAATCACTCCTTTGCGTTCCAAACCACAGTCAGCATTAGACAGTTGGAGTCATTTTTTTTCAAGTTCTCTTGGATCGAGATTACTGATCGTGCTGTTTTCGCGCGGAAATGTTTTATCTCTAATTATTCTGTTTTAGAAAGAATCTGGTCTTACTGAAGAAATCGTTAGAATTCTAGTAGGCATGTTTTGTCTTCGGAAATTACCTCTTTTGCGCCCCAAAACACAGGCAATATTGGAAAGGTGGAGCCATTTTCTTGCCCGTTATCTTGTTTTCAAGTCACTGATCTCCATCACTGCTTTTCCCAGAAAGTTGTCTTCGCCTGTTTGATTGTTCCGCAAAAATTCTTCACATACACCTACAAGTCGCTTCTTTCAATTCTGCAATTGCTTTGACACCCATCTTACTTACATTTTATTGAATTTGAGAATGCATTCTGCCACACTTCATTCATCCACACCATGCACTAGGTGTGGTGCACAGAATCATGACTCATTATTTTGAAAATTGGAAAGGTCGGTGGGTAAGAAACGTCTATGGAATGTAATCCGTTTTCAAATTTGTTGATACATTCATACACTTGCAGGAGTGAAAAACCTGAATTTCCATATTGTAGTTTCATTCTACAATTGATGGATTTTGTGCCTCATCGAACCCGAATCATAGAACGTTGTCTACTTTCTCTACGCCATTTTAAACTTTTTTAGTAAAACAGCATTCGGAATCAAAGTTGGATCATCAACGGAGCATTCTACAACTGAAAAAAAAGCATTTCTGCCAAATTCGAAGACAAGGTACAACATCGTGCCTGTTTAGTACATTCTATTTCTATCAGAAGTTAGCTCAGCCGTCGGGAGTGCCATAAAAATCAGATGAGTCACATCATGAGTCTTGCTGTCAAATGGCAACAATTTCGTTGGCCATTCCAAGAAGCTAAAAATGTTGCTGTTGCTCACGTTTCCTTCAAACCACAACAATACTAAAAGCGCCTTGTGTCGTTCCAGATAAACCCCCGTTACAATCAGTTGCGTTTTCTAATGTTTTCAATGAAATTAGAATTAAGGAAATTGTTAAATGAACAATTTTCTAAAATCTTTGTGTCGTTGATAATGATTTAGTGTGTCCTTATGACTGGATCCTTCATCAGGACATCAAATGCGTTACGGCGATGGATTTAGAGAAAATAAATGTGTGAGAACGTGATAGAGATACAGAAAATACAAGAAATTCGATTTTTATGCTTAAATAGCGCTTCCAAGACCATTTGGGTGGTACGAGACTCTCCCGGCTGAGCAAAATGCGGGCGAAACACAAAACGGAAGAGTGCAATTCGATCTTCCTCCCGCTTCATTCACACGCAACTCTTTTGTCTTCGGATTTTTTCAAAGCCACTCAAACATACTGAATTGTGCATTCATTGAAGATATCGAATGTTGGAAGTTTATTGCCGCGCCAGCCGCACAGGAAGTTTTCAACGTCTTGATTGATTGGCTGACTGGGCGCTTTCCGCTATAGGTGGCTACCTGCAGTCGCCCGTTCGGTGCCAACGCCAACAAAAATAAAAGTACTGCCGTCTAGTAGTACTGATGTCGATTATTATGTAAATTACGCACAGTATTGGATAAATTTACGACCGTATATTAGTGCCTAGAGTGCGGAATCTATAAAGAGCCGTGGCGCAATTTTGCCTCCATGGGAATCTTCTACGAGTCTCGACGGCGAGGTCAAGTCCCGGCAGTAGATCAGCCTTAGGAGCCCCTGTTATGTCCTGGTTATAACATAATCTTTGGTTTTCATTGCTCGTAAAAGGCCAGTTTTCAATGTCTCTCAACTTGACCATTGACCACCGCAGTAGATCCGATTATGACCTGATGATGAAAAAAAAAGAACGTGTACGACTGGCCACAAAGCCTTAATTCCCCTTGTTCGAGCTGTTCTATTGTTGAATTAACTAGGCTGTATTTACATGTACAATTTCATCTGGATGTCGTGTGGGAAGTGCACGCCTATTACGCGCCGTTTAAGCCGAGAGCTGCATTTCAATTTAGCTTCAATTCGAATTGATTTGTTTAGGAAGGAAGGAGGTTTTTGAACGGGTCACACACAACAATCACTCCTGTCTGACCTCCTTCGCTGCCAGACGGCACTGAAGAGCTTACATTGCATTGTTTGATGGATTTTCAAGCGTGTGGTATTTAAAACATAAGGCAATTAAAGCTCTATCAGCTGACGAGTAATAAATTTATCGAAATGACAATATGACGTGAAAACAGTGCTAATTATAAGCTGCTAAAGAGGGATTCCGTAAAAATTGACCGATAATCGATGTATTTTTAAAACATCATCTTCACAGCGAGTTCATGGTCACGTAAATAGCATAACATGTTTATTCCCAGGGTGTTTACATAGTCACTAACCTAGCGTAATTGAGTGGTAACTGTAATAGTAGCAAACCGAATAGCGCACAATAGATGTCGTTGTTTACCGCATTCTTATTAAGTGTGAATAAGATTTCAGTTAAACCAACAGAAAAAGCCAGTTTTAAGCTTTATGTGACTAATTGTCAAGTTTTGTTTATGTACACCAAAAAGTAATGTGAATTAAGGTAAATGCATCTTTGCACGTCTAAGAATTAACTAAATATATTACTAATTACTTTTATTAACTTTTTTTTGCTTAATTATGATACTCCAGAGAATTAATAATTTTTAAAAATGAATAAAGTAAACGTAAATTATCATCAGTCAAGGCTACTTGCAGTACTCACTTATTCATGTTAATTTTCATTTTCAGGGATAGAGTTAAGAAAAAGGTCATGCAATGGGGCATGCCGTTAAGTAAGCAGAAGAGGGTCTCTATAAAAATTAAAGTGGGTTTAGATGCCTCGGATATGGACGTAGCCACGCTGGGGCACTTGCCCCCCCCCCCCTGGCTCAAGGGAAAAATAACAAATTTTAATTGAAAAAGAAAAAAATGCAAAAAATGAAATACATAAAATCTAAAAAAGTACATTTTTCACCGACTGACTCGAAAATGAACAAATGCGCATTACTAACTACCGTTGACAATTGCATATTGCAACATAGTACGCAAAGTGCACATTGCGCACGTTCCCATACAAAAACGTGTGCAAAGTCTACTTTGCAGACGCTTGAATATATTTTATTATACGAATGATCATTTATGAAGCAAAATCGCAGTCGTAGAAAAAGTCTAGTGTGCAACACGTACGAAAATCACTCTCAACACTCTTGTGACGTTGTATCACTCGCCTCCGGCTCGTGTGCAAACAGTAACAATCCTGTGAAAAGCGCAATTTTCGACACTAGTTGCACAATACACTATTTTCTACGATTCCTCGAAGATCAACAAATGCGCCCTACTAACTACCGTTGAAAATCGCATAATTCAAACAGCGTGCGCAAACTGCAAATTGCGCACGTTCCCATACAGAAACGTGTGCAAAGTCTATTTTGCGCTTCACGTTTCTGATTCCTTTGCACACGCCTTGCATATATTTTATAATACGAATGATCATTTATGAAGCTTCGCGACTAATTTTTGAGTGTCCAAATAAAACAATTTATTTTTTATTGCGTTTTCTTGTTTTTGCCCCCCCCCCCCCCCCCCCTACCCCCTCGAGACAGTTCTGGCTACGCCCATGCCTCGGAATGTATCCTTTAATCAGAGGAGTAAAGTACCCTTAACCTTAAAAGGTATCCTATGTTGAGTGACACCTCATTTTTGAGGTTTTTCAATTCTGCTTACAAATTGTTAAATTCTGGTTCGAAGTTCTTTACGTACAAAGCAAGATATCAATAAATGAAAGTGATCCCTAAAGTGTATTATTTATTAAATGTTCAAATTGTTTTTTCTCCGCTTCCATGCAATGATAGATTATTTATTCCACTTATTCCACTTCTATTTAAAAGGATTTATGGAGTTATCTGACACAATTCTACAACAATTGGTCAATAACAATTTTTTTTTCGATTTTCTATCAGTGAAACGTGAAACCTTTTTTCTTGTCCTACTTTGAACAACACAATAAATATTCCTGAAAAATTATCGCAAAGTCGATTCGTGAAAATCATACAGTTTCTAAAAAAGCGGAAACCATTACTTTGTCCTTCAAAAATAATGACTGTGCACGCTAGGCAGCACAGATTTTTAATGATCGTCATCCTTACAAAAACACTACAGATGGTTAAATCCTGGATTTCACTGCATAAATTATCGGATACTGGATCGGTTGCAAATAAAAAGCATCAACGTGAGCAAGTCGTACGTAATGAGAGCAATCAGGTAGATGTGTTGAGTGACATCGCAATGGGACCAAATTTGAGTCTCAGGCACCTACTTCAAAAAATTTTTTATCTAATATTTGCAAAAAAAAAAAGCATTTTTCGTGTTACTCATACTGTGCATATTTAGGGTATGTTCATTTGAAAACGTCGTTTAATTGGTTGCGTTTTCTTGTTTTTGCTCCTTTTGACCTCACAAATATGCCCTTAAAATCCTTGCAATGAATTTAGTGAATTTTGAATCACCTTGTATATTCAAGGTCAATTAAAAAACGTCATTTTGAGCATTAAATAAAATAACAAGTGATCAATTAAATAAATGATAATAAAATAGAAAATACATAATATCGAATTAGACTTTTTCAAGGATTTTTCTTAAATAACCAAAAAATACTTGATAAAATGCAGCTTTGTAAAGTATCACTAAAAAGCATTTTTTGAGATCTTTAAGTTGAGGTGTCACAAGAAGGGGTTACCATTTTTTATTACCTAGTTGAGGTGGTTAGAGATGAGAGGGTAAGATGGGGGGATGAGGGGCTCGATGAGGGGTAAGAGATGAGAGGGTAAGAGGTGGTTAGAGATGGGGGGGGAGGGGGGGGTAAGAGGGAAAGGGTAAACGGATTAGTTAATACATCATTTTGGTTCCCCTCGGGGCCTAATACAGAAAGTAGTTCAAGGAATTTTTCATACCTTTTTTGTGTCTTCCAGATATTGTCAATCAATAATTCAGTGTTATCCAGATTACCCCGTCAAAAAATTTTGGTAAACTTGTGGTGAATACTGACAAAAAATGGTATTTTTTTATAATAATATAAAATAATAAAGTGCAAGTTTTTAATTTTTGAAAATAATTAGATGGTGCTTTTGTTACTGCATCCTCTACTTGCAAGAATTCCTCATCAACTTGAAGACTTTTAACTTTTATTACTCAACTTCACCACCACTCGACTACAGGGTAGCCCCAACATGTTATAATGAGACATGAGATAAGCATACCTACACTGCATGGGGATCTCTGCAATGGTAAGAGATACGAAGGCGGTTAAATTAGAAGAAAGTTGCACAATGGGGAGACCTTTTACATGGTGTTTGCAAAAATGATTTGTTTGTCTTAGTTTTTTTAGATATCACAAAAACAGTAATTTTGTGGATTTTTGCTTTTATTTATTTTTAAAGTTATTTCAAACAGTATTCAAAAACAAACAACACTTTCTCATTGCACCTTTTTAAGCTATACAAGATGACGTTTACTAATTTTTGTTACAACGTTTTGTTGCCGAGAGACCATCATCAACTTAACTTTTTCATATGGACTAAAACCGCCCCAATTACAGAAATAATAATAAAATTAAAATTTAAATTTCTCCCAGAAAAAAATACATACTGTATTAGATATTGCTTTTTATACTCAATTCAACGATGTGTTACATGACATGATTTATATCAGTTCTTGTGTCAAAAAAGCAATTTTTATTTAATTATCTACATTTTTCAATAGCAGACGATGAATAACATTATAATTGTCAGTTGTAGCATCTGTCAATAAATATTTCATTAGAAGTAGCGAAAGTTATCCATTAAAATTATGCCGGGGAATAGTTTCACAGGGGTAGAAAAATTTGATATGTTGTCATGTTACATTTTATCCCAAAAACAATTGTGTGGCTGCTGTAAGTATGTACATCGACAAATATCCTGAAAGAAGACAGCCCAATAGATCAATCTTCAGACGTGTAGCTTTCAACGTGAAGGAGTATGGGTCATTTAAGCAACCTATTAAAACCAGGAAAAGAACTTCTAATGAAGAAAAAGAGTATCAAGTCATTGAAAAACCTGATGTATCAACAAGGGGCATTGAAAGTCAAACAGGAGTAGCCAGATCTACAGCCCAATTTATTTTAAAGAAAAATAACTTTCACCCCTATAAATTTAGAATTTGCCAAGGACTGCGACCTGGAGATTTCATTCAAAGTTATTTGGGCGGATGAAAGCAAGGTAACAAACAATGGAATTTTTAATAGACGCAATACCCATTATTGGGCACAAAGCAACTCCCGGTTGAAAAAATCATCAAAGCACCAACACCGAATTGGCTTCAACATGTGGTGTGGAATTCTGGACACTAGAATATTAGGACCTTTTATTTACCACAACTCCTTAACCTCAGAACGCTACCTTTCTTTATTGAGAAATGAATTGGAAGAAAGTCTAGATAATCTGCCGCTACAGAATGTACAAGAGTGTTGGTTTCAACAAGACGATGCACCTGCACACAATGCTAGACTAGTTCGAGGGTACCTTTCGGAACAGTTTCCAGGAAAAACAATCGGTACTTATGGAGAGGTTTCCTGGCCAGCGCGATCACCAGGCTTAACCCCACTAGACTTTTTTCTTTGGGGTTACATAAAAAACCAAATATACGTTTACCATTTTGATACAGAAGATCAACTTTTGAGAGCAGTTATGGCAGCATTTAATACTATCACTCCAGAATTATTATCCCGAGTCTTAGAATCAACGGTAAGAAGATCTTACCTGTGTTTAGAGAATAATGGTTATCTATTTGAACATTTGTTGTAAATTTTGTGTTCCTTTTGTTTTTCTATTTGTTGTTATGCATTTCCTACTAAGAAAAAATATAGATATTTTATTACGAATTGCTTTTCCGATACAAGTACATCACATTGTTGAATTGGGTATAAAAAGGGCTATCTTTTGCTTTCTCTACTTTTTTTTTTCGGTCCATAAGAAAAATTATAGTTGATGATGGTTCATCGATAACGAAACGTTGGAATAAAAAGTAACAAACTTCATCCTGTAGAGCTTAAAAAGGTGCAACAAGAAAGTGTTTTTTGTTTTCGAGTATTATTTGAAATAACTCAAAAAATAAATAAAAACCAAAATCCATAAAACGACTTTTTTTGAGATAGGTATCTAAAAAACTACAACAAACAACTCATTTTTGCAAAGTCTCCCCATCCCCATTGTGCAACTTTCTTCTAATTTAACCGCCTTCGTATCTCTTACCGTTTTGGAGATGCCCATGCAGTGCATCCTTATCTTGGACACACTGTATATATTGGACTTCTTCACCAAATGGAGATAGTGTAGTGTTCAGATGTAATTTAAGGTTAAAAAGGTCTCGAAAAAGGATCATCTAGTTAGTTATTTGATCACTTAAAAGGTTTTGAACTTAAGTTGGTTTGGTAGGTCAATGTGTGTAATGGGAAAGATTCAACTTTTAATTCAGAATTGGAGCCATAACACAAATTAGGTAATTGATAAAAAAACTTTTATCTTATCCTCAGTCATACTAATTGACATTTAGGTACCTACCTACCTATAGAATCAATATCTTCTTATCTTACTAAGATCATTATGGACATAAAATAGTTTCGGTAGGTAGGTAGGTAGATAATCCAAATTAAACAGAAGACATTAGGTCCATAGTACAAATTAAGTGTTCAACTGTACCATTAGATCACTTGAGCTTTTCCATAAAAAATATTGATGTTTGATTGAATTTATTTTTAACAGCAATGCTATTCTTATGGGAAGGCTCAATTTTATTGAGCTAAAAATTTTTAAATTGGTTCAGCATGGCTTCATTTCTCACTTTAACTCCACTTGCAATTACATGTGCAAATGGATCTTACCCTCAATCAATTATTGAAAAATGTGTGTACTTTGAGTGGAAGTGGAACTTACAGATACTCTGTGGTGTGTTAATTTCAATTTTAAGATAGACTCTTTCTGTTTTTTTTTTATCTTATTACGACTAGAGCAATTTTAGGATAGATTTGTACTTCAATTTGATGTTTGCCATTATTCATGTTTTACTTTTTACTCACAGTCCTGTAGTGGTAATTTTGTTGTCTTGTCCCAATTCTGCCTATTTCCATTACACCAATAATAATTGAGTTACCTATTTGCATTTTCCTTTTACATAATAATATTCTGCGAAGGCAGAGGTGAACCCATTAACCAGCTTGCTTATGCACTTAAAACTCCAAAAAAAAACTAAAAAGTACCTACCTAATAAGAGACACTTAACATTCATAATACCCACAATATTTCTCAAAAATCGAAAATAACAGTTCTCTAGAAAACTCTAGATATTCAGTATTCTGAAGTACCAATTAGTAGTTGTTGAAATAGCAATAGGTACTGTAATAAATAGTTAGTAGCTGCATCAACCCAAGTATTTATAAGATAAAAAACAGATAATAGATACCATTGCTTTTTACAGTAAATTGGTACCTAAGTAGATAGTCACTGTACATTATATTATTACTCACCTTGTCTGCCGACGATTTCGGCCACATGTTCGGAACTGGGCACCGGTACGCATTCTGTCATGTTCTGAGACTTCTTGGAGCGGACTTCGTCCAAAGGGTTTCCCAATGGATTCACGAAGGAACTCAGATCAGTCGCGGGATCGGGATCGGCAACGGAATTCAATGGTTCGCTGAATCCCAGCATGGAGAGTTCCAGGGCCAATTGGAGGGCCCTCTCGTCTCCTATACCACTCGATCTTTCCATTTCTGGGAATAAACTCGCGGGTATTTCGAGGTTGGATTGATGGTGTCTTTTGGATTAAGAATATACGATTAAATTAGCGAATGATTGTCGGCGATTGATGGGAACAGACACTCATATACCTTTTTCTAAAACTGTTCGTAGATTAATTCGAATAGTAATTGTAGCACTACGATTTTACTTAAAGTCGAATAGTTCAGTCCGCCGATGGTGATCGATCGTAGCAGGCAACATAAAAAAGCGACGTTCTTGAATTAAAACTACGCACTTGTCACCGGTACAAAAATATATTATTACTATTATTGAATCTACTTAATTAGCAAAAGTATTGTATTATGTATTAAAAGGGTTCCTATTCAATAAATTGGCGATTTGTTGAAGCCAGCAAACGAAATGCTTGCTAGGAACGAACTGATTATTTTTCGGGAGACAGACCGGCAGGCAGGCAACCGGCGTGGTTCGGCAGCCATGTGCGCAAGGGCCCCAGCCAGCGTTGCCAAGTTGCCGACCGGCCGGCGGCCGATAACAATTTTCTTGCCGGGTCGAGAAGTTTCTTAATTCTTTTTCTCCAATTTAATACTAGTGCTTCAAACTCTTAACCCTCATGTAAACTAGGTAAATTACCATCTAATAGTGCAAGCATTTTTTGCGAGTTAAACAGCTCTTTACCGCACAAGCGAAGCTTTTTACATGCACACAAGCAAAAACAATTTTTTTTTCTCGAGTGGTAATGGTGCGGTAAAGTGTATTTTACCGCACACATTTTAAAATGTGTTATAACATTATTGTATTAATGAGATGCGACAATGGCCTTATGGACCGTGTCTCTTAAACTGTTTTCTTTATTGAGGTATATAAAAAGGAATACAAACTAAAAATAATTTGCTATTCCAAGGATCTAGCAATTTTTATTCCTTTAAAATAACTCATCAATGTAACAGTGACGTTGAATTTGGTTGAATATTATTTAACATTTGCTATTGGGTAAGTTCCGCCGCCGGTAGCAGCTGAGGGGCTAGCACACAAAATCATCCAAAGTAAAAACATGCAAGAAAAAAACGTTCAAACTATAGTCGTTTTCAGGAAGATATTCATCTAGCCAGCCATGGAAATATCGGTTTTGTAGTGGCAGCCCTTCTTCCAAAAATTTTTCAACTGATATCTGGGGAAATTCTTATTTTCTGTTGGTATCTAAGACATTCCGTCAAAATTTAAGAAATGGCATGACGCTTATGTTCTATCCTTGTTTTCTGCACGTATTTTGAGAAAGAGAGCATAATATTACGTATTACGATTCCTTGAAAGCATCTTTGTAAATATTGTGAATGTATTTCTCATATTTCTTTTTTTCTTATTCCAATTTTCGTGAGTAATTATCAAATAACTACACTGCCTATTATCATCAAACAGTCCTTTATGTTTATAGTACTACTTTTCTACTCAACAACTCATATAGTGAAAGCAGAAAGTGAAATAAACCTAGAACCTACCACGGATTTGATCCCTTGGAGAATGAAGCTATTTTTTAACAATTTTCCTCGCAATTTCCTTAACTCCAGTAGCAGAGCTGCAGCTGCATGCATTGTTTGTTTTTGACTTTGTATGAAGACTGTAAGCAAAGTGCTTGATACTTGCAAATTGGAAAATTCACTTGCAGACAATAATAAAACCAAAGAAAGAAAGAATTGCGCAGTGTGCAGTATTCAAGTCACATCATCAAGGTGCTACTGAATGATTTTGCATTATCCAAGATAAATGAAGAATGATCTTTTGACCATCTCAATTA
The DNA here is from genome assembly GCA_951812265.1 of Taphrorychus bicolor. Lineage (NCBI taxonomy): Eukaryota > Metazoa > Arthropoda > Insecta > Coleoptera > Curculionidae > Taphrorychus > Taphrorychus bicolor. Next base: position 8,418,267 of record OX638300.1, read on the forward strand.
TCCATGAATGTGCCAAAGGAAGGACGGACGGACTAACCTAAACAAAATATGTGTGTTTCTGTTTATAAATTTAAATGCTCTGTTAAGTGATTGTGTGGCATTCAATTTGAGGGTGATCGTTGTGTTCTCAGTTATACAGAGTGCTAACTATGTAAGTGTTAATCTCTCCGAAGGATGCATAAGTATAACATTTGTCAAAATAACACTAAGTGTTTATATATTATCATACTCCTGTATATCATATTAGGTATATTAATTTTTTGCTAATGTGATTGCTAAGGACTGGGCCTCAAAAGGAGCCTCTTGAAGTTTACATACTGGGTTCTAATATTTGAACCACCATAGATTTTAAGTGTATTGTATAATATATTACCACAACAACCCTTAGTGTGCCTTTGATGTGGATCTTCCATTCTTAGAAGAAAGCTAACGGCATGTGTGTGTAATTATCTTCTTCTGCAAATATAATTTTTAATTATACTTGAGATTTTAACAGAAACCAAGCAGAAACCTTTTATTTTTCCTTTTTATTTTATTTCTCATAACTCATTTCACTAAAAATTCCAAAACAATATACAAGTCAGCTTGAAAGTATCACAAACACTCAAGTGCATCTTTTAAGCCCAAGATATGTCCTAGAGCCCACATTGAGAAAAAAAATTTATACAAGATGACCTGGACCTGCCTTATACACTTCCGAAATCATGTTATGGTAGACATCCTATAGTGGAAGGTAAAGTCCTAATGTCAGAAAAGTACCAATGTCTGAGTTATAATTTTTTAAATATCTTCCAAAATGTGAACAGGTTGGTCGTGAAGTTTTTATAGAATAGGATAGAACAATGAAAGTAGCTGGCACTTTATTACTCCAACATTCTTGTCTCCTGACAATTCTCAGCCAACTTAATAAGTTTTTCCATTGAACACATTATACTTGTTTTGCCTTGTATATAAAATAAAAAGTTCTTGCAACTTCAATAGCATTTTTATTCCAGGTATAGTAAGTTATTTGCAAAGGGGTTCTTAATTTCAAACTAATGAATAGCCTTTATTTGTTTCTAAAAGTTACTTCAAATTCTATGTCTATACGTAAGTATTATAAGTCAAAACTTTTTCAACTGAGTTTGTAAGAAATGGCCCCTGCTTATTCTATTTAGTTTAAAAGAACTGTAGCTCTCTTTAGTTGAAAATAACTTGGTTCCATTCGACCAAGAAACCATTCCAGAAGGGTCTATCATTCTTGACAACTCACTAATATGATATCGAAATTGAAATAAACACTGTGCTTGTCCACAGTGGTTCTGCAACCATGTCAAGATGGTTCCTCATTTCAATTTGAAATGTTTGTTGGTGAGTTGGCCAAAATGATTTTTTAAATGTTCTTCAATGGTTCTTTAGAATGTTGGAACAAACCTAATATTAAATCAGACAATTAATAAACCACCACACAAACATTTTAGTTTCTGGATATTTAGGTAGTTTAAGAAACTAAATGCTCAATTAGGCAAGACTTCTTTTAGTATAATTAATTTATAATGTAAAATCACATATATTTAATAAAACAAAAATACACTTTTCTAAATACCTACAAATGAATGAAAGGGTCAATTTTGATCCAACAATGGAGCCAAATGACAACTGAAATGATATAACAGTAAATTCATCGAAATATCTTTTCTTTATCATGGGGGGTAATCTTCACTAATATTAACTCAAGATCCAAAGTGATCATAATTATGGATGGCATATGGCATATAGGTACGTATATGAAAAGGCCACTGGAACTCTCATGACTCTCATCACACAATCCAAATCATATGGCAGTACTTAAATTCAGTCTGGTAGAAAACCATCTTTTCTCAGATGCTTTTGCTGTTTGGAACAATTTTTACTTGACTGCAATCTCCATTCAATTTTAAACTTGGAAAGTGGTAGACTATATAATATTATGAAAGGCATAGGCATAACCATAGTTAAATGTATGGTCTATTCCCAGGGCATCTGGACACTAAAGTAATTTCTGGGTGAGTATATTCGGAACTTTTGGAAATCTTGTTCATGGTTGATGGTCCAGTTCAGTTCTTCCCTCTGCATATGCATACTAATTTAACGCTCGCTTTAGCTGGCAATAATCAATCATCAATACTCACAATTGCTTGAATGTGGTTTTGATGTCTCAATTTTTGTATTTGTAACTCTACTCTGGCATCTTATTTTGCAGAAGTTGGAGGTTGCAGATGACTTTTCTGGGTCATGCGATGAATTGTGTTAATAGTTCTGGGTGATAGTTAGTCGTTTATTAAGCCAGTTTACTTTTCCTACATTACAAACGCTGAATAATAATTGGATTTGAGCAAAATTTGAGAAATAAGGTAGTTATGTTTGAAAATTACAAAATTTGAGGTTAAAACCCGACAAATGCGTTCGTTAAGCTCGATTCGCACCACTCTCCGATCTAGTAACTTTTCTGGTAACTTTTCAATTGTTTTTAAAAGGTGCGTTTACAATGTCATGGGTGGCTAGATGAATATCTTCCTGAAAACGACTATAATTCAGTCCACTGATGATTTTGTCCAAAATAAAAACATCCACCGAAATTCCATCCAAACCAATTAACATCCAAAGTGTCCTTAAATGACCTTCAAACAGGGAGTGCTTACACGACTACTTTCCGGTATTTTAATATTTCGAGTGCCGTCTGCAAATAATTTGAAGTTCTATAAAAATTACGTAAGTCCTGAAAAGATGCCAAAAACAGCTGACCATCGACATGCCTAATTACTCGACGGAAATGAAATGGGCATGCGTGATGTTTGAAAATTTTTTGAAAGTTCTACGTTGCCAACTTGTCGACGCATCTGACGTCACGCGATTAGACAAATTAGTAAAATCTTACTAAAATCACTAATAATTACCATTTTAGCATTTTTAAGTGCAGGAGACATATTACTTATATTATAACAAAACATATGATATTATAAAATCGATATAATTCACAATAAATTGAATTTTTTAACACTCACAAACGGTAATAGAAATTACATCTGTCAACTCTGCATTTAACCCTACTTTTTGGGGACGCATTCAAGTTTTCATCTTGATCTTGTTCGTTCTTTGCTAATGTTAAACTTTTAGTTTAGTGTTTGTTTAGTTTCATTTACTCATATTATTAATCGGTCTGCATAAATACTGTTTGGTTTAATCTAATTCAACTTTGCTTGGCTGGGTATTTCGGTGCGGCGTCTTTTGTGCTGTGTTTACTGCTGCAGATTCAGGATTGTTTCCTATTTCTGACTGAGATTTGTTTAGTATACCTAGGTATGTCGGTTTGTTTTGAAATTAAACAGATGTTTAGGGGTTTTGCCTATATCCAGGCCCTCCCCTAATGAGCTCCTATAGGAGTTCCATATTATTTTACCCATACCAAGACCTCTATACCTAGTTCAGAGGTGTTTATTTTATGCTAAACTGTAGGGAAGCATCAATGAGATGGCCTCCAAGGGTCCTAGGCATATTGTGTGCTTGGTGTGTGAAGCAGAAGTTTCTTTCGGTAAGTACTTATACTTTATTTGCTTTAACTAATTTTTGTGTGTTTAATTCCATATGGCTTTACGTATCCTATTAAATATTCCATGTCCTTTAAAAACAAAATAAAGTTGTAGTACCTATAACTAGGTATGTAGGTCCATGAAAGGCACTTAAATTCTCAGTGGGATCTTTACAACAACTCTAAAGCTTTTGATTTCCCTTTGTGCAAACTGAAAGTGGAATAGTTCTCTAAAACAGAATCTAGCCTTCAATGTAGCCCTTACTTAGTTATTATGTAGATACCTATCTTCCTTTTAAATTTTAATGGCTTGATATTGCTTGATGAGTCCTTTGAACAAATGAAATATTGCTCCCTGCTATAAAACAAAACTCGGTATAATCAGAAATAGATAACATGTCACTATAATGTTTGAAATACTCGAAACCTTTTTATGTTTCAAAACTACTTCAAATTTAGACAAAGAAGCATGGAAATAGAAGTTTGATGTTCCCAATAGATTATAGTGCCATAAAAAGTAGAAAGGAGTGTATTGTGAAAAGGTAATGTGATTATTTAGCTGGAAGATGAAATAAGATATTTAGAGACTCGTAGGTGTGAATTCTCAGTCATATATGCCCTAGACTTGGAAATCTTGCACCAAATCCATATAAATCAAGCACTTTTATGTCTAAGAGGAAATAATTGTCGAAAAAATTTGGTCATTACTGTGGTCAGAAATAGATAACACTTGAACTGTGCAGTGATAAATTAAGGCAAATTTTTTTAAGATGTGGTATTTAGAATAAATTGTAAATATTCCTCCACAAATTAATATAAAAACATTGTTACTTTTGAGGTTAAAATTGTTTATCGAAGAATTTAAAACAAAACCTGTCTCTTAACGGAACTCATTCTATTGTAACACTTATTCAAAGATTTTCTTCAATACAATTTCACTGATACTGCTAGAATATAATTATATATATTTTAAGTTATATAAATAAATTCGTTACTGAAGTAAAATTGTTTAAGTATATATGCCACGAAGCCCTTTTGCTATCTTTAGTTTAATATATGTTTGTTCTTTCGTTGCGTTACATACTACTTATATGGAGTGGCTTCTGTTTTCTTACTTGGCAACTTATTTGTCATTCCAATAGTCTACAATAACAATAAAGCTATTAAGATATTAAAAACATAACTCCAGTTAAACAATTACAAAAAAAGAGCAAAAATAATATGATTGTAACTGTATGTTAAGCACCAATGAGGGTATAATTCTGTACTTAAGCACCCACTTAGTAATATTGTATCCTCCTTGGCCTTGGTTAAGTTAAGCACTATGAAGACAGGCATTGCAAAGTAGAAACAAACAAAATTCTGATTTCAGCATTTCTTATTCCCAAAATATTTGGAGTTGAAATAATGGGCTTCTTAACAGTTGCTCCACTCACGCAATGCTCCGATATCAATAGTGTGATTTGAAAGTACAGTTTTAAACTGTACCTGAAGCAGATTAAGGTCTGTGTAGGCAGAATCTGCAAAGTTCCAATTTTATGTAATTCCTGAACAGTTCTGAGGCAATGTTATACAATAGTTTTGACCTGGACATGGGAAATGTACTGCTTAGAACAACTCACTTTTGTTTCAGGGTAAATATCTTAAAGCCCGTTTTACAGTTTGCAATGCTTCATGCAATTTATTGCAGCAATGCATTGCAGCTGCAATATATTGCAACCAGATATTTGACAAATTTGTTTTACAGTTTGCAATTTCTTGCCATTTCTGAAAATATTCAACAGTGCTGCCAATATTGACATTTCTTTAACTTCCCAGACTGACTAAAAGTTTGTGTTCTGGCTTTTCAATTAAGCAAGGCCACAAAAACATATAAAAGTAATAAAAACCATACATAAACAAAACAAAATGCATGTGATGCAGACTTAACCTCAAAAAATTTGTGACAGTAACTTTTGTTTGCAATGGTGGCAATTCAAAAGTTACCAAATTTTACACCAGAGTTGCGAGTAAACTGCAATAAAAATCGGTCAAGACCGATAATTGGCAAGCCCTTGCAGTTGCAAAAGAATTCAAGCAATCGACCAGCTGGCCCTTTACTGCGCATGCGCATGGCAAGAGAATTGCCGGTTGCAAGAAAAATTGCGAACTGTAAAACGGCCTTAACAAATATTAAAGAAAGACGGATTTCTATGCATGAAGGCAAATTTTTTCCATTTACGTCAATGTAATTTTTTAGGTTGTTTTACCACCAAGTTCGATGACAGGTCACGTGCTGCATGAAACCTTATATTAACTTCATTTGTCATAACCTAAAAATTTGTAGACGTCAGATTCAAAACGTCACTCATCTTTCAACTAGCACTTGGTGCGCAGTAAACATGCGCAGTAAAATCTCGTCGACCAACTGCGAGATTTTCATAGCCAACTGAGGAGCTTCATTTTCGATTTACTGTGAGGGATTGACGTTCGCCGTGTATTTAAATAATAGGTATATGGTCGTCTGTTGACTACCTTTATTGCCAGTGTTGCCAATGCGAGTGTCAATCCTTGATGTGAGCGAAGCGGGAGCTTTGAATCGATGCGAGGATTTTTCGAGAATCTTCTGTATTTAGAGTAATGCGACGAAGGGCCAACAATGTCAAATATTAACATTACGTTTGACGTTCTTTAGTGTTATGTTAAAGTTGAGTTCGGTAATTACATCCCGAGCGCTCGGGATATTGCTCTATCTCACTCTAGCTTGTTAAGATTTTAGAAGATGGTCTGTGTCCGGAGCGCTCAGATGGAATTACTGAACTCGGGTTAAGTAATGTAAAGTGTAGACCAATGAGGTAGAAGATACGGACAGAGCAACCAATACCAATATTCCCCTAAAAATGGTCCCCTTTTTCGGTCGGTTGTCCGCAATTTTTAAAATACCCACGACGTAATATCATCGTCACAATAATCTCATCAATTGATTAAACACGATTTCTAATTATTTGACGTAAAAAGACAATTGATGTCACTACTGGCGGATATACCCGCCATTTTTTAGGGGCCACTTTGAACTCAATAGAGTTACTACCTGTCAGGGGAGGAAAAGAAAATTTCTGATTTTGTCGCGAGACGAAATGTTGGCTACGCCGTTCTGATTAGCGCCAATTCTTATTTTACACTATTAAACCCTCTCTTAGTCGTGGGTAAATCGCGTTTTAAACTCGATAGAGTTACTTAATTCAGTGTGATATATAATATTTTTATTTATAATTAATATAGTATTTTTTCCAACTTATAATTTTTATTCGTTTATTTCTTTTTTTTTTTGACTTGTGGGGCTCACCAATTCTAATTTCTTTCTTTTTTAATGATCCTAAATTTTTGCTTTGCAAATTGTCTTACCTCCTGTTTTATTTTACTCTCCACGCAAAACATTCTAAAACTACTTGTTTTTGTGATTTTTTCACAAGTTTAATGTTGCCTTTCTACATTTTGAATTAATATAATATTATAGTAATATTTTGTGGTTATTGTTCTTATTAATTCTTCTTGTTTTCTTAATGAGTCTATATGTATTTGCTTCTCAAATTGTCTTTTTTTCGCATTTTTATTCCCTATTTGTGGCGATAACTCTGTATTTTTTTTCAAAAATGTATATTTGTTTATAATTTTTATTTATAAACAAGTTTTACCTTTCTTGTTTACTTAATTTCTCATTATTTTTTTCATCGATCTCTTTGTGTTCCGCTCATTTCATTTGGTTTCATATTGTAACTTTTTATTGTTTGTCGCTTTAATCTATTTTCCCGTCATATTTCGTAGTATCAGAGTTTATTTTTTCTTAAATCATCTTTCACACCGCTTTGCGCAACTAAAAGTCCATAAAAATAACGTTTTCAAATTTCGAAAATTCCAACTCGTTCCGGAAATATTCGCAAAAAACTAAAATTTTGAAACAAGTTTTTATTTTTTCGGTCTTATTTTAAAGAGATAATTAAAAATAAATGACACTTTTAGCCACTTTTTGGTCTATTCAACGTGTTATTTTCCTTAAAATCCGACTTTTCTTTTTTGTGGAAACATTATAAATTTTGATTCGAAATGCATGGTGAATTGAAATGCAGACTTGCAAGGAAATTCAGAATACAATAAAAAAAATCCTAGACTGTATTTAAAAAATAATAATTTGATGGTGAATGAAAAACGAAACGTTTGATTTTAAATATGAAAATACCACATGAAGTGACCAAAAAATAATTTATTTTTAATTATCTGTTTAACGTTTTTTAAATTACCATTACATACTTTCGTGAAAGGATTATAAACAGTTCCATAAAAGTTAAACATAAAAAAAAAATGTTGACTACGTTTAAGTTTAAAATAAAAAAATCTTGTTTTTTTAGTTCATTTTTTTAAACATTACTAGTGACTGAATTTTTTAAAACGGATTTCTACGTTTTTCAAAAATGTTTCCTAAATTTTTGCATTAGATAATTTTATTTTCATCATTGAAAGTTGAAAAAAACAATTGCAAAGAACCATTCAGAGTTAAAAGAAAAATATTGACTAAATTTAAATTTATAGTACAGCGGATATCACGGCCATTTTTTAGGTGTTCACTGCTAAAAAAGTGGGTCCAAAATTCTTAGCTAGGTCTTTAATTCTTAGCTATTTGGATATTTTCTGAGTTACACTTAACTATTCTGAACTACAGTAGATGCTTTTCTGAAATGCACATGGCTTCTCTAAATTACACTTGGTGATTTCTAAATTGCAGTTGACTGTTCTTAAATTACACTTTATAATGTCTTAATTAAATTTGACTATTTTGAATTACTCATGATGATATTTGAGTTACAACTGATGATTTTTGAAATACCTACAGCTGAAAAAAGTGTAACAGGCTGAGGAATTGATGTATAAATGAAATATATAAATGTACAAGGATATAATAGGAGCAGTTATCATAACTTTCAAAACTTCTCGTTTCTGTACTCCCGGATAACACATTTTTATAAATACTTAATTAACCTATACCTGACATTTGAAAAATAGGGCAGATTATAAAATATACATAAATCGTGGAAAAACAAAATATATTTAATTTCTTTCAGTCAACTTCTTTTAATTGAATTATAGCTAGCATTCAGTTATGTTACCATCCTCACGATACAGTCTACAATCAATTATACGGGGTGTTCATTATAAAACTTCATCTAGCAGGCTATGAAATTTTGACAAAAAAGGATGACATAATCAAAATAAATGGACTTTTGTTTCTCCATCCTTTTCCTTTGACATTTCACAGCCAACTAGATGAAATTGTATAATAAACACTCCGTATAAAACTTTTTGGGGCGCTTAAAATGGCCAAGTGCCTAACCTGAACTAACCTAACCTGAACTAACCTGAAAGTATGTCGAAATAAGTCCGCTAATAAAAAAATTAATAAAAAGCCACAGGAAGTATATTTCTGTTTGGTCCATTCTTTCCCACTAACTATTTTTTGTGCTAAAGAAGAAAAGTGCAGAAGAAGAAAATTTAGTTGATACTGGTTTAAAATACCAATTTAAATTAATTTCAAAATTTGCATTTTGAAAATTTAAAAAAGAGTAGTGTTCAAATGAAAAAACTGTCACGACGGCAACGTTGCTCATAGGGCGGGCTGGCGGATACATACCGGGGCGGCGTTGCCACTGTTGGCCGACTAATCGCATGAATAAGGAAAATAATCGATTCGAATGGCAGTTGTCTGGATGCGTCGTCTGCTTGTTTAATTTATTGGTGCACATGTTCACGGAGATTCGACAAACGACGATGAGAACGTTCTGTTTAGGACTCACAACCATTGAACCACAATATTGTTATAGAACAATGATTATTTTAAAAGAAGCATGGAAATCCTTACAGCTTACCTTACTTATTGACCATTGTCACACATTTTATTATTATTTGTCATCGCTTATTAATGATCTGAAATATAAGAAAGGTACCTACTTAGAGTTAAAAGAATGTTAATGGTTCCAAAAAGTTGTATAACAACAGAGATAATACTATCTAGATTTTTGCATCAATAAGCTTTTTAATAAACCGCATGGACATCGTGCACATTTCAGCTACCTTAATAAGTGGAACGTGGACGATGCTATCTAGATTCCTGGCAAGTTATCAAAACTTATTGCCCAAATTTATATAATTTGTAATTCCCTTTTCGTTTTTAGTTCGTCGGAACAACGAAACCACGAAAACCGAAACGAAAAGAAACAAAAATTACAAGAGGCAAGCTGCAAACCGGGCAGGTGCAAACAACGGCGGTGTAGTGGCTCCACGTGCATTAATAATTCGTGGTAACGAGCCCACAACAACCGACAACACCGCATCCAGGTCTTCCGCGATTTACGAGCTCGTCAAGGAAAAATTACAATGAGCTAGTCAGCGGCAACGTTGCCAGGTTGTGCTGCTTTTTCAACTGATTATGGATTTCTGAAGAAGAAATAGCGGTGAGTAATTACTTTATAATAATGGATTCTGTTCAGTTAAAATTGGCATACTACATGTAAAGTCATACCATATAAGATATAGAAATGTAGAGCATTTTCCTATATCTCTTATAAGCCTTTTGTACGTACTTATTTTTTCAGTTTCAGTTCTTTTGCGCGTTGCATGATGCAAGGCGTAAAAAGGCATATTTTTCTTTAATTTGGATAAGCCAACCGAACTCGATATTGCTTGTATGGTAAAACTAGAGAATATTTAAAGAGTAAATGTGGCAACGCTGGATTAATTTTGCCGGCTGTTGGTGTTTCCCGCCACTTTAAACAACAACGAATCAGGAGTCACAAACGAACGTTGGTGTTATTTACAGCACGTGGTTGTGGTTGCTATTTTATTGTTTGGAATGTTTAATTAATTATTAAATTTTAATTTCAATCAGTAGGGAATCAGCATAGTAAATTTTGATTTTTGCAAATGTTTGCATAGTTATTTTCAACTAGCTTATATATTACATCTGCAGAGACCCTTCGGTTTCACAGTTTTGGTCCGATTGGCCCCCCCGTTTTTAGTAGTGGGTTTCAAAAAAATACGGCGTCACTTCCGGCGAGTTGGTGTCACCTGACATCTTACATTAAATAATTCAAATCTCGATTCGCGAATTGATGTGCTCTGAGGATGAAATTCCGTCATGGGTCTCCTTAAAACGGCGGACTTCTCATAAAAAAAAGATCATTTTTAGGGCAGTGACGTAGGACGTTCATCAAAGACCTGATCGGAAGGACATAGCAGATAAGAGCTCGGAAGTAAAAGCTATGTGGGCTCAATGAGATTCCTTGGCGATTCAGAATGGTTTACTGAAGAGGACTTGGGAAATCCCCGACGGGAAAAGTGCCACGCTCCAGCTTGTCGTACCAGAAAGTAGACGGAAAGATGTCTTGCGAGAAATGCACAATGGAGTGTCTCGAGGCCATTTTGGAGTGAATTAGACCCTGGACAGAATTCGGGAAAGGTACTTCTGGGTGAATTGCCGAGATGGCGTCGAAGAGGGGTGCAGAAAGTGATACTAAAAGATTAGGGAGCAAATGAAGCAATACAATGTGGGCACCCCATTTGAAAAAATTGCGATCGACGTGGCAGGTCCTTTTCCAGAAACGGACGATGACAACAAATACATCTTAGTTGCCATGGATTATTTCAGTAAATGGCCTGAAGCCTATGCACTACCAAATCACGAAACTAACACCGTGGCAAGGTTTTTGGTTGACGAATTCTTCAGTAGATTCGGCGTACCATTAGAGCTTCATTCGGACCAGGGACGGAATTTTGAATCGCAACTTTTCAAGAAGATCAAGGAACTTCTGGGAATCCGCAAAACAAGGACAACTTCGCTCCATGCACAATCAGATGGCATGGTCGAGCGTTTCAATCGAACCATGGAACAATACCTCTGCAAAATGATATCGGACCACCAGACAAATTTCTGCTTCTTCTAATGATGGCTTACAGTGGTGCAGTGCATAACAAGACAGGACATACCCCTGCCAAGGTTATATTTGGTAAAGAACTTCGTCTTCCGGTAGACGTGATGTACGGATATCCAGAACTATGTTGATGAAGCCAGATATTATTTAAGGGCGAATTCTGCCTTGAGGGGCTGATGTCAAATGACGTAATTCTGGAATGGTCAATCGAAGCAGTACTATCCCCGGAACGAGACAGCCAGGAAAAAATTTTCGAGTGCTTCAATAAAATAGTCAAAAGGTCAACATAGAGACATTAGTGCGTTGCTCGGAAAAAATTACTGGCAGTTCATAATTTTCACAGTTATCTATATGGAAGATAATTTCTAATTTGCATGGAACATAGAACACTAAGATAGTTACTGCGGATGAATAACACGGAATAAGGACAAATTGATAGTATTACACGGCCAAAATTACAAATAATATCGTTCATGGAAAAACTGACGCCTTCTCTAAAAACTATACGGCCTTCTGAGGCCTGTCGACATTGCTCCAAGGTAGAGCTTAAAGGAGATATTTTTCGTCGAACTAAAGTGGAAGTCTCCCAGTAAACAGTTGAACGTTGATTCAACGTTAAAAAAAACTTGTAACCAAACGTTTTTTCAACGTAGTTATATCCGGTGAATCAACGTTTTTATCAATCTTTCTTAAAACGTGTCATCAACATTTGCTTAAGACGTTTAATCTACGTTTGGTTAAAACGTTTAATCTACGTTTTCTTAAAACGTTTAATCAACCTTGCTTAAAACGTTTATTCAACGCAACTATCAACCTTACATAAAACGTTATATCAACGTGTTCATCTATTATTTTCCATTCACATGAATATAATTTATGTCAAATGAGTTTTTCCAGGGTTTGAACTTTGAACACAGTTAAAACTTATTCGATAAAAATGAGTGAACCTGTTTAGTGAATTTTAATTTTAGTTTAAGACAAAAACTGTAAACCAAAAATGCTGTTAAAAATATACATATACATGTTTAATTAAAAAGCACATACATAAAAGTGTTTGACCCCAGGTAGCACACTACGTCGTCACATGTCACATCCCCAAGATGTCCATTTGTTGACGTCTCTACGTATATAATATATCAAACTTTGCATTTTATCATAAAAAAATTCATAACATATTTTAAACATGTTTTATTGGAAATATAATACTTGTGCTAATTACAATCATTGTAAAATAGTTATATTTTATAAATTCGTTTTTGATGATATATATGTTAAAACTTAAAACCAAGGGAAGGACAGCACTTAGGGGTTGACTGAGGGTGACTGTAAACTAGGAATAATTTTAAACAAGACTTAAATTTTTTAGTACTTACTTTTGTGTAATGTTTATCTCATACACTTTTTTGATTTTGGATTGTTGGAAAAGGAATTTCCCACAATTCACAGTAAAATTACTCCTAATAACAATTTACCCTGGAAAGAACTCGGATGAATCCACTTAGTTAATGTTTCGGCAACTTCTCTGTTGCCTTCTTCAGAACTACCTAAAGTGAAAAAACTTTAGAAATGATGAAATACAAAAATTATACTTATTTGTGTGTTTGTTTATGTATTTAAGTAATTTTGTTTATGTTTATGTTTAAATAAACACCGGGGATCGTGGCAATACGTCCTACCCCGCTAAGCCTCGTTATAGGGAATCTGGGTCGTCCGCCGTTTACGCTAACGCCACCTAGCGCTCAGAGTATGTGACATGTAAATCTATTTTCAACGTTTAGCCAACGTTATAAATTCAACCAATATCTAAACATATTCAATACACGTTTTAACAACGTTGATTTAACGTCGAAAAACATGGTTGTTCCTTTTCGAAAAAATCAACCAAAAATCAACAGCTTAAAACCAAAGAGACAACTATAAATCGACCGAAGAAATGATGATAAGTTTTAAGAGACATTTCGCAACAGGGCATTTGTGACGATTTCATTACTGTCACCTATTTGCAATGTTTAATCAACAGGATAAATTCAACCAATATCAAAACACATCCAAAACACGTTTTAACAACGTTGATTTAACGTCGAAAATCATGATTGTGCACAATCGCTTATATCAACACGTTAAAATCAAAGTGACAACTATAAATCAACGGACCAAACGATGATTCTACGTTGAAACAACGTTCGACTGTTTACTGGGCTACTTTAAGTAGTAAAATTGACCAATTACGAGACGCAAACATAGGTCCAATTCTATTAGAATGGCAATTAAAAGGAGACTGCTTGGTCTAGAAAGATGTTGTCATTGAGGAATTGCAAACAAACATTTTAAGAGAGCTTAGGAAGACTGAGATTGAAAAACTAATTGTGCCACAGACAAGGAGAAACTCTATTTGGGCAGAAATCTACAATGGAGCATCTGGTAAGCAGGTTGGGATAAAGCTTAGGGGATAGTTCTACAGAGTTAAGAGCCGTGGAGACGTTCAATTTTGGTGCAGGAAATATGACATCGGTGGAGCAACGAGAGAGCCAAAAAAAAAACCAAAGGGAGGATATTGCAATACCAGACGTTGTCGCTTCTTTTGAAAGAATAGCCTTTGAGCTAGATAGGCTGTTTCCGGAGAGTTACGACGACATTAAGTACACCTTGACTGCCATGGCTTACTTCAGCAAATGGACTGAAGCATATGTTTTTCGGAATCAAAATGCAGTTTCCGTTTTGAAAGTACTAGTGAAACAGGTATAGAGTCCCGATGGAATTGCATTCATACCAAAGTTGCAATGTCGAATGTGAAGTGTTTAAGAGGGTTTATTTAAGTTAATACTACTCCATTGAATTCAGAATTAGATGACATGGTTGAAAGGTTTATTAGTGGTTATGGAGCAGTATTTGGCTAACTTGGTACCAGATCACCTACAGAAATGGGAAAAACTGGCTCTGCTTCTAATGGTCAATACCAAATGCAAACCATGACACCAATGACGGAAGAGAATGGATTTGGACGAGTATTAGGACTTTTTTGTGTAAAAAAAGAAGTTGGGGAAATAATTTGTTGTAATGTCAGACGTGAGTAAATTTTTACCAAACCCATAGAAAAACGTAACAGTATTTATAAGGACGTGATAGTAACGGTAAATTATTGATAAATTATGTTGCCTCTTATCACTATTTGGTATCCTTGGTGATTTCTCCGCCACGGGAATTTTAATCTGATGGACTTTGGAACGACATGGCTGATGATGGTGTGTCAGCCGAAACTGGTTGGTAGAAAGTATTTTAATAAATTTTGCACAAAGTACAGTGTGAGTTTCTAAAATGGAACAAATTCTGTAAAAAAAAACGTTTACTTTTTGGAAAATCGCCCGGACCCGTCGATTTATATTTTAGATTGCCGTCTTTTTTGTAAAATAAACTATTATACAGGTTGTCCCAAATTCAAGATATGACGTCATCGATTGTTTTTTAAATCACAACTGCAGGTTTGGGTTAGCTATTTTCATAGTGTACATCAAGTTATACATAGTTGCCAATTGTCAAATTTTTATAAACTGCCAGTGGCAAGATAATTAACAAAATTTATTTTATTTCAAACATTAATTCATATTAACAAATATTCAAAAAAAAATGCTCAAAATGATGTCCATTCACTAGTTGGCAATACCCTAAACGTAACTAAAACTCGTCTTGCACGTTTGCAATTAATTCGGGAGAAATTAGTCTGCACTCATGCCTTATTCGTGCTTTCAACTCCTGAATATTTTCAGGTTTCGTTTGGTAAACTTGGCTTTTTAAGTAATCCCACAAAAAAAATCCAATGGAGTCAGGTATGGTGACCTGGGTGGCCATTTAATGGGGCCTCTTCTATCAATCCATTGGACCGGAAATACTTCATCCAGATATTGGCGAACAGGTCTGGCAAAATGGGGAGGAGCACCATCTTATTGAAACCAGATATTTCTGTTGAGGACGTCTTCTTCTATAGGACAAGGAAATAGAGTAAAAAAATTTGGAATTAGTTCCTCTTCCAAAATTTTTAAATATTTCGCTCCGTTGAGATTTTCTTCAAAAAAGATTGGTCCTATAAGTCGATTATCGACAATTCCTGCCCAAACATTGACTTTTTCTGGGCGTTGACTGTGATTCTATCATCCAGTGGGGATCCTCGTCTGCCCAATAACGAACATTTTGTCGGTTTACCTCACCATTTAGCGTAAACGTCGATTCGTCAGAGAACACAATGTTGTTTGTGTTCACAACGTTTCTGTTCAGGAAATCCATCATTTGCTCGCAAAACTGAAGTCTTCTATCAGGATCATCTTCTGTCAATTCCTGGAGAATTTTTAGTTTGTAAGGATGCAACTTTTGGGCTTTGAGAATTTTTACTGCTTTTTGGTTTTGGCTAATTTCCTGTTCATTAGCTAGCTGCCTGGTGCAAATATTAGGGTTATGTTGAACAGATAATAGTAAAAATCTTACTTACAGTTCTTCGAGATAAGAGTAGCAAATCACGATGCTTGTCTATGAATAATTGAACTACTTCATTTTGTGTTCGTGTTCTATCTCCGTATCCAATCATCATTAAAATTTCAATCTTGTGACTTTCGGTCAAGTAAGACATTACGTTGAACGAGTTAGTAAGTTATTATTAGCAAGTATTTAAGCAAAGATATTTAAGAAAAGTAAAACGCTGTCAATTGTACATTTGATATTGACATTAATGAAACGTACCTAATGCTTGTAGAAATTATCGTTACCAGAAAGTCAAAGGTAATCTGTGAAAGGGTAGCTTGGGGTAAATTCAGTAGGTGAATGACTAATATGAATTGATGATTGAAATAAAATAAATTTTGTTAATTATCTTGCGACTGGCACTTCATAAAAATTTGAGAATTGGCTACTATGTATAACTTGATGTACACTATGAAAGTAGCTGACAAAAAATGGCAGTTGTCATTTAAAAGAACAATTGATGACGTCACATCTCCAAATTAGGACAACCTGTATAATGCTTTATTTTACAAAAAAGAAGGCAATCTAAAATATGAATCGACGGGTCCAAGCGTTTTTCCAAAAAATAAAACGGTTTTTTTTACTGAATTTGTTCCATTTTAGAAACTCGCACTGTATATGTTTCCTTCTTCCTACGTTCAAGCAATGATTTTGTTTATTTTTGATTATTACTAAGATATAGTTTGCGAATTATACAGATTGTTTCACAAAGGTGCTGACAAACTTTAAAGGATTATAGAGGACGCCAAGTCATCCAACTTTTGCTGATTAACACTTATTTGTTTCTGAGACACAGGGTGTCAAAGAAGTATTCTTCTTTTAGTTTTTCGGTTATATTTCAGAAACTAATTGGGATAGGCAACTGAATTTTTGTACAGGTTTTGCCTTTACTTGGACTTTCTTTATGAGTGTTAGCGCCCGTTTCTTATATTCTTTTTTCTGATTAATTTTTTAATGTTTCAAGCGCATTTCTTAGGGCAGTAAGCGCAATGATGCAAGCAAAAATTAGTTTTTTATCTGCATGATTGGTATTGCCCTTTTTATTGAAAACGTCAATAACAATTTAATTTCAAAAATATTTCTTTAACTCCCTGTATCTCAAAAAATGTGCGTTTGCGGATAGGAGTTTACAAGCAAAAGTTAAACGACTTGACGTTTTCTATAATCCCCTAAAGTTTGTCAGCACTTTTCTGAAACACCCTTTATATCTAAATCTGCGAAAATTATCTCCTCTACATTTGCAATAAACTTTGGTACTAAAGATTTAATCTACCACTACGCACAATTGAACCTGAACTTTGACTTCATTGACTAATCTGGACTAACCTATGAAATATAACTCCTAAGAGTATTTTTTTGTTTATACTTTGATGATCTACTATATTAGTTTATATTTTTTAATGCACTGACTTTCTGGCGGTTTTAGCAAGGCTTACGAAATTATTACTAAATTATGGCTTATGATTGCTACTTTGGGTGATTCTATGACAATTATGGAAGAGAATGAAGATATTTACATCAGAGGGTAGAGGTATCAAAGTGTCCATGATTTACGAGATTGATAAAAGAAATCAAGAATTGAAGCAAATGGATGATTTACTTGCATCTTTACATATCGAACTCTATTTACTATTAGCCTTTAGGCTCCGAATCAAATTCTCAGTTAACCCTTCCCCTAAAAGTTTTCTAGATAAGTGTATATCGTTTATTACAGAAGTGAGTTAGGATAAAGTTTCTAAATGTTTATTTTTATACAAAAAGTTTTCAACTTTACCCAAGGGCTCAAGTTTCTGGAATTAGTTGCAGAGGTACTTTTTTCGAAATTGAAGGTGAAGCGGTATAGATATAGCACAAGATGTTCTTGTTTTCCTGCATCCATCACTGCGATGATTTGACCTACAAACTATCTCTTCAGACAAAGGCCACAACATTCAAGGCTTAATTATGTAAAAGAACCGATTAACATCAACGGATCGTCGTTTATAACAAAATTAATTATGTTAAGAGAGCCGACAAAGGAAACAGTCGGAAAAAGGCGGTCGACAAACAAATCTCGAAACGCGAAATACCCGCCAAATATTTACATAAATTTCATTTATTTGCAAGAGTCATTTAAAAATATTCGTATATATAGTATTGTAGTAATTGAAGAATACCGCGGACTGAGAGGTGCTTATGTGCCTTGCTCTCCAGTCTGGCGGTCGACAAAAAAATCAAGAACAAAGAACGCAACCGTCTGAGAAATAATGTGAACGACTGAAAGGCTTGAGAACCAAACGGCAAACACCATTCCATTATGTTTATGCACCTTGTGTGCGGTCGTCCATTCGGTTAAGCCAACATTTTGTAATCATTATTATTGAGACTCCATCGGAATATGACTGTAAAATGCGGGTGAAGAACTGCTCACCTAAAAACCTTATTTTTCTGGTTGCTCTTTTACTACTAATGTGAAATTTTTTATGTCACACAATGCGAAACAGCATCACTTCCCATACGGAAACGATCGCAATTTAAATCAACAGCTGTCATTCGCATGGGGTAAAGGTCCCTATTACCAGTGAAGGACGACGGAGTCTCAAGGGCACAAGTTCTTGGAATGGCACACAATTTACCTTTATACAGGTCCGGATTTTTATAAAATTCTTTTAGACATAACTTAATAATTTACTTATATTAGATTAATTGGGAATAGATTAATAATTTAGCTACAGTACAGTTTTTTTTTGCAAAAATTGTGTGTTGAGTTGAGTTAATAAGGAAAAAATGGGGCTCACACCTTCAATCAATCACCTAAGTTTAGTTGATTTTCATTCCAGTGTCTAAGAATAGAATGCACCACAATCAGAAGAAAAGTTGCACCATGGAAAGTGTGTTTGGGTGTATTTGGTATATGGTGTTTGGGAAAATTAGTTGCTTGCTTTAGCATTTTAGATCTAAAAAACCGGTTTTTATTTTTTATTTATTTTTTAAAATTATTTCAAACAATAATAAGTCAAAATAGTAATCAAAAAAATACTATTGTTTAGATCTAAGAAACTAAAGCATCAACTCATTTTTGCAAACACCACTTCATGTCTTCCCATTATGCAACTTTCTTCTAATTTAACCGATTTCGTATTTTGTGTTTTTGTTTTGTTTCGGAGATCCCCATGCAGTGTATGCTTATCTTGGACACACCGTATAAATGTCCTTCATTGACTTCCACGCCCATGGAACCATACACTGTCGGCAAATTTTTGTTGGTCTCGGTAAATATATGAAATATACTCGGAAAAAGTCCCACTTTAGGCCACCTTTTCAAATGTGCCGGTAGGCAAAGGAGCGTTGGTTAACAGAATGGTGCATTGAAATAGAGGCACTACAAGATAAGCACAACCTGTTCAATTTCCACAAAAAAAATCAAGCAGTCTACCAACACGCAGCTTAAACAGCAGCAGAGTGTTTTGAGAGATGCCAAAAACAGAATTTTGGTGGGCGCTGAAGAAAAGAGAAAACGATGGGAAGAATATGTGAAGACACTTTTTAACGATATTCGAACCAAAAAAAAAACTCCTAAAAGTGACGCGGTTAATGAGTCAAGTCCTGGAATTACGAAAGAGGAAGGATTACGCGCTATCAGGCTTCAAAAAAAGCAACAAGGCCGTGGGACCTGACCAGGTGCACGCGGAAACGCCCAAACTCATTGCGGATGCAGATGGGGAGGGCCATGCCCTCCTCTCCTCTCTTTTTAACTCTATATATCAGACTGGAGGAATACCAGTGGACTGGCTAAAATCGACGTTCATCACCATACCCAAAAAACCGAATGCTTCCCAGTGCGATGACTACCGGGATGACGACCGGGACCATTGGATTAGGTTGATGTCCCATGTACTCAAGTTATTCCTCCGTATCATCCACACACGTATATATGCCAGATGCGAGGGACAGATTAGTAGCACGCAGTTCGGATTTCGGAACGGAATTAGAAACACGCGAGGCTCTCTCTACACTCAACGTTCTGACGCAGGGATATGAATGTTTTATTGACTACCGTAAGGCTTTCGACTGCGTTTCACACCAAAGACTTGCTGAGATCCTCAAATCCAGTGGTGTTGATGAGGGAGATCTGCGCATTATCATCCAACTATATTGGAATCAGACGACGGAAGTCAGAATAGAAGGCGAAACATCTGAAAAGGCCGAGATTCGGAGGGGAGTGAGACAGAGGTCTGTTCTGTCGCTCCTTCTTTTCAATATATATTTCAAAGCGATTTTTCGTGAAGCGTTGGAGGATGTGCGGGAACGTGAGGAAGCGTTGAACATACGCTTTGCTGATCGGTCGTGCTTATTGACAGCTTGCCGCAACTCCAGAGCATGATGAACCTTATTGTCGAACATAGCATACAGCACGGACTACAAATGAGTGTTGCCAAGTCCAAGATTGTTATATTCTCCAAGACACCAAAACTAGCAACCTTCAAAAAATTAACAACGCGGTTGTACAACAAGTCTCCGCTCTTTCTCCAAAATTATCTTGGCGCGCTCGTCAACAAAACCAATGACCCTAAAGTCGAAATTCTTTCAAGGATCGAACAGGCCAGACGCTCATTTACATCAATGAGGAACTTCTTCGCTTGCCGTGACCTGAGTCTGCAGCTGCGTGTGCGAATGCTACGCTGCTATATCTTCCCGGTCCTTCTATATGGATGTGAAAGCTGGACCTTTAATGAAGCAGTGGAGCTTCGGATCAACGCATTCGAGATGTACTTATATCGAGGTATTCTGCGCGTATCCTGGATAGACCGAATAACCAACGAAGAGGTACTCAGGTGGGTTAATAAAGATAAACAACTATTAACAACAATAAAAGAAAGAAAACTGCAATACATCGGTCACATCATGAGAGGAGAGCGATATGAAATACTCCGCCCTGTTATTGAGAGAAGGATCGAGGGCAACAAGGATCTGTGGGCGCACGGCAGAATTCGTAGCTCAAGGATCTGAGAGGATGGTTTGGTCGAACGTCTATTGAGATATTCAGGGATGCAGTTTCGCACACCATTATAGCCAGTTGGATCGCCAACCTTCGGAGGGAGACAGCGTAATAAGAAGAAAAAGAAGGGAAATGTGGTTGTTCAGTGTGGTTAATCACTGTTCACAATAGAGTCGAGCAGCAGTAGAGGTACCATCAAAGAAAATACCTCCCTAAAAAAACGATCTCAGTATGACCTACAGATGAAAGCTCTCGACATATTCTTGAGTGGGCAACAGGTCAGGACATCAGAGCATATTGGCGATTTCAACTGCAAAGGTCAAGCATGGAACTCAGCATGGAACGACAGCAGCCAACGATTGTTCAGAACTGCCGTTCCGGGACACTGCAGTCTGCTGGGACGAGAAGCTGAGTAATCTAGATAAAGAGATGATGGACTTCTGGAGGCTACAAAAGCTCTCAGGTGAGGAAAAACACCTCTACGTTGAAAATGGACTAGCATAGGCTGATGAGGACCAAGCAGAAGCATTTAGTTTAACACTCGAAAGAGAGTGCAGACTAAAGGAGCATCCTGACGATGACAAGCGCATATTCTGATGGTCGAAACAGCCGCTATACATATAAAGAGAGACGACCCTGTAGGGATGCAGCAGATGATTTCAGCGAGCCCTCGTAGTTAAAAATCTCCTGGTCGAGACGGGATCTCAAACAAGGTCCTAAAAAATCACGGGGAAATTGGCTCTGTGCTCTCTCAAATGTAAACCTGCAACTCAGGCACAGCAGAAACAATGTGTCTTAGGCAAAATAGAATAATATGGTTGTCACATCAATCACCTGCTGCGTGCCTACAGACTGTACCAGCGGATTTTGCTGGACGTAGAAGAGTGACCAACTCTGTGAAATTTTTCGCAGAGTGGAAATATACCGGCCCGATAAGAAGAGACATTGAGGTTTGTTGGCAAGAATATGACAACTATTTCACCGATCGGATACACACTCTCCATCTTGCTGGTATTTTTTCTTTTCGCCAAGTAGGAGTTATTAGTCGATTAATTTGTCGATGCAGTGCGTCTCCCCCATATTTTAGAAACTCAGCCGGTATCTCGTCCGAGCTAGGTGCCTTGGAGTTCTTTAATTTATTTATTGCTTTTCTTGTTTCCTCAAGGGAGGGTTCTTCAACTGGTAGGTCGTGTACGTTTCTTCTTTGTGCGGTTCTTCCTGTGTTACGTCTACTATTAGGTGGCAAGCGCCCCACAAAGAAACAGTCACACACTGCGCAGACGATACAGCAATTTTATCCAAACACAGGTTAAAAATGGTTCTACAAAGAAATCTGCAGAAAGAATGATGCCTTGAACCCACATGTAAAGGCTGACCAAAGCTAGAGAGGCCATGGTCTCTGTTTAGCCGAAGATGCCATCTTGTTGTTAGGTAAAAGCTACAGCTGATAGTCATGCATGCAGCAAATCAAGACCAATATTTTTTTACCACCTATTAGCTAGAGTAAGAAGCCTACGTCCTAATCAGTTCGCGTCATCTGCGCCAATCGATAGGAAATTCAGCCAAGTTAGGGCATCCTGCAGATTCCATCAGGCCCAAGCTCACCTCAAACAGTGGCAACAAAAAACGTTTCCATCCAGGGCAGCAAAGGCATTAGCAAAATACTGGGTGTTCCAGCCGAGAGTGACCCGTTTTATATGCTTATAACTTTTAAACTATATATGATAGCCAC
Source organism: Taphrorychus bicolor (assembly GCA_951812265.1). Lineage (NCBI taxonomy): Eukaryota > Metazoa > Arthropoda > Insecta > Coleoptera > Curculionidae > Taphrorychus > Taphrorychus bicolor. The sequence goes on from OX638300.1 coordinate 8,440,991, forward strand.
CTGCGGTGTACTCCATTAATTTTCTATAGGCCTAAAGTTTTTTCTAGTTGGCAACAAATTTTGTAGACACTTATACAGTGGGAGCAAAAAAATTCCTTTTCTTCGACATCAAAATTCTCAACTATTTTTAATGGAACATCCTGTATATTGTGACCCCACAATTAAGAGTCATGATCAAGGTATCCAAGTACCAATAAACTTCGGACTTGAAACTTGAAGTTTTAGCTGTAAAAAATTAAAATTGAAATCGGGTTAATTTTAATAACTAAGAAATGAGAGCTTGATTTTCTTTGTTTAATTAATAATTAAAATTGACAGAAGGAATATGAAACTAAAAATAATGTGGAAGGTGCTATAGCCCCCTTCCCACTAGTTTGGATGATCTTAAGAGGAATATTCGTAACGTAATTGAAGTGATTCCGCAGGATATGTTACAAAATTCTTTTAACCATTTACTGGTAAGACTTCATAAATGCATGGATCAGAACACTCAACATATACAGCAGTTTTTTTAATCTTTATTCCTTCTTTATTAATTTATCAATATCTGCCCATTCGTTTTGTAAATATGCTAATAAAGTTGCATAATTAAAAATTCGCCGATATCTATTTTAATTTTTTTCAGCTGAAACTTGAAGTTTCAGTCCGATGTTTATTGGTACTTAGATATCTTGGTCATGACTCTCAATTGTGGCGTCACAATATACAGGATGTTCCATTAAAAATAGTTGAGAATTTGTATTTTGAAAAAAAGACATTTTTTTGATCCCACTGTATAGTGTCTACCAAATTTGATGCCAACTAAAAGAAAACTTTAGACCTAGAGAAAAGGAATGGCGTAAACCACATGTAGCTGTCACATATGGTTGAAAAGTTATAAGCATTTGAAATGGGTCACTCTCGGCTGGGACACCCTGTACGTCAGGCAGCAACTAGCAAGAGTGCCGGACTATGAGATGTTTTTCACCTTGACGCGCAAAGCTCAGGAAATCATATCTTAGAGAAAGATTGTAGTTTATATATGATAAATCAAACCACATAAAGCACTTGGTTTTATTGGGTAAAAATACCCGCTACTCAGTGCCAGTGGTACGGGCCTGCTAACCAAAGTGTCTACTAACCAATAGACAAATAAAGTAAAGGATATGAGACAGAACAACGAGAGGACACTAAGAGGATAGTTTATCAAGAAAGAACAAGCCGAGCCTAGAGAGAAGAGTTAATATTCCGACATATTTTATCTTTAGAAAAAATATATTATAGTTTGTCATTTTTTTCCTAGTCGTAGAACCTGAACTAAACTAAGATTTTCGACGCACTGATCGTTCATTAGTGAGAAAGCTAAAAAACACTTCGAATTATCAGCTTATTCCAACTTTTCATAACTTAATCGAAATCCTCTACAGGAGTGTCTCTTTAATATCCAAGACCTGGTATACCAACTTCTAGATATTTAAGTTTTTTGATATTTAGTAAAATTGCAGAGATGAGTTTTAAATAGACAATAGCGAGTTCTTCCATCTAATTGTACTTCAATGAATCTGCTTATCCACTTTCATTGTTGCGACTTTGATCTTGCCTCATTGGCATATTTTGTACCGAACCTTTGCAATATTTTGTTGCATGCAAAGACCAATGGATTAGCTAATGGAATGAGTGATGGAGTGACTTTAGTATACTCGGGGTTTATGAAACCAGAATCGACACTAACATTCCTGGTAATTTGATGGGTTACAAGAAGACACATAACAGAGGTGGTGTTGCTATATTGGTAAGAAACAACATTATGCGTTACCGATTAGGCGTTCATGACACTGAAAGTTAGAGTCAGCACCAGCAGAGATAACATCCAAATCAGCTCTGTATAGAAGCAGCCGCTGAACAAACTACAGTAGGAAGATCTTTTCCTTCTCTTAGCAGCTTACACTGTGTCAGATTGTTGGTTATGGAATGTGGAGCAGGATAAATTGTTTGTCATCGGTTTAGAGGAGCTGTATTGTATTCAATGTGAGTGGACTTATACAGTCATCATCCACCGCCACCTGCGGTCTATTGTGGCTCACATGAAGTGTTACCAGCAAGGTTTGTCCCTGCTCACTCCACTAGTTATCACAACGAATCTGATGAGTTTCTCGGGCGTCACTGCGTTTGTCACAGCCGACACTCCGTCTCTTCGGACAGTCCCAGTCTGTGCATGTGAGATCTTAGGTGGCTATGTCATGTGTACAGTGCAGTGGTCACTCTGATTTGTCTCCTATTTAGTCTGAGGAATGTTTGGGCTTTTACCCTCCCTGTTCCCGTGATAAAATTTTTGGAGTGTGATAGATTTTCTAGTAGGTTCTCCCACCAGTCCTGGGACTTGTGGTATTGCTCCGTTTGTGGAGTTCAGCCTTGACCAGAGAGTCTGGGACTCCCAGTGCCGGCTCCGGGCCTACGAATGCAGAGCCCGCCGCCCTCCCTCTCATTGCCTTCGTGACCACGATGGCCAGGGATGGCAGTGTTCTCCTGCGAGCAGAGTCCTGTGGCAGTTCCAAACAGTTTTCAAACCAAACCCTGGCCCCATACGTGATTATCGGTCTTATTACCGTCAAGTATAGCCACATAGTTTGTTGGTGTCAAATCCTCCATGATTTGCCGCACAGGTTCTTGCACGACCAAAGGGAGAGCTGTGCCCTCCTAATGGTACGAGTCACATGTGGTGTCCATGTGAGTGATTTGTCCAGGATGGCTCCTAGAAAAGTTACTTCACTGGTAAACGGGATTGTCGTCCCGAACAAAGATGGCGCTTTCAAGAAGTCCAGCCTCATCCTTCGGGTAAATGGCAAAATCACCGTTTTCCTAGGGTTTATTGCTAGGTTTTTCTTTGAACACCAGCTGTGTACAACATCCAGCACCTCTTGCAACCTGCTGGAGATTTGTTGATATAAGTTTCTTATAAGGATAACGATGTCGTCCGCGTATGCTTAGACCTCGACTCCCCATAGTTCCAAAGTAGCCAGAAGTTCGTCCACTAGTAGGGACCACAGGAGTGGTGAAAGGACTCCGCCCTGTGGACAACCTCCCGCTGTTGTGAATCTGATAATGTCATCGTTTAATGATGTGTCTGGATTCTAACATGTTGCGAATCCAGTTGGTTATTGTTGGTTCGATCCTTCCCGATTTACTGGCGCTGAGGAGGGAGTCTGTAGGTGCATTATTAAAGGTCCCTTCAATCTCTATGAAAATACCAACTGCGACACCCTTTGAATCCAGGATATCTTGGATTTTCAACACCAGGTGATAGCGCTCCCTTCCTTATGTATAGGTCTAGCAGCTTTTCCAAGCTTTTCAGCAGAAACGAAGTTAGACTGATTGGCCTGAATGATTTAGGATCTTTTCCTCTACATCCCATCTTTGGTCTGTAGACGACCCTCACCCTGGACGAGCTGTTTGGAATAAAGTTCCATGCAAGGTTCTCTCTGAAGATCTTTGTTAGTAGAGGTGCGAATTGATCCAGGCCCTGTTGTATTAGCGCCGGGAATACTCCATCCTCCCCGGGGGATTTGTATGGTTGAAAAGCCATAATTGTGGATTTTAGCAGGGTTGGTCTCACCACTTTTTTGGAGAGCTCCCATTCTGCCCTGTTGTGTCATTTAAATCGTCCCAAGGGGCTTCTGTTAGTCTCCAAATTTGTCAGCTGGCTACCCGGAAAATGACAACTTGCAGAGGAGTTGACATGCCTTCCAAGAGGTCGAAGATATTCTTCGCATTGCAGTGCTAAGAAAACGTTTGATTTTGACCTGTGCTGGGACCGATAGATCAAGGCATCTTAAACCACAATTTAATAATTCTGATCGTAACAGGGAAAGCCAGGATTAAGGAGGCAATTTGCTCTAACTCTATACTACTTAACATTCATTACATGAAAGGCTAAATGCATGTGTAACAGTTTCAGTTATAGCCGATGTAGCCCAGTTGGAGGTAGCTGTTGAGACATTGAAAGGCAAGTTGCATAAAACACCTCATGGTCAGCATGGAGGAATGCCTAGCATCCTACAACTTCTACAGTAAAACAGAACAATAAGATAAATGTATCGCAAGGCTTCCAAGATAATTGATCGCAGGTTGTTAGGTTGAAGAACCTTGGTTGAAAGACAGCCCTGCACATTTCGTTGTTGTAAGAACTGTCATTTCTGGGAAAAGTTACCACTCTGCTGGCAAAGGCGTTGAGTCTAACACTCAAACCAGAAGCACACTGACATCAATAATGAGTATCATATTCTGATGCTAGAACAAGTTGTTCGGCCATAAAGAGAGTGGGACTTGAGAGACTCCAGGACATGATGAATGAGGTTGCACCGGTGGAAATCACAAACATAAAGCAATCTGTCACTAATATTAAAAAGTAAAATCTATCACTGTTTTGTAATGATAGCCTAAACCTAAAGCTGACACAAAGAATGATTAAATGTTACATTTGGTCTGTGCTGTTGTACGGAGCTGAAGTCTGGGCACTGAAAGCTGCCACAATCAACCGTCTAGAAGCATTTGAAATGTGGTTACACAAACGGATGCTAAGAATACCATGGGTGGCTTTGCCAAGAAATGAAACAGTCTTAGACAGGGCAAATACAGTTCGTGAGCTTTTGACAACAGTTAAATGCCGAAAACTGGTATACCTCGGCCATGTTCTCAGAGGAAATCGCTACCGGATTCTACAGCTTATAATGAAGAGCAAAATAGAAGGCCGCAGGGGCGTAGGAAGAAAACAATTCTCCTGGTTAAAGAACATCCGGGAATGGGGAGACATACATAGCGTCGAACAATTGTTTAGAGTTGCTGAAGACAGGAATCAGCTCGCCATCGTGATTGCCAACGTCATGGGGACCTGACAGGGCACAGTAAGAAGAAGAAAGCAATCTATCAATGAATGAAAAACTTCAGATGGAGGCGGCTTATTATAAATGCCTTCAAACACCTAACCAGAAAGGACATAGCTGCTTTTGAGCTTCTGCCAATGAAAGTAAAAAGAAAGTGTAGCAAAATGATTTAGGAAAGGAACAAAAAGAAGATATTTTTTCAGAACTAATGGCCCATTAATCGGCCCTCGACAGCGATCCATTAAACTCTGCGGGTTAGATTTTCGGTGGTGGCACTCAGCAGATATAACATCACTATGACCGTAGATAACATCACTATGGTCATGAATAGCAGGACGTCTGATGAACTGATCCTGCTGAACATTAAAAAGGTCTTGAGAACATTTATTACATTTCACAAATGTGTTATAAAGAACAGAAGCAAGATACTTTTATGACTCTCCTCATCTTCAGGGCATTGACATCTTATGAGTCACTCAGATTTTCTGTATTTAACATTAGGGTTTTTCTTTTTTGTTTTATTGCTTTCTGAACTATTTAGTTGCCCTGGCTGATCATTCTGAATCTTACTTCATCCACAAGCTAGCAAACTAATATTTCGTTAAATCAACGTTTTTTTGCTATTGTTTTACTACTCTTACCAGAGCATATTTCTTCTCCTTGGAGTAGGAATAGAAAGATAAAGTAGATATTTTTTTCGCAACCTCACCTTAAACTTATATGAAACGTTGACGGTTATCTAAGTCACGCGTGTACAGAAAGAAAGTCCGACAAGTACTTTCATCTAAGCTAGCCTAATAACAAAACTGCACCATTTTTCTCAGGGAACCAAAACAAGAGGACACTGAAACAAGTCTCTGAGAAAGGACGTCTTGGAAGTCTTTGGGCCGCCTTCAATCACTCTGCATGCAGAGAAGGTAGAAAGTCCTTCGTTTATGTAAAAACAAAATTATTGCTCAACTTCCCCATCATATAGAGGCTCTAGAAGGACTTAGATAACTATCTAATGCTTAGTCTTCATCAAAAATATTGAAACAACTGAACAAATTATTGGGAACAATAGAAGCTATTTGTAATTATTGCTCTGCAAAGGATGAAACGCACTGCAACTGACTGAATGGATTGCTGGATCTTTTGGGCGATGGTTGAGGATCAGAAAGCATTTCGACGAAGAGCTCCCCATGAGGTGCAAAGGTGGTTCCGTAAAATCAGTTGTCTTCAGATCTTCTGTGAGTCAAAGTATCCACTAGTTGGAGCGATATGCCTTTCGAGCTTCGCTGATGTGCTGCAGTTCGAATTGTCTACTTTGAGGATGTTAAATCGTTTCAAATAGTTGAAATTCGGATAGTCATCCTCTATTTGTGTTGATAGTAGAAGAAACTCTAAATCGGGATCTTGCCCACCCAGAAATGCTATTGATCTTATTTTATGTACCTGAGTTAAGTACTGTCATATTGATGTGATCTATTCTTGAAAATGTAATCCAAGTCTTGCAGTTGCCGAGAGGATCAAAGTTGATAACGAATTGTCTACTCCTCAATCGTAGAACGGCTATACTTGAAACACTGCTAACCAGTTCACGATTGCAATTGGTGTTATAATGATTAAAGTGGGGGGTTACCAATTTGTCAATCAATCCATCTGCATAGTTTCGGGGTCTACCTCTCAGCAGTACAGCTTTGGCTGGTCGGCAAATTAAGTGAGGGCGCGGCTTAAATCCAAAAATCCCCGGAAGACCTGGGAGATGTACAGAGCAGGAGCAGGCGACATCCACCAGCGAATTAGGTCTAATACTGCATGGCTGATGGCTCTCAGTTCGAGAAGCAGCCTATATTGCTCTGTACTTCGCAGGTTATCGGAACCAGAACGGAGTAGGTGGTCACCAATTTGTCACACCTGACATAGTTTGGCAAGATGTCCCGAAATACAAATTCTACAAGATCAACCACTTATTCAAAATTGTCTTACTGATCTCTCATTGGTATTTAAAGTAGGAGACGTTACATGCACTTCGAAGTCACTAGGGTTGAGGCCTCACAAGACGCATTCCTATCACTATACCTCTACACACTAGTTATATACCTATAACAGCCAGGAAAACACTCGTGGTCACGTGGACGATAAAGGGATTTTATCCAGGCACAGGATACAAATGGTCTATACCATAATGTGATACCTGATCCACTTGAGATTGATATGCCACAACGGTTATCTGGCGACGTACTATATAGAGGACTAGACGGTCTCAGATACAAAAGCGGCTCTTGCCAAAGGTAAGGGCTATGACTTCACTGTAGCCCCTGCTCAATCTAGCCATAAGAGGAAAGCTATAGCCGATTAAGTCCATAGTGCGAGTGAAACTGATCAGCTGCACCTCTATCAAACGGATAAATGCCAACGAAGGTATATCTACCTCCAGGGGTGCTTAGTATCCATGGCAACAAACGTAGCACGAAGACATTTCTGAGAGCCTTTCTTCCGGAAGACAGTGCTCGACTTTCACGTGATACTCAAAGTTGGCAACACTTCAGATAAATAAAGACAGACATATCCAGATGATCTGTTTTGGAAGTTGATCGAATATCGCACAGAACACTGGGACAGGCAAAGATAAAAACAGCTGCTGCATCAACTATAATGATAGTGCTGCTATGAATCCGTCTTTTTCTCTCAACACCATAACACATTCAATGACTTTTATTATTAAACACCCTGTATTTTTACTGCCAAAGAAGTTTATTGCAGCAAGATTGGTTTGGCAAAGATCAAAACGTTATCAAACAGAGACCTATCTTTGTCAACCAGTAAAGAAAAGAAACTAAACGGGAGTTTCACTCAAGTGAAGTAAGAGGTTGAGTAGGGTGGTAAAGGGCCAAACGTTTGTTGCTAGGGGTATAGTAGTACCAAAAAGGTACCTAACAATGAAAGGTTTTTCAAGGAGCTTCAAACCTGCGAACAAGATTTCCTTTTTTTTCACTTTTTTCAGTAATTGTTGTCTAGGAATTCTGGTGCATTTTCAGGTCTTTTTTCTACTCGATGAATTTTTGTGAATTTATGTTCCATGTTTTCCATGTTTCGTTTTAACTACGAGAGATGGGTTTTCTTGTTTTATCCTTTCGTTTTGTTAAGAAGCATGTAAGTTATTAATTAAGAAAATATACATGTGTAAATTTTTCTGTCACGTATTTGGTCTGTTAGTTGGCTTTGTTTATATGTATTTTCCTTTAAATGTATACCACTAATTTTCTTTAGTCCGACCCTGATTCCTAACAAAATATGAAAAACAAAGTACACACTATGCCGAAAAGGAAATAATAGAGGGTGCAGGTATATTATGGGCCTATTCGAGAATATTCGAAACGTACCTGGGTGTTGTGTGGCAGCCCCTTAGAGAAATTCGGTGTCTTTGTTCTCCAATAAGAAAGTTGACCCGGGAGACTACATAGGTATATGTTATGTATGGACCAGCTGTGCTTTATAATCCTTGAAATTGGCAATTTTTTGGTTCCTTTTTCTTGTTATTAAGTTTCTGTCCGCCGTATCGAATGTTACTTCTTCGTAAAACTTTTAATGAGTTTAAACAAAGTGATGCGTACTGCCTGGGTTAGCTTAATCGCAATTCATCTGATTATAGGGATAGGATATCGCTTAAGCTATATATTGATTTAACAAAGTGGGAACATTTGAAAACAACACGAGAATCAAGTCAATAACAAACCACCAGTCATTTCGGTAGTAACTAAAATCATTTAACAAACCTATGTATTAATTGCGACTGTTTTCTGTCTATTCGGCACTGATTCGACTCCCAGTTGAAACGAATCTGATGATTGAGCCTATTTGGTTACATAGGCAAAATGTAAAAATCAAGCAATCAGTTAAACTCCAAGAGAAAAATCCAGTCGAAATAACGCAATTCCATACCAATTATGTCATTTTGGGGAGGATTTTGTGTTTGTGTCCGCCAGGAGAGCCAACGGTTTCAAATTCAAGAAGAGTACGTAGGGTGACGTGAAAACGGTATATTCCAGCGAGGGTGGCATTTTCTAACCTCGTAGCTTTAAAAAATGTTAATATCAATACATTTAAGATAAATTAAAATTGAATAACGGTTTTAAAACTTAGTGTTTACATGACTATGTGACCTTGGAACAACTATTTTCTACAATAAAAAAAAGTAGTAGGGCTGCGCTTGATGAATTGGAATGATAAACCTGGTTCAAGTGACCAAATGTTGGGCACCTCATGACTCTGCTCTGACACTACCACAATTTTCACAAACCTCATTAAAAATGAAGACCTTCAAGTCGGGAGATTAGATTGTACAGCTCCACATCTATTCCCGAGGTTATGGTGAATGTAAGCACTCGTGCGGTGCGGGATGGTGTTTTCTCTGAAGGAACATATGAAAGCAATAATGAAATTTTTGTTTTTTTGGTGATGGTGATTGGCTAATGACATTTCTTGATCAATTATCATTAGCCACAAATAACATTCTCAAACTCAAACTCAAAACAGCTTTAATGTCTCGAACTTCAATTACAAATTCCTTGACAAAACACAGGCACAAACCTTGTAGATTAAAAAAAGAGTCCGATACTGCGCCATTATGCAACAGAATTACCTGCCAATCATACATCCCTAAGGTATAACTAATTCTAAATAGTTCAATAAAACAAAAACAGAAAAAAAAATAAAAACAAGACATATAGTTCACACTACAATACTTAAAATTTTAATAACACAAACGCAGCACATGTCAATTGTAAGAATAAAGAAACCTAAATTTAAAATTTGATTGTCAGCAAGGCTTTAATAACCCACAAATCATATCCATGTTTGGAAATATTTTGTGTCATAACCTTCCGAAAACTCAGACAACAACAGCCAGTCACAGCGTGTCGTTAAAGCATTCTTTAATATGATAAAGCCGTCGCAACCAGGAGAGCCTTAACACCATTCCTAAACTGGCTCAGAATGGCCAGCCCTCGAATTTTTAGTGGCAAGTGGTTATACATTCTTTTGCTGTTATACACAAAAGAGCGTTTGAACCGCACGGTGGAGGGTAATGGCAAAGCAATCATATCAGGGCACCTCAAGCTGTAGTGATTAAGTCCCACAGGGGTCTGGTGTCTATATTTTTTTATACATCAGGCAAACTGACTCTAGAATAAACAAGCATGGTAAAGTGAGTAATCTCTCTCCCACAAAGCATGATATCCTCGGCCGTACCCCAAACATACGCCTAGTTGCCTTTTTCTGAAGTTTGAAGTTGCTTATGAAAAGATATTCGCTGCAGTTGCCCCAGAAACAGATTCCATATCTGAGGTGCTGAGACTCGACCAAGACAAAATATGAACTTACAGTTGTTCCCTTTTATTTCCTAGATATTACTCGCAATGCATAACAGTTTTTTGCAATTTTTGTTCTCAACTTTTCCAAGTGACCACCAAATGTTAGTTTATTAACAATATACATTTTGACCATTCCCAGAAATTTATTCTAATTCACCCTGCCTAGAAGTACCACATTCATTTGTACCTCACTCAGCTCGCATCCGAAACACATAACGTTGGTCTTAGAGATGTTAAGTACCAAACCGTTCGACTCATACCAATTTCTAATCACCTCCAAGTCCGCATCAATCCTGTCATTAATTTCTTCTTTGTTCGATGACTGCCAGAGTATCGTGGCACCGTCCGCAAAGAGAGTGTCACTCGCCGATATATCAAGCGAAGCCAGATCATTTATATACAAAAGAAACAACAGCGGACCCAACACTGACCCTTGGGGAACACCATGCAAGCTCCATCCTTTTTACGCCGGACTCACAATCTAACGAACCTAACGCTCTGAGTTCGGTGGGACAAGTATGACCGGATTCATTCACCCAATTTACCTCTAAATCCGTAAGATTCTAGCTTGACCAGTAAAACCGTGATCGACGCAATCAAAAGCCTTTGACATCTAACAGAACACTGCCGGTGCCATCACTCGCTGATTGAGATTTAGGTAAAGAAATAACGCATCGTTCGTGCTCCTCTTAGTATGATAACGTCTGTCGAGAAAAGATTTAATTTGTCTCTTTACCATTTTCTCAACAATTTTTGCAAGGGTCGGCAGAAGAGCTGCAGGTCTGTAATCACTTACCGCCTCCCTGCTACCACCCTTGAGCATAGCAACAACGAACATCCAATGCAAACTCCCCCAACAAACCCGGATACTACAACCTCGTCTCGAAAGAGTGATTAATGCACTCAGACATGTCACATGTCACACCAGCCATTCTCACTAGTTGCAGTGATTTGTTCCTAGAATTTCTTCAGTTCATGTCAACAAACCCTTACTTCGCAGAACATTCTTCTTTCTACCCCTCTCTTGTTATTTTACGATAATTTAATAAAAGCTTTCTCTGTCATAGCACTATTTTCCAAAAAAAGATCTAAGTTTGGACCTAGGTACCTACTCTTAACTGGCCTAAGGTAAAGAAAACAATTAAAAAATAACGGAGTTTCTATCACATATCGAGATGACCATGATCTTCTGTTATGTCCTTCACCAGAATAAAGTTCGAAAGGGACTCCAAATCTGCAGAACAATTCATTTGCCAACCCCGTTGCCACAGTTGTTGCTGCTTGATTAAGTAGGTTGTCAGCTTTAACTAGCAACTCCAAAGTGACCTCTTATTCCGTTGTGCATTTCTTTTAGTTCCTCTGATATCCTGCTTGCAAGAATAACTAATTCACTGACTACGGTCCTGCTAGCCAGACTATGTTTTTATCTCCCTTGCCATCTTTTTAGTAATCCATTTTCTATTCTAAGAGAGTCCCACTGAGCGCATAACGAGTTCAAGTTTGGATTCTTATCAGCAATATCTCACCATGCCGACTTCTTATCGTCAATTTTTGCCAAGATCCAATGTCTGGGTCGTTCCAGATCGACTATTCTAGTCCAACCTTGGACCAGAACCGTCAACCCTTTGTTGTGGTCCAGTCCTGGATCAGAACAGGGTCGCTTTAAAGTATTCCAAATGCCCGACTGGAAGATTGTTTTCTTCTTCGTAAGTTTCTATAACAGTTTTGATGTAGGCCAATCTTTTTACAAACCTCTTATAGTATTTACGTGATCCCAAAAAGCTACTGCCTTCCTATATTTCTCGCTGAACTGGCCAATCTTTAAGTGAAAAAATTTGCGAATCTGGCCAATCTAAGTGAAGAAAACATTTGACAAAAATAACTCAGAACCATTTCAGAATTAATAAAAATTAAAATTCGTAATCAAAATTGAGTGGAACTCATTCAGGAATAGAGTCAAATGAAGAAGCCAGTAATTAAAGACATCGCTGAGGGTCGCTGGAATGAAAAACTGAACAAGCTGGAGTTGGTTTCATCCCAACGTTGTATAGCGCAAACGGATTAGAGTACAGCAATGACAATAGAACGGGAGCAACGATGATGGTTGCCACAATTTGGCGGTTAAGAGAACTGTCCAGCATCTGAGAAGAAAAGACCCCAGATAGCGTTGCCAACTGCCCCGCATTTTGGGAGATGTTTTAAGTGGTCGTAAGAGCTGGTTTTCTACATTTTAAAATGTAGAAAACGAAGCAAGTAATGTTAACCCTCAAAACCACAAATTTTCGAAGTTTTCGTAATGCAGAGAGGCAATGTTAGTATAAATATTCTGGATCATTCTGGTACTTAGTTTGTATTAATTTTTGACATTTCGGACTTGACCCCAGAGGTTAGTAGGAACCGACAGACCCGGTCACCCTAGGTGAAAACTGGTGAAACCCTGAGAACCCTTGTGAAACGTTAAGCTTCGCTGGAGAGGCATCTCCAACCAGCTAAACTGAAAAACCAACCAGGTAGAAAGATGGAGCTTATTTCTGCAATGTAGCATACCAAACCCGGAGCCTAGAGCACTTTCCAATGTGGTGGAAACAAGGAATACTGATAATGCTAAACAATTACCGACTAATTACTAACGACTTTCTTAGCTGTACAACTATGAAAGTGGTGGAGCGTATTATCCCGAGATGAGTGTATACACACTAAATGTTATGCCCGTCGAGTAATGTGGTTTGCGGGGGCTGGACTTGACAGATATGCAGGCCCTGAAAACCATGAAAAATATGGATAACATTCCATAACATTCTTTATGGTTTTCAGGTAGGACCCTGGACATTGACTGTGACTTCGATAGAGCCTGGAACGAAGGCCTGATCTACAAGCTGTGACTGGGTATGTCTCAAACATGTGCCAACTTCGTCAGTTACCTCTCACATCGGAAAATCATTGTAAGAGTCGGATCCTGCATGCGGTGACCAAAACGGTAGAGGCATCAGTGCCTCAAAGCGAAGTATATAGTAAGACTCCGACGACTATGCTCAAACTAGGTAGTGTGCATTTGAAAACATCACTTGGTTCTGAAATGTCAAAAGAAAAGGAGGAAAGAACATTTACTTTGATTATGTCATCCTTTTCTGTCAAAAAATTCATGACCTTCTAGATGACGATTTAGAATGAACAAAGGGGAAACGTTGTGCCGTGGAAGTTGCAGCAAGCTCTAGAATACCTCCAGGAGTAGTTTGTATGTAGGACGATTAAAATTATTCCAACCAAATGCCAGGCAATCTTAATGTTGGACGGTCAACCTGTCGTCGATGGAATCCAAGTATACCGTACCAAGACCAAGGTAACACGTTCGACACTAGGACGTCTTTTAGACGACAGCACTTGGTTCAAAAGACATCATTTAGATGGCCAGTTGGACGTCTTAATGACGAAAGTAAGACACGTTCGAGACGTCATTTTGAGGCGTCACTTCATTGTCCCATATAAAAACCCCCAATCTGGACGTTTATTGACTTCATTATGACGAGCATTCAGACGGCCTAAGCACTTTTATCCCCACACCTGGAGCCCAAAAATGTCTTTAGTTGAGTCCAAACTCTCTATAGATCGTTGATGACACTATTAAGTGTGGCAGAAAAGTGGAAAATCAGTATTACTAGAAGTAGACTGTCAACAAGATGGTCCAATCTCGCGAAGAGCATTGAACAATCTGAGAAGAAGGGATACTAAGGAACTCCTTAGGTGAAATCTGGACATAAAGGAGTTGGTTTAACAAAATTAACCTGAGCTCACCAAGGAACATCTTGAAGTGTAGTGCTTTTATCTTATTTTAGGTACTCGATTGCTGTCTGGGACTTGCAAGGAAAAAGTGAAAAATCATTACTATTAGAAAATAGAGGGTCGATAAAATGGTCCAATCTGACTAAGGGGGTGTAAGGGGGTGACGGTACCGAACCAATACTGGCACAATTTACAACCTCGCCTGCACGTGGTGCACCCTGCTGGTTAACTAAACAGGCTCTGTCGACCGAACGGCTGCCGGAATAGGTAGCCAACATCTCAACAACCAACAGCTTCGGGTGGAAGAGTTGTTAAGAATCAGGGCAACTCCAGCTTGTCCTAGGAATGAGAAATTGTTCCTAAAGGCGGATGAACCCTAAAAGGGTCAAGGGCATGGAGATGCAGAAGGCAACGGGAAACAACTGCATTAAAGATCCAAAGGGATATCCCCAGGACACAACGTATTCACAGACTTTATTTTGGAAAGAAAACCTATAAGAATGGCCTCCACTCCCGGGCAGGTGTTATATCACCAGGAGGTGCGAAGATTTCCCCGGCTTGACATAGTAAAGTTGAAGAACAGGATCGGAACTTGGAATGTACGCACACTGTATGCAGCGGGAATGCAGTAAAGGAAATGAAAAGACTAGACATTGACATCTTAGGAATTAGCGAAACAAGATTTGCAAATAGCAGAACGTGCTCACAAGACGGAACAACATTCTATTATTCGGGAGCTAAAGAGAGTGATATTCACCATAAAAATGGAGAGGGAATGTTGATAAAAGAATCACTCAGGAAACACGTCAAAAACTTCGTACCCTACTCCGATAGACTACTCTTGGTACAAATGGCGGGGATGCCTATAGACATAAACATAATACAAGTTTATGCACCCACTGCCGATAAACCCACTGACGAAGCCGAACAATTCTACGAACAACTGCGGGAATTAATAAGAACAGTAAAAAAAGAATTAAATCTGTATAATAATCAGTGACTTCAACGCGAAAGTGGGACGAGACTCGATAGACGGCATTATGGGAAGATATGGACTTGGAAGGAGGAATGAAAGGGGAGAAATGATCATACAATTCTGTAAAGAGGAAAAGTTTGTCATCACGAATACATTCTACAACCTACCACCCAGAAGACCTCGAAATCCCCTCCAGATGATGATGAGAGACAAATAATTCGTAATCAAATTGATTACCTCCTGATCAACAAATTCCAATATAACATCAAGAGAGTGGCAGCTTAAACCGGAGCCGACATCGCATCAGATCACAACCCATTAATCGGCAACTTTAGGTTTAAGGGAAAACTAGTAACCTGCGGAACAAAAGCCAAAAAATACAATATTGATGCAATTAAGAACACAGAAGAACGGGACAAACTAAGAGATGATTTAAACAAGGGAAAAGGAGACAACACAGCTGCCGAGGAGAACATAGAGCAACAGTGACCTAAGAAGAGATAACCAACACATTTAAGAAGGCAAATATCTCAAAAATCACTAAATAAGCTTAACACCTAGCAAATGCCCAAATGAAGCCACGGGACCACCCATATTAGAAGCAGAGGTCACCGACTTATTAGCCCTTATGAGTCATGTACTAAAGGCATTTCTAAAAATAATCCACAAGAGAATATACCAAAAGTACCAAGAAAGGTCTGGCAAAACACAGTTTGGTTTCAAAAACGGCTTGGGCACGCGAGAGGCCCTGTGCTGCATGCAGCCGCTTACTCAGAAATGCTATGATCAACGAAAAGGCGTTTTTGTATGCTTCATCGACTACCAAAAGGCTTTCGACAACGTGAAACGCGACCTTTTAATATCCATCCTACGAGAAGCTGCATCGATCGATGAAAAACATATTCAAATAATACACAAACTATACTGGAACCAAACAGCAAAACTACGAACTCATAATTCACATCACACGGACAACATAACCATAGCTAAGGGAGTTCGACAGGGATGCGTATTGTCACCACTTCTGTTCAACACATACACGGAGAAGATTTTTCAACTAGCACTGAATGATAATCCAAGGGGAATAAAGGTAAATGGTATTCCTATCAACAACTTAAGATAAGCTGAGGATACGGCGATCTTAGCAGATAACATTGAAGATCTACAAAACATCGTAAATGCCATAAACGCAAAAGGAAAGGAGTTTGGCCTTAATATCAACATAAACAAAACCAAACTGATAGTGAGCAGACAACCCCACGACAACGAATAACTCTATATCGACAATAATCAAATCGAGAGGGTGAATAAGTTCACCACAACACTGAACGGCAAATGGGACAACAAAGAAATAAAAATACGCATAGCCACTGCTCGAAACACGTTTATCAAGTTCAATACCTACCTTTTGGGACAGGAGGTACCACTAGGGCTCCGCCTTGGTGCGGAAAAGTGCTACATATGGCCTATACTGCTATACGGAGTAGAAACCTTGTCACTAAAGGTCAAATCCCTTTAAAGAATAGAAGCCTTCGAAATGTGGATCCTGAGAAGACTACTTAAGATTCCCTGGATAGATCATGTAACCAACGAGCAAGCTTACAGAGAGCAAACACCGACCGACAACTGTTAAACATCGTAAACATCTTACCTAGGACATATTCTTCGAGGTCCTAGGTACAATCTACTAAAAACTTTACTGACGGGAAAAATCGAGGAAAAAAAAAGAGGACCAGGACGGAAACAACACTCTTGGCTACGCAATATCCGGAACTGGTGTAACATCGCTGATGTCGCCACGATAGGAAACACTTTATATTGTCCAGTGAACACAACGTCAACGCGCTAAGAAGCGTACCGCACCAGAAGAGTAAGAATCTAACTAAAGAAGAAACTAAACAACCTGATAAAAAGAGATGCTAAGAAAAGATCATGGTGAGACCTGGAAGCGGAGGAGTTGGCTTAACGAAATCACCCTGACGATAATCTTGAGTGAGCTCTTAGTGAGCTCTTTTTTTCCATAGCTTTCATTCAATAGCTTTTTTTAGTCAGATCACTGACAACTTTGTGACGCCATATCTAATTACGTCTTTAAGATCAATATGACAAAATTGGTCTAAAAATAAGACGTTATTTCAACGCGCTATATCTCAGACTAGTTACTTAGGAACACACCTCTTTCAGAACCGCGTCCTTGAGGACTTTGCCTTTTGTAACAAGACCTACATTAACTTATATGGCAACTGTACAACAATATTAAATGATAATCAAACCAGAATCTTACAATATTATCTATTCCATTCAATAACTTTTATCCACGACCATATTATAACACTCACATTATTCTTGTACATACTTAAAATTAATACTAATCTTTATTCACTTGTGAATAATGAACATTAGTCACAACTGAATAATGAGTTGTCATGGAAACGAAAAATGTCGTAGGCAACTGGCAACTCAAAAAGTAAATAAACCGCCCTATACGTGAAATCGGTACTTACCACTGGTTCATTCAAATAATTATTCTTCTATTAGGATATATTGAGACAAATATAGGCTACGGTGTCTCTTTTCCACTAAAAAAATATACTTTTCACTAAAAAATACTTAAATAATACTCTAAAATAGGCAATGAAATTTACCTTTGATTTACCAATTTACTTTTGAAGGCAAAGTAATTAACCGTCCACCCTCGTAGCATTGAAATGAACATACAGGGGCGACTAGACCGTCATTCATCTGACGCATCAAACGTCGCGCCGTCTATGAGCGAAACCAGTCGTGATTTTTAAATTCTGATTTATCTTTGTGGCACCTATAGCCAACCATATTTGAGGAAAACCCGGAATCTTGGTCGTGGATAAAGTATAGTGTTCTATTCGCATTTAATGAGCGTTATTCTCGAGAGCAACTTGTGCCACTCGCTTCGCTCGTGGGCTCAAACGTTACCCTCGAGAATAAGGACCCTCATTAAATGCTTGTTGTATAATATACTGTAGTAAGTATTGCGGGTGTAGGACAGGAAAAATGCACTTCACACTTTCGAAATTACCAACGTTTCGATCCTTTATTGGATCTTCATCAGGGCTAAAACATTACAAATTAGTTACCATTATTATGATATACATCTCCACAATGTAAATTAGCCTGAACAATATAAATTGAAAAACAAAACCACATAAAAGAAGATAAAAATCGAAAACTATATCTCTAAATTGTTAAAATTGTGCATACCTTTTGACAATTGCAAATGCACAATTTTAACAACTTAGAGATATAGTTTTTCGATTTTTATCTTTTTTTATGTGGTTTTGTTTTTCAATTTATATTGTTCAGACTAATTTACATTGTGGAGATGTATATCATAATAATGGTAACTAATTTGTAATGTTTTAGCCCTGATGAAGATCCAATAAAGGATCGAAACGTTGGTAATTTCGAAAGTGTGAAGTGCATTTTTCCAGTCCTACACCCGCAATACTTACTACACCTATATCTATAAGGACGCGAAGTATCATGATGTATAATATACTATTTTAACATGATGTAACGAACGACTTTGTATTTGTGACGCTATATTTGCTACGTCTTTATGTTTAAAAAGTTAACTGACTAATATGACAAAAGACGTCATTTCGACGCCGCTGCATCTCAGACTGGTTACTTAGGAATACAGCGCGTTACTTGGGGAGTGACACTAGATTCCCTGTCATTTCTCCACTTTGCAGAACAAATGTTATATGTATAAAAGGTAAATAACGACATAGAAAGATGGAAGTAACAAGAATTTATTTTTCTCTCGCACATGACAAAAATACATACATTTTCGGGTCTATTGTAGGTTGCGCTTGAGGTATATTAATATCTCTAATAATAGCGTATCTCTTTTGGTCTATTGCGTATGTGTGAAATGTAATTTTAAGTGTAGGTACGTCTAGGGTAAGGGTTGAACACATATTTATCTTTTAGGTCAACAAGATCTAAAATATGTAACGGCTTACATCGGTAGGTGTGTTAAAAAAAAACTTAAAAGAAACGCTCTCTCAAGTAAAGTGGGAGAAATTTTCACCAACTACGAATAGTAGGTACGGTTGACAGAAAGTAAATGATAAAAATGTGTAAAAAAAAATGATTACGCGACCCTGAAGCAGGGACAAGGAAAAGTATTAAAGCAAAAAAATAATTTTAAATAAATTAAACCTTCATTTGTTAGAAGTCGGTAACGTCCCTGTATCAACAACCGGTGTGCTGTATATAAACATCAGATCGGGCAGCAAACTCTACAGAACCTTAAGAACTACAATTACGTTACCATATGCACCATTACAAATATAAAGGTGAATTTACAGTTCTCTGCTTTACTTCCTTTTACTTCGCTACATATTAAATAACAAAAAGAAAACAACGCGCTAAAAATATTAGAGCTAGATTTTACTATTTACATTCATTTATTCATTTGCCTTGCTGTCCATCGTTCGGTAAGTCTTTTGTAAATAAAGACTACGGTTTTTTAATCCTCGTTGACTTCCAAAGAATGTGCAAACCAGACTTTAGTTACAACACTTTCTTTTTTTTAATAAGAAAAAGTAAAATAACCGTTTTGTCGATAATGTCTAGAGCAAACAGTAAGCTCTAGGAAAATATGTAATAGCTATATCCTAACAAGTTATTCGTCACCTCAATAGTCTCATGCTCGCAATTTCATACAATATAAGACAAACTTCGCTCAATTCTAAGGTTTGATTCACGATGATCTCGACAGGAAAACAACATAGTTTGCTATCTAAGTATTTACATTCAAATAATAATATTGGGGATTTATGAAATATTTTCTTTGAAAATCGTATGGCCAAATTGCACTCAGGAACATTTTAGATGAAATCTAAACATTTCATCTGCCGTTTTGGATAAACATTTTACAGCTTCAACCCTAGTATTTATACGACAATACTGGAATCCATTTTTTTGTTTAGAAAAATGTCAAATAGTGCAGTACATTTATGTAGAATTACAGTTTGTTAGTGTTATTTAGCCAACAATTATTCAATCGAAAGGTAAATATTCCATTAACGTCCCAGCTGTCAATAAAGCTTAAGTTTAAAATTACTTTTAAAAAAGAATACGACAAGAGATCACTGTTTCTGCGGTCTAATGTATATTTTATCGCTGTCAGATCACTATAGTTATAATAACATAATCAGAAAAGCCGCTTCAAGAGTTCTATGTTTTCGAATCCGTACGTTTCTAACATAGTATTATACTTACAAAAACGGCCCTCACACTTAGAAGTGGCCACGTTTGAACCTTACTATTATTACACATAGTTATCACAATTTTCAAGAATATTTTTAAAGTTTGTTGGGTAAGGGAAACTGAACGGCAACATATCGAGTGTCTCTGTCACTACGTTTTTGGCGCACTTGGAGTTTCTCTCTTCCCCTGTTTAATAGATTACTTCGTAGACGGTCGCCTTCTTGTCTCCTGAACCCGTAACTATGTATTTGTCGTCCGCCGATATGTCACAGCTGAGTACACTTGAGGATTCTTTGGACTGAAAAAAAAATAAATTATTTATTAAAAGGCAAGAAAAGTGAAAAACATATACTTAAAAAAATGGGAATATTCCAATAAGGTCAAATAATCGGTGCCTCAAATTGTGTGGCGAATTGAGATAATGTCACCACATAACATTGTTATGTACTCACTTACGTTTCATTTTGTTCAGCCTTAATCATTTACTGTTGTTATAAGACGATAATACCATCAAATTATCATTGACCTTGAGGTACCAAATGATTACAAACTATCTAAAAGTAAGCAAACTAAATTTTGTCCTGTTTGAGTGAATACTGTCCTGTCTCTTGATTTCAACCACTTATAATGTTTTTAGAAGCATTAAGAAAAAGATAAGCAAATAGATAATAGTGTAATTTTCAGCCTAGGTCACGGATAATTTCTATAGTACCTTAATAGTTGCATGAGAAAGTAAAACCACAGTATAGAGAATATATAGTTGCAAACAACATAAGTGCAAGTTTGTTGCAACTAGCACAACACTTGCAACTAGTTTGTTGCAGCTAACACAAGCAACAAACAACAAGTAGCAAATAACACAGGCTACTGCCGGACCACCAATAACAAGAAGCGACGTTGAGAATGCTATTCGTTTCTAAATCTAGGAAAGCGATGGGACCAGATGAAATAACAACAGAGGTATTAAAATTAATAGGAGATAGCGGGAGTAAGTTGCTGGTTGACTTGCTTAACACAATATACAATCATGGTTCATTGCCATATGATTGGCTAAAATCTACTTTCGTACCGATCCCAAAAAATCGAATACAAAAGAATGTCAGGATCACCGCACCATCAGCTTAATGAGCCATGTGCTAAAGATTTGTTTGCGTATAATCCATGCAAGAATATATAAGAAAATGGAAGAACAAATGGGAGAGACACAGTTCGGCTTTTGAAATGGTCTGGGCACACGAGAAGCGCTATTTGGTCTGCAGGTGCTGGTACAACAAAGCAGGGATGTAAATGCATGTAAATGCGCAGACGTGTTTTTATGGTTTCTGAATTTTGAAAAAGCGTTCGACAAAGTGTCACAGTAAAATGATGGAAGTCCTTAAGTCAACAAATATGGATGCCAAATATCTAAGGATCATAGCAAACTTGAATTGGAATCAGAACGCCACAGTTAGAATAGATGATGATCATACAGAGGAAATCCAAATTCAGCGCGGAGTAAGGCAGGATGCATTTTGTCCCCATTAATCTTTATTATCTACTCAGAAAAAATGTTCGCTGAAGCACCGAGAGACTTGTGGGATCGTAATAAGTGAACAATCAATAAGTAATCTTAGATATGCAGTTGACACCGCACTTATTGCCAGCAGTGATATTGAGTTGCAATCATTAATGGATTCGTTAGTAGAACAATGACGCAACTACGGTTGAAGCCTAAATATTAAAAAGACCAAATATATGGCTATAGTTCTTGGGATGCGGTCCTGAAAAAATAATACCTTTTTCTGAAACTTCTATTAATCTTAAACGTTTCGATGCCCTATGGCATCTTCATCAGTAATAGCACAAAACACACTCGAGATGTAACTGATGGACTTCCTTTCTTTTCGTGTGATGTTTTTTCTCAATAGTTTTGTGAAAATGGGATACCCGTGTTGGTGAGTCTTGGCGTCAAGTTATGGAATGCTTGTAATGTTTCACAAACATGTTACGAGCCCCCTACCATTGGTAAGCGTGTTGTGTCTTAGTTGTTATGGTATGGTGTCTCCTTTTCTTTCAAATTTAAGCGTATCTGCATGTCTGGTTCATGGCCGCGGCTTTAATGCCGGTCATCAGCGGTTTCTTGCGGCAAGAGCTACGCATATAACTCAAACTTTCCCATCACAATACCTTAACAACTAGGACACAACACGCTTACCAATAGTAGGGTGCTCGTAACGTCTTTCTGAAGCAATACAAGCCTTGGTTACCATAACTAATTGCCAAAACTGACCTACACGGGTATCCCACATTTCACAAAACTATTGAGAAAAAAACCATCATCTCCCATGTGAGAGTCTTTTGTGCTTTTACTGATGAAGATGCCATAGGGCATCGAAACACTTAAGATTATGATTCTGATCGCATCAGGACCTACCTCTCCCCGCACCGTATAGTATAGACAATATATACCAGAAGCATCATTCTTCGGAAAATTCTAGGAAATTCCGAGTTCAAGAGCGTTGTGCCGCCTTGTGCGTTCGAGCGTAAAATTGCCTAGCTAGGCAACGTATTCAGTATGGGCCGGTGGACTAGAGTGGACAAACTTTAGTTTACCCTAGACCTTAGGCGGAGTAAGAGGGGGTGAATTGTTAGCAAGAAGCAGTCACGTGACGCTACAGTTATAAATTCTCTATACTATAGTAAAACAAAGCTCGAAGAGTGATAGACACGTGAACATTAATTAGCGCGACTCTTATTCAAAGTCAATTCGCAAATCGCAGCTTGTGCCCATAAACCTAAAAGTAGTAGGATGGTAGTAGCTATAAGGCGTAAATCTTATCTAATGGACCAGATATGTTTTGTTGCGTCGGATGCTTTTTGGAATCAAGTGAAAGTCCAAACTCAAAAAAGCCCGATTTTTATATAATTTACATATTTACACAGAAAAAGAAGTGTACAAAACAAGTAAGTTATAATCAATAGCGTTTTCTTTTGGTAAATATAGTTTCACATGAGGGTTGCACTAGTTATCTACCAGTTCTACTATCAAGGAAAACTGGTAAAAATCTCAATTGAACGCATTAGGTGTCAATGTAACGGATGCGGCACGAGCTCTAAGAGGTCGTGCCAAAAAGCTCTCAGTTCAAAACTGGTCCAACCAGTTATCCAATAGAACACACAATATGCACGCGTTCTACCAAAGAACATGCAATTCGCCACAGCGCAACACTAGTGCTGCCCGGTTTTACCAAAAGAAAACGCTAGAAGACTGCACAAGACATAAATAATAAACTATGAAGCATAACATAAAACTCGACCGAAGGCGAAACACAAAATATGCATCTTTATGATACACACTCTCAGAAGTCAAGGTCTATAGGGATGGAAGATAATAGAGGCCTACAATGAGTACTTGGCGGAACGAGGACAAAGGAAGCAAAACGCCCTTTTCTGAAGAACGAAAATCTTAACAAAGAAAGTTTGTATAATAGAAGCTCTAATTACAACAAACAACAAATATTTTGATCTAGCGATCTGTGTTCTAGCTTCACAATACTGGTACTAACACAAACCACACCAACCTGAAGTAACACAAAACCCAGGGTCTTGAGGGGTAAGCTTGGGTCAGGACCCAAGCTTACCCCTCAAGACCT
Organism: Taphrorychus bicolor; assembly: GCA_951812265.1. NCBI lineage: Eukaryota > Metazoa > Arthropoda > Insecta > Coleoptera > Curculionidae > Taphrorychus > Taphrorychus bicolor. The sequence continues at coordinate 8,464,848 of OX638300.1, forward strand.
TAATGCATCTAGCCCATCACACCCCAACCTGGAGTTAATCGCCAGTCCGTTCCAGGAACAGTGCACTCCGAATGTCCCGAATGGATTTACCGTGATGTCCTTCAGCATAAAAAAACGTGACAATAACAAACCTCTTGCAGTGTTAAGTGTCAAGAGGTTGGAATCGCACTACATTCGGACACCTTTCAGATCAGAGCCAATTCCGGAATAAATTCTGCAGACATCCTCATATCTCCACAAAATTGTGGTGATGCCAGCAACTACGGTGATACCTCACGCTTCACAGAAACCGCCTGCCCCCATCCAGACAAAAAAGACGGAAACCATACAAGCGCAACAGCACTTGCTTTGATCAAGAAAAAAACCATGCGCCTCTTGACGAGATGGTCAGTAATTTGGAAGAATGCAGACAACAAATGATATTCGGTGGAACTTAAACGAGACTGGCAGTAGTTGCCACCCTTGTGAATGGGAACAAACAACAGCAGACTTCAACAATAGCACCTATCGAGAACAAGCCCCTCGACGGAGGAATGGATGGAACTCAAAAAAAACATGTCCGATGTCATGTAGGTCATTAGGCAGCCCTGACACCTGCAAGTCAGCCAAATATGACAGACGTTCCATACACAGTAGAAGCGACACCCCGTCATGTTTCGCACTAACTGAGCAATGGTAGTTCTTAAAATCGTTAGGATTTAGATCATGGGGAAGGTCCTGAAAAACCCTCACAAGACAGGCCATCTCCCTCCCAGAGAATGACCGCCCCCCTATCCCATGAAAACTCTCAGCAAGAAAAATAACCCCGCCACAGTTAAAGCGACAATCCCGACACGTTTCACAGCAACTGAGTAATCATTAGGGTTCAAATCCTTTCTCACCAGCTCTCCCAGTAATTTCGTTAATCATTCTCGCAGCAATGGATGAATTAAATGCATGGCAGCAAGTAATTCAAATATAAAAAGAAAATTAGGTCACCAAAGTGCCTCGTCCAAACAATAAATATATATAAATGCTTGAAAAGGGTTGAGGTTTCTGCGACTTATTATCTTCCCAAGTGGCCCTTTCTATGGGATCGTTGTTTTGTGGTCAAAAAGATTCCATCTGACCTATAGTCATAAGTCCTATTCTAGTCATCCTACACTGATCATGAGCGATGGAGCATATATAAACGATGATGGTGGACGAAAAGTACTTCAATGGAGAGAATAAAAAAACTTTTCCACGTGCACAGTTAAAATCATTCGTTTAAAATGTTTAAAAGGGTACCTATACCACGAAGGCTTAATGAGCTTGAAGAGTTTCCCCGAAAGTGTGTATATTCCCAGCTTTTCCGTAGTCAATGTTGAAGTCCCTAGGCAATATAACGTTAGGTTTAATGAACAACCCCGATAAGAACTGTTTCAGTCTCTGTATAAACCAATTAACAGGCGCACTAGGAGAACGATTCAGACAGTACACATAAAGATTCACTCCTTTCTATAATTTTATATATATAACCATGGAACATGAGCAGTAGACAATGTCGACTCGTATTAAAACGGTGAGTGTATTCTTAATTTTCAATTTCATTACTGTGTTCTATACTATACAAGAATGCAATCAAAACATTTAAACCGCAATAAAACTAGGGTCATCCCGCGTGCAGCCCATCAAGGAGAAGTACAAGCCCACAATCGTGCGTAGGAGTTCTACCCGAAAAAACGAAAAGAAACATCACATATTTGTATTGTATTGCATTCAATGTGAGTGGACTTGTAGAGTCCTTCACCGCGACCTGGACGCTTATTTTATAGGAAAGGGTGAAAGTTAAAGTGAGAATTTTGACAACCTTGATTGGTCAAAAAATTCTATTCGCGAATTCCATTGGCCAGCGATTCTCACTTTCACTTTCACTCTTTCCTATAGAATAAGCGTCCTGCGGTCTGTTGTGGCTCACTCGAAGTTTTGCCCCTGCTTGTTCCACTAACTGTCATTTCCCGTTATGCTATGTCCCTCAACGAATCTGATGAGTCTCTCGGGCGACACTGCGTTTGCATCTTGAGCCTCAATGATCGTATTTCCGAACAGTGATTATCTCGATCTGGCAGCATGTATAGCCGGGCAGTCACATGGGACTTGCTCGACTATCCCATCGTCCTCCAAGCACAGCCGACACTCCGTCTCTTCGGACAGTCCGAGTCTGTGCATATGAAATCTTAGGTGGCTATGTCCTGTGTACAGTGTGGCCACTCCGATTTGTCTCCTATTTAGTTTAAGGAATGGTTGGGCTGATACATTTGGTTCCCCTGCCACATTTTTTGGAGTGTGATAGTCCGGGTAGGTTCTCCCCAGTCGTGGGATTTGGCATTGCTCCATTTCGGGAGTTCAGGTTAGCCTTGACCAGAGAGTATGGAACTCTCAATGCCTGCTCCGGTCCTACGAATGCAGAGCACGCCGCCCTCCTAGATAGAGAGTCGGCCCTCTCATTGCTTTCATGACCACGATGGCCCGTGATCCATACCATTGTGACGCTGTTGTCCTTCGATAGGGTGTTCAGAGTCCTGTGGCAGTTCCAAACAGTTTTGGAATTTGTAGGGCAAAGCGCTAGAAGCGCTGCCCGACTATCGGAGTAGATTTTTATTGATCTATTGTGTCTTCCTTCCTCTAATAGGTGTCGGGCACATATTTCAATGGCATGTGTCTCTGTCTGAAACACTGTGGTGAATCGGACCAAGCTCTGTGCTATGCAGATGTTATCCGATCTTCCGTACACACATATAAATAGACATCACATACATGGACGATATTAACAACATCTGCTCTGGAGTTCAGCCTTGACCAGAGAGTATGGGACTCTCAGTACCGGCTGCGGGCCTACGAATGCAGAGCCCACCGCCCTCCTGGCTAGAGAGTCGGCCCTCTCATGGCCTTCGTGCCCACGGTGGCCCGGGAACCATACCAGTGTGACGCAGTTCTCCTTCGATAGCGTGTTCAGAGTCATGCGGCAGTTCCAAACAGTTTTGGAATTGTAGCGCAAAGACATAACAGCTAGAAGCGCTGCCAGACTATCCGAGCAGAAATGTATTGATCTATTGTATCTTCCCTCTTCTAATAAGTGTCGGGCACATAATTCAGTGGCTTGTGTCTCTGCCTGAAGCACTGTGGTGAATCGGTCCAGGCTCTCTGCTATGCAGCTCCGATCTCCCCTACATACATATACATAGACATCACATATACATGGACGATATTAACAACATCCTGGGCTGGAACCCATTTCAGGAAGATCGAGCCCCTTTCCTGCGGCCAATAAGGGGGGATATTGATACCTCACAGAAATGCACTATATTAAAAAATCAAAAAATTGCCCACTGCAAAGGAGTAACAGCACTCCAAAAGACAAAATAGAGTAATCCTTGACCGACATGGTGGGAGCCAATGATGGGGAGAATGAGGGGCATGTGAGCCCAGAATCCAGCCAAGCAAGACAGCACACCACAAGCTTTTGGGGTTCTTGGAAGACAATAACAACGAGAGACTCTCTTGTTAATTTTGCTGTATATTTAAAGTTCATTGTGCGATTGTGCCTATTGTTTTGTCATACGTATGTTGTTATTGTAGCCCTAAGGAAGACCTAAAAGCTCAAAATTTCGAAGAAAGATCGTTTCGACCCGAAAGGTCAAAACGCGCGATTTCGAGAAAGTGATGTGGCTATTTGTCCTATACCTGCGATCCAACACCTTTCTAGTTATTGATATGACGCAAAGCGTTGTATAATAAAAATTATGAAAGGGTGGTTTTCGAAAAGGGAGCAAAAATGGCGTTTTTAGTATTGCCGGGGCCAAACTTCGACTCTTGGAGGGGAGGGGTACAGTGCTCAGACTTGGAAAACCCAATAAACGGGCTTATTTAGACTCCAGCAAGAAGAGGTACTGAAGAAGATGCCAGATCGGTGAGACATCCTTACCTACTATACAGGGAGTGAGTCATAATGGGTGTTCAAAAATGAAATCTCTTATTCTTTGGTTATTAAGTACTGCTTCAGGGGTTATATACATATATAACAGCAAACATTCTTCCTAATTTAAAGTGCAGCACAACTCTGTAGAGATGCCGTAACATATCTGTAAGAAAAAACTGGTTGACCACAAGATCAACAGGTGTACTTCCTCCAAGGCCTCGACCCTTCTACACCACACTTGACATCTGGTGTCTCGAACACGAGACAGAAATGCACTACAAAGCACTCCAAAGGGCAAAATAGAGTAATCCTTGACCTACATGGAATGGGTGGGAACCAATGAGTGGGAGAATGAGGAATATGAGAGTCCAGAATCCAGCCAAGCAAGACAGCACACCACAAGCTTTTGGGGTTCTTAAAAGAGGAGCGGACAAAGAATATAAATTATGAAGGGGTAGTTTTCAAATAGGGAGCAAAAATTGCGTTTCTAGTATTTGCCGGCACTTCGACCCTTGGAGGGGAGGGGTACAGTGCTCAGTTCTGGAAAACCCAATAAACGGGCGTATGGTAGACTCCAGCAAGAGGAGGGACTGAAGAAGGGGGGGGGGGGCTGTGATACCTCTTAGGCTTTGAGAACTATCAAGACATATGCATTTTGAAATTCTAACTTCAACACCCAGCAACTTTTAAACGAAGCTCGATAGATGACACAGTTGTATGAGAGACCCCCATTAAAATAGACCAAACAATATGAAATTTCAATTTCGATTATCCTGTATGGTCCTGAAAACAACATCAGGTAACTTTCACATCGCATCGACATCGCTTATATTGGTCAATCACGTCAGGTGATCAAAATGTGACGTCAAAATAAGGTCGTATATACGCGACGTTACGTCATAATACGAAAACTAAACTGCTAAAAGAAAAATCTAGCCAGTAAATAAACTTCTTTAAAAACTGTGAACAGAAGCCAGTTTTTACATGTTTTTATAATTTACTGTGAATATCCTCCACGCTATCGAGATTTACAGATAGAACTGCCCCATCAAAAGAATATAATAATCAAATAAATTAAAAAAAATATGTTTACGGATAAGTAACAAACCAAATCGCAATTTTCGATCGGCCATTTTTATGTTATGGTTTTAAGATATTTCACAAAGCAAATGTCTAATTCCTCAATTCTTTCCTACATGACTATTCCAAACATTGATGCCCATTTAACTTTTGCTGTATGTAGCTATAGTTTGAGAAGTACCAATGGGAAAAGCCAAAAAAAAGCTAAACTGGGTCCAATATATGTGACACAATAAAATAAAATTGTTGACATCTCTATGTTCATTATAATTTTTTTATTGTTTTGATGCTCACCTGGAATATACTAGCACCGTAAGGCGTCCTCCAAGCGTTCAACAAATTATCTTTTCCCGTTGACACGAACCACTTCCCGCAAGCCGCAAACCGTAGGCTAAGTACGCAGCTTTCGTGCAAATGCAACTGATACTTGTCCGGTTTGTTGGCGTGAAGAACTTCAACGTTGGAGTTTTCCATACCAACCGCTAGCCACTCGCCTGTTGGGCAATAGCCCAACGAGAATATCTGCGAACTGAAGTCGTGCTGCTGCAGTTGTCGGCCCTCGCGGAGGTCCCAACTTCGGACAGTATTGTCTAAACCTAAAATTTGATAAAATTAGCTACCGTTGTCATGCATTCTACCTTAAAAAAATAAACCGACCTCCGGTCCAAAGTTTAGTACCATCAGCTGATATATCGATGCATGAGGCACCGTCTGTGTGTCCTTGGAACTGTCGAACTAATGTCTGGTTGTGTAGGTCCCAAACAGCGATGTTACCGTCAGAGCAACAACTGAAGCACACCTAAATTGTGAAAATGGTTAAGGAAACAGTTACTAAGAACACCTAGGAGAGACAATTTACTTTAGAATCTGGACTGATAGCTAAAGCGTAGCACGCAGGTGCACTCGACGTAAGCTCAGCCTTTATCCTAGGCGTCGGACTGGCCAGATCCCAAATGGATAGATTGCTGGCCTCACCTCCGACTATAAGTGTTCTACCATCTGGCAGCAATTTTACTGATCTTATGTAGTTATCTCGTTGCTAGAAAAAAAAAACTTTATGAATTTATCGAACATTGTGGTTCCATTCTGACTAACAATCAAAGTTCAGTTGTCAATAATGTATAGATATTGTCAGTTAAGTGCTGATAAAAAGTGCAGATAGAGCATAAAAGGACTGAAAACAATGAAACCTGCATACCAAATTTTTTAAAAGTTATAAGAGTTATACTCAAACACTCTTACTAGAAAACTTCTCTGGAAAATTGTTTTAGAAACCCCCTAAGATTGAACAATTTTGTTTTCCGCTTTGACAGTTTTGTATTCTAGATACAGGTTATTTTATACACCAGTTACCTTATTAATATGATTTTACTAGGTATCTATTGTAAAATTAGTAGAACAACTTTATCACATACTTCTTACAATTGTTGCAGCATTACTTTGCTACCTATCCTTCGGATTGTGAGACATTTCCAACTAACATTTCAGGTTAAAATTAAGTAAATCTAACCTTTACATAAGTTGAAAATGTTTTGTGACTTAACGTCATCTAGTAGAAGCGATCTTATTTTGTTTGCCGGTTTTCTAATTTGGGAAGAAAAAGACAGTAAATCTGGTTAAATGTTAAAGTTAAAAATACTAAGAAGTTACATTTTACTACTTAAACTTAAAATGTAGTCAATAATAAGTAAACTCTATGTGTGAACTTTAACCTACAAAATTACTTAAAAACTATAATGTTGAAATGAATAATGAAGAGGGACTGAACATTATAATTGATCGGTGAGATGTTGTACAGAGCAGGAGCAGGCGACATCTACCAGCGTATTAGATCTAATTCATTCAATCATATTGTTCTGTACCTCGCAGGTTAGCGGAACCAGGACGAAGTGTAAAGAGTAGGTGGTCACCAACTTGTCGATCAACCCATCTGCATACTAGTTTCGCATGCTAGTTTCTGCATACTTAGTTGGAGCGGACGACGAAGAAATGGATCAAGGCATCAATCGTTAAGCTGAGCTTTAAAACAGGAAGAACTGTTTAATGGTCTGAAAAACTCAAATCAGAATTGGAAGAAGGACACGTAGCTCTTCATAAAATAAAAATAGCCAACGTTACTGCCAACACTTCTGAGGAAAATGCTAGAAACTGTGCTATCAAACTGAAATATTACAGGGACAATAGTGAATCAGAAAGGATAAACAAAAACGAAGGAGTTACGCATTGGTGGTCGACTCGGACAACCGGAACTACATGGACATGCAAAACACCGTCAAGAAAATCTTGAAGAATAATCCAGCAGCCTCCAACATACAAAAAATAAGGAGTGCCAGAGACGGGAAGCTACTTATAGTAACGAATAAGGACAATATCGCATCAAAAGAGGGTCTACCCTTCATCAGTATAGCTTGGGCTACCCTTCATCAGTATAGCTTGGGCTGGTTGACAAGTTGGAGACCGTGAGTTGGCGGCTTAAAGCCGAAAATCTACGGAAGAGCGGTGAGATGTTTTATAGAGCAAGAGCAGGCGACTTCCACCAGCGTATTAGATCTAATAATGTATGGCAGATGGTTCTCAATTCGAGAAGCAGTCCATATTGCTCTGTACCTCGCAGGTTATCGGAACCAGAACGAAGTGTAAAGAGTAGGTGGTCACCAACTTGTCGATCAACCCATCTGCACTCTAGTTTCGGGTCTACGGTCTAATCCTCATCAGTACAGCTTTGGCTGGTCGACGAATTGAAGACCGTGAATTCGCGGCTTCAAGTCAATGCAATTTGTGACGATCGTCAACTCGTCGACCAGCCAAAGCTGCTGTACTGATGAGGGGTAGACACCGAAACTAGTATGTAGATGACAGACCACCTACTCTTTACACTTTGTTCTGGTTCCGATAACCTGCGAGGTACAGAGCAATATGGGCTGCTTCTCGAACTGAGAGCCATCTGCCATGCAGTATTAGACCTAATACGCTGGAGGATGTCGCATTCAGAAAGGTTCAACTCAATCGCCCAATTTTTGATTCTGGAGAATAATATCGGGGAATGACGACAAATCAATATTGAATTTCAAGACTTTTGCCGCTGGTTGGAAAACAAACAACCAGAAACTTTCACAAATAGTTGACTGTGAAACATTTCTTCACGTGTAGAGTATAGGTATTCCTTGATCTGTAAAGAATTTTATAGCTCTTGATATTCAAGTTTGTTAATTTTCAGAGAACGCCACTATAAAAATTGATAAACAGAACTTAAAATTGGAAGGATTTTAAAAAATGCCAAGCATATTACCAAACACTTTGTGGCATCAGGAACCTCGACTACTCGGATAATCGCTACTTTCTAATAACTATTATTACTACTTTAGCTCAGACTATTCTATTATTACTTCCTGTCGCTTCAACTCTTTCACTTCAAAACAAAAAAGTTTTTCTGTTTCCTCTGTTTGCTTATTGTTTCTTAATTCTCATTTTTTCTTCACTTTAACAGAATGTTGGGTGTTATTGATAAAGACGCTAGTGAGAGCGAACCGCCTAGTACTATAAAACATTAATTTATCCCTCAGTTGTATAAAATAAAACGGAATAGAAAAATGATAATTACCAGACAATCAAGCTGAGACACTGGACTTTTTGATCCTGGTTGGCTGATATCCCACACCTTAACGCACCCCTTCCCACCCGTGTACACGTACTTCGTAGGGTTGGAAATGGTGACTGCACACACCACTTCTCCATGGCTGAGGGTGTTAATCTGGCGTGCGTGTCTAGGTATTCCTGGGCCAACCAAGGCATCCGGCGGAAAAGGGACTGGCTGCATCTGCCCATCGGCACTCACGTGAAAAGAATAGGCCCTAAATTTATTCTAATTTTACTAACCCAATATATCAATCAGCACATGTTTTAAAATGTGTTTAATAAAAAAAAATCATCAAGTACTTGGGTATTATACCAAATTAATAGTAACAATACGGGAGTAAACTCCTCAATAAACTTTGATGTGCAAGCAAACAGAATTACCCCTAAACTTCAATGAAAGAATACATTACACTTACGGTTTCCCTCCAGGAATGCCTCCAAGACTAGGCACAACAGGTGCCCTCATCTGTGAATGTGGATCGTAGCCAACTTGAAGTGGTGGTCGGGGGTAGTTATTCAAAGCAGGCGGGATGTTGTTGTGCAACGCTCCGTAACCAGCCCCAGCTGCAGCAGCTGCTTGCAGGTCATGAGGAGGAGCTCCATTTGGCATTCCTAAGTAGGGCGGGTACTGTCCTAGAGGACCCGCTGCCTTGGACACTGACTTAATGGCGCTGCTACCCGACGAAGAACCAGCTACAGAAGTTGGGGTTACCGATTTGGAAATCGGCGTTGAGGGTTTGTCTTCCATTTTCTTCGTTGAAGGCGTCGAGGCGTTGCTAGACGTTCCAGACCTGGGACTGTGCGGTCCCGCATGTTCTTTTTTCGGTAACTTATCGATACCGTTCTCCCTGGGCGATATTGTTCCATTGGGAGGCGAGATTGGGTCTTCCGATGCGTCGTCAACTACCAAATCCTGATCGCTTTTCTCCCCGTCGCTGTGCTGTAATGGAAAATGATTCTTTTAAATTCGAGTGAGCTCTCCGTCACTGACCATTGCGGACTCGATGGCGCGTTACAAATACCGCCATATAGTATGTAAATTCTCCCGGCAATAAAAAATGAAAAGACCGTTCGCCCGCCGTGTAATATATCTGAATGCACATGTAAAAGAGCGAGACATGGCAGGTACATGCAACTGACGAGATGTGAAGGTACGATGGTGATTCGAAGGCGAAGGCGACTCCATATACCTTAGCTGGAGATGAGCAACGTTTATAAGTACATTCTTGAGTAATTATTGAGTTGTTAGGTATACATAATGCCTATTCCTCTCCGATAATAAAGGTAAAGTTGTGACTCTTTCTTGGACTTGACTCTTGAACTTTGCTTTCTTATGCAGAGCGAGGACAAGAGGCGTTCCGCCTCTGGTTTTGCAAGCCGATTCCCAGACATATTAACCGCTTGCTTAAGCGCCCATTTCGGTTCGGTTTTGAAACTTCTTCTTCTTCCTTTTTGCAGACGAACGGACACGTCAATTATTAATAAGCTGCGCCGCTGGGTCGAGAAAGGCCACTTTTTATTTAAGATGCGGTTTCTCGTTGAATAACTCTTGGTCACGGTCTTAAGCGATTTGTTGCGGACTTATTACATTATTAAACGATTTGGTTGCTTTTCGATTTCTACACCCACGAACAACATCCTCGGCGGAAACGCGGAGTTTCTCAGGATTAGCTCGAAAAAGCGCCGGTAAATCCGTGCCTCGTAGCTTTTCGCCGTGACGCGATCGTTTTATTTACTTAGGACGTTTCCAACGAAGAATTTGTTGGTTATTTTTGAACCTCCATACATATTAAAAAAATAATCCGACTGGGTACAGAACAGCATCAGCCAGAAATCACTATTATAGTTAAATCGAAATTAGTCAAACACAATTACCAGACATAACGGAAAATGTTCTATTAATATGATCCGAACATCAGAAGAGATGGAGCGTTCATCTGGAACGTCAAAAGCTGTTACAGACCCGGAGCCTCCACAAATGCCGTGCAACAACTGGAAAATATAGGAATGGTAATAACAGCAGTCCAAGAAATAAGATGGCCCGAGAATGGAAATATAAAATTAAGAGCAAGCCTGTCGTATTTTTCAGCGATAACGAAAACGTAAAGCATGAATTTGGAACAGGCTTCGTAATCAGAGGAGAATTAGTCCAAACATACTAAACTTCAAACCAATAAGCTAAAGAATATGCTACATCAAACTTAAAGGACAATCGTACAACATGTCAATTATACAGCACATGCGCCAACTGAAGAGAAGGATGAAGCCACCAATGCCTTCTACGACGCCCTAGAAAGAACCATGGATATAATGCCCAATCAAGACATGAGACTACTCTGTGGCGACTTCAATGCCAAGATAGGCAAAGACCCTAACCTAAACCCAACAATAGGCAAACACAGCCTACATAATGCATCCAATGATAATGGCCAAAGACTTCTAGAAACAGCGACGTGGTATAACATGCTAATAAAGTCCACCATGTTCCCTCATAAGGACATTCACAAACAGACCTGGGTTTCAAACGATCACATTTCCCGAAACCAAATCGATCATATTATTGTGGATGCCGGCCACGGAAGCAACATATTAGATGTAGTAAGAAGCCTCAGAGGAATATATGGGGACACAGACGATCACCTAGTCGATCACCTAGTACAAATACTATAAAATCAGGACAACCTCGCAATAGAGCATGGGTGAACTGCAGAATGAGGCTAAACAACAGCAATATAGAGAAAAATTCGAACAAACACTGAACTCTGATACGGAATATAATGAAATTGAAAAGCTCTGGGAGACAACTGCAGAAATAATAACAAAGACTTCCGAAACTGTATTTGGAAAAAGCAATAGAAAGAGGGCAAAAACATGGTTTGAAGAAGAATGCCGAAAGCAGCTAGGAAAAAGAAGAACGGCAAGGAAGAGAATGATATAACTACAGACAGATGAAAGTAGAGAGAAGTACGCAAACTGCCGGAAAGAAACAAGAACACTATTAAGAGCAAAGAAAAGAAAATATGAAGAACAAAAGTTTGAAGCAATGGAAGCAAATCGCCCCAAACCAGGATCAAGAGAATTCTACAGAGCAGTTTCTTTGGAGAAGAGAGGTCCTAAGTCCAGATCCATCCCAACATGGCGAAGGACAACCAAGGCCGCATGATACTCAGCGACGAAGAACTAATTGAAAAATGGATAGAACATTTTAAAGATCTTCTAAACGTAACAGAGGAAGAACCGCACAAAGAAGAAACGTACATTACAGTGGACTTACCAGTTGAAGAACCCTCCCTTGAGGAAACAGGAAAAGCAATAAATAAATTAAAGAACTCCAAGGCACCTGGCTCGGACGAGGTACCGGCTGAGTTTCAAAAATATGGGAGAGACGCACTGCATCGACAAATTCATCGAGTAATAACTCTTATCTGGCGAAAAGAAAAAAACACCAGGAAGATGGAGAGAAAGCATCATTGTGCCCCTCCACAAAAAAAAGGACAAATCAAAATGCTCCAACTACAGAAGAATCTCACTAATAAACACTACATACAAAGCTCTCTCAAATATCCTACTATGCAGACCGAGATGCAGACTAACCCCATATGCAGAAAATCTGCTGGGTGAATACCAAGCCGGATTCAGGACAAACAGGCTAATAATAGACCAACTCTTCACACTGAGGCAACGCCTAGAAAAAGGATGGGAACGCTACATAACCTCTTCATAGACTTCTGACAGGCATATGATAGCATAAAGAGAAGCCAAGTATGGAATGCGATGTCAGAGTTCTCAATACCAAAAAAGCTCATTCAGATGGCCAAGGTTTGTATGGAGGGCGGAGGGTCGAAAGTACGAGTAAACAACAGTCTATCCAGTAGTTTCGAAAAACACAGTGGGCTTAAACAAGGCGACGTCCCATCACCACTACTTTTCAACCTCATCTTAGAGAAAGCCGTGAGAGCAACCGAAATAAAAACCGAACTGCTAACAACTAACGGTCTCAATTAGCTAGCATACGCAGATGACATTGATCTCATCGGAGAGTCCATCATAATCCGTAAAAGACATTTTCAACAAGATCGAAAAAACAACAGGTGAAATGGGACTAAAAGTCAAGGAGGAAAAAACGAAATACATGTGTATAAACAGAATAGGACGAAGAGATAGAATAGGGCAAAACGTCACAATCAACACTCTTAATTTTGAAAGGGTAGGGCGTTTCAAATAACTTGGAGCTACAATAACTGCTGATAATGACGTTACTGAAGAAGTCAAAGGAAGAATTCAATCTGCAAACCGCTGCCTATACGCACTTAACAATCTTAGGAACTCGAAGAACCTGACCAGAACATCAAAAACTAAAATCTATAAAACCATTGTCAGGCCATTAATAACATATGGATATGAAACGTGGACAATGACCAAATCAAACGAAGAAAAACCAGACGTTTTGAAACGCACTGAAAACATGTTTTTCCAACAGCTAGCTTTGATTTTGATATATCAGGAATTTAAGACGGCCAACGTTTCGGAGACATTTACTGTCGCATCCTCAGAGCATTCACTACCGTACATCTTTTTCTATTTCTCGCCAGAAACCCATGATTTGTCTGTAGGCTTTCGCACTCGTTGGTCCAAAACTCCTTCATGCTTTTAGTGCGTTTAATATGTCCTGTTTAACGATTTTTCTTGTACATTAGTTGTGGAGGTATTCGGGAATTGGATTAAGAAAAAACGGAAGTCAATCATTTTAAAAGTGAAAACGTTTCTGACATTTTTTGGCGCATCCTCAGAGCATTCATTTCCGTACATATCTCGTGAGAAACCCATGATTTTGTCTGTATGCTCCCGCACTAGTTGGCCCAAAACTTTTTCCCCCCCTTGGTGTGCTCCCCTCTAGTTTGTAGCGGAAATGCACTGAAAACATGTTTTTCCAACTACTAGCTTTGATTTTGATATATCAGGAATTTAAGACGGCCAACGTTTCGGAGACATTTATTGTCGCATCCTCAGAGCATTCACTACCGTACATCTTTTTCTATTTCTCGCCAGAAACCCATGATTTGTCTGTAGGCTTTCGCACTCGTTGGTCCAAAACTCCTTCATGCTTTTAGTGCGTTTAATATGTCCTGTTTAACGATTTTTCTTGTACATTAGTTGTGGAGGTATTCGGGAATTGGATTAAGAAAAAACGGAAGTCAATCATTTTAAAAGTGAAAACGTTTCTGACATTTTTTGTCGCATCCTCAGAGCATTCATTTCCGTACATATCTCGTAAGAAACCCATGATTTTGTCTGTATGCTCCCGCACTAGTTGGCCCAAAACTTTTTCTCCCCTTGGAGTGCTCCCCTCCAGTTTGTAGCGGAAATGCACTGAAAACATGTTTTTCCAACTACTAGCTTTGATTTTGATATATCAGGAATTTAAGACGGCCAACGTTTCGCAGACATTTATTGCCGCATCCTCAGAGCATTCACTACCGTATATCTTTTTCTATTTCTCGCCAGAAACCCATGATTTGTCTGTAGCCTTTCGAACTCGTTGGTCCAAAACTCCTTCATGCCTTTGGTGCGTTTAATATGTCCTGTTTATCGATTTTTCTTGTACATTAGTTGTGGAGGTATTCGGGAATTGGATTAAGAAAAAACGGAAGTCAATCATTTTAAAAGTGAAAACATTTCTGACATTTTTTGTCGCATCCTCAGAGCATTCATTTCCGTACATATCTCGTGAGAAACCCATGATTTGTCTGTAGGCTTTCGCACTCGTTGGTCCAAAACTCCTTCATGCCTTTGGTGCGTTTAATATGTCCTGTTTATCGATTTTTCTTGTACATTAGTTGTGGAGGTATTCGGGAATTGGATTAAGAAAAAACGGAAGTCAATCATTTTAAAAGTGAAAACGTTTCTGACATTTTTTGTCGCATCCTCAGAGCATTCATTTCCGTACATATCTCGTGAAAAACCCATGATTTGTCTGTAGGCTTTCGCACTCGTTGGTCCAAAACTCCTTCATGCCTTTGGTGCGTTTAATATGTCCTGTTTATCGATTTTTCTTGGTCATTAGTTGTGGAGGTATTCGGGAATTGGATTAAGAAATAACGGAAGTCAATCATTTTAAAAGTGAAAACGTTTCTGACATTTTTTGTCGCATCCTCAGAGCATTCATTTCCGTACATATCTCGTAAGAAACCCATGATTTTGTCTGTATGCTCCCCGCACTAGTTGGCCCAAAACTTTTTCTCCCCTTGGTTTGCTCTCCTCCAGTTTGTAGCGGAAATGCACTGAAAACATGTTTTTCCAACTACTAGCTTTGATTTTGATATATTAGGAATTTAAGACGGCCAACGTTTCGGAGATATTTATTGTCGCATCCTCAGAGCATTCACTACCGTACATCTTTTTCTATTTCTCACCAGAAACCCATGATTTGTCTGTAGGCTTTCGCACTCGTTGGTCCAAAACTCCGTCATGCCTTTGGGTGTCCTGTTTATCGATTTTTCTTGTACATTAGTTGTGGAGGTATTCGGGAATTGGATTAAGAAAAAACGGAAGTCAATCATTTTAAAAGTGAAAACGTTCTCAGACATTTATTGTCGCATCCTCAGAGCATTAATCTCTTGTGTTTCTCGTAAGAAACCCACGATTTGTCTGTATGCACCACATTAGTTGGTCCAAAACTTTTTTCTCCCCTTGGTGTGCTTTGTACGAGGCTTTATATGTCCTGTTTAACGATTTTTGTATGTTAGTTGTGGTTGATTTTGGGAATTGGATTAACGAAAAAACAGAAGTAAGATATTTTAAAATTGCCAAAGTTTAGTGTCCCTTCATTTCCGAGCATCTTTTCCTATTTCTTGATCAAAACTCATGATTTGTCTTTATGCTCTCGCACTCGTTAGTACTTCTTCTTCTTACTTTTGGTGTGTTTTATGTGTCCTGTTTAACGATTTTTCTTGCATATTAGTGGTGGTTACTTTCGGGAACCAGACCAACGAAAAACGGAAATCAATTATGGAAAATAGCCAAAGTTTTGCAGACTACATTAAGCATATCCTAGACTCCCATGCCGTGACGTTTGCCTTACGATTGATCGAAGTCTCTTGTAAGATTTCACCAGCCAATGAAAGCTTTAATAATTTTTTCCTAGTTAAACAAAACCACACAAAATGTGAATAAAGATTTGACACAGACTCGGAGAAATCTTTGAAAACCAAACATGGAACAAAATGTTAAGTTAGCTTCTGCATAATTTATATTTATTCTGGCTGTGTTTTTTTTGTTATTGTTAATTCGTGTTTAAAGGCAGGAACACTTAGTAGTAATGTTAAGAGAAACTCTACGTACTTTAATACTTACGTGCCCGAGGTCTTTTTCCTCTTTCTTAGGTTTTTTTAGTTCCGTAGGCTCCTGCGGCGTCCTGGGTCTGTACTTTTCCCTTTCCGCTGGAGATATCGAATTTCTCTGTAACAAAACAAAAAAAAAGTTAGGAAATCATTTGTTCAACAAAGTATGTAAATTCTTAATATACACACAAATTATGTAAATTCTTAATTCACGAGCCGAAGTATTTTTGTCATTATAATTCTAAATAACCAGCCTTCAAAGCCTGTTGTCTAGTGTAATTTGTCATTAATCGTGTACCAAGCGCTTATCTGTAATCACATACATCGAGCAAATTATACCTTTCGACCTCATAAACAAGTCAATTTTCCACAACTGATATGTGCACCACCTGTAATAGCACTTATACAGGAAAGTTTTATTCTGCCATTACGGGTGATTATGTGACTCTAAATATACATACTCCTAATATTCTTTGGTTTGCTGAGTTTCAACTTCAAATCATTTTCTATAGAGTAAACATTATTTTTATAATTTAAAAATTCAGAGGCCTGATCCGTGATTAGATCAGCCTCATTGTAGCATTTTTTGGCGCTGAAGTTGGTCCTAGCTTATTGCGTTTTACATTAAAAGCGTTATTGCAGTAAATCACCAGAGCTCGTTAGAAGCAGCCATCAAGTTGCTTACGAATTTTTGACAGAAAAGAACGGACCTGATTGTCACTATTTTGTAAACCGGTTCATGGGATCGTTAATAGGATGGATCTGCTGCCATTAGTTTCGATATAGCCAGCAGAATATAGGCACCAACGTATCAAAATGACCCCAAAAAAGGCTATTTTTGTAATTTTTTTGAGTGTTCCCAATATCAAGCGATTTACTATAATTCTGAGTTATTGGAATCTGTTTCGTAAGTCCTTCGTCTGAAACGTCCTGACGACTTTTATAGAGGCAATAAATACGAAACGGCCTCTCCACAAGACGATAATCGTTACACGAGGGTGAAGCGGGCGCATTATTCAGCGTTATTGTTGTGAATCATCCCTTAAGCGCCCCCCGACTGCTTATAAAGTAAATACGCCACGTAATGGACAATATGTTGCTCCGCGCCGTATACAGGATTGGGTCGGCTCGCCGGGAATCGGGGATAATTAAGGCCCCGCTGTTTTGCGGTCCGATAACGATCTCTTCTGTTAGTCGAGGATGAAATTGTTGTTGTTTTCTTGTTGTTCCCGTACATTCCGGATATGGAGTAATTTAACATGCATTCGTAAAAACGCTCTCGGCGTCCCAAAGTTAATAGGAAACCAGCGAAACCCATTAGCCCGATGAGCCAGACGTTAAAGGGGATTTTAATAGAGTGGAAGAGACACCGACGAAGTCGATATTAATTATTCAGTGACCTCAAATTGAAAAGTGATTTGCGCCGTTCGGGACCGTGTTTATGTGGCGCTCGGATCGTTTAATCTCCCCCCAATTACCCTTTCGGCCTATTCGGTGTCTCCACCCACGATCCGATGCTGTCGAATTCGTTTCGTAATTGGATTCGGAGCTAAATGAGGAAGGGGAGAGCTATACGATTTAAATCACCTCACATGGTGTCGAACAGTAATATAAGTCCCAGTAAACCATCAAAAATTTTCTTATTCGAAAATAGTTAGTGCATAAGTAAAACATTGATTATTGGATTGGAACTCGTTTATTAACTACAAAAAGAACAATATATTGACTATGTATCTGCTATTTAAAGATAGAGCTGACAAATAGGAGTGCTACTGTGTCCACAATACAATTTTCGTTTAACAATAAAACAGAATATAGTTTTAACACAAACAATTCTTTCAGTTCTCTGAAAAATAGAGCTTTTTCATAGAATAACGTAAGAAGAACCCATAGGAATTATACAGAAGCCCACATGGCTAGAGCTTCACGAGACCGAGACTTTAATATCGACTTCGAGACCGCGACCGAGACTGTCTAGGGCTCGATCTCGGTCTGCTAAACCGAGACCGAGACCGATACTGCCAATCGCGACTCTCGAGAGTCTCGGTCTCGAACAACACCATTCGTTTGCAAGGTATTATGTATTATATAAACTGCAGGCGAGCAGCTCCTTATAATAGTGTGCTGCGTATAGTTATTCTTAGTACTAAAAGACACTTTAATAGAAGTACTCTAGTACATACATATACTCTGTTCAGTGAGGGTTCAATATGACGTCACATTCCTCATCTCATTTCATTAGAAAAACATCGCAAAAAAACAGGCGTATTATTAGTTCTTATAATAAAACCACCAGGTAGAGCTAGTTTGACGCTTAATGTCATCGTCGTCGTCGAAATTTTGAAATTCTGAATTAATCGTCACCGGCAAAGTAAAGTTTTGTGAAATTGTTACAAAATGCCTAAACGCTACGGTGAAAAGGAGCAAATTTTGATATCAAGACTTATTGACTACTTTCAGCGAGAAAAAGTGGCACGAAAAACATTAGTACCAGTTGATGCAGTGTTCAATGTAAGTTTCTATTTGATGTATTTTTAAAGATTAAATACCATATTTTAAAGAGAGTTTTAGATGCCTTACGCATTTCCATAAGTACTGTTCAGAAAATTAGTTTGCAAGGCATAGATAAAGATGAGGACGTCACGCACAAGACAAGCCAAGCTATTGCGTTATCCAGGGGAAATTCGCTTACCACTGTTCATGAGCATGCAATTAGAACCAGAATTTACAATATGTATTCGTCGATATATGTCAATATCGAATATATTTATTTCAATATTTTTGGAAATCCTAAAGCCATCTTACTTATTACGACTTTACTTCTAGGCGAACATGTGACAATCCGATCTTTGCTTTTTCAACTACAGACTATAGATAAAATTTCAATAAGCATTGGTAGGTTGCATAAAGCTATTAAAGATCTCAAGTTTAACTGGAAAAAGTGTTCTGTATCGAACAGACTGTTTTTGATGGAACAGCCTTATGTGGCACAAAGCAGACGGAGGTTTTTGCGTGAATACATACAAAATGAAGGTTCTTTATTCCGTTATAAACCTGTTTTCTTGGATGAGACGTGGCTATACAGCAAGGGTGGTTTTCGTCAAAGTTGGCAGGATGGTTCACTTCAAACTGTTAGAAAGAAATCAGGAGAAGGGGCTAGATTTATTATACTTCATGCAGGAACTGAAGACGGCTTTGTTCCAAACGCAAGTTTAATTTTTAAATCAAAGTCGAAGTCAGGTAACAATATTTAATACTTAAATTTAATCTATCCGTTGTGGAGGTTCGCAGGTTGAAGACAAAATGAAACACCTTAGTAAATCGAAAAAAACAAATTAAGCGTTGAAACATTGAACGTTTTTCGATTTACAAAGGTTTTTTGTTTTGTTCTAAACCTAAACCCGCTAACCGCTGCAACCCAAGTACTTAGAACGACTTTTACGAGTTCAGTTTAAATGCTACCGAAAGATTTTGACAGATAAACCCATGCAATATACATCAAACCTGGAGTTTAGACTTCAGGTAGGCTTTCATCTGGAGATGTAGAAGTGTTCCTTAAGGACGCAAACCATGATCACCATGTATCTAGCCTCTAAAATACAATATTTTTTTATATTACTAGGTGATTATCTCTGTAACTATAACTCTGAAAACTTTATAAAGTGGTTCTCGGAACAGCTTTTACCAAACTTGGAAGAACCGTGTCTGGTTATTATGGATAATGCGCCATATCACTCATCTTTGGTAGAAAAAATTCCAAATGAAGTTGGTCCAAAGCTTCTTTAATTACCTGGTTGATTGAAAGACATATTCCTGTACCTGAGAACGCCATGAAAGATCAAATTTGGGATATAACTAAGAGAAATGTGCCAGCGACCAAACGATATGTGTAAGTAAAAACTTAAAAAAAAGCAGTTATTTGACATGCACATTCATATTTTTTGCGTTTATTAGGATTGATGAATTAGCATTGCAGTACGGTCACAAAGTGTTGCGGTTGCCACCTTACCATTGCCAGTACAATCCGATAGAACTGGTGTGGTCTGAATGTAAAAGTTATTGCGACTCAAAGATCGGTTCTGTGGCGGCTGCACATGAACAAGTATTTACTGTATGGAATGAGGCTTTAGAGAAGGTTTAGTACTTTATGAATTAATTGTATGTTGTCAATCTATCGCAAAAAAATAATATTACAGATTACACCAGATAAATGGAAAAAATAGATTCACCATACTAACACAATTATTGGTGAGGCCTGGCAACAAGACAGATTAGTTGATTCTTCAAATATCATGCCCGTAATTATTGACTTAAATGAATCAGACGGAACTGACGAAATTGCTTGTTCAAGTGATGAAAACAGTGAAGTTCTCAAGAACTAAATTAGACCGACTACCGCGATGTACGGGGTGATCCAGTCATCTCTTCTGTACGAGTGCTGCCGCCGCTCCCAGGGCCACTCGCGTAGAGTGGAGGATATTTTTAGTGGTACCGAAGCTGCCCGTGACGCACTAGGTCCTCCTTGGTGGTCTAGTGTGGCAGGGGCAGGGGTGCTCCATGCGAATCCCACACTACCCGGTCGCCAGAACAACAGATCGGGTGTCTTTTGAAGATTTTTCTTACCTCGTAAAAAAAAAACAAAAAAAAGGACTACCGCATCAAGCCACTTCGGCATCAATGCGCACCAAGTACATTATATCGAGTAACCCATAAAAGCAGAAAACTTTGTAGAATTAAATTCAGAAACGAAGATAGTGCAGAAATAAGGAGTTACAATCGACGAAGCGGCGGAAGAAATTCCAAGAACATACGTCGCGAAGGAACTCTCAGTTAAAAGTGGTAGACAATGATATACTATTAAGTGAAACATATCTTGGACTTTCATTGTCTTTATTGAGTTTTTTACGCGACATTTCGAGCAGTGGAATCTCTGCTCGTTTTCAAGTGAAACTTGTGAGTTTCCTTGAAAACGAGCAGAAATTCCACTGCTCGAGACGTCTTCTAAAAAACTCAATAAAGACAATGGAAGTCGAAGATGTTTCACTTAATGAACTCTCAATTGTTGAAAAGAAGCCCCTGTTCCTGAACAAACACCTACTGGTCCACAAAAATATCTTTCCTTGGTGTCACCTAAAGACTAGATCCGCTTTTGTGAAAATAAAATTGATCAAAATTAGCGAGGTGTTCTTCAACAAAAAAAAAATGTGGAAGAACGGTGCATGCATGCGACACAGATAAAAGCAAAACCGCGATTAGGTGTCTTAAAAAAATTGCCCACCACTTAGTTAGATCATGTACTAAATTTAAGTTACTTATATTGCATGTCTTATTATCAAATATTGCATTAATTAAATTGTAACAAAAATCTCAAGAATTAAATATGTTTACAATAAATGCCTAACAGTTATTTTCATCAAATGAATGAATTCATGCGGATACGTATTCAAGTATTGAATTTCCACCAACTTTATCTTTCCTTTTTTTTCAACTATCTTTCCGTCTTCATTATCATACATCAAAGTAGATACCTATTCTTAAATTTATTATTGTCTATGAACACTATATAACTATCATTAATAATTATTTTACGAGAATATTTGGTTGCAATCATGAATCTAAAATTATGCCTTAGTTGTTCAGTTGCAACACCACCTTAATATTTGATTTATTCTAACCTCAGCTTTAAATAATAACCTACAAACATAACTAATTTGACATTTAGTTCAACTGACATTTTATCATCGACAGACGTGTTTTTTTGTATGACGTCAAAATTTATGACGTAATATCGAACCCTCGCTGAACAGAGTATACCTACTGAGTTTTCTATTTTCCTCATTTTTCAAATCGATTCAAAGCGAGTAAGAACTAAAGGCGATTAAGACAAGTGTAAACTGGCACTTTCCACCCTTTATATTTATAAATAACTATCACTTATCATAAATAAGTTCTATGGATTCCTGAGTGTGACTAGTCTGCCAGTTAACAATAAGATGATGGAGTTTTTGTGCTTGCAAAAGTATTGTATTATTTCTATACAGGGTAATTTTTAAGTTGGTGACTATTGTGTCTTACTTCACTCTACCACAAAATAAAGCTAAAAAATTGAAATTTTTCTATTAGCAGTATGTGCACTTTTTCGAAATGCATATTCTAATTTATAATATAAAGCTTGATTTGAAATATTTCCATATTTTCAATGAAATTTTTTAGCTGGGTAGATGGCTAAGTACGGGGTGTTCATTATAAAACTTCATCTAGTTGGCTGTGAAATGTCAAAAGAAAAGGATGGAGAAACAAAAGTCCATTTATTTTGATTATGTCATCCTTTTCTGTCAAAATTTCATAGCTTAATAGATGAAGTTTTATAATGAACACCCCGTATATAGGACGCATATTTTTTTAAAAAATATGTTCTGTAGCATCAGTGGCGGACCTACGAGCAGGTCTAATGCAGTTTTACATTAAACTAACCTGAACTAACCTGATTCTACATTGAAAGTAAGAACCCTCAATAATTTAAAATTTTGCTTTTAAGTAAACATTCATGCACAAAAACGAAAATTTCTCTGAAAACTGTGAGTTATGACTCGGTAATTCAGAAGAAGATGAATATGCGATTCAAATATAATAACATTTTTCGAGACACACCTTTTTTGTCGAGACCGAGACCCAGACTCGAGTTGCTACTACGAGACCAAGACCGAGATTAAGCGAGTCTCGGTCTCGAGGCACAAGATCGAGACCGAGACTTAATTATAAATACGAGACCGAGACCGAGAGTATGTAAGTCTCGGTCTCGGTCTCGTGAAGCTCTACACATGGCACGTAGGCTTCTGGATTCTTGGACCTTTGTGGTTGTATGGCTGGTTGTTATCTTGGGTTCTGGTCCTTTTTTTTATTAAAATAAGTTACAGCGGGTGCTTCTAACTTCGTTGTTTATTTTGACTTTTCGACACAAAATTGGTGCCTTCATCAGAGTTCTGAAACATACGGAATACTTAATTTAAAGTTATATTTGTACACTAGCAAAAAGGAATGGTATAAAGGAATAAATGGAAAAAAAATATAAACTTCGCTACTAGATGAGCGCGATTGACTTTCCTCACTTTGCGTGACAGACATTGTCGAAGCCGGTGGCGAAAAATATTAGTTGTTAGTTTTGCGTGTTGAAATAATATTGTGACTTGTTATGTAGTTTTGTTATTATTAATTACAGATTCCTTGCCATGATGAATGGAAGCGAATTGAACATGGATTTCGGACTATGTGGAATTTCCCAGGATGTGTTGGAGCGATGGATGGGAATCATGTAAATATCTTTGCTCCTAATGACTCTTCAGATTACTACAATTACAAAGGTGCTCACAGCATTGTACTCCTGGCATTAGTTGATGATGATTACTGTTTCTCGTATGTGGACATTGGAACGAATGGAAGAGCCTCGGATGGAGGAGTGTTTGAACGATCGGGTTTGGGGCGAGCCTTAGAAAGAAATACCCTTAATTTACCAGAACAATCAGTTATTGTGGGAGACGCAGCCTTTCCTCTGAAATCTTACATCATGAAACCATATGGAACAACACCAACGCAAGAGAAAACTATCGATTATCTAGAGCTAGACAAATTTCTAAAAATGCTTTTGGCATTTTAGTGACAAGGTTTCGAGTTTTAATGAACAGAATAGATATGACACCTGATAAAGTTGACACTATTACATTGGCTCCTTGCTCTTTACATAACTGGCTTCGAAAAACGTCCGATATGTTCATTACCCAACGATGTGTCGATTTTGAAGATATTCAACAACATGTCGTTATAGAAGGAGCTTGGAGAAATAAGTTGCGCATAGCCTTGAAAAGTTTACTAGCAACACGTAGTAATCATGCCTCTAGGCAGGCGCTGGCAATAAGGAATACATATGCACAACTATTTGAAACAACAGAGGCAGTACCATGGCAAGAACAACATATAGATTGATAAGATAAGTTTAAATACTCACCAATTCAGTATCAACAGTTTCACGATATTCGTCAATGTTTCCCATAAATGATGCCATTTCTGTAAACCATGACATGGATGGTTTATAAACATCATCTGCACCAGCTCCGGACCGTTTCGAACTGTTGATTTTCTTCACTTTGGAAAGGTACACAGATTTTTTATTTTAGTTTTAATTATTTTTTTAGTTAAACTTGGATCGTTCATGTCATTTAATAAAGCTTCATAAGCATTGTTGCGCGCTATATTATTTTTGTAGAGAGGTGATCGAGTGTTCCACAGATATTCTTGACTCCGATAGTGAGTCACAAAAAGTAATGATTTTTCATCCCCCCAACTGACTTCAACCCCAACTTTAAATGGAAACTTGGTTGATGTGGTACATCATTTGAAAGGTCTTGTAATTCTCCATTTAACCATATCAATACTTTTAAATAAGTGACGTTTGTTAAGTGTCAAATAGTTTTATTATTAAAATTAACATTCTTGTTATTGTCCGAAATAACAACCAAATTCAAAGCTGCTCAAATTGATGACCCTCAGCGATGAGACAATGAGATAAGCGAGCAACGATTTCATCTTGAACGTTCTGAAGAACTTCCGCACTTATTTGCGCGATCTCGAGCCGTATGCGTTCCTTGAGCTCATTGATAGTATGTGGTCTTATTTTTGTACACTAGGCTTTTCAAGTATCCCCATAAAAAGAAATCAAGCGGAGTGAGATCTGGCGACCTGGGTGGCCACTCGATTTATCCTCTTGTCCCAATCCACCTATCTGTAAAAACTCTGTCCAAGTAGTTTCTTACCAAGATCGCATAGTGTGAGGGCGCACCATCTTTCAACAGCCATAAATCATCTCTATTTGGGAATCGTCGATGCAACTCTGGTATTAAGAAATGTTGAAGAGATTCTATATATTGAGGACCTGTTAAAGTTTCCTCGAAAAAGTATGTTCCTAAAATTTTATTACCTATTATTATTCCCGCCCATACATTTAATTTCTCCGGGTATTGAGTATGATACTCCTGCATCCAATGCGGATTTTGCTGAGCCCAATACCGACACGTCTGACGATTTACATTACCATTTAGAAGAAATGTAGCTTCATCCGAGAAAAGGACCTTTCTTAAAAACATTGGATCTGTATTATTTTTTTCCATCATAATGTCGCAAAATTGAATGCTTCTATCAAAGTCATCTTCCAGAAGCTCCTGGACTAAAACAACTTTATAGGGATGCCAGTTTTCCTTTTTTAGCGTAGCAAAAACTGTTGCATGGTGTATGTTATTGTCTAATGCTACTTGCCGAGAACTGGTATGGGGATCCTCTTGAAAAGCTAGTAGAACATCTAATTTTGTGTTTTCTGCGACTGGTTTTTCCATTCATTTCCACTATACTGTATATAAGATTTCCTACGAAAGCTATTTTAAATCTGACTCACAGGGAGTGGCTAGTGTTATATTGTCCTGAAGATGGCTATGTTTTAGAACCGAATCGTGGATAATTATAACGGTTTATATCCCGTAGTCGTTTCATTGATCCAGACCAAACCATTCACCTTTAAATCCACATCTGGGATCACCAATAACAGTTGCTCAAAAACCATATCTATCCTATTTTGACAATAATTAGACTCATAGATCTGCTAGAGGAGAACCTTTTACTACATGGGCGCACTTAGGACTGAAAGATTTTCTTTAGACCCTCTCGAGAGAAGATAACTACTTTACTCTGCAATTTTTTAACACACTTTTCGCGGACTGAGATGCGTTGAACTGACACTTGCAATGTGTTTCGTGGCACACTCATAAGCAAAAATGTTCAGACGCGCTTAAAGCATGCCTATTTCTAGCATGGTAAATACACATGTGCTATTAAGTAGCAACTGCTCAGTAATGACATGCTTTCGTGCTAGTAAAGAGCATGTCTGTCCGTACCTTAAGGGTTCCGTTGGTCCATATATTATTATTCCATCATATATTATTATATACATATATTATTATCCATCCATGATTAAAAAGAGAAAGAAAAATCGTTAAAACTATACGATTTTTCGTAAATCGGCAGAAAATATTATCTAAAGAAACAAAACAACATCGCAATGTTACTAAAATTTACGTAGATGTCAAATTTTTAATTGAACACTCTGTAGGTATATCTTTTCATAATGTAATATTTTTTTCATTCTATATAATATTTGACTATTCAGTTCAGCCATTTTTGAATTATTTCAATTTAAAAATCTTCATTATGCAATAACAAAACTTTCGTTAACGGAAAAGAGGTCGTCGTAGTTTATTATAGTAAATATTGTTACGATCGCAGCAACGCCGCATGGGAGGCGGGGCAACGCATGGGAGCGTGTTGGTTGGTGGAGCTTCGCGACCTATCCGTGCTGCGTCATGGCTGACACGAGTGATTTATTGCTCGTCTGGCTTAATCTAGAAGGCAGTTGTTTACAACCGTTTTTTTTGTGAGATTATTCAAGAATTCTTATAAAGAACTTTCTAGGTTTTTCTGTAATTTTAGGATTGTATATAAAAGGCGCATAGAGCGCCCGGTGGAGTAGTAGTAGTAGTCGTATTTTAATCGAGCTATAAGTAAGCTAAAGTTACGAAGCGATAATAGAAGGCTATAAAGTGTTAAGTACTGAGTTATTTAGTAGTCGAGTGTATTTGTGGAATAAATAAATAGTGTTTTCGTATTAAATCGTTGCACTGGAATTATCGAACCCGAGTTCGCAACAATATAATAATATCTAGATTTTTAAATGCAAATAACTCGAAAACAGGTGAACCAAAAAAATGTCAACTTTTTATATATATTTAGAATCAGGAAAAATGATCTTTCAAGATCTTTCTTTTGGAAAACAAGTAATTGAACACAGGGTGTTCCATTAACAATTAGCAACTTTGTATATTTCCGTTTTGAATATTTTCTGACGATTTAAGGGAGATCCGACAATTTTTCTATTTTTTCTAGTTCTTATCATAAACTTACCTGAAGCTGTCCACATATGCTGTCCAACCCTGTACTTAACCAATTTTCCATAATCATTAATTAAAATATTATGATGTAGGGGAAATCGGAGGAATTGGGACAAGACACCAAAACATACAACTACCTCCTAAGCATTAAACTTCATCAGGACTCACCAGAGATGGCGGTTCATCAGAAGTTTAATGCTTAATTAGACGAAACGTTGACGAAGAGGTAGTTGTTTGTTTTGCTGCCTTGTTCCAATTCGGCCGATTTTCCCTATATCGTGATTTGATTCTGGGACACAAGCTTCATT
Organism: Taphrorychus bicolor; assembly: GCA_951812265.1. Taxonomy (NCBI): domain Eukaryota; kingdom Metazoa; phylum Arthropoda; class Insecta; order Coleoptera; family Curculionidae; genus Taphrorychus; species Taphrorychus bicolor. The sequence goes on from OX638300.1 coordinate 8,492,140, forward strand.
CAATTATAAAATATTATGAAATTTAGAATAGTTTTTCTCTCCCTCTTTCTAAAAAAGCCTAACAGTTTTATGTAAAACTTTTAAAAGTCTTAAACAGAAAAGCTATAAGCGGGAAGAATGTATAACGGGACACCCTGTACCATGTAAAACAACTATTACACATTGTTAGGACTGAAAATAGCTATTATACGTATACATTACATCAGAAAAATCAATAAAAATGTTCAAAATAGTAACTAAACTATGTTAATGATAATTTTGTCCGCTTTCTTACTGTAAATACCCCTATGTGCGTCGTCAAAGCTAATTTTACTCGAAAATCAGGTATTGTGGTCATTGCAGGTACTGCCGGTTGATATTATCGGTATTGTGAGGTATTGCCACAATGCTTTTTGGTATTGTCTGGTATTGTCATGTACTGTCGAAGTACTGCCAGGTATTGCAACAGTATTGTGAGTTATTTTCATGGTATTGTGAGGTATTGTCATGGTATTGTGAAGTATTGTCACCTAATTTATACATGTATTGGCATGAGTGGATACCACCTCGGCCCAGATACTTCACCTCCTCTGCAAATGGAATGGTTGTGGACACCCCCTGGCGGCTCTGAAGCAAAACTGTTGTGTCTTGAAAGGTTGTGGTGATTGCTCTATTGTTTAAGCAGTCCATGTGCTGAACATGTGCAGAGCTAATTTATTTCGCTTTGAGAATCACCCCTTTTCACCCATCCGCTGACCTCAAACGGCTGAACGTAACCATTATTATACTTCGCACTCCTGTCCTTCAATTATTATTTACATTGCAGTATCGTCTGTTTTCCCGAGAAAGCGTACACTGTTTAAAGAAAGAATAAGATCCGGCAACTACGCCCCAATCCCCCAGTCAGCTCACCCTCAAGCCCTCAATCCTTCGTCATTCTCGTTTGTGTACCGAGACGTACCTGTCGCCGCGTCTTCAACCCGTAATCGATACGCTTTTTGCAGAAAAGTACATTACAATGCCACGCGGTGAAAAAAGAAAAGCACGTGAAAAGAAACACAAGTTCCTTAAAAAACTAAAGAAAGTGTTTGATACTCTCTCCAGCTCAGCCAAGTAATTTTTTGCATATTCATATCGTAACATTTTTTTCATTAAAGCATAGAGAGAACCACGAATCACCCCCCCCCCCCCCCCATACCCGCATGCCTTTGTTCTGCGACGCGGCGGCGATTTATCGCTTTCTCACAACATTTTCTTCTCATTGACTTCCTTTATGGGTCGTTTATGGGCTCGCCCAGCTCCCTGCATAGATGGGCGAAGTTGCCAGTTTTTTCGAGTCCAATTCAGGGCTCATCATAGAATAGCCATGTTTATTCTATTGTTGAGCCTACTCACTCCTCGGTTTGCCAAGGCCACTAGTCCTTAGAGCACTGGCGCCTTATTTGGCTCCGCTGAGCAGAAAAACAACTGGATTAACCATGTTCATCCAAGTGTGCTCAGCACCCATACTCTTTCGGAATTGTACCATGTTCTTTTCCGGAGTATGGTAGAGTAGAAAGTTTGCAACACCACAACAAAAAAGGGGGGGGGGAAGAACACGAAACCTGTGGGAGTTTTTTCCTTTTTTCTGTTTATTTCTTTCAAAGTATATGCACTGATTCCTCTGTTTCTTCTTCGGCCTCTTTGCCTTCAAGTGAGGGCCCCTCAAATGAAGAAGAAACCATTATTGGCATTGTAGACCCCTCAGAAAACACCAGCACAAATGATTACCTAACATCCCTTTTCCCACCACAAAATATTACGACACCAGAAGGCCCAGACATCCATGAACAAATTGCAAACAATTGGACTACTGTTCTTTCGAGTGGCCTAGGGAAAGACGAAAGGGACAAACTTCAATCAACATACCCAGGCATTAAAAACTGCCCAAGATTAAAGGCCCCTACACTTAATGAAGAAATCCATGTATGTCTACAGGGTTCTGTCAGCAGACAAGACGCTTTTCTCCAAAATATGCAAATCCAACTAGGTTGTGGTTTGGCAGCCTTAGCGCAACCTATGGATAAGCTGCTAGAAAACCCAACAGAGGCCTCAAACCCCCTAATAAGACCAGGCGCCGATCGACACCAAACTGTTTGGGGAAAATCTGCCAGATGCCATTTGAACTTCCCAACAAGTGAAGAAAAATTCTACAGAACTTGCTTTAGGGAAAGCGGCTCCTTCAAAACAGCCATCAGCATCAGCCTCTGCCAACAAAGTCAATCGTTTAAACTCCACGCGCCTGAGATTCAAGACACGAAAACGGCCACATCGTGGAGCATCGTACCGAAGAGAACGCTCCAGGTCTCCCCAATACAAGAAACACCACACCAAGTGGGGTCAGCAGTCGAAAAGACAACCGCCCAGGAACTAACTGGGGTAGGTCCTATCTTAAAATATGCCGGGCGGCTCGGTGGTTTTCTTCATGAATGGGAAAAAATTACTTCTAATACCACCATTTTAGGCTGGGCCAAGGGTCTTACTATTGACTTCCAAAATACACCAGTTCAAAAACCCTTTATAGAAGTACCCATTCCCCCTTCTCAGTTTTCAGCTTTAGAGGGTTGCATCAGCAATCTCTTAAGTATTGGAGCTATATCTCTATGCAAACACCAAAAAGGTGAATTTCTCTCCTCTCTTCTCTCTTCTCCCTTTTTTCTGCGTCAGAAGCCTGACCAAAGTTATCGCTTTATTCTCAATCTCAAAGCTTTAAACAAACATATCAGGGCCCCTCATTTTAAAATGGAAGACCACAGAACTGTGGCAAGACTGGTGTTTAAAAATTGTTTTATGACAACCATAGATCTAAAGGACGCATATTTTCCTGTAAATATAACTAAGCCTTACAGAAAGTATTTTACATTTAAATTTAAAAACTCACGTTACGAGTTTAATGCTTTACCTTTCGGGCTCAACATTGCAACCTTTATTTTCACCAAATTAATGAAACCTGTCATCACTTGTCTCCGGAAAAAAGGTATAACATGTGTGCTTTACATTGATGATTTTCTCATAATATCTGCATCATCGGATCAGTGCATTCAGGATACAGAGAATACATTATCCTTTTTACAATCACTTGGTTTCCTCGTTAATCTCGAAAAGAGCAAATTGAATCCTAGCACTCTTTGCACATATCTGGGTTTCACCTATAACTCAGTCACAATGCACGTGTCCCTCCCAACCCTTAAAAAGGAAACCATTCTACAAAAAATAGACCACATTCTAAAAATAATCAATGTACAATCAAGCAACTGGCACAACGTATCGGTTGCCTTGTAGCAGCGTGCCCCGCAGTCCAATACGGCTGGTTGTACAGAAAAGAACTTGAACGAATCAAAACTCGAGCTCTTTAGAAATACCATACCTACAATAAAAAGATATCGTTACCAGCTTCAGCTGCACCAGATCTGGTATGGTGGCAGTCAAACTTGCAAAACGCCAAAGCTTTAATTAAGCCAAAAAATATATTTAACTTAACAATATACTCAGATGCCAGTCGCACTGGCTGGGGGGGGGGGCATCATGCAATGACGAGAATATCCATGGTTTTTGGAACCACACAAAAAGAAAAACACAGTAACTACCTGGAATTTTTAGCAGCTTTCTACGGTTTAAAATCGGTCGCCAAAAACCAGAAAAATTGTTCAATTTTAGTAAAAATAGATAACACGACAGCTATCGCTTACATCAATCACATGGGAGGTACACGAGTCAAAGCCCTTCACACCCTAGACAGACAACTCTGGCAATATTGCGAAGTAAGATGGATAATAATTCAGGCGATATACATTAACACACACGACAATATTCATGCCGACTACGAATCAAGAGTAACAAATATTGACACAGAATATGACCTATCCAATACCTGCTTCAATTCTATATGTACACACTTTGGTGTCCCTGAAATTGATTTATTCGTATCATACTCAAACACGAAATGTAAAACCTATGTGTCCTGGAAGCCTGATCCAGGATCGACAGCAATAGATTCTTTTACCGTATGTTGGACAAACTCCTTTTTCTATGCTTTTCCCCCTTTTTTGTCTCCTCAATAGTGTATTGGAGAAAGTCATCCTGGAGAAAGCAAAGGGTACATGGTACCCATTTTTCCGGAAGTTATTATTAAAAACACCTTTAATATTCTCGCCAAATAAATCCATGCTTACTTCTCCTTTTAGGACACCACACCCGCAGTGGCGAACCCTTACCCTGGCAGCGGGCCTTTTGTCAGGGAAGCGCTTCTCAGAAGATACCCCCCTCAAGCCATAGACACCATGCTAGCATCCGTATCATCCCAAACCCTCAAACAGTATGGGATAACCTACAGCAAGTGGTGGTCATACTGTGTTGGTGGCAGGATAGACCCATTTATTTACAGCATAGCCCACATCATCACCTTTTTAAACACGGAGTCTGACAGGGGAATATCCTATTCATTAGAAAACTGTCATAGGGCTGCTTTTAGTCTAATTTTTCAATCCAACCGAACACAACATTCTTCTACAAAGGTACATGAAGGGAGTGTTCAATAAATCGCCCCCAACTGCCAAATACGATTTTACTTGGGATCCTCACCCTGTTCTCAGTCACCTTGAGTCTTTGCAGCCTCTGGAAACGTTACCTTTAAAAGACGTGACTCACAAGGTAGTCACTTTACTGGCCTTAGTGTCGGCCCACAGGGTACAAACCCTCTCAAAAATTTCAATACCGAATATAAAGATTCTTGAAGGGGACGTCGTGGTTGGCAAAATCTTGATCCGTTTCACAAAGAATATTGTGCAGTTCTTGTACAGCATGGAAGGGGAATGTTTTGTTAACCTTGCGTCTACGCCACTGATTTGTCAATCATATATTCGGAGTTTGACTGAGTTCTGACTTTGAGCTCGGAATTTGACTAGATTCCGACTTTGAACTCGGAATTTGGGAAGGAAAGCCTTGTTGGCCCTTCTACGCCTTCGTAGATTGTCCCACGGGCGTTACTTTTTATTAACCTATTCTCGGGACACTATTTACCTTTGTGTTCCAACCAGTCATACTCATGTGTTATTTTAGTCGTAGATACACATCACGGTATTACATAAAACTTATTTACTCATGAATTAAAGACTGGGCTTAAGTTAGTGTTTGGTTGTTGTTTAGTTTCTTTATTTTTTGTGTGTTATAAGATATATAACTAAATATAATATATTATATAAATATGTAACGCATAGACATTTGTAATAATTATCTGTGCAACACTGTATGTACATTTGACATAAACAATTTATAAACACAAGTTCGTAAGCTATAAGCAGTTTACTTGACTTCCCAACACAACCCTATAGCTATCCAACATTTTTTCGCTGCTGCGATAAGTGGACTATCCATCAAGATCACCACTTAAATCTCTAAACTTCTACAATGTAAGTAATAATTGAAGGACAGGAGTGCGAAGTATAATTGTATGATCAAATGACTTACCTGTAAGGAAATTTGATCCAAATTATACGAGCACTCCTGTCCGAAATTATTACGCTCCCACCCATTGCCTTCCTCACCCTCAGGTGATCTTGAAGTCCATGTGACGACCCAAACAAGAATGACGAAGGATTGAGGGTGAGCTGACTGGGGGATTGGGGCGTAGTTGCCGGATCTTATTCTTTCTTTAAACAGTGTACGCTTTCTCGGGAAAACAGACGATACTACAAAGTAAGTAATAATTTCGGACAGGAGTGCTCGTATAATTTGGATCAAATTTCCTTACAAGTCATTTGATCATACAATTTTTGGGGACAACCTGTATACCATTGTAGAAAACAAATGTAAATCTAATGCCGATCCTGACTAAGGAAGCAAGGACCGGTTAAGGAAGCCATCTTTCGAGTTATATCAGCACCAGTGCATGCCCAATCGAAACCGTCAAAGTGCTTAAGTATCAGTAAGTTTCATAACAAAAATAAGTTGTATTGAGTTTTTTATAGAACTCATTTCTATAATTCTATAATTTCCTAGAAAATACAACGATTAGCATTCAAATTAGTTTATTTACTCGAGTTGTACCAGAAAAAGTCAAGGCTGCTTTCAATAACTTGCTTCACCTATAGAGATAATTACTCACACTTTTTGTTAGCTCAAAAAAAAATCCCAAACCGAAAAAAAGGGCTGTTTTTACCTTGTAGCTCATAATTTAAATTTAAGACGACCGCCATTTGTCAAACCTGACTTGATTACTTTCGGAGGATATCCTGAATGGGCGCTATTCATCCTAATTTAGCGGGGGAATTTGCGGCCGGAATTTTGAAAGGGCTTAAATTCCAATAAAGGATTAACGTCACGCCACCGTTCAGCCCTCTCACTTTTTCCAGATAATGGCTATAAATTATCGACGCTATACAGGGTCTCTTTGTTATTTGAGTTGCCTTCCGGGCGAATTGGGTTCGCGTCCCTCTGCATACGGCATCCCGCGTATAACGAGCCGAAACGAAAATTCAATTATATTTATATTTGTTTTAAATTAATGTGCATTCGCAATTTAAACATTTTTCAATTACCGGCTGCATCTATAATACGGCGCTCGGCCAATAAAAACTGCGGACCATTTTGTATTTGTTTTTATTCCGGGAAGTGGATACGTTGAAATATAAATTTTATTAGTTCCTGAAATTTTAACGGATAGAGATGTGTAAATAGAACGTCGAAACAAAAATTTGTTTTAAATATTATATTTCGATCGTTTATTATTGCAATTTAATTATGCATTTGCTCGAATAAAAGCGTTATTTGCGTCGCAACAAAATTTGCAGATGCGAGTTCGATTTACACGAGTATGAGAAAGAGGTATCCAACTGTATATACAGAAGGCTTAAAATAAACCTCCTAGAAATTCTAGAAAGAGGAAAATCCATCCCGATTCAGGCGAACAAGACGAGTCGTCCACACGTGACAAAATATTCGGCCAGACCCGGTCTTTTTATTTGTCGACGAAGATTCAGACGTTTCACTGACAAAATACGTGTTTCGGTTCCGTACGGTTTTATTTTCCCGACTTGGACAAATTCCCTCGGGAAAATAAAAGGTTCGACGTCGAGTCGAAACGGCGTGTTGGGGAAATTGTTCGGAACACACAAAGGAGGACGTGGCACAAGGGAGTTTTTCCTTTGCAGGGGCGTACAATCTTTTATTTTATGACCTGGAGGTGCAAAGTGGCTCCTCATCCACATCCACAAAGTGAAACTCATTTTTGTTAGAGCTAAATTGGTTATTTATGCCATGTCAAGAACATTTCAGAAGGTGCAATCGTGCGTTAACAAGCGACCAAAAAAATTATTATCAAAGCAAAATTGAAAAAAATATTCCTACTCAATTAACCTCAATTTGTTCCAACACTGTTTTATCGTCGATCGAGCGCCGCAGCAGGGTGGAACGCCCCTCTCAAAGCGTGAAACAGTGCCCTTTAACCTATTTCGTTTCCGAGCCGCCCCCGGTTTCGAAAAGGGGGGGATTATTAGTAGCACATTTAGGGATCTTGCCGAGGTACCCGCGTAATTAATTAATTCCCCCAATTTCGCCGAGCAGGTAAAAATGTTTTCCTTCTGGGCCTTCGGGGAAATAATTTCCTAATTTCTCGTCGAGTGCCCGACGTTTTATTTACCCTCGGCGTCTGCTTAACAAAGAAAAATATCCCCCACTTTTGTGTTCCGTGGTGATTGAGGCAGGTGCAACCTCTTTAATTCCCTTACGTTACCATAATTCACGGTGCGGACTTGAAGGGTCATAAAGGGGCACGGGACGCCCCTGGTTTCATAAACTGCGGTAACAGTGTATGTTTAATGCCCATATCGATAGACGTGGGGGATCCAGCAATATATCCCTTTATGTGTTTGCCAATTTTACTGCTTATATATTCTGGATTTACGCTCCGTCGTGCAAATGACGACCGAAATTTCCAATAAATGTTGGTTTAACCACACTTAGCCGAGCATTATTTGGAACTAATCAACATCAAACACATGTTGATTTAGGGGATTACGGGGAATATTTCATTAGACGGCTTTAGTACTACCGTATTTGAGAAGAGCTCGGTGCCGGCGACATCGAGGGGATGTTTGGCTTTCGCCTGGCTTCGGCTGCGTTTTGAATATCGTATCATGTGGAAATTAGTTTGGCTTGGGCTTGGGATTGATGTTTATTCTGATCCAAACTCCAAATGGAGTATTCGAATTGCAGTGGTTAAATAGAAAAATAAAACCGCTATCGGTTTAAAGCTTCCTAGCTCAATACCGGCTGTTCTAATTAAGTTTTTTAATTACTGAGGGTAGAACATCGATTAAAAGGGGAAACTTGTGCATGAAATCTTTTAAGAAGTTCTGACTTTTTTTTGTAGTCAGGGACGAAAAGTATATACCTAGGTACTTAATGTTTATTATTTTTTTTGATCATCTATCATCAGTAGAGCTTCACAAGACCACGAGATAAGTCTCGGCCTCGGTCTGGGTCTTGTACGAGACCGAGATCGAGACCGAGACTTTAATATCGACTTCCGAGACCGAGGCTGTCTAGGTCTCGATCTCGGTCTCGGTCTCGGTCTGCGAAACCGAGACCGAGACCGATACTGCCAATCGAGACTCTCGAGAGTCTCGGTCTCGAAAAATATCATTCAAGATATTAGGTATTATATAATCAGCAGGCGAGGGGTCCTTATAATAGTGCGTTGCATATAGTTATTCTTAGTACGAAAAAACACTTTGCTTTAAGTACGTACTAGAGAAGTACTCTAGTAATACTTACCTGAGTTTTCTATTATATCAGTTATCAACAAACAGATAGTTATCAACTATCATAAATAAGTTCTATGGATTCCTGAGTGTGACTAGCCTGCCAGTTAACAATATGATGATGAAATTTTTGTGTTTACAAAAGTGTTGTATTATTTCTATACAGGGTAATTTTTAAGGATATTTTTTAATTTGGTTTAAATTACTTCATTCTACCACAAAATAAAGCTAAAAAAATAGGAATTTTTCCATTGGCAGTATGTGCACTTTTTCGACATGCATATTCGAATTCATAATGTGAAACCTGATTTTAAATATTTCCATATTTTCAATGAAATGTTGTAGATGTGTCGATAGCTAAGTCTGGACGCATATTTTTTTTATAAAAATTATGTTTAGTAGCATCAGTGGCAACCTACGGGCAGGTCTAATGCAGTTTTACATTAAACTAACCTGAACTAACCTGATTCTACATTGGAAATTGGAACCTTCAATAATTTCAAGTTTTGATTTTAAGTAAATATTTATATACAAAAAAGGACATTTCTCTGAAAACTGTGCGTTATAACTCAATAATTCAGAAGAAAATTGAATATGCCATTCAAACATAAGATTTTTTGAGATACTACTTTTTTTCGAGACCGAGACTCGAGTTGCTACTACAAGACCAACACCGAGACCGAGACTCAATTATACATTTGAGACCGACACAGAGAGTATGTAAGTTTCGGTCTCGTGAAGCTCTATAAGAAATAGTCCAATACAAAAAATCAGGAAATAATATAAAAAATAAAAAAATAGAAAAATAAAAGCAAAGTTGCAGTAACAAGCAAAGAAGAGAATAAAACTTTACAAAATCAAAAAAAAACAGAGCATAAACTGATATATATGGAAAAACTGTTAAATAAAGCAGTCTAGAAATTTCACAATTAGTATGAAATAAATTAGAAGAATATCTGGTGAATATTGTCAAGTAAGACAGGTAGCAAACCAATTCATACTGAAGAGAAAACAGAAAGGAAATTAAGAAAAAATATTAAATTTAGGAAAAGGAGAAAAAGTAGGTCAAAGGGAGTAGAAAAGGAGTAAAGAATATAAAAGTAAAGAAAAAATTATGAATATTACAAAATGCCGAATAGGTGCTTGAAAAACCGAAAGACAGCCAATTAAATTTAAGAACATACAAAAACGGCAATTGAGAGAAAAAGCAGATGAACTAAAATTTAAAAATGTAAAGAATAGCAGAAATTTATTCAAAGAAAAAACAGTATAGGACGCTCAAAAACAAAGTAAGAAGTAATAGAAAAAATAGTAAATGATCTAAAATAGAAAGGAGTAAAAATTTTGCGAATTGAAGAATAGACGTAAACCAACTAGAGAGAAGAAATTTAATAAAAAAAAACAAAAACGAAGAAGGGAACTTTAATGGCAGAAAATTATTATGAGACAAAATGATCAAAGATACAGGAATTAAAAAGGGGAGCAATTGAGCCACAACTATAAAAAAACAGAAAATATTACAGAATGTAATTGGGAAAAGAAAACGAGTTGAAATAGTAAAAAAAAATATCAAAAGGAAAGTGGTTGAAAAATGATTCACTAAAAAATTTCTTCAAATTATAGAAAACGTAAAATCATTATTTAAAAAAATAGTAAATGAAGCAAAACAAAGTAGGTCAAAAGCAGTGCGAGAATTAAAAGAAGTGGAGCTTGAAGAATAAATATTAAACAACAGATATGTAAACGGTGAAAAGATGTATGAAAAACCAAAAAAGGAAAAATAATAAAAGTTGGAAAAGAACAATATACAGAATAGGTAAATGCGTTAAAAATGCAGAAGGCTAAAAAGGAGTATGAGGCAAAAAAAGATTTAAAACTAAATAAAAACGGAAAATGAGGCAAAATTAAAAAAGTTGCAATTCGACAAAAGGTTCTTAATGGATGGTCCGATATTAAATTTTTAAAATCAGACCCCTTCGATGGCCGATTTTTAGGCACTTATAACATCGAGTTTTTGGCCAATTTTTTGAAAAATTACTTTAACGGTTAATTTCATTAAAATTGAGTTTGTTACGTTCTTAGTGAATTGCAGACGTGCCATTCCCATCAAAAATAGCAAAAAAAGAATTCTGAAATTTATTTGAACTTGACCAAAGAGGGGGGGGGGGGCTAGAATGACTTATTCCTCAATTTTCACGAGTGGACCGATGGGAGGGAATCTGACTGTTTTTTTCTCTTCTTGATGTCATCTTTTAAAATCGAGTTTTTGGCCAAATTTAAAAAAATTTAATTTCAGGGTTAATATAATCAGGTTAATAAATGTTACGTTCTTAGTGAACTGCAGACGTGCCACTCCTATCAACAACACCAAAAAAAAAATTCTGAATTTCTTTTGAACTTGACCTATAACGACTTTTTTCTCAATTTTCAAGTTTGACCGCCTGTAACTTTAGAACGAGTCCACCGATGGGAGTGAAGCCACCTGTTTTTTGCTCTTCTTGATGTCCTCTTTTACTCCTTACTCCCGCGAATACAAGTCCCGTAGATGCAACATTTTCGGAGAGACGACCCTTCTGTGGGCGATTTTTAAGCACTTTTAAAATCGAGCTTTTGGTTAATTTAAAAACTACTTCAAGGGTAAAGTTCATTCGAATTGAGTTTTTTACATTCTTCGGGAATTGCAAACGTGCCATTCCGATGAATAATACCAAAAAAATGTCCCAATTTTTTTTTTAAATTGACCAAAGAAGAAGGGGGATGTTACGACTTTTTTTTCTCAATTTTCAACTTGGACTCCCTGTAACTTTAGGACGAGTGGACCATTTGGAGTGTATCCACCTGTTTTTTGCTCTTCTTGATGTCCGCTTTCCTTCAACAGAAGTCCCGTAGGTGCAATATTTTCGGAGTTAGACCCCTTCGGTAGCCGATTTTTAGGCACTTTTAAATCAAGTTTATGGCAAATTTAAAAAAAAAACCTCTTCAAGCGTTAATTTCATTCGAATTCAGTTTGTTACATTCTTAGGGAATTGCAGGCGTGCCTTCCAATCAAAAAAAGAAAAATTTCCTACATTTTCTTGAACTTGTCTAAGGGGGGGGGGGGGGGGGGTAGTACGACTTTTGTTCTCAATTTTCAAGTTTGACCGCCTGTAACTTTAAAACGAGTGCACCGATTAGAGTGAATCCAACTGTTTTTTGCTCTTCTTAATGTCCCCTTTCACCTCCCGCCTACAGAAGTCCCGTAGAGGCAACATTTTCGGAGAGACCACCTTTCGTTGGGCGATTTTCACTTACTTTTAAAATCTATTTTTTGGCCAATTTAAAAAAAAACTACTTTAAGAATTGAGTTACGTTCTTAGCGATTTACAGACGTGCCATTCCGATCAAAAACAGTAAAAAAAAGTCTAATTCTTTTTTTAAATTGACCGAAGAGATGTTACGACTTTTTTTTTTAATTTTCAAATTTGACTCCCTGTAACTTTAGAATGACTGGACCGTTTGTAGTGAATCCACCTATTTTTTGCTCTTCTTGATGTCCCCTTTCACCTCCCGCCAACAAAAATCCCATAGGTCCTACATTTTTGGAGTTAACTTTTAAAATCGAGTTTTTGGCCAATTTTTCAAAAAAATACTTTAATTGTTAATTACATTAGAACTGAGTTTGTTACCTTTCTAGTGAATTGACGTGCCATTCCCATCAAATACAGAAAAAAAAATTCTGATTTTTTTTGTTAATTTGACCATAGAAGGGGGGGGAGCTATAACGACTTTTTTCTCAATTTTCAAGTTTGACCGCCTGTAACTTTATAACAAGTGCACCGATGGGAGTGAATCCACCTGCTTTTTGCTCTTCTTGATGTCCTCTTTTACCTCCCACCAACAGTACTACCTTTTTTTCGAGACCGCGACCGAGACTCGAGTTGCTACTACGAGACCAAGACCGAGATTACGCGAGTCTCGGTCTCGGTCTCGATGCACAAGACCGAGACCGAGACACAATTATAAATTCGACACCGAGACCGAGAGTATGTAAGTCTCGGTCTCGGTCTCGTGAATCATCAGCAATCAAAGTCTAAAAACCTATATGGCAAGCAAGAATATAGAGTGACAATACAGACAGGTAGACAATACTTTCCGAGATACCTGTGTACGAGTGTGTTATAAGTTGCAATTTAAATTTCTTTTTTCCTCAACTTACACACCTTTAAAAGATATACTTTTTTTGTTGCGAGACTATGGAGCTTGGTGCTCAATAAACTTATAATACAAGATAAAATAAAAATGTTACAAGAGTTTTATATAAATATATACATAAATCTAGTGTAAAACAGCATGGAAATTTCAAGTACCTTCACCGTGGACTTTAAAGTCCTATAACTCCCATATATCGCAGGCCTGTCAAGAAGAATCATCATGTCTAAACATTGGGTTTGTATCGATATTATGTTACCTTAAATTTTATCCTGAAGTTAGGGCAAAAGAGGGGGCCAAAATTTACCAAATACGTTGTACAACAGAGGAAATGGATTTGTCTCCTCTCCCCCCTTAGTTTACAGGTCAAGGATCAATTTAGTTTTATGTTCATAGATGGTCCAAATTCTTTAAGAAAAAAATTTTAAGGACTTACAGCGAAAGAGAATGCACAGCCGGTATTCCATAGTGCTTAACAGGGCTTTTGTTTCCTGAAGATGAGTCTACAAACAGCCGATAATCGTGACGGAAGTGATGTGGAACCCCGATGAAGTATGCTGAAGGAGGCCCTTATAGATACCCAGGAGCTAGACATAGGCTATACGGAGAGCTCCGCCAGGCAGCGGTGGATGACGGATGAGATCCTACGATTTAAAAAGGCCAGAGGCGGGGATCGTTACGAAGAACTGAATCGAAGGGTGAGAAAAGAGTGCCGGAAGGCAAAAGAGCGTTGGTTAACAGAAAGGTGCATTGAAATCGAGGCACTACAAGATAAGCATGACCTGTTCAATCTCCACAAAAAAATGGGTATGGGAGAGTACAAGGACAAACTGGAGACAGTCAGGGAAATGTAGACGGACCAAGGAAATCTACCCTAACCCGAATAGATCCAAGGCCTCGTGGCTACTTGAGAGGAGTCGGCACTGGCTGGGAGTCTTTGTAGGAATCCTCACTGGCCCCTGCAGACTAAACAGACACATGCACCTCCTAAGAATGCTAAGAATGCTGACAGTCAACTCTGCACCCACAGTGGAGCAGGAAAACTAGTCTTACCACTTTCTGGGAGTGTGCTATAGGTGGGCGCTACTGCACCACAGAACACTGGGAGCCGCCTTCCTTCATCGAGAAGAGCTTCCGACTCTGAGATGGGACGAATGAGGGCCTAGGTGAAGTAGGGATGAGTAGATAGGTTGTAAAATAGAAAAACAGGCAACGTTGCTAGATCAATTTCGTCGTTCGATTTAAAACTACCATTTATTCGACATAATTTATTCAATCCACTTTTGAGCTTCCTGTAGATCTTTGGCTCCACCTTCTTTCTCCAATTCAACACAGCCAACTTAAGGTCGTCGTGGTTTTTGTGAGGTTCTCTCCTAAAGCTTCAGTTTTATAAAGAGGTGGTAGTCAAAAGGCGTCAAGTCAGGACGTTGCGACGGATGGTTCATCACATACCAATCCAAAGCTTCCAGTCTTTGACTGCCTGGCGAAGTCTTCTTTTAGGTTTATAGTTATCTATTTTTTCTTAGTTTGTTATAAATATGACGAAGATCGTACTTAAAAGGGCTATTGCACCAAGAGCAAGTAAGAGAGCGCATGGTAAGTCCCACAATAATTTCCTAGTAATCACTCTGCCTGGGAAATACTGTCTCAAATAAATATGTTGGTATCATACCGGGTGTTTGAAGGACATTGTATACGATGGGGGCTGCAAAGCTTTTACTTAATTTCTTTAATGAAAACTCGGGCTCAGCATCGCATCGAGGGTAAAATTGCAGGGATCCCGTTTTAAAGAACATCGTCGAGGTTTTTACGTGTAGTGTGAGAGCCGGAGGGGAAGCAGGGGAGTGGGAATCCGGATGAGAAGGAAGGGTGGCGTTAAACGGACTCGACAGGCTACACGAGGCTGCCGGGAACCGGGGTTAAATGGATTAGATACGGACAGGGGGGAATGGAAAAATATTACACAATCCCCGATGATAAAAAGGCCCCACTTTTATCCTGATGGACGACGTGGAGATATTTATTTGCCGGGATTTCTCCCGCCGCTATCCCATATAATTAAACTTGCAAATGGGAGTAGTATAACCCGAAAAACCGATGTCGTTCGTCACGTTTCGTATGCTAAAGCTGAATATTGGTTATTCTGCTCGAACATATAATTTATACGCGAGCGGCGAGACCGGGTATTGGAATGGAAGGCAGGCCATATATCCGACGGTATTTACGACTTGGGGCTACGGCTCGCAGGTGACACCTGAATGCTGAACGCTGACACCTTCCCTGGGTGGCGTATTAATATTTTAAAACGCCCCCGAAGGCGAGAAGGCTAAACGAGACAAGGTGTTTTGTATGTTCCCAACTTGCCGAGCCCGGTTTATTATTCCGGGACGTAATTTACAAGTTTACAAGTTCAACAGTTTTAGGTCCGTCGCTTCATTCCCAACCTGATTAATACTCACTGAAATGCTTAAAAAGTGTCGTTTTATAACTTTTTGTAGCGAGACCACTATCTTGGAGACCTTTTAACAGGTATATAAATGTCAACGTGTTGTAAAGGAGCAAACAAAGTCCTTCGTAACTTTGAGCCATTTATATCCAATCGGATTGGCTGACTGGCTGGCATCCCGTAAAAATCGGTCCTGGTGGAGATCCAGAAACTTGAAAACATGCTCAGACTCGTGACTTTGTTACCATTTTTACCCAACAAGCAATTTTGCAAGCAACTACCTCTTTATACCCCTTAAAGTGCTTTAATGACGCAATTTATAAGTTTATGTGGTCGAAATATAGTTACTACCTTTATATAACTTAAAAATCACGTTTTCTGCCTTTTGATCAAGTAACCGGACTGTTTGTTATTGTTATGACAAAGTTGGCATTTTATTGAACATCTTGCTTGCTCTTACTCATAGTGCTATCTTTTATGTTTTTCTTCTGGTTATTCGCAGTCATCATCTTTAATTTCTTCCAAAATTAAGGGCGTGTCATGTCCATGCTTATGGGTATAATTCGTTGTGAAAAGGCCCCTGTAAATACATATCATCAGTAATTATTGAACTTTCATATTCGACATATTTATTTGGGCCGTTTGATCACAAACCCAAATCCACTATCTAAATTTAATAACCATTTCGGCGCAGAGATGTTATACAACATTTTAAGTAGTGTATAGGTATCAAAAGAGGTGTAATATATAACTAATGGTAATGTTTATTACTACATGGGGATTACCGAGGTGATTACTGACTCCAAATGTTCCAAAAAACACATCAACGAACTTTCCCCCACCTCCCTCTTCCGAAGTTTTTATAAAACTTTGTAGGGAGGAAGAGAGGGGGGGGGAGGGGTATCTGATGCAAAATCGGAAAACCTTCCTTGTAGCGGCAAGGGGAGGTAGCTTAAGACTATTAAGCGAAATATCTTGGACTTCCATTGTCTTTATTGAGTTTTTTACATGACGGTTCGAGCAATGCAGTCTCTTAAGCTCGAGGCTACTTGCTTATGTACTAACACAGCTAACCACGCCCACCATTCCTATTGGCCTGATAGCCGCGCGTCAAGCGACCAGCACTCGCCCGCCATATCAACGGATGCCATACCGAAGAGACGTCGCAACTTGGTTTACTATCAGGGCGTCTTTAGTAAAACAAGTTGCGACGTCTCTTCGATATGGCATCCGTTGATACGGCGGATGAGTGCTGGTCCACCGACGCGCGACGGTGACGACGATCCAGCCAATAGGAATTGAGAGCGTGGTTAGCTGGGTTAGTACATAAGCAAGTAGCCTCGAGCTTAATGCTTAGAACAGAGACGACTGCGTCGGTTGTACCGCAGTGGCCCCTCAGAGGACAATCGCAGGCTGCTTAACGAAAGCAGCCAGCAAAACAGCCCTGCGTGAACACCGATGTCGATGCTGCGAGGACAAGCTAGAGCCGGGTCGTCTGGCCTCTGGCGGCTGCAGAAAAGCCTCAGACGTGAAAAAAAACGCCATACCACCGCTGCACAGGTAAACGGTATGGTGTACAGCGATGAGAACAAGGTGGAAGCATTTGGCCAAACACTCGAAAGAGAGTGCAGGCTAAATGGTCACCCTGACGATGATGAATGTCACATGCTGGCGGTTGAGAAAACCGTCCAGCACCTGAGGGGCGAGGACCCCAGGGGTCAGCAGGGCCCGATTGACCCGGTCACCTCCGGGGAAGTCAGGGACATACTGAGGACCCTTGTGGAACGTAAGGCTCCGGGACGGGACGGCATCTCCTACAAGGTGCTGAAAAACCTGACCAGGAAGGGTGCAGCCTGTCTGTGCGCTGTGATGAAAGCAACGCTGAGGCTACGGCACTTTCAGGTTTCAAGGTGGAAACAGGGAGTGGTGATAATGCTGAACAGGCGGGGAAAGGATAGGAAATTTCCACAGAACTACCGGCCCATCACATTACTGTGCGGGGCTGAGAAGGGCGTGGAACGTATTATCCTGAGGAGACTCCAAGACGAGTGTACACGCCTAAACGTCGTGCTCGTCGAACAATACGGTTTTAGGGGGCTGAACGTCGCAGAAGGCAGAAACTCCAGACAGACTTCTGGATTAGTCCTGCTGGATGTAAAGCGTACGTTGCTCGCGATGCTATCCTAGATCAACTTGTGATCGATGGCATCAAAGTGCCGTGGCAAAACTCGGCCATTTACCTGGGGGTAACCTGTGTGGGGTTGCTAGTCCTCCATCGGGCGCCTCCCCAGGTGGCGGATAGGGGGATGCCTCCCAGATATGGGTGGTACCGGGGAAATGAAATACCCGGGGCGGACCAAAACTAGCGCCGAATGACTGTCGGGATAAACAGCCACCTCCTCTTGGTCAACAGCTCAGGGTGGAGGAACCAACAGGAGCGAGGGTAATCTCTTGCCCGTGAGATGAGAAATCGTCTTTAAAGGCGGAAGAGCCAACAAATGGCCAACGGCAGGGGGATACAGAAGGTAAAGGAAACCCACTGTATTAAAGATCCTAAGGATATTCCCAGGATATTCATCCGATTAACTATTATCATGTTGGAAGCACAAATACAAATGGCCTCTAGTCCCGGGCAGACCTTAAATGGTCAAGAGGTGCGAAGAATCCCCCGGTTTCAACTAGATAAGAGAACAAAGATGGCTACTCGGAACGTTAAAACCTTGTTTGCGGCTGGAAAGTTGGATAACCTAATCCAGGAGATGAAAAGAATGGAAATAAACATTCTCGGAGTGAGTGAAGTCCGCTGGCCCGGAAATGGAATGATCAGATCAAAGGATAAAGTATTATACTATTCAAGTACAAGGAACGCCGGCCGAGACCATCAACACGGCGTTGGCATCCTAATGGATGAAAACATACAAAAATCAGTAAAGAGCTTCATCCCAATTTCAGAAAGAGCACTCCTAATTCAATTGTCCGGTAGACCTATGAACATCAATATCGTACAGGTCTATGCCCCAACGGCGGACAAATCAGAGGAAGAGATTGAGGATTTCTACAGACAACTTGACAGTGCCCTAAAGCTTACAAAAACGAACGAGATCAATATAATTCTAGGAGATTTCAATGCTAAAGTTGGTAAGGGTAAAATGAGATCAGTGGTGGGTGATTACGGCTTGGGTGAAAGAAATGAAAGAGGGGAAAGACTAATTCAGTACTGCGAAGAAAATAACCTTGTGATTGCAAATACATGGTTCACGCTACCACCAAGACGCTTGTACACCTGGAGATCTCCGCAAGACAATGACCATCACATTGTCCGAAACCAAATAGACTACATTATCATTAATCAAAGATTTAGAAATCTCATCACTAAAGTAACCACAATGCCAGGTGCCGATATTGAATCTGACCACAATCCGCTGCGTGCCGACATAGTGTTGCGCCTGTCCAGACCCAAAGAAAAGACCACTAGAAAGATATTGGAACCAAAACTACTTAAGGACGAGGAAAGAAGATCATCATACGAAGAACATCTTAACAAAGAACTGGAAAATACTCGCAATATAGAAGATACGAACGAACACTGGCTCAAACTCAAAGAAGTTTTTAAGGAAACAAATGAAACCTTCCTTACAAACACCAGAAGGGCAACGAGGAACGAATGGATGACTGACGACATTCTGGATTTAATGGAAAAGCGAAGGCAATGTAAAGTCAACGGAGACTACTCCGAATATAAAAGTCTTCAAAGAAGAATTCGAAATGAAATAAGAACAGCAAAAGAGAACAACGCTATCAGGACCAAGTATACTAAAGAGTGAAATCAAACATGCCATAACTCTAATGAAAAACAACAAAGCTCCGGGCCCTGATGATATGTACTCAGAAACTTTTTATTTGATTAGCGAACAAAACCTTGATATCATTGTCCGACTCTTTAACAATATTTACGACACTGGACAAATTCCTGAGGACTGGCTCCGTTCTACGTTTGTCGCACTTCCTAAAACAAACAACGCAACAGCATGTAAAGACTACCGCCTCATTAGTCTAATGAGTCATTTCCTCAAGCTTTTCCTTCGAGTTCTGCACACGAGACTATACAGGAGATGCGAGGAAGTGAGTGGTGCCAGTCAATTTGGATTTAAGAGTGGTTTTGGAACAAGAGAAGCCATATTCAGTCTCCAGACATTAGTGCAGAACTGCCAAGATCAGAGAAAAGACGTTTTTCTGTGCTTTATCGACTACGAGAAGGCATTCGATAATGTAAAGCACGACCTCCTCATAACATATCTTAGAGACCTGGGACTGGATGGAAAGGATATCAGACTTATAGGTAATTTATACTGGAACCAAAGAGCAGAAATCCGAATTCAAAATGCAGGAACAACTGAGGATTTCGAAGTAAAAAAGGGCGTCCGCCGAGGGTGTATCTTGTCTCCGATGTTGTTTAACTTGTATGTGGAAAGAGCTTTCATCGAGTCAATCTCCGACAGTCCCATGGGCATTAAAGTGAATGGAATTCCCATCAATAATATTCGATACGCGGATGATACCGTGATACTGGCGGATAGTGCAAATGACCTGCAAGTTCTACTAGATAAGATCAATGAAGAAAGCCAGAGATTAGGTCTGAAAATCAACATCCGTAAAACCAAATGCATGGCCATTAGTAGAAACGACACCCCAAATGTCATAATGTCCGTAAAGGGAGAGAACATTGAACAAGTCACTCAATTTAAATACTTGGGGTGCATGATCAACCAAAAATGGGACCCAGATCAAGAAATAAAATGCCGAAATTGAGCAAGCTCGAACAACGTTTATAAAACTGAAAAAATTTCTGACAGACAAAAACCTGAATCTCAATCTCAGATATAGAATGGTAAAATGCTACGTCTGGTCCGTTCTCTTGTACGGAGTCGAGGCATGGACGTTGAAGACAACAATTATAAATAGGATCGAGGCCTTCGAGATGTGGACCCTGCGACGGATGCTGAGGGTGTCGTGGGTTGAACATGTAACGAATGAGGACATTCTGAGAAGAGCTGGTTTGATAGACCGTGAACTTTTCGAAAACATCAAAAGAAGAAAAACTGGCTACCTTGGACATGTACTGCGCGGAGAACGCTATCATTTCCAGCGCCTTATACTCCAGGGTAAAATAGAGGGAGGAAAAAGAGGAGTGGGTAGGAGAAAACTTTCCTGGCTGCGAAACATACGACAGTGGACAGGAATACAGGACTTCCAGACACTGCAAAATGCTGCAATTAATAGAATCATATGATGAGTGAAAGGATGAACGCCTACGCAGGAATCTGCATGCCACTTGAAGAAGAACTTTGGATAAAGGGCTGACTTGGGGCTCCCATGTCAGGGTCGCCGCTGTCAAAGCTAGGGGGGCTATAGCCTCACGATACCTTCCGCGCAACCGAAGAAGCCATCTGCTCCTGCTGCTGAAAACCATCATGCGTCCGATTCTAACATATGGATAGGTCTCATGGGGGAGTGCGGCGGAGGCCCACCTCTCAAGGGTGGAAGCTGTTGAAAACATTTACCTCCATATGGCGGTATTGCATATTAGTTAATACTATAGTTTTACTTAAAAATGAGCAGAGTTGCTGCTCGAAACGTCGTTCGAGATTTCATATCATTTCATTAACTTAAACATTGAAGATAGACGGCCTTTTTTTTGGCCGACGCGACTGAATGGTTGTATAAGAGTAATCATGGTAATATCCTAAAGACTAAGAGGGTTGTAAGCTTTATTGTTGTAATTCATACACTAAAAATCTGCATATTTTATAAAATAAACTGTTATTACTTCGAGGTTAGTAAGTGTAATATTGTAAACAAAGCTCACTTATTTTGTACTTGAGCATTATTTGTTTTATAAAGTAGTAAACGCAAACACTATAAACAAAAATAATACAACTGAAAGTAACCTTTCTCTAAGTGATGTAAGTTGGTGATGGAAACGTTTCTGTTTCTACGTTATGAAACTTAAAGCTCTTTATGCCTTAATTCTTCTTATGTGCCTATTATAGAACTTATAGGCGACGAGTTGATTATTTAATAAACCTTCATGCAACCTTAATAAACTATTTATAAAACTTGCAATTACTCAAGATAACAAAAATTCTTTGTTGGGTATAGTTAAACTTCTCATTTCTCTCTTCCTCTTCTTCTCGCTCAAGGCAAACTTGATTTTAGGGTAAACGAGGTTGAGGCTCTCATAAAGAAATGCAGCTCTCTCCGGATCGGTCGGAAGAATAGAAAAGCCGTCATTCACGTATCAATCCTATATTTCTTAATATTGTCGAGTTAGACAGAGCGACAATCCGATTAGTTGAAAATCATCTGATACTGATAAACTTCAGTTCGATCCAAATTGTGAATTCCGAAAAGGAGTTATGGGTTAAGGAAACTGTCATCCGGGAGTGAACTTTTGGGACCGCACATTCCATAGAGCTTACTTACACCGTTGACTGAACAGATTTACTCCAGACACTGATTGCAGATTTTTGAGTTTTTGGGATTTTCAGTTGTTTTATAAACGGAATGATGTTCCATTCAGTCACTGAAATTTTCAGTACCTATTTCGGCTACCTCTAATACAATCCAGGAGCTCTATAAGGAATTCTGTGTTAACACAATTTAATTCAATGATCCAGAATGTCATAAAACCTTTAAGAATTAATCCGGATAAGGTGGCGGGGCCCGCGTATCTGAGATCTGATCATCGAACCATGACACGGGTCACTTAGCCGCCTTATTCCTTTGATGGTATTAGCTAATATTCCTGATAATGGACGTTCCTTATAAGCTAACACATATGTAAAGCAAATAACTGCGGCTCCACCTCTGTCGAATAGAACTAAAAGGGACAAGTAAACCGCGGCTTGGAAACTCGTCTCTAAGATTAAGCCCCAACCGTTCGGGAAGATTACAGTCTGTGCCTTACAGCGGCTTTGGAGTGTTAGATTTGGTGTTTCCTCGCCACAGCTATTATATCAAATTAAGTGGGAAGTTGAGGTTAATTTTGCGCTAGCGGCAATACGAGCAACCGTTCCGTTTATGAAGATAGTTCTTTTGACCTAAATCTCATCCGAAGACAATGCCCTTTTTGTTAAAGTACCTATTCGGTGCGGTAGTGTTGGCTGAAAGGTTTATCCATTAACCTGGTTTATCAATGGTATTTTATCCAACAAGCTTATAATGCAGGCTATCATTTCCAAAGGAGGTCGTTTGAGCCCACGAACATAGAGAGTGACGCGATTCACCTGAGGGAATGATGCCTATTATATGCAAGCTAGATGTTATACTTTGTCTACGGCTAAATTTACTCTCTTTACAAAGTCACCAATCAGATAACTTGGTCTTCAAAACGCCTTGCTGTGATTCTCATTTTTTTTTGGTTTGTTTGTAATTTGCAAAATGACGCTGAATGCAATTCTTATGGTCTTAAAGACGCAGCGCGAATAATAAATATTATTCAGGCTGTTCCAGTCTAAAAGTTATAACCCACTATGTTATATGCTTACCACCTGACAAATAATGACCATATTATTGTACAGCCGTGGGCAAAGACTATGTCTTGTTTTTATCGATTTTAATAAACGGTTATAATGATTAATGACAATGATTTGCATTATTTTATAATATTCATCTGGGACGTCAGGCTAAGCTTCAAGGGCAGATTCTAAACCTTGCACTCGTAGGTCCGAACAACTGCTGTAACAATTATTATATTATTATAAAGCGAATAATTTTTTCTTTCGTAGTAAGATCCATAATATACATTACAATATTATAGACTTTTAACGTTATCGCAGTTTATTTTCGTCTTCCCGACCCGAAATTATCCTGTTTATGGGTTGTAAATAGTCACTTTCCAAAACCTTGACCACAACCAAGACTTGAAATTGAGGGTGGACCCCCTGGAGGGCCCACCCTGAGGTTTTTCATTTGTAAGTTCTGGGAACATCTCGCACGGATATAAAGAAACAGATCTGATTGCTTGTGTCATGCTTTGACAAATTTCTTGCCGAGTCCTAATTCTATATAAAGAGGTGTTTTTCCAGAATTAGTCCATTTATCATGGGCCAGTCACGTTTTACTTAGTGAGTGTTATCAGCGCGACTAACCCAAAAATATAAAAAGCAGGATATGTTGCGTATAAACTCTCCTGTGCAAGATAAAGAAGAAGAAGGATTGCTACCGTGCGCAAGCAGGTGACAAAGCAATTTCTAGGGAGTAGCTGTTACTACTATTGTTTTAGAAGACCGATTTCGGTTCTAGGCCATCCTAAGCGCCTAAAATCTATATGACGAGTAATATAGAACGCAGATAAGAAGTAATATAGAAGGTCAAGATGCATTCTTAATACAGAAGCAGATGAGGCTGATTTTCTATTGGACAGGCTAAACGACATTTAGTCAAGTTTACTCTAGAGCCTGACCACTCTTAAGGTTTTAGAACTCATTATGACAACAAATTATTGTGTAGCAGAGTTGCAGTTGAAGCAGAATGCCTAGATAAACTTAATTCTCTGTTAAGCAGAGGAACCGTAGACCGGTTCTTATTGGGGCTGAGTGTGGCATACCTCAAGCTTGACCGAAAATCGAGTTCGAAAAAAGTTTGATTATTTTTCTTGCTCAAAGCGTTTGGTGTGCCCATGTGACCCAATCCTAGTTGGACTGGTGCACAATGAGCTTTTTTATGAAAATTGTGTCTTAATATACTATATTATGGCTCGCTGCCAATGGCAACGAGCCTTAAAATAAACTCTTGCCATAAAATCTAACCATCGACCTAAGGAGATTTAACCAAATTGCGAGTGTAAGAGAACAGGTGTAAATTTATGCAACAAGTAGCGTTGTCCGAAGGGCCGCAGGCCACCGGCGGCTTGCTGGTCAGTTAATTACCTCAAACAACCTAGTTTAGCTTGCTTGCAACACTCGATATCAAGGGGCCCCCGGTTTGGCGCTCTAAATTGGGCCACTTACTTTGATGGCCCCCATTGTCAACCGGCCACGTTCGGGCGAGCCGCGTAATTTTCGTCTTGGAAACGTTGCCGTAATCGCACTCTTGATCAGGAACAAAGACCTGGTATGGAGATTTGGAGTTCTATTCGAAGTGTTTTGTACAAATGTGTACAACACGAAATCGGATTAGTTAAAGAAAAAACAGTTGAGTGTAGATGAGATTTTGACAGTGTAATATTATAGACTTTTTGGACAATTGGCTTCTGCAGATCGGTGGCTTCTTGTACTGGTTTGTTCGAATTCATTTGCTTTAACGCTGTTTTATGTTCGCTCAAAATTGGATTATTTTTTATATTTCTTGACACAATATCCTAAAAATAGGATAAGCTGCACTTCTAGTAAAAAGGCACTTCTAGGTTAAAGTGCAGATTTAAACACTAAACAATGAGTGGAACGCACTGAAATCTTTACTACTCAATATTGAGTGGATGTTTAGCCATTTTGAACCCAGAGCCCTTTCATAACGGGTTCATCCAAATGAAAAATTAAAAACACTCAATACGCAAAGAACAGCAACAGCGCAGAACGTGTTTGTTACTTAACGACACTGATTTGTGAGAAAATGTCTGACTAAAGCACTTAAAATCACTTTAAATGCACAACTTACATGAGAAAGTCTTCTTGGATTACTTATCCTGAATTATCATTAATTAGGAACAGGACAGGAAATGGAGCAGTTCTGCGACAATAACTACACTTTACTTGGATACACAGAGAAACACTATTTATGCAATAAAGCACTTTCATTTACTACAAACTAGACACAGCTAACAGAAACACACTTAATCTAGTACACAAGCCCGAATGAACACTAAAAGATTACTTCATCGAACCCTTAGGCAACCAGCTGGCCTATTAACACAGATACATTTCGATCAATATTTTTAATCGAGACGGCGATGTTTCACCTACGAAGTCTGAACTTGAACTCCCCTTTACCCCGGTGAACGAATGTATTTATGCAGACAACAGCCAATCATATCGAGTGTTTCATACTATTACCGCGACGCTGCAATGGGAAAATCAGCAAACGCATTTCGACGTCCTCGTTATCTAGGGTAAAAAAACTGTGGTGTCGGCTAGTTTTAGATTTTATTACCACGGCTTTCTTTGAATTTGAATACATTCACCACGATGCCTTTTTGTCTGTATAGAAACAGAGGATTTATTTGGGATGTTTACTGTTTGAAATCGTTTAGAATGCGATAATTATTCCTTTGTTATGTTGGCTTTCCCCAACAATCACACAAAGTGTCAATACACCAACTATTCCATCTATAGTAGGCCCACTTAGGCACATTAAGCGGAGTATCAGTAGGTAAATTTACTAAAAAGGGTCAAGATGTCGCTGAGCCGGAAGTTGGTAATGTTAAATACTAATTGTTGTAAGCTGAATTGTCTGCATGTTAAAAAAGTCAGGATAGATCAATAACTCGCAGCTGATCCCCTGTGAATTCGAGTTTATTGTAGTTATTAGGTGTAATCTAGTGGAGAAGTAGTGGTGCTCGGTGAGAGGGTTGACAAAATTGTGACATAATTCTATTCAAATATTCAGATATCCGTTGGTAAGGATCTTTCGCATATTGATCACTGTGACTTTAGAGTTAGAATTTAAGCTTTTTTGTTGAATGAGAATTTAAGTTTTTTTTGTTGAATGAGAGGTTTTAATAGGACCTCCAGTCTAAGCCAATACACGAATGGGATCTCTCCACAGGATTTCAGTGTCTTCAGCATACATACATTGAACGATCCTGTAATTCTAAGGTTCTCAATATCAACTTCTTAATATACAGCAAGATCAGAAATGGCTTTAGTTCGGAGTCCTGTGCCACTCTACAGGCCTAGGCATCTCCCCTCATTAGAAACCGCCTTCAGACGGCCAGCCAAAAAAGACCTGAACCATCGAAGTGTCACACCCCTGAAACCATAAACAGTCGTCTTCCGAAAAATCCACACTCCGATTTTCTCTAGATTAGAATCTCGAGAGAATTGTAGTGTCGTCAGGCAGTTACGGTGAACGATACCGTAATTTTAAGATGCATCAACTTGTTAATATATAGCAAGATCAGAAATGAACTTAATACGAAGCCCTGGGGTACTCCACAGGCCAATCCGCCTTCACACGGCCAGCCAAAAAAGACCTGAAGCATCGAAGTGCCACACCCCTGAAACCACAAACAGTCGTCTTTTGGAAGATTCACACTCCGATTCTCTCTAGATTGGAGCCGATACGCCAATGGTGTCCACCGACATTCCCATCTTTCCACGGAATTGTAGTGTCATCAGCAATTACAGTAAACGATCCCGTAATTCTAAGGTGCATCAACTTCTTCAGCATTTGAAATGTGGATCCATCGTAGAATGCTGCGTGGACTGATCTGCTGACCAATGAAGAAGAATTGAGACGAACAAGGGTGGGGAGGCAAATATTGGTCACAGTGAAATGTCGCAAGATTGCTTACCATGGCCACATCTCGCGCGGAGAAAAGTATCATCTTCTCCAGTTGATCATGAAAGAAGAAATAGAAGGCAGGCGGGATATCGGACGGAGACAAATCTCTTGGCTCAGAAGAGCTCGTCTGCCTCGCTCGTTGCAGAAGATAGAGATCTATAGTAATCGCTAACGTTCGGGAAACCGGACATGGCACATAAAGAAGAAGAAGATCAACTTCTTAATGTAGAGAACTTAATATGGAGCCCTGGGGCACTCCACAGGCCAAGTCATCTCTCAACAATTAAAAACCGCCTTCAAACGGCCAGCCAAAAAAGACTTGAAGCATCGAAATGCCACATCCCTGAAACCACAAACAGTCATCTTCCGAAAGATCCACCCTCCGATTCTCTCCAGATTTGGGCCAATACGCAAATTGAGTGTACCGACATTTCATCTTTCAACAGAAATGTAATGTCGTCAATAAATACTGTGATTAATCCCGTGATCGTAATTCTAATGAGCATCAACTTCTTAATGTACAGCAAGATCAGAAATGAACTTAATACGGAGCCCTGGGGCACTCCAGTGAGGCAGCTCCCCCCCCCCCCCCCCCCCCCCTCAGAGACTGCCTTCACAAGGCCAGCCAAAAAGGACTAGACCCTTGCAAGCGCCACACCCCTGAAACCATAAACAGGTATGTTCCGGAAGAGATATCCATATCCACACAATTAAATGACTTGGACAAATCACCATATTCCGCCGCCGATGCCTCCTTCCTGTCATACCCAGTCGAAACCTTCTTCAGAAAGCTGAAAACTTCATCCGAGGTATCACTAAGAGCCCGAAATCCAAACTGTATGTTACTCAACACGGAACAAGAGGTTTTGCATGTCGCAGTTTACAATAAAACAAATCTCTGATTCTACCTTGGTATGAAAGATACATGACATGAAAGGTCATTGGTATACAATGTCCCTGGTTGCAAATATCCTTGATATGAAATGTCTATGGTATGAAACATCATGCGCGAAATACCCAAAATAAGTGGAAAAAACTGAATAATACGCCTCAAAGATTTAGAAGTTAAATAGTTCTAGTCTAGTAAATGACTGAAAAGACCGGTTTCGAACCTCTTAGCCTTCTTCTTGTTAGCAATTCATTCAATTCCACAGGAGTGTCGCTTTGAAAGTGTGTCGGGTGTCGCTTGGGTTTGATGAGCTGGGGATAAAACCAAGCTAACGAGAGCTAAGTGCCCCGAAACCGGTTGTTAGAGGTTATATCGACTTTCCATTGCAATAAAACAGTATTCATTTGTGACTGACTGAAGTGATGCTTTGCACTTGGGCTTGAGATAAAATGAACTAACGAGAGCTAACTGCCTCTTAGCTCTCCATTCGCTAGTTCAGGTTAGTTTTTTAGTTGTTCGTCTAACATCGTATAAATGTCGCTTTGTGCTCGAGGTGGCTGGACAGAAGATGAAACAAAGTTGACGAGAGATAAGTAGGTACCTCGAAATCGGTTTTTGAAACGGTCTAAATATCGTTGTTATCGATTTTTTCACTTTTTTCTTTGGATATTGGAGCACTACCAAAACTATGAGAAATGAAGAAAGTGTGAACGTAATGGAGACCAATGCATACTAGTCTCTGTCCCACCTTCCATTACTTGTGTTCGTTCCCAGCCTGACACTGATTGACTTTTACCATCCTCGATCATCGCTGAGGCTCTTAAAAAGTCTATAGACAGTAATCAATTGCCTCACTTGCACCATTTTGACCAAAACCTCTGCATCGGAAATATCTGAGAATTAATACGGTACAAACGGCGGTCGAACTCCTAAACGCATGATGGAGTGGAGAGACGCGGACAGATGTTCGGCCACTCGCTCTAATTTAGAGGGCCATAAATTGGGGCCCTCCGCCCTGATCGCCTACAAAAGCCAGTAATCAATTTCGGCCGGCGGTGTCGGGAATAATCGGCGTGCATTTGTTTATTATTTGATTGGAGCCTAACAATTAGCTAACCACAACGAGCCCAACTACGATTCCAATAAAAAACCGCAACAAGAATTATGTTCAAGTTTGGTATTGTCGGGCTGTTATAAAAGGCAGTCACCTATTTTATTAGAACTCTTAGTGATCATTAAGTAAATCACCCTCTGGAGCCTGAACCCCCTTCAGAAGCAGCTCCACTTCATATTTTAAGCAATATGCATACACTTTTAGCCCCCTATAAAATTTTACCGCCTTTCTCGTGATAAAGTCGTAATCCCCGTTATTGCTCGGTCCCTATTTTATTATGTTACTAAAATTGATGTCCCTTTTATATTTAATTTTACGAGTCAGCTTGAAGGACTCGCCATAAATAAAGTGCAGAAATATGCTGGAGGTTGAGTGGGTGGTCCAAATTAAGATCGTTTGAAAAACGAAGTTCGCCATTATCGCAAGAAAAAACATACTTCTGTGAAGTAAGCGCAATTATGTCAAGAAGCACTTTAACAGATTTAAACCCGTAACCTTTCCCCTTGTTTCGTCGCAATTTTTTATTGTTTCTATAGTAATACAGCTAGATTGTTGTTGCCCCTCACTAAAGTCTCCTGAATCAAGGTAGGAAGGAAAGAACCCTTAAGAAACAAGTTATTACGCCAAAATATTATCATGTCATGGGTGGAGGTCAGTAAAGCCCCTTGCGACGTTTCGACCTCTATCGAGATTTTTTCAATGCTATTTGCTATGACCCGGCAGAGTCACGAGTACCGATTCTGCATTATTTGCAGAACTATCTTAGTTTTAGAGCATAGATGTTATCATGGTCAAGAAATTAAATAAGGAAAAGGCAGTGAGCTTCTCGATAGATGCAACAAGGACTCAAGTCATCTTGGCTTACTTCTTGCACAAAGGCCTTTTCTCGTCTCGCAGCCCTCTCACCTACGTCACCACGTGAAGTTCGTGACTACATCGCAAGCACGTCGAACAAAAAAGCTGCTACTGATGACAGTGTCTCTCTATAGGTACAGACCAAACCAGGATCGTCAGAACTCAATCCAGTAAAGAAAATCTTCAAGGCACACAAGAGTGGGTCACAATCAAGCATCGTTGTTGGCACAACGCTCAGAAAGGGACTTTAATCAGTCAGGAAGGTCTCTAAGATTTCTCAAAATTTAAAAGGCAGTCATATTGAGGAATCAAGGAAGAGAAGGGCAGTCAGCTGCTCGATAGATGCAACATGGACTCTTTAAGAACACAACTTTCTTAGCCAATCACTAATTGTGTCTCAAAATTGTCAACGTCCTTCAAAGTCATCTTGGTTCAACCTTTGTTCACCACGTGAGATTCCTGACTCCATCTCTTGAACATGAAGAACCAAAAGGCTGCTACGGATGCCAGTGTCTACAGGCACAGACCAATCCTGGATCGTCATAACTCATTCCAAAAGGAACAGTCATCAAAGCACAATAGAATGAGAGTCACTATCAAGTTAGGTCAAATATAATAAGGGCTTAAAAGAAGCCCTTATTCAGACAGAAAGGTTTGGAGTGTAAAGACAATAATCGAGAAATCAAAGAAGCTAATGGAACCCGTAGGAACAGAATTTTGTTATCCATGTTTCAAAATTGTAAACGTCCTTCAAAGTCATTTTGGTTCAATGCTTGCTGTTTTACCTTCTAGAAACCTTCTCACCTACTTCACCAAATTGGTGACTCTATCTATTGCAACCAAAAGGCCGCTACTGATGACAGTGTTTCTTTGAGGATCTTGGAGAGTCTTCCGAATGTGTCTGATACCATTAATTTGTCTTTCAATCAGCCTTCTTTTCTATCGCTTTTTAAAGACTCTAAAGAGATCTCACTTTAAAATGGCGATGCTCACTAAGCTTCTTCCACTTTGGCTTTCAATCGAATAGGAGCATCAATGCAAAGCAATTTCTATCGGACCCCTTTCGATCCATTAACTCGCTCCAGGCATTGGCAGTTGTTTAGAATTTTATATCAAAATAAGTCGAGTTGTATCGGTTACAGATTTGTAATGTCATTAAATTTATTATGACATTTCATTGTAAATTGTGTAACTATTACGAGCTCCGAATTGAATGTGTAACATTGCTAAATAGCAAAGGGACAAAACATGTTTTTTTGCGCAACAATTATAAAAGCTGGACAAGGTTTTGTCAAAAAGTAAAAAAAAAATCGAAAAAACCAAGGTATCAGGTGTAAAAAAAAGGAATCGATTCAGGCGACTAAATAAGAAGTTCTATTGTTTTTTGCAACAAGACACTGAAGAACTTATACCACTTGATCAAGGCGGATTGAGGTCGTTTCTACATCAAAACGTGAGTCTTAGTTAGAAACAAGTTCTCAGTAAATTTCTTTGAAATCCATCGTAGAAACATGATAAAACAACACAATTTTTTTCAAGTCAATGACAGCGGACCTAGACAAAGTTTCTTATTAAAAGTTTGATCAAATCGTTTTCTTATGAACAAGAGAACATCGCCGTACACTTTTGATTATTGTTTACGGGACACCCTGTATAAAATGTTTGGAGAAGATCGTGGGGATGAGCAACATCAGTAGAGGTAGCATTAGAACAAACAAATGAAGAATTAGCTCTTCTATCCGTCGAACCACTAAATAATTTGAAAAAAATAATAAATAAAGGGTGTTAATAAAAAAAAATTAAACTCGGAACTCTTAGAACCACTATTCTAATTCCATGGCCTACTTCAGATTATTTTTAAATGAACACATATTATCTATAAGTATGCCATTATGTCAGAGACTAGTTAGGTTAGGCATCAGGTATAGTTACATCAACCTTCAAACTAGATAAGACTCAGTGAGTCAATCATAAATTGTCAGCTTTGTTTACTTCCAACATGCATATGGAGCACAGCGAGCGCGCATCGCAAGGGGAATGAAAAAATGGCCGCCGAGTCGGGTAATCGACGAAAACATGATACATGCACTTACATGTGATACGAAAGATTTCTGTCCCACTTTTATAACTAGAAGTCTTACATATAGCACAATATCTCACCATAATGATATCTCACCATCTTAACAAGCTAAAGTGAGATAGACTGATATCCTGAGCGCTCGGGATGTAATAACCGAGTCAACTTGAATTGACAGCATTGTTGCCAATTCGTCATTAAGAGGATTTTCTACCTATGTTTTGATCGTGCTGTACGGCTACATTTGGCTACACAACATATGGATTGCGTAGTTGGACCCTGACAGCAGGCAACATCTCACCGAACCTTTAGAAATGATGCCAGACAAAATTTTGTAAATAACTGACTCTAGTTAATTCTTCCTCTGTGTATAGTTATAATGCTTTTGGAAGGCCGCTTTTAGAGTGAAACGAATTTTAATAAGGGAGAGAAAAAGGGCCTGTTGGTGTTACCCGTTTGACGTCCAACCTGGTAATAAAATTGTTTCGGGCGCCACCCTCTAAGGGTTTTACGTGGTAGAGGGTCCACAGGAACGCCTATGCGGAGAAGGATATCCAGGCGATGTGTCTTTGGTTGCAATGTGAGAGAAAGATACGGAGTAGACTCAATACAGTAGAATTCTAATTTCAAGATGCAATGTCAACAAGGTTATAAAAGTATATCATTTAAGAAAAGCCGACCGTATGGGTTGTAACGGGTACGGGAATTTAACTAATTCGGTAAGTTGACGGTGAAATGTATATGTGTGGGGCCCAACAAACGCTAAGCCGTGTATATGTATGTGTATGAATGGGGCTCAACAATCGCTTTGGCGTAGGTATGTGTGTAAATGAGGCTCAACAACCGCTATAGCCCTGTTTATTTTATGTGAGTGGCCCGGGGGGGGGGGGGGGGGGGCACTCAGGGCGCCCTACAACCGCTCTCTTCAAGCTCTATTACCTATTACCTCTAACAGCCATTTGCACCACTGTTCCATAAAAGTCAATCATAACTAAGTTATACTTTGGTTTAAGGTTAACCATAATTCAGAGAAGGATTGCACGAGTTGTCCTTAACAGAATCTTGGCTAAGAATAAGAATGACGTGGCAACACCGGATTAAGAACAGAAATCTAACCTCATTCGTCATTTAATTTCAATCTCGGTGTTTGTGTTATCATTTTTAACATATTTTATAAAGAAAGTGCTTCAGTTTAGTAATAATTGCCATAATATAATGAGTTCTAAAGATGATTCAAAGGATATTAGAAAAAGAGCTCCTAGTTTTTCACTTCGAGAAAAAACACTACTATTGAATATAGTTCACGACTACAACATATTGTTGAGAACAAACAAACAAACGCTATAACTTGGCGTGAAAAGGACATTCCATGGAAACAAATAGCACAGGCTTTCAACAGGGAGGACATGAATCTTAGAAGCAAAGAAGCACTGAAGAAATATTATGATAATATTAAAAAAATTGTTCGAAAACAAGTAGCCGAAGAAAGAAAAGAAGTAAATAAAACTGGAGGAGGTGTCTTTATCATAAAAAATGACCCAGTCAAGGAGCTTGCTTTAAATATTATTAACCCGAAGACAGTGTATGGTTTCAAAAATAGATTTGATGGAGATAGTGTGCCAAATGAAGCGCAGAGTACATCAAAAAAAATAACTCAACAGAGTCAGGACCTCCATGTTCAGGACAGTCAGGTTGAAATTGAAAACTACGGATTGGGGTTTTACACAATTCAGGAAGTTGAGCATTGCTATGCACCAACAGCTAATGGAGAAACTAATGGAGACAGTGTAAATAGTAAAATCGAGAGTGAGCCAGAGAAAGAACTTGATTGTGAAACAGTGGACGAAACAGCTAATGTACAGGTATATTTCTTTATGTTCTCCAAAATCCTTAAGCCAGATTTGAAGATTTGCATAGCAGAACCCAACATAGCATAAGCTCTTTGTGTAAATTACAATTTTTTGTTTGTTTTAACCTAAGCATGACAAGAGTATATTTAAAATTAATATGTGTCAGCCTGCTTACCTATCTATAAATACTTTTTTGTATTGAAAATGGTTTATGTGTTTCTTATGTTATGTTGAATTATATCAGCTATAAATCCAGCTTTTGATCAGTGTCAATATAGAATTATTGGTTAGAGAACAACTAACTATCTCTAACCAATAATGCAGGAACTTAATTCTCCTGCTAATGTTGCTTTCAAAACTTCGAAGGTGCATCAAGACTTGTAACAAATTCTTTATTTCATTTAGGATTCACGTGAAGCCTTCTCTGGTCATGCCAAAACTGAAGCTAAAACACCTTGTCTAAGGACCTGGTCAAGAAGACGAAGACCAGCTTTACCTTCTCAGTCTTCTTCTACAACAGCATTAAATACAGAATATCTGGAAGGAGCCAAAATAAAGAGAAGATGTTTTGAAGCAGATCTTCTAAACATTGAGGCTCGTAGACAACATGAAAGGGAATTATTTGAGTTACAAAAGGAGAACTTGCTTCTGGAAATTCAGCTTAAGAAACAAGAATTGAAAAAAACTGATGAATAAAGTGGTTTAGGTGCAAAATGGTGTGCAGGTATTATAAG
This sequence comes from Taphrorychus bicolor, assembly GCA_951812265.1. Taxonomy (NCBI): domain Eukaryota; kingdom Metazoa; phylum Arthropoda; class Insecta; order Coleoptera; family Curculionidae; genus Taphrorychus; species Taphrorychus bicolor. Next base: position 8,526,572 of record OX638300.1, read on the forward strand.
CGTGTTTTTTTATTAATTAGGTAAACTTTTTGTGATCTCAATGTGTGCTCATCAGATTTTTATAATACAACTTGTTTAGAAAATAATGGCACAATGTTAAAATGTCTAATGTTTCTGTATACGGGGTGACACATAATAACTATTCTTCATTTTCAGAACTGATAGAGCAGGGTAGTAAAATAAACATTTTTTATTAATGAACTCTTCTGTGACATCCTGCATATTCTTAATTGTTTGAACCTTCATTACCATTGGTTCAAACAATTAAGTTTCAGTTATAAATATTTACAAAAATAAATATCTAAAATCAAACTATTTAACTAGTATTTATTTCTAAATTAATGAATAATTTACATTCATCGGTGAGACACTGTGGTTCCTGCAAATAATAGTAAGTGTATATCAAAGGAAAGTGAATACATTCGTAGGTTATTCTCTACTCACATGTTGTAAGGAAATTCTATTTGCTCTTCTATTAAGCTTAAAATGTACAGTGCTGTAGGTTTTGTAACACGAAAACGTTGGAAGAATAGAAGATCTTCAAAAGTGTTAAAATAGTTTGATCTTTCGTAAATCTGACGAGCAATTTGTGCAAGGCCATCATGATCATCATTTTCAAATAACAAATCGTTATTTAAGATATTCATCACGAACAAAACTCAATTCCTACAATAACAAATAAAAATATCCAACACGATTTCTTTGCTTCATACAATAATCTGTACAATCGTAACCTCAAAACAGTGAAATTTTAAAATGAAACTTGTCTTTGCGCCTGTGTTGAAGCTTAAGCCGTGGTCCATCTTCGGCTTATTTTAGGTTGGACTTTGAGCGAAGCTTAGTGTTTAAGAAGAATCATTGGTGCAACAAATTCTGATACTTAAGTGACACTTAACTTTAAGGTGAACCTAAGTTGCACTGGTGCAAATGGCTGTAATACCTTTTTCAATTCAGTAGAGCTTACATCATGTGCATTTGGTTTAATACACCTAATTAGCCTTGCATGATAACTGCTTAGATCTAGGTAACCGTGAACTTAATGAGGAAGGACAAAGGGGGCATACCCAAAGGTGCTGGTTTCATATTCATAAGCGACTATAAATCTCAATTAGTGAATTATGAAAGTAACGAAAAAAAAAAGGTAAAACGAAGAAAAGGCCTTTTTATACCAAATTTCCATCCGGAAATCATTGAAACGAGTATAAGGTATAAAGCACTGGCGAAATGAAATTAAAGCAGCCTTAATGTGTTTAAGACGTGTTCCGTTCAAATAGAAAATGGTAAACAAACTTAATTATAGCGACGAGAGAACCCTTGAAAGTAAAATAAAGAGGCGACCGCGCTCGCAACTCAGCCACTCGGAACGAAATTAGGGCTGAAAGCCGGCTTCATAAATTAGACAATTACACGAGAAGGGTGCGAACGTCTCGACGCAACGACACCCTAAGGGCGCAATTACACTCCAACTTCTCGAACAACCCTTACAAACCCATCTGGCTTCTCGAGGCCGGCGCGAGACAAAAGACCTCGTTACCGGCAAAAAAATTATTTCGTCCGCAATTCGGGGTGCGCCGGTTTTCTTAATTTAATTTCGCCTAAGTTATGGAGAGCGGGGCGGGGGTGGCGCGCGCCCCCTCCCCCGCCGCTCCCCGTGGTGCAAATTTAATTTCGGTAACTTAGTATTGTCGCGAATTTAAATCGCGTTTCCCCTTTCTTTGTTTCTCCGGGTTAATTTGGTAATTCATGGCGCGAACGCGGGACCCGAAATAAACTTTGGAACACGGTTAGCAGTGTAATGAGACACATTACCGATTGGCTGGCGCCCTCTTGTTCCCAAGGGGAATTAATTTATTCACTCGCTTTCAGTCAACGATCTGAAGGAGCTTAGCATATAAATTTGTTTTCCCACTGTGTTTATTTTTTCGGTTTTAGGGGGTGAGGTTGCTGACCCCTCATCACTTAAATCACCGTCCTGCTGAAGGGTTTTCAAAGCGTAAAAAGCACCCTAAGGCTGAAGCCGAACAACGCGCAACCGACACCGTCCGTGGCACATACTTAACATTCCCATGAATACCGCCAGCGGGAGCAATCGGGAATAATTAAACGTTCGGTCCCGTTAACACGAGGATAACCGACCGAGCCCGGTTAATTAATGACTTCCCCAAGAACTGGGGCCCTAATTATATTCAGTTCTCGGCTCCGCCAGACGCCATACTTCTTTGATCCCCATTTGCCGCCGTTTAAGCGTCAAACTCCGTTATCCCCTAATTGAAAATCTGAACCTCTTCGAGTAATTGAGGAGGAGGGAGGTGATGGTGTCCCCTTACATCCTTGCACTGGATAATCGAGATTTTACGGATTGCAAGCCTGCTGGGGTGGTTTTATTTGTACCTGACTGATACACAATAATTGGCACTGATAACACTTTATGCGTTCATTTAAAAAAAAAAACTCAAGCAGCAACTCAGCAATTGAAAGTCGAAAATGTCATAAAAGGTCCCGATGTTTTTATGAACTTACATCATACAAGAGTTTCATGGCTTGCTAGAGTTTTTTTTTATATACACCCTATACTTTCCTTAAATCATATTTTAATTTATTGGTATTATTATCAAATATTTATTCATATCACAAAATTTATGAAGTTAATTAGTTTACTTTGTAGGGCAACTGCACTCATCTATAATATAACACACATTTAGTTTTGGGGTTAAATAATATTAATATTGCCCGGTTTAATCTAATTATCGATACTGCAGCGTAAATGCGTTTTAAACAAGCCGAAATCATTGTATGGAATTTATTGCGGGAATATTAACGTTAAATATAGTTATCTCCTATACGTATTAATCAAGTGAGCTGGCAAATTGGGACTCGTTTTTATTTCCTTTTCAGTGCCTTTGCTCTATGTAATTTTCTCGTCGTCTCGCCAGCCCTAATGACCAATCAAAATTTATTTTCCCGTTAATATCAAGAAATCGTACCATCGAGGGGGCAATTAAATATTTAACCGCGTTAACGTGCAAACTCGAAGTTATAATGGAAATGTTAAAGTTAGTTGGCTAGTTTGCAATACCTGAATCTCCGAGATTTGATGTCGTAAGTTCTTTTTTATACTTTCATTTGGATTTAGTCATAAAAAGTCATTTTTATGAATTAAATGGTAAAAAAGATGGTTCAAAAACCATTCTTTTGCTATAATTTAAAACGTTGATGGTATCGTCAGAGATTGTTTGTGGGTCATCGAGGACAGGTGTTCACAGACTAGAAACTAAAAAACCAATTTTTTCTGATCTTAGCTGAGATGTGTGATGAGCACATTTTATTTTTATCCTTTTACCCTCATTTATCCTTCATACCATTTGTTCTCACTTTATAAATTTCGTTCAGTACACCATCGTTTGCTTTAGTTGTGGTCTCGGTTGTGGTTGTTAAACAATGCAAAAAACCTTTTTCTCCACCTTCATCACAAGGTCTAGTTTCCCACATTATGCCTTATACTTACTTACTCGTTCTTGTTGCCTTTACTCTCTACTTTTGTTTCGGCAACTGCACCTGGTTGATCTATATATTATATATCTGATATTTGTCCTTCGTTTCAAGAACGTAAATAAATTCTGGGAGAAATCTGAAGAATAACAATTCGTTCTCCAGACTTCTTCCAAAATCCAGCTTTCCCAGATAAGTCCAGTTGGCTTCATGGTATTCAAACCGCCAATTTTTATAGAGAATGAAGTCTGAAGTACAATCTAAAGTGTTTTCCGTGCTTTGAAGCCGTGGTCCAATGAATTTCTTCCTGACGTTTCATCTACAGCTTGTAACGATTATTGTGCGTGGGGGGAGCCTGTTGGTGTTGGCTGTTTGACGTCCAAGCTGGTAGTAAATTACTTCGGGCGCCACCACCTGTGGGTTTCACGTGGTAGAGGCTCCACAGGAATGCCTATCGCGGAGCTTTTTAACAATAAAGAAAGTTGTCCAGGCGTTCTGTCCTTAGTTGCAATTTGAGAGAAAGATACGCAGTAGAATCAATACGGTAAAACTCTATTGTCAAAATGCAATGTCAACAAGGTTACAAAAATTTATCAGTTTAGGGTTTTTATGGTAAAGCGAGAGGCACTCTAACGGTCGGTGATTTAAAGGAAAATATACGGTTCTAAATACGGCTTTCCTTGGATGGGAACGGGTACGGGAATTTAACTAATTCAGTAAGTTGACGGTGAAATGTATATGTGTGGGGCCCAACAAACGCTAAGCCGTGTATGTATGCGTATGAATGGAGCCCAACAAACGCTTTGGCCTGGTTGTGTGTGTGATGGTGTGTGTGTGTGTGTGTATGTGTAAATGGGGCCCAACAATCACTTTGACCCGTGTGTTCTGAATGAATGGTGCTCAACAAACGCTAAGCCGTGTATAAATGGGGCCCCACAATCGCTTTGGCCTGGGTGTGGGTGTGTGTGTTTGTGTAAATGGGGCTAACAACCGCTTTAGCCCTGTATATTTTATGTGAATGATGAGGGGTCCAACGATCGCTATGACCCATGTATGTGAGTGTGAAAATGGGGCCCAACAATCGCTATGGGCTGTATGTGTTTGTGTGTGAAAATGGGGCTTACAAGAGTCAAGGCTTCGGTCTTTTTCTATACGGTTCCACTTCTAGGATTGGCGATATTTACTGTTCAACGGCTGGCGATCGAATCCCCGAAATTTTGCTCCTCAGCTCTTTTATATAGAACAACAATGAAAACAAAATATCCAAGGACTGGTTCTACCTAAAAATTGCCAGTCGTTTACCAGAATTTGAAGGAAATACACAAATTTAAAAAATGGCGAACATGCCGTAAGTTAACCTACATCTGTTAACCCTTCGGTTGACCCTAACTAATTGAACTTGACTTTTGTAACTTTAGAACGGCGCTCCCATTTCGCAAGAAATTCGAGTGACTTCGTTACAAGCTGCCGCAGACATTATCAAAGGCGATGAGGCAATGGACGGTGTGATCTCCCTTGATGCTTCCCGACGTTGACTAATTCGACTGTGGTGAACTCGGTGGTATTTATTCCCCCGCCGCCGACACGCTCCAGCAGAGGGACTGGGGTGGGAGTAGCGGTGGCGCAGGTAATTTCCTCCTTCCTGTGGTCATGTTTAAAGATCTCAATGGCCTCTCTCGTTAGTCTCGGATAGAAACGCTGGGATTGATATAAGATATCCACCTCGTTAAAAAGGACGTCGTGACTTTCGGAGACAGCCTGCTCTGCTACTGCTGACTTTTGTGTTTATCCCAGCCTGCAACTCCTCTTGTGTTGCGTAATCCTCGGTTAACACTGCGTTTTGTAGGTCCAATGTATTCCGCGCCACAGCTGCATGAAGCTATGTAAACTCCGGGTGCTGAAAAGGGATCTCTGGGGTCTTTGGCCGATCTCAAGCTTTATTGTATTGTACGAGTTGGTTACCGTTTCAACTTTGTGAATGTATGGTAGTATTCTTCATCTTCTCCCGTTGTGCCTTCCTGGCACTCTACATTCTTTGGACGGACGGCCCTATCGTACTCGTGCTTGCTGTATCTATTCCAATCAAAGGCTCTTTCCAGATGCTTCATTTCCCCTTCCAAATCAGGCGGCTCCAAAATTCTCTTGTTTCTCACAGACAGAGTCTTTATGAATCCCGTTTTCTGTCTGGGAAGATGATTTGATCCGTTATTCGGTCAGTGTGTGTGTCGATTTTCTATAAACGGTGTGCGCAAGCTTCCCATTCGGCCTCCTTAATACCAAAACATCCAAAAACGGTAGTCGTCCTTCCTTTTCTATCTCCATAGTGAATTGAATTTTTAGGTTGATAGAGTGGAGGTGTAAGAGGAAGTTTTGAAGTTCGCCCACGTCATGGCTCCAAATAACAAAGGTGTCTTCCACGTATTGGAACCAGCACTTTGGTCTCTTTTCTGCCCTTGCCAACGCCTTGGTCTCGAAAATTTTCATAAAATAGTTGGCTATTACTGGACTAATGGGGCTGCCCATAGCTACACCATCAGTTTGTTCGTAGAAATCTTCCTTCCATTGAAAATATGTAGTGGTTAGGCAGTGTTGGAGCAACTTGGCAATACCTTGTGCAAATTCCTGGTTAAAATGTACCATGGCTTCCGTAATGGGTACCATCATGAAGAGCGAAACAACATCGAAGCTAACGAGAATTTCTCCTGGAGAAAGAATCAAAGAATGCAGAGAAAGAGTCAAGGAAGCGAGTTCTACGACATACTTGAAGTGCGCAGAAATCCCACGCCTCCACTACCCCCCCCCCCCCCCCCACATTCCCTCCACTTTATCGCGACGGCGCGGCGGGGAAATAAATACCACGGAGCTCCAGTGGGATTTATTTAACCCATAAGGAAAAAAGACGCCTGAGATTCCTTGAAGATGAGAAGCGTAAAATGGAGGAGGAAGCTAAGAAAGAAGAGGCCAAAAAACGAGCAACTGAAGAAGCAAGAAGACTTCTAGAAGCGGAAGAACAGGAGCGATTGGAGAAGCTGAAAAGAGAGAAAGAAGAACACTCAAAGTAGATTACGAGAACAAGAGGAAGTTAAGAACGCCATGGATTTGTGCGACGTGGTTATACCCGAAAAAGACTTGATGGCAGAAGTACGACAGACAAACCGGACGATACGAGGGTACAGGCGAAGGAAGTTGAAGAAGGCGAAGTCTTACACAAAACTGGTGTAGATGAAGACGGTGGAGTCCTAGAGTTACACTCAGATATGGACATTAAATTAGATGAGTCTGACATGTTTGCGCCTGTTCCGGACAAATCCAATATCACAGTTCAACCAGTCAACGTCGAGAAGCACGGGAGATCACTTCGCCCACCGCCTCATCGCCCTTGATAATGTCTGCTGCAGCTGCAGACTAAACGTCAGGAAGAAATTCCATTTCACCACGGTTTCAAAGCCCGGAAAACATTTTAGATTGTATTTTGACCACCCGTGAAAGCCTTCAGTTTTATAGAAGTCTGAAGTGTTTCTAAGTGCTAAGGTTAGTGCGTCGTAACAATACAGAGGTAACGGCCTTGTGCCTGGTGACAAAAATACACCAAGGTACCAACACTTATACAGGGTATCCGGAAATGGTGCGACTACTACTTGGCGAGGTAGTCCAACAGCAAATATTAGTGTGACAAGTTCCTCAACACTTTTTCGAAAACTCAATAATAGCGGATCTACAGGGCATTAGATTTCAAACATACTCTTTTTGGTGAAACCTTTTTTTGTTGATTATTGGTCTTTTGTATTATTGGTTAAAGTTGACGTTCATCCTTTAGAACTAAGGGGTTGAAAACTCACCCTTGTCGTCTACTTATTGACTATAAATTTTCTGTTTTTCGCTTTTTGCTATGTGTGGTTTCAAAAAATAAAAATGCGCTCAAAATTACGTAAAAAAGGTTCATTGACAGGAGATAGACTCTCCAGTAGTCAATTTTTATTAATTATTCTGTTTATTTTTCATTATTCCACTTTTAGAATTGACTTTTTTGTTATTTTTTTAAAATTTAGTATTGATTCACAATATGAGACGATCTCATATCTCTCCAAAATAAACAGTTTGAGAGATGGAATTGAGAGAGGAGATGGTAAATTATTTCCAACTTTTTAACATAATACAAAAGTAATAAGTGTACCAAATTTTAAACAACCGAATAACCAACAATCAGCTATCTGGGCATAGATATATCAAGCTCTCACGACCCAGTGAAAGCCCTGAGGAGCCAGATTAGCAAAGCATCCGCACTATCAGAATGCCTACGAGATATAGTCTGGTCAAACCCGAACATGCGCAAAGATAGCAAAATTCGAATCTAAAACACTTGTATCAGACCGATCATGATGTACGGTACAGAAGTCCATGAAGACACCAACAAGACGAAACACATGCTAAGGGTGGCCGAAATGAAAACACTGAGAACAATAGTGAGGAAAACAAGAAGAGACAGAGTACGAAACACAGAGATCAGAGAACACACAAAGAATACAAGATATTGTGAGATGGGGAACAACAAGTAAGAGGCAGTGGTACAACCATGAAAGACGGATGGACAAGAACACACGAACCTGCCGGGAGGCCACCTAAAAGATGGAACGATAATTGACAATCCACCTCTCAGGAAAAGATGCAGAGGCAGCTTCAGAATTAACAGATCGATAGATCTCCAAGAAGCGGAAGAAGAAGAAGAAGAATAATAACCAACAAAAAAATTATAAAAAAAAATAAATTTAACTTTAACTCCCTGTAAATCCCTTTCGAAAAGTGTCATAGCAACTTGTCACACTCCTTTTTGCTATATAACTACCTAGTTAAGTATGGGTCGCGTTTCCGGACACGCTGTATATGGCTCGAACACCAAAACCCATCCGCAAAAAATATTTTAACACAGTTTTGCACGAATTATACAGTCTAATTCTTCTCTGCAATCCACGTATTACAAGTGCTGACAAGTACGACCAGTGCTGGTTTCACCGTATTACGTCACAAACACATCCAGATATTGTTGCAATCTTCATCAAACCAGAAATTTCTCCAATGTGCAGAAAGTCCAAATTGGCTTTTGGGCAGGTTTTAATAGCGTTCTCTAATTACGTTGTCTCCATTCTTGAGTTCTAATTGAGAAAACAAAGGACTACCCTCAGATCGTTCTGGGGCCGTTACTCGACAACACTTCAAAACTCTTATTAATAATACCAAAAATAAGGCTGAAGATGGTGCCTCGGCATCCCTTTCATCTCACCCCTAAAGCCGTTGTTGTATTGATATATCGAGGGTGTCTAAGTGGGACCACTTGAGAAGTGTGGAATAGGAGATCTTGAATGAGCTTGGGTGGGCACACACCATTATTCATAAGAATTTTCATAAGAAGAGGCTGTTCATAAGAAGGGCGCTAGTTTTTATGCTTCGATATTCTGTTGTAAAGAAAACAAAATTTATAAAACGTACCACAGAAGGAGTGGACTGATTGGAGTAAATCCACCTGGTTTTTACTCTTCTTGGTGTCCCCTTTCACTTCCCACGAACGGAAGTCCTGTAGGTGCAATATTTCTGGAGATAGATCCATTCCGGTGTCGATTTTTTCGCACTTTCTTGTTCGACTTTTTTGCCATTTTTAAAACTATTACTTTTGGAGCCAATTTCATTCGATTTAAGTTTGTTACGTATTTAGAAGATCCGACGTGTCATTTCTACCTATATATAAAAAAAGACCGAGGAGGGGGGGGGGGGGTATTTTTAGGTTTTTTTGCCCCAAGTGAATATTGTAGTAAATCCAACTTGTTTTTCCTTTTCTTGCCCTCTTTCTCCACCCATCAATTTAAGTTCTGTAGGTGCAATATTTCACGACCCCCTCGGTAGTCGATTTTCATTTAATTTTCATTTCATTTTTGGATCGTTTTTTCTTGTAATTTTCTTTTTTAATTTGCTTGCTGCTCTATGTAATTTTGCTGTTGGATAGTTCGATTGTTGGAAATTATAGTAACAAAATGTTTCTAATAGAAATGTGGAAAGTGAAAGTTATATGGGATAATAATGTGCAAACCATACGTTTTTTTTTTCATTTAGATTTTTTGACAATTAATCAAAAAATCAAAGCAATCGTAAGTACAAAGTGGACACATGTCCATGTATATTAAAAACATCTTCGCAAATATAATGCAATAGAAAAAAACTAATGCAGCCTCAAGATGTCTATTTGTGGTAAGTCTTGTGGAAAGGTTAAACCTTCTTATAAAAGTTCTAGAAATAGAAGCAAAAATTCGCTTTTCTTAGTATTTTCATAATTCAGGTTGAAGAAGGAAAAATTTAAATAAATCATTCGTTAATATCTTATTAAAAATGTTGGCAGATTGGCTTTGATTTTCAAGCCTTCATCATCGCGACTATGACTTTTATGATGGGTGACTTTTCGTGGACTACAGTGGACAGTGGATAATGCAATATCTAACTAGTACACACAAAACTTTAATGAAGTAAAAAAAATAAATGCAGAGCACCTACAAATTCAGTGAATGACTTAACTAGAACCTCAAAAAATACAACAAAAAGGTTGGCTTCAGGTTGGGTTCAATGTAGAGAGGACCAACAAAAATATAAAAGTCTGGTTTTGGATGTTTCTCAAATTATTATTGCATCATCAGGATGCTAGTGCAGTTTTTACACTAGTTATTGAAGATGACACTGCCACACATCGGGTAGTGCATAATGTATTGTAGCCAAAGAACTAGTACATTACATCTGAAGAGACCCTCCGTTTTTACAGCTTTGGCCCCCTTTTTAGCATTGGGTATCTTAAAAATGGCGGCGATATTCGTTCTAAATGACGTCTTACGTTAAATAGTTTGAAGTTGTGATTCGCCAATTGATGAATCTGGCGATGGAATTACGTCATGGGTACCTTAAACATGACGGACTTCCGGCCAAAAGACGGGACCATTTTTAGAGAAATATTGGCATTAGTTGGCTTTGCCCATATCTCCAGTGTGAACTCCAGGGCGAATACAGCAATAAGTAAATAACGCTAAACGGCGGTAATCATGCTCGGACCATCCCAGAATTACGTAATTTCACGTGTGTGCCCCTCAACGCAATATGGCCGATCAACGTATCAAAATATCATACATCAATGCAAGTTATATCTTAAAGCCCCTAATCTTCATCCGAATTGTTGCTTATTGGAAATGTGTTGTTCTTGTAATGTCGTTAATGTCCAAATGTGTGCTGAAAGATAACATTTCATATTTTTGATTTCCTCTTCTGCCTGGTTAGTGAAAATGGAAATACTTGGGTTTGATTTGGATTATTTCAAAAGAAACAAAAGCCCCCTAATACGTGTTGGGTGACATTTCATAACTGGTAAGTCGAATTGATTATTCTTTAAAAATAAATAAATATCCACTTATTTATATTTAAAATTGTAGAAAAACCAGCGCTGCTCTGGAAGGTTGTTTAGCTAGAATTTACAAAGAAAGATCTTTAGAAAGAGATAAGTGCGATCCAGATATTTGGTTTATAAATAGAGCTCAACAAATAAGCTGCCAGCGATGTTGCCATTCTTACATAAGGGTCAAAATAAGCATGTGCGAATAACACCAGAGAAATATCATTTTGTTGTAGATATCATCATCCTAAAAGCAGAAACAACATCTTCTTGTTGATCAACTTCATCTCAACTCTTTGTTCATTATTTCAGTATGAGTACAGAAACACTGTTTGTAGGCTCCTCAAAGCAGTTTATCAAAGTCACGTGTTCTAGAATCCAACTGGCCAATTAATCTTGTTATTTCGCGTAGAAAAATGAAGTGAAAAGGGCATAAAAAAGTTGTTCAATTACTGAAAATTTGGATCAGCAAGAGTAACGGCTCCAGTAGGACACGAAACTTGAAAGCCGTCACTTGAACGACTCAGCGACAATCAGTGCCGAGCTAGTCCCAGGAAGAACTAACACTTCGGTTATCGTAAGAGAGCAATTGAGCAAAGCGACCAGTCGCACCCTCTAGAAGGTTAATAGTTTGGGATTCAAAAGTCTTACAGTGGCCGGGCCTATTAAGCAGTCAGTCAAATGGTTGTTCTCGACAGCAGAAAACCAAACAGAACAAGTGGAGACCACCAAAAATTAAAAAAACGTATTTACTGGATGAGTTTTGCTACTGAGGAAGCCAAATAAGTCAACTCTTGATGTTGCAAGTGCAAAGTCTGTTGTAGCACAAAATGTACACTGCAAGACCCTCAATCAAGACATAGTAATTGATGTCGTGGGATCATTTCCACAATACATCTTGGTTTGGTTGCCATGGATTATTCACCAAATAAGCTGAAACTTGAGTCCTGCCTAATCAGTAATCAGAAAGCAACAACAGCAACTGGCGACGGTGATGGTAAATCATCTGTTCTGCAGATTTGGAGTCCCTTTCGAATTTCATTCATATAAAGGCCGTAACTTTGAATAGGCCATTTTTGCAAAACCAGGATAATTTCTTTCCATGGGATGAGATCTAAGTGAAAAAATTTAATCGAGACCATGGAAAAAATAAAAACTTTTCCAAAACTTCAAGTCAGGTCTTTCGAATTTTGATAACGTCATATTTATAGACTTTTTATTGAGCGAATTTGCCCTAATTTAACCTTTTTCGTAGCTCTTCAAATAATCTACATCCCCATGGTTAAATTCGAAAAACACTCACCCCATATAGCAAACTACACCATTTTCACATGTAGTTTGGAAAGTATCATTTGTATTTTAGAACAGTCACTTGGATTTCAGAATATGTCACTTGTATTTCAGAATAGTGATTTTGATTTTAGAAATCGTAAGTTGTATTTCAAATGAGTCACTTGTATTTCAGAAAACTACACTTGAATATCAGAACAATCATTTAGATTTTAGAATATATCACTTGTATTTGAGAAGGCGTCACTTGTAGTTTAGAAGATATCATTTGAATATCAGACAATTATTTTATGTAGAAACAAAGTTTGTTATTTGCATTTGTGTGGAGTTCTTCAAAAAGGTAACTACAGTGCAGTTCAGAGAATCAGACCATGGAACTTTTAAAAAGGCATTGTTGGCAGATCATCAGCGTAATGAGATCCAGACCTATCTCTCCTAGTAATCAAATGTTGGGTTTCTTGGGTAGTCGGTCTGAGTCTCCTAGTAATAGCATATCGAGGTTTTGTATACGAAGCCAGTGATCATGACTGAAAATTGGACTTCTAGCGGATTTTATATATAAAACACCCTGGGAATAGAACAACAACAAATAGAATAGAACAAAAGATTGTTGCAACTATCAGATTTTTGTGAACGAACTAATAGACAGCCTCAACTTAGTTCATGAACAAGTCACCAATAATAGATCACCAGTAATAGAGCCAAAGCAAAAGACATCCTCAAATTTAGCCACAATTGGAAAGGAAACTTTATACGGTTATAAAGGAGATTCACTACATGGTCTAAAGGTTAAGGCGGACCATCATCTGAAAGATGAAGGTTGTTTATCTGTATGGATCCAGGTGCTCACTCGTGCGGGGTTGCTAGTTCCCCATCGAGCGCCTCCCCAGGTGGTGGATAAGGGAATGACTCCCAGATATGGGTGGTACCGAGCAAATTAAATACTCGGGGCGGACCAAAACTAGCACTGAGCAGCGGCAGCTGGCTGCCTCAAAACTGTCCACAGGCATAATGTTAAGAAACATTATTGGCTGTGTTTCGGACAACAAAGGGCGAAGTGGCATCCACTGAAACGGCGTTTGTACAGCGGTGTAGAAGGCAACGGGAAACCACTATACTAATTTTTCCAGGAAAATCTTCATGGCTGGAAAAACCACAAGAATGGCCCTCGATCCTGGGCAGACCTTCAATGGTCAGAGGGTGCAAAGAATCTCCCGGCCAGCACTGAAAATTTGCACCTGGAATATCAGAAGTATGTTTGAAGCAGGAAAAATTCATAACAATAAAGGAAATGAACAGATTAAGTATTAACGTGATGAGTATCAGCGAAATGAGATGAAGAGGAAATGGAGAATGCCACATAGAAGATCATATAGTGTATTATGCTGGAAACGAAGAGAAAAACCACCTACGGGGAGTTGGATTTATCATGAGGAAGGAGTTGAAACCTTCCATTATTAGCTGCCTGCCATACTTTGACAGGGTTATTTTGCTAAAGCTCAGAGGAACACCTTTTAACATAAATCTTATCCAAATATATGCCCCCACAGTGGACAAAAATGAAGAAAAAGTAGAACGCTTCTATGCTCAAAATAAAAGAAGTAATTAAAAACGTTAAAGCAAGAGAGGTAAACATGGTAATAGGAGACTTCAATGCTAAAGTGGGACATGAAAAGGAGGACGAAATAGTGGGTGACTTTAGTCTGGGACGGAGGAACGAAATAGACAATACTGCAGAGAAGAACGCATGTTACTAACAAATATATTGTTCAAACTACCACCAAGACTCTTGTACACTTGGAAAGCACCATCGGACAAACCAGATAATATCGTAAGAAATCAAATAGATTTTATCCTAATTAATCAGAGGATTCGATGCAGCATAATCTCGGTCAAATCTTACCTAGGAGTAGATGTTCCATCTGATCACACTCCCATAGTCTGCATACTGAGAACTAAACCACGAAAGACTCAGATTACCCAAATCATATAGAATAAGAAAAAATATGATGTCGACAAGCTGCAGACTAAGGAAGTACAACATGCAGCGGAAAGGACGATAAGTGAAGAATTACGGAAGACAACATTAGAGGAAGCTCAAATGGAATATACGTGGACAGCTTTCAAAGAATTGGGGACCCAGGCTTGTGAGCAATTCCTGATCCCTAATAAAAACCAACAAAAGAAGATGGATGACCGATGAAATCTTAGAGATGATGGAAAATAGACAAAACGTGAAAATTGCCAACCCCATAGCTTATCGACAAATTCATAGTGCCTTTAAACAAAAAATCACAGAAGCTAAGGAAAGATGGATAGGCGGGAAATGTTAAGAGATTGAAGAACGTGATTGTAAGCATGATTCGTTTAATATCTACAAATACATCAAAGAAGTCACAGCCAGATCCAAAAAAAAGAACAACAGAAAACATTATGGATGAGCAACGCAAGCTTTTCTATGAAGCAAACGAAAAACTGAAAACATGGCAGAAATACGTACTTGAACTCGTACTCGTCTGTGTTGCGGGAATCGGTGCGGGCCGAGTGCGATCTGGATAGCGCTTAGCTGGCTTGTTATCGCAATGTGTTATTTATTTCACGCGTATTCTTTCATTGTTCTCGTAATTTAGAATCTTTTTCTAGTTTACAAAATTTATCGACCGTTCTACTTCTAATTATCTATCATTTAATTATTATGCTTGAGAAGTTTAATTAAAAATCAGTTGCACTATTCGAACCTCGAGATCGCAACAAAATCATTCTTGATTCTTGACCATTATTGATCCAAAAAATTGTAAGAGATGAAAACAAAAAAATCTGCAAAACTAAGATTTTTAGATACAAAATATAAAGAGAGGAAATGGTCTATTTAGAAGTGAACTTGGAGGGAGATAAGAAAAGTGATTTGAAGACTATAAGGCATAGAAAAAAAGTAAAAAGTAAGTCGAAGGCAAGAACAAAATAGGAAAAGTAAAAAAGGTGATAACGAAGAGAGCGTGAGACCGTAATATTTGAAGGGGATGGGTTACAGGCAAAAGTAGTTGTTGACTGCGAAAGCGAAGAAGTAAGATATATAGATGTAGGGAGAGGAGAGACAAAAGAAGTATTGAAACAGGGAGAGCATAAATGAGACGGTGATAGCAAAGAAAATTAAAAACACATAACCTTCAAAAATAAGTTCGAAAAGAAAAGCATAAAAGAGAAAATGTGAAGAACGGATTCCAAACAAAGGGAAAAAATTAAAGACGAAAACAGCTAGATAGAATAAAAATAAGAACACAGGAAAGAAATCTTATGAATAATTATTTAAAGAAAGTTTGAGGAACAAGAGGCAAATAGAGACTAAAACAAAAAGATCTGCGAAAATGCGATTTTTTCATTCAAAATATTGAGAGAGAAAATAATCGTTTAGGGGTAAACTTGGTGGCAGATGAGAAGTAATTTGAAGATTACAAAACAGAGAAAAAAGTTATAAAAAAGTGAAATATGTGAAAACGATAAACAGCTTCGTGAAACCGTGATATTTGCATGGGATGATATTCAGACAAAAATACTTGTCGACTTTTACAGCTAAAAAAGAAGATGAATAGAAAACATTGTCGGAAGAAACCCAACGAGAGAAAGGTTGAAAGAGAGAGAGAGAGAGAGAGAGACAGAGAGAGACGTGAGCAAGAAGGATCGAAGAAACGACGCATATAAAGTCGAAAAAACGAACGTAGGCTTACGTTAAAAAGACAATGTGTGGAAAAAATACAAACTAAAGGAAAAAAAGCTATGGATTATTAAAAAAAAATCATATAAACGAAACGTAAACTAGGTTTTCAAGAAAGGCATGCAGAAAAAATAGCAAAAAGTGAGAAAAAAAGGTGGATTTTAACGGTGGAGATTGAAATAAAAAGAACATTTGCAGAACAGAGGTAATATTTTGCATCCGACATGTTGAGAGATGAAATAAATCATTTAGGGCTGAACTTGGTGGGGGAGAAATAAAGGATTAATTGAAGAAGACAAAAAGTTTGATTAATTGAATTAGAAAGGAAAATTGAAAGAGGGGATAAACTAGGGAGAGAATGAGATATTCGAAAAGATAAAGATATGTACACTATAAGGGAAATGTTACTCAAAAATGTAAAGTAAACTGACAGAGGAAGGACAAAAGGAAAAGCACAAAAGACGTTGGTTATTCTGATGAATCATTAGGAAAAGGCTTGAGACATATAAAAAAAACGCAAAGTTGGATTACTAGGACAAAGAGGCAAGAAGACAGAGAATGAAAATAGAAAGAGAAGCGCATTCTAGGGGTTTGAGATACTTGAAGACGAGATGTCACAAAAAGACAGTTTTGGTTTTTACTACTTTCTATTAGTTTGACCGATTTCAGCAGGAGATGTCGTCCACGGTGTCAGGCAAGTCATTCTCATTATTAATTAAAGAATTTTCTGTCTGATACATACCGTGAGATCAAAAAATAAATTGCCAGAGTTGGCTATGGAACCGAAAACTTATCTCTTAGCCATCTTTTTATTCAGTCACAATTTTGATTAGAGTGTTTGTCATTTTACACACCTTGATGGTATAAGCTAAGGGATACGTTTTCGGTTTCATAGCCAACTCTGGCCGTTTAATTTTTGATCTCACGATAGTATAGGGATTGACCTGACTGCACAGATTCACAGGATTGCTGTTGACCTCAATACCCTCTGTGAAATCAAGACCATAGAATAGTTACTTTTTGCAAGTTATTTATTGGAGTATTTTGGAATCAAAATGAGGGCCAAAGTTCAATTTTCTGTCTGTCATACTAATAATAACATATTAATTAAATTAATTTTTATTTCCGCTTCAGTTTAAGTGGTTTAGCAATTATTCCGATTGATGACACTATCGATTTGATGGCCTTACTAGGGCTATTACTACCAGGACCACAAATGTGATTTGTTTCAAATAACAACTATCGTTCAGCCGAGTTTGAGAGGTATTAGCTCAAAAAGCGCATATCTCGGTGGAACAATTAAAACTTTTTTGACAAGGAATTTTGAGTTCCGTCCCTGCTAAAAACGGCCGGCCAACTAAGAAGAGAATCAAATTACGTCGCTGTATCCAAAAGGCGAAACCGCAGCTGCTCGGAAACCTCAGCTGCGGTCTCCATGTAAAATTCCGTACGGACAAGGGAGATTTAATACGAAGCCCCCGATCTCCGACCGGATATATCCGACGATAGGAGTTTCGTAAATAAATGGCCTCACGTATCCCGCATTTGAAAGTCAAAACACGTCCCTGTACCCTAACAAAATACGAAGGCATAACGACCGGCATTTGTCTTCGCCGTTTCGAAATACGTAATATACACACGGGTTTATTCATTAGACGACTCCGGTCCTGATAAACCAAGTGGCACATCGAATTACGGCGCCTCATCGAAAGGGGCGAGACCGCGGCTGTTTCGGGGGCTCCGGGTTGCGGTACCCGTGCAAACTTGTGCACGACGTTGCGGTGGGGCCCCGGTTTCGGCAGAAACAAAACTACAGACTGCAGACGCGCAAATAATGCAGCTACCCAGGGGCGGTACATCTAGGTATATCGAGGAACCCGCGGTTATACCGGGAAATCGATGGGATTCAGGTCGGGGAAACGGGACACGCATTAGTAGTCGTAAAGCGGCTTAATATTAAATTTAAGCCCGAACGCGAAACGGAACGGCGAAAAAGAAAAAATAATAATCCCGTTTCGGAATATCAAGAAAACTGGGAAACGAGCCAGGAGTAAAAATAATTACGGCTCTCAATTTATTTGTGAACTGAAGTTCGGAACTAATTCCGCCCCAGTCCCCGGCTAAACGATGAGTAATAAGCGCCGCCGCTCTTTGTTTTTTTCTTTTACTTCTGGGGTCGCAAAAACAGGGTCGGACTTAAAATGACATTTTGAAAAGTCTAATGAAGAGTATGTTCATTTATCCACCATTACTGCACTATTTACCCATCTATAGACTATTAGTATTAGATTTTATCATGGCTATTCCGAATAAAAAAACCCAAGCAATTACCGATTTTCTCGTACGTACGCCTAAGTAAAGGGCATTATGCTTTACTTCGGTAATCACATTTTCGCGACTTTAACGGGAAAGTTCGTCGGGATAATCTCGTCGTCGCCGCATATTTTCGTGCCCAGAACAAAGATATAAATTTTAACGTCTCTCGTAATTTAATTCCCGATCCCGACGGTTCATAAGTTTTTTACGGGAAAACTAATTACGAACTATAAAACTCGAGTCGGAAAAATAATTGCCAAGTTTAACAGTTAGCTTTTTAATTTACGGCGACGTTTGCTTTCGCGAAAAGTACCAATCGTTAGGTGGGTTATTGCTACCTACTTTCTACCAGAAAGGATTTCTTACAAATGTCCTAATGACGAAATAGTGAAGGTACTTACATGTCTTTCCTCGGTAGAATTCATCCCTGTAACAAAAGAAAAAACAAAACATTATCATCCATTAATTAATTAATTAAAAGTTGACGTTTGTGGAAGTTTCCAGCATCGGAGAGGCTTAACTTTTAATAAGCGACATTATTCGTTTCAATCGACCGCGAAATTCGCGCTCGACGGCAACAAAAGTAGCGGCAAGAAAAAGAAGGAAAAAGAAGCCGAAAACCGAATTTAGGCTAATTCGAAACTGGCAAAGTGGTACAATAATTCTCCTCCGCGTTAAATTTAGTTATTCCGCTCCATGATTTATGAATTAGACTGTTGGGACGCGGAGGAAAGAGCGACTCCCGAGTGAAAAACTTTTAAATTGTGCCTTAAATTTATGTTCTATAAATTTCCTACCGCGGTTGCTTATCCATTTATCGTTCGGGAGGAAGGTGGAAGAACGGGTTTGACGTTCTGGAACAGCTTTGGGAAACGTTCAATCCGGTAGCAATTAACCCGTTTTTAGTTAATACGATCCACACATTAATAAGAGAAGAATTTTCTACCATTAGAATATGAGATCTTCTGCTAACTTGCCTGCTCTTCTTGCTTGTTCTTTTCATTTTTTGAATGATAGATAAATAAGACATGCCTTTATGATTAATAAAGTTGAAAATAAAACAATCAGGTATTATGTAGATGGGAAAAAAAGAAAAGGGTCTGCTGTATACATAAAATTAATAATATATTTTTGTTTTACTAACATTCAGGCCATCATCAGCGCTAAAATCTGATGTGATAAGTAAGTACTTAACATGCAAACAAACAAACAAAAATTGATTTTGTTCATGCTCCTGAGCAGAAACGCAGTCATATTTTGCAGAATCTAATCGAATCTAAATTACTGCTGTCACTAGGAATGGGCGGTTTTGTCAAGTATTTTACGTTAATAATATATTTAACTTGTGCACGACGTTGCGGTGGGGTGGTTTTAAAAAATTGCTGTGAGTACTAGAGATGGGCGTATTTATCGAGTTTTTTACGTCACTAGCAAGAGTGATATTTTGTTTAATCAAAATATCCGGTATAACTAGAGAAAAACTATAGGAAAACTGTGGAACAGCTTTTACACCCCCAAAACGCAGTCATATTTTGCAAAATTTAATCGAATCTTAATTACTGCTGTCACTAGAGATGGGCGGTTTTGTCGAGTATTTTACATTAATAATGAGAGTGGTTGTAAAAAATCGCTGAGAATACTAGAGATGGGCGTCTTTATCGAGCTTATTACGTCACTAGCCCCTATCTAGCCAAATCCTGGGTCCAACATAAATTATGTTGGGCTCAGGGATTTGTTACCATTTAACTTATTGGGTTTTAGCCCTGATGAACCTAAATAAATAGTCGAAACGTCGGCCATTTTCGAATAAAGAAGAGGTGCATTATTTGTCCCAATCCTGCTAACTTCACCAACAACTTACAACTTAAGGACGCTAATTACAACAATGAAGTAATATTTAGCTTAATCTAAATTTCCGGTATCACTAGAGAAAACTATAGGAAAACTTCAGAACAGCTTTTACACCCCCAAAACGCAGTCATATTTTGCAGAATTTAATCGAATCTTAATTACTGCTGTCACTAGAGATGGGCGGGTTTGTCGAGTATTTTACATTAATAATGAGAGTGGTTGTAAAAAAATCGCTGAGGATACTAGAGACGGGCGTATTTATCGAGTTTATTACGTCACTAACAAGAGTGATATTTTGCTTAATCTAAATTTCCGATATCACTAGAGAAAACTATAGGAAAACTGAGGAACAGATTTTACACTCATATTTTGCAGAATCTAATCGAATCGAACTTGCTGGTGTCACTAGGGATGGTCGGTTTTGTTGAGTATTTCATTTTAATAATGAGAGTGGTTTTAAAAAATTGCTGTGATTACTAGAGATGGGAGCATTTATCCAGTTTTTTACGCCACTAACAAGAGTGATATTTAGCTTAATCTAAATTTCCGGTATCACTTGAGAAAACTATAGGAAAACTGTGGAACAGCTTTTACACCCCTAAATGCTGGGGGTTATAAAATTATTATGCAAAATCTAACCGAATCTAAATTACTGGTGTCACTAGGAATGAGCGGTTTTGTCGAGTATTTTACATAAATAATTAGAGTGGTTGTAAAAAATCGCTGAAAATACTAGAGATGGGGGTATTTATCGAGCTTATTACGTCACTAGCAAGAGTGATATTTTACTTAATTTAAATATCCGGTATCACTAGAGAAAACTATAGGAAAACTGTAGAACAGCTTTTACACCCCCAAAACGCAGTCATATTTTGCAGAATCTAACCGAACCTAAATTACTGCTGTCACTAGAGATGGGCGGTTTTGTCGAGTATTTTACATTAATAATTAGAGTGATTGTAAAAAATCGCTGAGATAACTAGAGATGGGCGTATTTATCAAGCTTATTACGTCACTAGCAAGAGTGATATTTTCCTTAATCTAAATTTCCGGTATCACTAGGGAAAACCATAGGAAAACTGTGGAACAGCTTTTACACCCCTAAACGCAGTTATATTTTGCAGAATCTAATCGAATCTTCATTACTGCTGTCACTAGAGATGGACGATTTTGATTGATGACATTACATTAATAATGAGAGTGGTTGTAAAACACCGCTGAGAATACTAGAGATGGGCGTATTTATCGAGTTTATTACGTCACTAACAAGAGTGATATTTTGCTTAATCTAAATATCCGGTATCACTAGAGAAACCTATAGGAAAACTATAGAACACCATTTACACCCCTAAACGCAGTCATATTTTGCACAATCTAATCGAATCTTAATTACTGCTGTCACTAGAGATGGGCGACTTTGACGAGTATTTTACATTAATAATGAGAGTGGTTGTAAAAATTCGCTGAGAATACTAGAGATGGGGCGTATTTATCAAGTTTACTACGTCACTAACAAGAGTGATATTTTGCTTAATCTAAATTTCCGGTATCACTAGAGAAAACTATAGGAAAACTATAGAACACCATTTACACCCCTAAATGCAGTCATATTTTGCAGAATCTAATCGAAGGTAAATTACTGCTGTCACTAGAGATGGGCGGTTTTGTCAAGTATTTTACATTAATAATGAGAGTGGTTGTAAAACACCGCTGAGAATACTAGAGATGGGCGTATTTATCGAGCTTATTACGTCACTAGCAAGAGTGATATTTTGCTTAATCTAAATTTCCGGTGTCACTAGAGAAAACTATAGGAAAACTGTGGAACAGCTTTTACACCCCTAAACGCAGTTATATTTTGCAGAATCTAATCGAATCTTCATTACTGCTGTCACTAGAAATGGGCGATTTTGACGAGTATTTTACAGTAATAATGAGAGTGGTTGTAACAAATCGCTGAGATTACTAGAGATAGGCTTATTTATCGAATTTATTACGTCACTAGCAAGAGTGATATTTTGCTTAATCTAAATTTCCGGTATCACTAGGGAAAACTATAGAAAAACTGTGGAACAGCTTTTACACCCCTAAACGCAGTCATATTTTGCAGAATCTAATCGAATCTTCATTACTGCTGTCACTAGAGATGGGCGATTTTGACGAGTATTTTACAGTAATAATGAGAGTGGTTGTAACAAATCGCTGAGATTACTAGAGATAGGCTTATTTATCGAATTTATTACGTCACTAGCAAGAGTGATATTTTGCTTAATCTAAATTTCCGGTATCACTAGGGAAAACTATAGAAAAACTGTGGAACAGCTTTTACACCCCTAAACGCAGTCATATTTTGCAGAATCTAATCGAATCTTCATTACTGCTGTCACTAGAGATGGGCGATTTTGACGAGTATTTTACATTAATAATGAGAGTGGTTGTAAAACACCGCTGAGAATACTAGAGATGGGCGTATTTATCGAGTTTATTACGTCACTAACAAGAGTGATATTTTGCTTAATCTAAATATCCGGTATCACTAGAGAAAACTATAGGAAAACTATAGAACACCATTTACATCCCTAAATGCAGTCATATTTTGCAGAATTTAACCGAATCTTAATTACTGCTGTCACTAGAGATGGGCGGTTTTGCCGAGCATTTTACATTAATAGTGAAAGTGGGTGGAAAAAATCGCTGAGAATACTAGAGATGGGGGTATTTATCGAGCTTATTACGTCACTGGCAAGAGTGATATTTTGTTATCATAATTTGAATATCCGGTATCACTAGAGAAAACTATAGGAAAACTGTGGAACAGCTTTTACACCCCCATTTTAGTAAGTGATTTGGTTGAGCACTTGCCAGTGAATAAAATTGAGAAACTAGATTCAAGTCTTGCAGTTTAAAATTATAGTTGCTCAAAAACTCTGCTATCTACTATACCCCACGGAGACTTTATTATTCTGGCTGTAAGAAGGGTTTGTTATTGAAATTATAAAAAAAAACTATTAGACACTAACGTGGCGTTACAACTTGTTACCAAAATAGAGAACGTATTCATTTTAATCTATTTCTTTCGTTGTAAAGAAACTCCGATTATTTGTCTTTATCTTGATACCCAGCCACACCAAGAGGGTCTTTCACAAGAAAAACAACCTTATCAGAGACTGTATGTAGAATGAGATGAGTAGGAAAAAGAGTGTTGGAGATTTTTGGCAACAGAGGCTAATTTGTAATACAAAGTCTCTGATTCTTGTATTACTGACTCTATTCTGATTTGTGATAACAAATAATTTTGACAGTACTCAGTACTTCTGTCCGTTTGTCTCCTCCGTTTGCTCTGTATTTGTATTGAGCCGTTTAAACGGTTACAGTACATAGCATTTTTATATTATTCTGAAGAAGATGAAACAATAAACATCGCAAAGAACTGAATATTTTCAAACTAAAACTGTTCATACTGTCAAGTGAAATAATTATTGTTCAGTAGTAGGACAGGGGTATTGGTATGACAAAAATTAAGTTTTCCCTAGAGCTTAATGAAATTTTTTTTACATTTACATTACATTTTATATTTACAGACTTAATTTGCCATGAAAGCATACACATTTATCTAGCCCATTTTGTATGCCATTGTTTGCGAGATATAGTTAGCAGGTATTCGGAGGCTTAGGTACGTAAGTTATTATGTACTTATAAGTAGGTTTCTCTCATTGTTCCTCTTTTGGTTGCTAGATGACAAACAAGTTACAATGTGTATTTATTTACACATAGCATTATATAAATCCCTAATACGTATTTACTAAAACTATGTCTATATTCTAAGGGTCGGTCGTTCTTCCTTCGTTCTTTAGCTAATTGAAAAACATGCTGTACCGGCACAGCGATAACAATGAGAATTTTAATTCCGTAATTACTTCACGTGGTTCGTAAAGAACCGTTTGAATTTATGTATATATATGCCCGAGTGTGAGTTTATTGCGCATTTGAGTGTGGCATAAAGTTTACGGCTTTTTGTAACGCCACAGTCCGACGACGTGAATTTCTGTTTATGATTCAAACGGCCTAATTATGTTAAAATTCGTCACTGTAAAAGAGGTTATTGTCGCACAACACACGAACGAAATAAATGGCGATTAAAATGTTGCGACACAAAAGTGGCAGTCCCAGTGTCGGTTTCATGAATCTCTTCCGTTTGGACTAATGACCAGAATTGAAGCCATGAACAAATTGCCTTCTTGCGAGGTAACAAAGACTATCATGTGTCATGTAGTGTTTTTATATGAAGCAATATTTACTTGGGTTCTTGGGTACTGCTAACACTAACCAGAGCTTACTATGACGTTAACCTTACCGCACCACCTAGCTTGAAAGGACATTAAAATACAAGCATTAATGGTGTAGTAATTTGATTATTCATCAGGTCGTCAGGTCATGTTACCATTTTGCTCTTGGCCCGCTTATTTGTTGATAGCATTGAAGCTGCTCCGCTCACTTCAACCTATCAGTCCTGCCTTCGCAAATAAATCTAGAATCGTTATGAAGGACGTCCCTGCTACATCTCCTTGTTCGTGTGATCCAAAAGAGGGTTGTTTGACCCTCTGCAGAGCCTCGCATTCGCCTATCGGATTAAGACGCATTTATAAGACTGTGAAGGCTTTCACGGCGGGCAAAATACAATCTACAATCTACAGTGTTTTCCGGGCTTTGGAGCCGTGGTCCAATGAAATTTCTTCCCGACATTTCGTAGACAGTTGGGGCAGACATTATAAAAGGCGATGGGAAAGGCGATCTCCCGTGCTTTTTGACGTTGACTGATTCGACTGTGGTGAGGAAAGCTCTGAAAGCCTTGAACGAAGACAAAGATATTCTCATTTTACTATCAGAAAAAGGAGACGCAAAAGTAGTAATGTCAGCATTGGATTACGAAGGAAAAATCAGGACCACCAGCCAAGAAGCTAACTGGTGATCCAACCCCCCTGATTCTGAGGGAAACCAACAATATAATCAAGGACGTGGCAGCGGATGAAATGACTAAGCTTAAAAAATCAGAATCCTTGCCACCAAGGCTATACGGTTTGCCAAGATCGACACACCGGATGCGCCACTGAGATCCATCGTGAGCACCATAGGAAGCCCGACCGACGAAATTGCGAAACACCTGACAAAACTGCTGCAACCTAAAATAGGAAAAACTGACAACTTTATAAAAGACTCCACTCATTTCGTCGAAAAACTGCATTCTTTGACTGTTTCTCCAGAAAAAATTCTCGTTAGCTTCGATGTTATTTCGCTCTTCACGATGGTAGAAGAAAGTCATGGATCATATTAACTAGGAATTTTCACAAGATATTGCCAAGATGTTCCAACATTGCCTAACCACTACATATTTTCAATGGAAGGAAGATTTCTACGAACAAACTGATGGTGTATCTATGGGCAGCCTCCTTGGTACAGTAACAGCCAACTATTTCATGGAAATATTCGTGGCCAAGGCGTTGGCAACGGCAAATAAGAGGCGAAAGTGCTGATGCTGGTTTCGATACGTAGACGATACCTTTGTTATTTGAAGCCATGGCGAGGGCGAACTTCAAAACTTTCTGTTGCACCTCAACTATATGAACCCAAAAATTCAATTCACTATGAAGAAAAGGAAGAACGCCTACCATTTTTGGATAATTTGGTATCAAGGAGGCCGAATGGAAAGCTTGTGCACACCGTTTATAGAAAACCAACACACACTGACCGATACCTCAATAACGGATCAAATTATCATCCCAAACAGAAAAGGGGAGTCATAAAGACTCTGGAAAGAGACTTTGATTGGAATGGATATAGCAAGCACGAGTTCGATAGGGACGTCCGTCCAAGAAATGTAAAGCGCCAAGAAGGAACAACGGACAGGATCGGCAGGATACTGGAAAAGCACAATGGTAAAACTGTCTTTAATTCCACTCGTACAATGCAAAAGAGCTTGAGATTGGCCAAAGACTGGAGAAATCCCCTCTCGGCACCCGGAGTTTACCGAGTTCCATGCAGCATATGCTCGGTATATATTGGCACCACAAAACACAGTGTTAATACGAAGATTACGGAACACAAGAGTTGCAGGCTGGAACAAACACAAAAGTCAGAAGTAGCAGAGCACGCTCTCTCCGAAAGTCACGACATCCTCTTCAACGAGGTAGATATCTTATATCAATTGCAGCGTTTCTATCCGAGACTAACGAGAGAGGCCATTGAGATATTTAAACACGACAACAAATTCAACAAGAAGGAGGAAATTACGTTTCTAAATGCAGACTGACATTGTACCACATACTTCAAGTACGCCAAATCCCCGCGCCACCAGTACCCTCACCCAAGTTCCTCTGCAGCGTGGGGGGGGGGGGGAATAAATACCACGGAGTTCATCAGTTCCAGTGCTTCCTTCCACATTGGGCAGCTGTAGACGACACGTCAAGATGAAATTCCATTGAACCACGACTCCAAAGCCCGAAAAACACTTTAGCTTGTAAGAGGCATTTGTTCCTCTCCACCACACGTCCTGCATTCTGGATAGTGTTCTCAACCCATCTGGCGTTGGTATTTACTCACATCGTTCATTTACAGTGAACCTTGTCCTATAATCAGATCTACATCGCTCCTCAGTTGCTCCCTTCCCAGGTTCAAGAGTTCATTTACCCTCACTTCGGATTTACCTTCCATTAACATTCCGGTTTGCCTTAGGCCAGGAAGACCGCCCCAGTATGAGTCGTGTTGTTTCCTTAGTATGGTCTTTATTTCTGGTTCTGGCTTTATTAGTTTCTCCCTAGCTCCCTTTTTGGTTGAAAGCTCCGCCATTTCGTTGATTTCGTAATTTTGGTGCTATTTCGTCCAGCGAAGGTAAATTTCATTGTTTTCACCTCGGTATGCCAAAAAGTCCACGCATTATTTGACCATTATAGAACATACCACCACAGATTCCAGTGCATTTAACTGATTGGCTATCTACATATAATGAATTGTTCCTATAAGATCCACTAATAATTTTTTGAGCACAAGCTGTTTTGCTCAGGTTTATGATTATATTGGGCGCACTGGTTGCTCACTTGGATGCCAGACTGAGACTATGGCAGCAATATATAACTCAACTGTTTGATACCAAAGAACGGAGACACATGACATAACTATATCAGAGAGCGCTCCAGAAATAACGAAGGAAGAAGTAGAGTATGCCATCAAAACCTCAAAATCCGGTAAAGCAGTAGGGCCAGATGAGGTGCATTGTGAGGCCTTGAAACTGCTGGATGAGCGTTCAATCAGTGTCATAGTGGATCTATTCAATAGCATTTATAGATCAGGAGTAATTCCCAGAGAATGACTGCTTTCCACCTTTGTTCCTATCCCGAAAAAATCTCGAGCGTCAAAGAGTGATGATCACAGACTAATAAGTTTGATGAGTCAGGTTCTGAAGATCTTTATAAAAATTATACATACTAGAATATACAAAAAATGTGAGGATGAAACATCAGACACACAATTTAGATTTCGCGACGGAATGGGCACGAGAGAGGCCATCTTTGCTTTGAATGTCTTGTCTCAGAGATGCCTAGATGTAAACCAAGACCTTTACGTATTATATACTTCATAGATTATAGTAAGGCATTCGACAATGTCAAGCATGAAAAGCTTCTAAATATACTCCAAAGACTTGGCATTGATTACCACGATGTCCGAATAGTATCAAATCTCTACTGGGGACAAACTTCTCGAGTGAAATATGATAATGCTTTGACAGAACAAATTAGTATTCGGAAGGGAGTCAGACAGGAGTGTGTTCTCTCTCCTATGCTATCCTATGCTAATGGCAGAACTGTCAACAACATCAGGTACGCTGACGATACCGCTGTAATAGCAAGCTGCCTCAAAGATCTGCAGAGACTGGTAGACAAAGTAACAGTAGTTAGCGAAGATTATGGGCTAAATATTAATGTCAATAAAACAAAATGCTAATAGTATCGAAAAAGAACATCAGTGGTCAGCTGACTATACGCAATAAGAAGGTTGAGCAAGTCCATCACTTCAAATACCTAGATAACGATCGATAACGACCTATCATAAATGAAAATGTTGCACTCAAACAAGAAATCTTGTCAAGAATTGAGCAGGCGAATACAACATTTATGAAACTGAGAAAACAGCTGACAGCACGAGATCTATCTTTGACTTTGAGAGTAAGAATGGTGCGGCGTTACGTCTTTTCAGTGTTATTATATGGTCTTGAAGGATGGACACTGAACAAGGAAATATCGAAGAGACTGGAATCGTTTGAGTGGTGGGTGTACCGCCGAGTGTTAAAGATGTCCTGGATGGACCGCATTACGAACGAACAAGTTCTGGAAAGAATGAATAAGGAAATGGAAATACTTTTTTCAATTAAGAGAAGAAAACTAGAGTTTCTTGGGCATGTTATGCGTAATTCAAAATATGAAATTCTGCAGCTCATCATGCAGGGGAAGATCGTGGGACGCAGAAGCGTCGATCGACGTAGAAATTCCTGGCTACGTAACCTGCGAGACTGGTTTGGCCTCTCATCTATCAAACTAGTTCGAACAGCTGCCTCTAAAATTAGAATAGCCATGATGATTCGCTACCTCCGAAGGAGAAGCTGAGATCAAGAAGAAGATGATTATATTATTCCCAACGCTTTTTACATGGCAGCCAGTACATGTACTTGGATTCATCCGTGAACCAAATGGCTCTCTTCTCTACATGAATTTCCGGTTTACTGTTGTTCATTCCCTTGATTGGGCCAGTTACCCCATAAGGTTCATGGAATTTCAGGATTATGCTCATTCTGTGAGAATGAATCGTTAAGATGTAGTTGTTCGCGATCTTTATGAAAATCTCACTACGCTGTGACACCTGTATTTGTGGTATTCTACAGCCGTTTTTTTTTGTTGGTACGCTACCTTCATTGCCGCCGCTTCCACTACTAAATCGAGCAGAATTTCCATGATCACAATGGCCCCTGTAACAGCTATCCAAGCCATTCTCTATAGCTTGCCGTGTTTGGTCCTGAATTCCTTTTTGTTGGCTTTGTGACACACTAGGGGAGATCCATAGGTAATGGTGAGCATTATTAACCTAGTAAATCCCACTTATCCGTTAAAGGCCGCAATCCCCAACCCATATCTCATCTATGGACCTCTGATTGTTTTCACAAGTGTGTTGTCTACATGTGTTTTCTAAGTGAGCTTGGTTAGTCCTAATAACTTGGGTGGTATTTCCTGCCTCCACAATCTTGGATTCTGCCTTTTCCGCTGCTCCCTACATCTTGTGAAGGTGAGTGGGTGCTTTGGTTTTACACTGAGCTCTTCTGCTGTACCTACACCTGAGTTAAACGGCTAAGAAAGCTCGTTGCATAATACTACACCACACGTTTTCAAATTTACCTCCTGCGAGTGAAGTTATGTCGTTTGCACACCCTTGTGCGTATTACACTTTACTCTGATCCAGATGGGTGAGAAGTCCATCAACAACCGAATATCGAGCGAGATGACTCCGAGTACAGACGTCTGTGCTCGGTGCTCTGACAATTTCATTGTTAATGTGAAATTAATAACTTGTAAAAAGTGTTCGGATTGTTTTCATGTGCGTATTAATCAAGGATAATATTTACAGAACCATTAATGAATGCAAAAACTTGTTTTGGTACTGTGATAAGTGCGTCAGCGGGGTGGAAGAAAATCTGAATATAGGTGCAAAACTAGTACATCTGGAGCGTCAAGTCGCAGAAAATAAACAACAAACTAGTGAACTAAATAAAAAATTAGAACGATCACCGCCATCAGCTATAAATCCAAATAAGTCGTGGTCTTCTATTGTTCAAAAAGATAAATTTCCACCGTTAATAATAAAACCTAAGCAGGCAGGTCAGGATAGTACAACGACAAGGAATGCGGTGATAAAAAAAATTAACCCAACAGACTTATCAGCTGAAGTAAAGAGATTTAAACCAACTGGGAATGGTACCGTTATTATCGAAGGCAGTGACAGAAGTTCCTTAAAAAAAATTCAAGAGAAGGCTTTAGCAGAACTCTCTGACCAATATACAGTGGAACTTCTAAGAGTAATCAATCCAAAAGTCATTATTATTGGGGTACAGGAAAAATACTTAGGAAATGAAGACGAATTTATTCAGATAGTTAAAAAGCAAAGTTCCCTGCAGGACATGTAAAATGTAGAGGTGAAGTTTATTAAAAAGTTTGTACCGAAGAATAAGAAATGCCACAATGTTATTTTGGAGATGTCTCCGAACGCCTTCCAAGGCCTTTTAAAAAATAAGAGGTTTTTTATCGGGTGGGATAATTGTCCTGTATATGAATACATAGGTGTGTTGCGATGCTATAAATGCTGGAAATATGGACACAAAGCAGAAAGTTGTCAACAGGAAAATATTGTGTGCCCAATGTGCAACCAAAACCATAAAAGTGAGCAATGCACTTCGAATGTAAAAGAGTGTACAAATTGTAAATATGCACACGACATTTTAAAAATTCCGGGCATCGACTATAAACACAGTGTATTCGACAAAAGCTGCATAAGTTTCCAAAGGGTGCAAGGGAGAGTAAAGGCTAGAACGCAGTATACATAGCAACGAAAGACAAATCACACAACTCATCAGGCTAGAAATATTCTATTGTTGCACATAAATGCACAGGGTTTGTTGTCACACCTCGTAGAAATCGGCAATCTGTTGCAGGATGTTAAGCCAGAATTTGCTTGTGTTAGTGAGACGCATGTAACTGTGGATATACAAAATGGTGAGTTGCAAATTGAGGGATATACGGCTGTGGTTTGCTGCTCAAATAGTAGACATACTGGAGGAACCGTTATTTACGTTAGAAAAAGTGTTAAATTCTCCGTTATTAAAAATGAGAGTGTGGACTATGGTTATTGGTCTACGTGGCTAAAAGCCAAGTTTGGACTAGAGAGTTTGGTGGTAGGAGCCATTTACAAGGTCGCCTAACGGGAGTTGCAGAGATTTTCTTCAGTTTTTAATCTACTGAACTTGAAGTTTTTTGATCTACTGAAAGCTGACAGTAATTCTGTTAGTTTGAAAAGGATTATTCAGGCAGCTGGTTTCAAGCAGTTAGTCGATAAACCTACGAGGCTAACCAACGTTACTTCTAGTATGATAGATCATATAATCACCAATGAATTTGGATGCACTGAGACTCAACGAATATATCCGGCAGTTTCTGATCACGAAATTATTGGCACTACAGTATCACTGAGCGAATTGGTCACCAAAGGGGACATTATATACAGGCGAAATCTCAATGAGGATACAATCTCAATGTTAATCCAGGAGTTAGTTGGTGCAAACTGGAATTATGCTTCCACTGACGTTGATGTCATATATAAGGACTTTATGAACATTATTCAAACGGCAGTTAACAAAATAGCACCTCAACCAGCCGTTCTGGCTAGAAAGTATCCATCGATTGATGATCGTGATAGAGCCTACAAAAAATTTGAAATCACCAGATGCAACAATGATTGGGAAAGTTACAAAAAACTACGTAACAAAGTTACCAGCACGATAAGAGCCGAAAAGAAGAAATACTATGATAGAAGCATTGATAAGTGCAAAGGTGATAGCAAAAAAATGTGGAGGACCTTGAAAGAGTTGTTGGGGAACAAACAACAGAATATAGATATTTCTGACTTGCAGTTTGACCTTCATGCTGGACCGCCCGAAGATAAATTTAATGTCTTTTACAAAGATAGTATTCGTGAAATTTCAAGCACTATAGAAAAGAAAGATTGGGACCGCTACAATACAAATTTTCTTCTTTTGCAAAGATAAGTTTAACCGATCTAAAACAAATTATAATGGAGCTAAAGAAGAAAAGCACCAGCGATGAGTTCTTTAATATTGGGATGCTAAAAGACTTATTTTGTGTTGTTGGATATGCTCTGTTGTACCTTGTAAATATGTCACTGAGTTCAGGGCGGGTTCCGCTTGAGCTAAAGATTAGTATGATTGTACCAGTGCCTAAGGTTCTCAAGCCGGTGCATCCAATGGATTTCAGGACCTGTAGTCGATAAAGTTATTGAGACAGTTGTGTGTCGTCAGTTAAAGCAGCATTTTGAGTCAAATAATTTGTTGTTTTTGGGACAATCGGGTTTTAGATCTAATCATTCCTGCGAATCGGCATTGCAGTATGTGTGTGCTGAGTGGAGAAAGGAAATTTCACAGGGTAATGTAATAGTTAGCGTTTTCGTGGACCTCCAACGTGCTTTCGAAACCGTTGACCGGGGCATTCTGCTGGAAAAACTTAATAATTATGGTATAACGAATTCTGCCTTTGCGTGGATTACGGATTATTTACAAAACAGGTACCATAAAACCAAAGTGCAAAACAAGGTATCAAGAAAAACCAGAAGTAAACATGGTGTTCCACAAGGCAGCGTCTTAGGGCCCTTGTTGTTTATTATTTATGTAAACGATTTGCATTTGGTTTTGAGAAAATCATTTGTTAATTTGTTCGCAGATGATACTCTTATTTGCATGGCAGGAAAACAAGTCAAAGATTTGGTAGATAGCTTAAATGGGGAACTTGATGTATTATATGATTGGTTATGTAAAAACAGATTAAAGTTAAATGTAGGGAAAACTAAATGTATGATACTTGGGTCGAGAGGTAACTGTCAGAAATACACTAACTTAGGTGTAAATTTGTTAATAAATGGTTCTCTAATACAGATGGTGTCGGAAATGAAATACTTGGGTGTTGCATTGGATCCACAATTGAATTTTTCTATCCAAGTGGATTACTTATGTAAAAAGTTAGGGAAGAAAATAGGTTTTTTTCGGAGGCTATCACAACATCTATCACCATGGGCAAAAATGCTGGTATTTAATACAGTAATTTTCCCACACTTTAACTATTGTTGTTCACTGTTAATATCATGCACCCAAGAGGATATTGGAAGGCTTCAAAATCTTCAAAATAAGGCAATGCGAGTGATCTTAAATTGTGATAGGTACCAACCCATTAATAATATGTTACAAACTTTACAATGGTTAAATGTTAGGCAGCTTGTCGCTAAGGCAAACATTCATATTATTTATAAGATTGAGCACCACTGTTATCCGAGCTATTTCAACAGTTATTTGGAACGAAGAACTGAGTTAATTGACTATAATATTCGATCGAGGCTTAACTTTCATATTCCATTGGTTAGGACCAGTGCATTACAAAAGTCGTTGTTTTATGATGGTATTCGTTTATATAATTCGTTACCAGAGGATATAAAACAGATTAATAGTTTTTCAAAATAGGATTAAAAAATTTATGTTAAAAGAGGGTTTTTGCCTTTCAAAATTTGCTATAAATTGTTCTATGTAGTAAAATAGAATCAGTAACTAACATTTTAAGTTGTATGATGTTATGTATATGTACTAGCAATATTGCTAAATAAAGAGCTATTCTATGCTATTCTATTCTATTAACCAGGCTCCACAAAGAAGCGATATCTCGCCACCTGCAGACATCCTCTAGCTGTTTCAAGCTTTTTCATAAATGTCCCTAGAGTGGTTGTTATTTCCTTGGGATGACTAGATGCTTCCAATAGCCAGCCATTCCACCACTGGGCGGCTAGCTCCTTGACAATCTATCTTTTTGAATAAGTCAAAGGAAGTGTTATCAAAAGCTCCCTCAACGTCGAGAAAAACTCCTAGCAGGGCCTCCTTGTTGGATTCTTTAAGTGAAGTCATGTCACCATAGCACATCAGGTATCACAGTGTAACAATTTTGTATTCACATAAATACTGTAGGTACGTATTATACAGTATAACAAATTATGTATTGAAAAATACTTAGCACCTGTACTATCTAAATCAACTGCAAGAACATTCAATAATCACTGCTGACGTAATCGTTTAAAAACAAACCCTCCTCCTCCATTACCATTTACCCTCCACTCGAAAATTTCCGTCCATCACGTCGTAACTTACGCGATCGTCATTTTTCATTAAGAAATTCACTTAGATTAAGTTTTCCTTTTCATTAATGGTTGAGCGAGCACAGACTCGCGTCCTTTCAAAAAGAGAGAGCGTCATGAGACGAGTTCCCGTGGGGGCGGGGGGGGGGGGGGGGCGGCTGGGGGATGGAAGTCGTCGGCGGCGGCGGCGGTATTGAAAAGCAAGCT
The DNA here is from genome assembly GCA_951812265.1 of Taphrorychus bicolor. Classification (NCBI taxonomy): domain Eukaryota; kingdom Metazoa; phylum Arthropoda; class Insecta; order Coleoptera; family Curculionidae; genus Taphrorychus; species Taphrorychus bicolor. Next base: position 8,560,852 of record OX638300.1, read on the forward strand.
TTCGAATGTTGTCATGCCAACCTGGAGAATCATTGTGGAAAGAGCGAGGCGCTCCTTGTTTCACCCCGATGCACTCCTTAAGGAATAATCGGCAGACGAGAACTGGATGCACCGATCGACAAGCGCCAGGGACGGCTTCGCGGACGATATTTGATGAGCTTGCGGTAGGCGTCAGCTAATCGGGGGGATTTTGTCGCTCGGTCCGTTCCTGAGGAAACTCGATTTTCCTCGTTGACAGCTCCAGCTAGAAAGTCGTCTCCCGTGCGGCGGACTAATTGGAAACTGGGTTTATAACACCTTCACGACTGGCGAGTTATAATTAATTTAGGATTTGCTCCGTGGCTGTGCATTTAGCTGTGAAGGCTCGGATTTCGAGAGTCTGTTGACGATTTTTCTATAACGATCGATAGCAAACACGTTCCTTCTTACTATGCTAGTTATGTCGTAAAATGATTTCAGAAGACAATAGAAAATTATCAATTCAATTTTACAAAGAATATTAATGAAAAGTCACGCAAAATGTAGAAGCAACGTTGTCTTCAGAATTCTGACAATAAAGATCTCTTACCTCACTTGTTACGGTCAAATAAATTTCCATCGAATCAACCCTTCAAAGCTTTGGTGCATTTGGAAGAATAATAAGGCGAAACTCAAGAAAAAAAATCCAATAACCTTGTTCACACTCGGTCAATCGATTACACCGAATAATATATATCGGGCCCTTCCTTTCGAGTACCCTCCACACTCCATTGGTCTTCCCCACACAAATATGATTTATCAAGCGAACCGAATCGCGTTTGCCGCCCCGCTGCCCGCCCAAAAATTTAGGTAAAGAGGAAAACGACTTACCACTGTTGGACGAAACCTGGAACCGTCACATTGGAAACAAGGTGTGGTGCTCAATAAAAAGGACAAAAATAAAACATTTTCCCAAAATTACCGGCCGATTACAATAATGTGAGGTAAATTTGTAGAGAAGGTTGACTCACAGATGAACGTACAGATGTGTGTACATGTATTGCAGCTTCTGAAGATCATAGAAAGAGCAACGAAGGGCATTTACAGTTTTGCTAAACGTAGAGAACGCATTTCGACAGAGTTTAGCACGATTCTGGGCCAACTTTACTAATAATTATCGATAATTATCTCACAGCCCGTATAAATCCGTTTTATCCAAACACAAGGTGAAAATTCTTGTACAAAGAAAACCGCAACAAGCATTATACGACCTCCAGGAGGAGCTAGTCACTTAGATGATTGAAGTTAGTTCAACTAAATGCCAAGTCCTGATAGATAGATGTCGCGATGACATGCCAGTAAAATCTAGACACACTTAGTTATCTAGGCCTAGAACTAGACTGTAGATAGACTTTGATAGATAGTTGACTGCTAACTCCTTAGATATGGATCAGGATCAGGTGGGGAGAAACTTCTGACGAGATCTATCATGTATCTCCGAATGGCATGATAGTATGTACCCCAATGACGGTTGATAACGCAGATACTCGTAATAAAGGCACTCGGCAAACAATGTGCTACTTCATGAGGGTTAATCCTAACAAGTCATTCAGAAAGAAAGAAGTACATTCAGATGACCCTACTACGGAACTTAGCCAGCTACGAACCAGATTCCGAAATTATGTTTTACGTCGCGACGAGCGGGTTCTCAGAGAGTTCCACCTTAAAGAAAGAACCCAGTGGCCCGCACCCCTACCTAATCTACACCACTACCTAGTGTACGAGCCACCGGGTGCCTTACCGAGATTTTTTTGCCCCGGGGCCGGCCCTCACAAACCAAAAAAAAGCGAACCGAATCGCATTTGCTGCACTTGTTACCCTCCCAAAAATTGAACTAAAAGAAAAACGACTTACCACTGTTGGACTTTACGTCATCGGATCTATGAAGATCGGGTTTCGTAGCCAGCATGGTGAGCGGGTGTTGTGCTGATAATGCTCCCGACATCCCCAGAATATTGGCAGCCGAACTAGGCGGAGCACCCGCCAAGCTAGGATGGGGCATCATGGGGATGGGGGGAGCTGCGTGAGCTGGTAACTGGGCGTGCATCTGTTGTAATAACCTGGGTAAGTCCGGCCTCTGTTGCTGAAACAACCACATATTTTAAAACTCGCGTCCCTCATCGATGTATAGACTCACACAATAAGTACATTTTTAAGTTTTTTTTGAGCTACTACGTTATTTCGTTTTACTACAAACAACATATTTGAAAACTCATTACCTTCATCGCCCTATAAAGGAAATCAATAAGAATAATTTAATGTTTTTAAACTTAATTAAAATTACTTTCAAAGCAGTGTCGTGTCCAATCTGAACTTATCCAATGAGTGCATTTTAATGTTTTTAATTCTAATTAAAGTTAAACTCTCAAAGTGTCCAGATTAAATGCTATAGAAATCGCACAAGAGGCGCCACTGATTTATATTACTTGCTGAAAATACGTTTCTTTTGGGCGAACACACCGAAAAATAACGAAGATAAATATTGGGAAATAGCTGGAAATAAAATCCCGCTGAACTTGGGAAGTTGAGCGCATCATTTAGCGTCGGAGCCCCCGGACAAAGTGTGCCAAAGAAATCTGTCAGATCGGTCTCGGTTAGGTGGAGCTAAAGCGCCGCTGTTTGTGCCAAGAGCTGAGTTATTGCGTTTCGAGGAAAAAATTATGATGGAGGGACGGTTCTGCACGTTTTTACGATTAAATAATAGGTGCCTGGAAGATTAGCTAAGGTCGTTTTGGAGCTTAAACGAACTGGACGAGCGTGATGTTAAATCCGGATATCCAAACTATTCTTTATATGCTTTTGAAATACGAGTTTGTATAGTGTTGTAACTCATAAAGGAGAAATAGCAGTTTCTAGTACTACCCTCTAAGTTTCAAATCTAGTCTATCTAAGATTGGTTAATACAAATTGAAATTAGTTGATATAGCGAACATTTCCAAATATCTCAGCGTGATCCCCTCCTTTACGGAGCGGAAGGATGATACGGGTAGGGAAGTACGTAGGAGATAAAGATGTTATAATAGTGTGGTAATCTCGCTTGTAAATGTGGGGAATCATTGGAATGACGGGTCTAGTGAAATAGTATATTGTGCAACTAGTGCCGAAAATTGCACTTTTCACACTAGTGTGACGATTTGGACACGAGCCGTAAGCGACTGATACTACTCACAAGAGTGTAAAGAGTGATTTTCGTACGTGTTGCATACTATAGTTTTTCTGCGATTTTGGTTCATAAATGATCATTCGTATTATAAAGTATATGCAAGGCGTGTGCAAAGCAATCAGAAGCGTGTGCAAAGTGGGCTTTGTGCACGCTTCTGTATGGGAGCGTGCGCCATGTGCTCTACTTCGCTGGTAAAAAGGACTTTGCGCACGCCAAACAACTAAATGCAAGCTGCTGAATCTGCCATCGGTTTTCACTCCTTAATATTAACTATTACTATACAATTATTATTTTATATTATATATATATTTTATAGTAATATTACTTATTACTATAAAAATAACTTTAAGCCACTTAATATCTTAAAAGTGGATTAAGATAAAACTTCAGAATCCTTTTCAACTGTCGAAGATCAATCCCAAAAATAAAATATGCCAGAGATTGACAGTGGCTGGGACGCGCAGCAACATTAGAGGTTGGACCTTCGCGGCTTGCGGTCTATCCGGGTGCTGCGGCATGGGACTGTCACGAGTCATTTATTGCTTTGTTTATTTAGAACGCAGTTATTTACGACCTTTTTTATGTGCCTCTTATCAATTATTTTTTCTAAGAATGTTCTAGGCGTTTTTATATTTTTAGGATTTAGTATAAAAGGCGAATAGCGCCTCCGTTAGAGCAGTCTTATTTAATCGAGCTATAGGTAAGCTAAAGTTCTAAACGATAATAGAAGGGTATAAAGTGTTAAATAGTGAGTTATTTAGTAGTCGAATTGTACTTGTGTGTATATGTGGGATAAATAAATAGTGTTTTCATGTTAAATCGTTACACTGGAACTATTGAACAATGAGTTCGCAACAATAACAATTCTATATGGTAGGATTTTGGCATGAGAACAAGATCATTGACTACTGTTAAAGCAATTGGAAGAAAAGCTTCTCGCCATAAAGGAGAAACCACTTAAACAATTATATATCAAGAACTTTTTGAACTTACTACCCAAGGGCATTCCTTTTGTAGTTACATTTACCAGATACCTAACCAAAATGCCCTAAATAGCCCAAAAAGGTTCAGATGCCATTTTGAACAAACAATATTGTTGACTAAGTGACCAGATATCAACAAGAATATTGCTAGCCACAATAAGCAATTTCATAGAGTCCATGCCAATAATCTTCTCTTCTTTGTCAATCTCTGTCTGTCCACTTCTGGTTGTAAGTATCTCCTAAATGTTTCCATCTTTCTCTGTCCTTCGCCAATAGCATCCACTGTTTGCCTGTCACTGTCCTTATATCATCCACCCATAATTTTTGAGATCTTTTCATGCTTTTTGTTATCTCCCTTAGTCTTCATTCCATCTGGATATGTGACCTTGTCCTGCCATGTCCCTGATTTTTGTTTTACGTCTTATCTCGGTATTTCTAATTTTTTGTATCAGTGATATTCCGAGAATGTTTCGCCCCGTTGCTCTAGGGTTGTTTCCAGATTTTCAGCAGACATTTTGACGAGAGACATGGTCTCCATTCGGTAAGTACATACCGTTAATATGCAGGCGTATCTCAATCCCCTTTGTAGTTTTATGGGGTTCGTTTTTGTCTTGTCGCCAAGTTTTATTTTTCTTTATGATGTTTGTGTATCGTTAACCAATGTTTGGGTTTTCTCAGGATTATAACACTGCTAATATTTCGATGGGTCGAATGCTTTCTGGAAATCTATAAAAACTACATGTAACGTACGTTATGCTCGGTGCAGTTCTCTTATCGTGTTCGTTTGACGTGTCGTACAAAAGTGATTTTTGAATCCAAGCTATTCGACAGGTTTTGGTTGAAGTCGAGTTTATTTGTTCGACGGTTTGTCTCCTTGAATAATAAAATAACTTCGGAGTTGTTGATTTTATCCATTCTTTGTCTTTTAATCGAAGATTGTGATCAAATGCTGAAGAAAACATGCAATATACTTCGTGAACTTCGACTACCTCGTCTTAGAGTTGGATCTTTACAAAAAATTCGAACTAGTGCTAATCAGTGGGAGCTAACTTCTTGTAGGATAAGAAGATATTTGTTCTGAAAGTAAATAAAGCATCACACTCTCTTGGGTCACCTTTTTTTTTAATTAATTGGAGACCTGTGAAACCGTTTCGTAGACCACGATGCTTGCTGGCCAGCATCTTGCAAGTCACGTGCTGAACACCCGATAGGGGCTTATTTTACCTTTCCTTTTACATAAACTCCATCGTCTTTATTTTCGTTTCATAAAACCCTTGAATCTGAAGCTTTCTTTTGCCTACGACCCTTTATCTTCGGGGAAGGTTTTTCCTCATCTTATCAAGAGGCAATCTGTACCTACTCGTATTCAACGGTCACGTTTCGAACTTATCAACTTCCTTGAGGTTAGTAGCAGCCACACTTGACATCATCATCACACATAGTTCATCATAAATCAAACACATCAAGATAAGTATTTCTTAAATAAGCGCACCGGAATGTTTACCTAACACTAAATTAATAACCTTCCACCGAACTTTTAGTTTTCAAAAAGTCTTAAAAAATACAGTTCAGAGTAACCATAAATTCACAGTAGCAAAAATGACCGTTGGGTTAAGCTGAATGCCGAATATCTTAAGTCCCTCCAGAGCGAGGCAAGTCTGATGTCTCTTTTCTGCGATAATATCTTCTCTTTATCTCTAGCTATCACTTTGAAGGTAATTCCCACTTATATTTTTATCGTCTATATTTTTTGCAGTTTTTCTTTATTTTGCACTATTAACATATGTTCTGATTTCTTAACACTTGGCTTCCTAAAAAATTATGCATAAACTGTTTACTTCCCATAAGTGCTCATATGAAAATTTTCTCTCCCCCTTCTCTGACCTTCTCAAAATGATAATCAACTTCCCGGATTGGTATTACTTAAAGCCGCGTTCGCGAAATTTCCCCGAAGTGTTCTCTCGGAGATTTAAATTTGCAGAAAACCCTCTTATAGGATTATCGGGAGAGTGGAAAGAATCCTTTGTTATTCATGCGGCACCTTCGGCGAGAGATTTATAAAAAGGTGAATAGGAAATTTGCTTTTTCTTTTAAGTTTTCCTTCACTGCGCTCGGCTCGCATTTAAATTTTATTACATTAAAATATGGCCGCTCTAATAGAAGGAGATTTGAAATTTAAATACGCCCTTTACCTGTCACGATGCCCGTGATATTTCATTAAAAGGGCCGACATGCGAAATTAAACTGCGGTGAATCGTATACCGAAAAATTATGAAGAAAACTTTTTTTTGGTCCTTCGACCCAGTGTTCATGGTTAGCAATCAGGATTATTTCGCTCCGAAGAGTAACAATTGCGGATGAAAACCAATCGTTGGAAATTGCCAGTCCGCAATATGCCGTCGCGGACGTACAAAATAAACAGCGTTTCATGCGAAATGTAGTTTGCGGGATTCGGAAATTAACATCGAGTAAATTAAATTTATACCCCGCGGTAATTAACGGACTCTACCGAAGTTTACAAACACGGTCGGATTGCGACCCGTGCTTAGTTATCCCTATTAGGGTTTGGTTTTGGCCACTACAGTTTGAAGCTGTTTCGGTCTGTTCGTGGCTCCCTCGATAGACGAAATTAAACATTTTCTCATGTTATGCATTTGTATTAAGCACTTAAAACCATGCTATTCGAATACGTCAAAAAGAAGCTATTTAAGATACGAATAAAATATGTACAGTAATTCGCCGTCGAAGAAAGAACGTTTGCATAGTACAACATTATTCCGAATAATTTACTTTTATTCCCCATTTCAGAATTCCATATTCCCGTTTTAAAGCCGAAGAAGCGTGGAAAACGTACTGGAATTGAAATGTGCTGAAAAATGAGGAAAACGTGTTTCCCACGCCTCGAGTGCAGATGTTTCTTCACCGCTTACCTACGCATATTAAATTCATCACACTTTTTTTCACCCGGAACACAGAAAAAAAAAAGTTTTTCATATTTCTCGTCAATTCAAGGCGGAGAGAGCAATTTAGTAAAATAAATCTCGAAACAAGCGGCACTTGAGTCCGACGCTACACGACCCGATCGGACAATCGGCTGAAAACTCGTTTAAAGGGTCGTCGAAAAACGAGCAAAAACTCGATTTTTAATTTAGCGTTCGATTTTCCGCGGCCGCCCTGCCCGGAAACAAAGGGCGCCCGGATTAGTCCGGAATTTAAAAAGCGCTCCGCTCCGAGACCGGGATAATCCAATTAGTATGCAGTATGGCTGGGCTACGGACCTGAGATGATGACGGCCATGCATCTATGTGATAGAGGCTCTAGCTTGCGAATTTCGTTTTTCCATCAGTTTCAAGTTTTTAATGGTCCCGCACAAAAAAAAAATGTTCTGAGATTGTTGAGTTCAAGTTGCACTTTTTGCATTATGCAGAGTGTGAAAAGACACGGAGGAGTAATTGGAAAAATCTATCTTTATCAGATTATTTTTGACAACAAAAAATATGTCTTAAAGGTTTCAAAGGTGAAGGTTAGTTATGCAGCTTTCCTTTAGAGTCAATACATTCGGCCATCTTGGCTAGACTAGTTTTTAACGTCTAGAAAACAGTTCCTCTATAGCCTTGAGAATGCTTCTTCAAGTAACTACCAACTGAAATTAGTTTTCCTCTTCCTAATAAGTGTTCCTAGCAGTGGTTTTATGTAATAGCTAGGGCCCCGAGGACAATGGTAACTCAATCTGACCCTGATTAGAATTAATTATATAATGAACTGCTTAATTGATTGAAGGTTGTTTGGATTTGTCTAAACTGGTATATATTATAAGACTGTGAAGGCTTTCAGGCTAACTTAGAACGGAAAATAAAGCATCTGGAAAGAGCCTTTGGTTGGAATGGATACATCAAGCACGAGTTCGATAGAGTCGTCCGTCCAACGAATGTAGAACGCCAAAAAGAAACAATGGGAGAAGATGAAGAAAAGCGCGGATGGACTAGTCGACCATACATCCACAAAGTAACGGACAGGATCGGCAGGCGCAATGTTAAAACTGTCTTTAAACTCACTCGTACAATACAAGATAACTTGAGATCGGCCAAAGACCGCACAGCGTTTCTATCCGAGACTAACGAGAGAGGCCATTGAGATCTTTAAACACGACAACAATTTTAACTGGAAGGAAGAACTTACGTTTCTAGATGCAGAGTGGCAGCGAGTTCTACGACATACTTCAAGTGCGCCGAAGCCCCGCGCTACCACTACCCCCACCCCAGTCCCTCCACTGCCGCGCCACGGCGGAGAAATAAATACCATTGGAGCTCACCACAGTTGAATCAGTCAACGTAGCCCATTGTCTCATCGTCATTGATAATGTCTGCAGCTGTAGAGGAAACGTCAGGAAGAAGTTCCATTGGACCACCGCTTCAAAGCCCGAAAAACACTTTAGCTTGCATATATTGTTTAAATTCCTTTGATAGACAGATAGACTGGATTTAGGTTTGAAGTTCCGTTCAGTTTGTCGTATTGCTCGTTGTGCCTCGAAACATTTGCTTTATTACTCTTTATGCGTCAAAATATTAATATAAACTAAATCAAAATCACTATGATCTTTACCACAGATTACTAAGAAATACTAAACAGCAAAGAACTTGTGAAAAACGCGAAAAATACACCAGTCTTAAGTAGCGTCCCAAGACGAAACACAATTGCATCTTTCATAATCTGAATCATCTGTAGATCTGATCTTCAGTAGGCAGTTTTCAGGCGGAAGAACAAAGATTTCATAATATTCAGGTGGATCTGTACGAAATACTTGCTAACATACGTTGATAGATTCGCATGATTGCCAGAACCAGTTCTCTTAGAAAGCAACTTCGAGATCTGTTGCAGTTGGAATACCTGAAAGGTTTACAACAGTTTGAAGCAAACAATTAATTCGAGTCCGACCTAAGTGTGTTAACAAAATTACTTGAAATTACACACTTGAAGACAACTGGATGGCATCCAGTTGCTTAATGGCTTAGTGGAAAGATTCCATAGACACAAGAGCTAGTTTACATTACGCTTACCAGGAGAATTTGTTCAAGTAACCCTGGAGTTGTACCTGAAGAAGCAGTCTCACAATAAATCAAACCCATCATCATCCGTATCCGATTTTACAGAAGTGCATAAATTGAAACCAGCATCGAACCATGATAACAACAGAAACATTTCCATATACAAAGGCTTGCTAAAATAACTTTTGGATGGTAACACATGACGCATAATGTTTGCAGTCATTTTTATAACAGACTATATAGGTCTTAAACGAAGCGTCCATCCAACCTTTTCATCTTCAGCTCACTTCCACAAGTCGGCTACTATAGCCACAACAAGCATTTGCCAGCACAGAAACAAAAACATCTCTACAGTCTTTCTTGAACCCCTGTCCAGTACTCGCTTTGCCTGGTATTGAGTACTTTGCCAGTACTCAATACACATTCTCTTAGCATGAGAAGAATCTCTTTAATTCGCCTTTTTACCAATGGAAAATTCCCAATTTCGGCATTTTAGAGCCAGTCACCCTCATGGAAACAATAATTCGATTTGTTTTAGGCAAATTTAAGTAAAACTTGTTAATGGAAAAAACAATATTTAGCCCTCTTCAGCACACAATTCCGATAGATGCGAGGGGTCAGCATCGGAGGTCAAGACGGACGTATCATCCGCATAACATGTTAAATGAACATTGCGAGTGCCTTTGGTAATTTTATTGATGCTGATTAAAAATAAGATCCCAGATGGAAATCCTCCCCCCCCCCCCTTCGTCAGTGAACGGCTTGTGGCATAGACAATGCTTACAAACTGCGATTTGCCTATCAAAATTAACATTGGCATAACGAGGCAGTTTTAAAATGAAAAGTTCTACACTAAATCAGTCGAATCTCCTGCTTAAACAAGAAAAACCCATGACACTCTCCAATATCGCCATTCTCCAAGATATCTTCATAAAAATCATAAATGATAGCATTCGTCGATATTCCAGAGAAAAATAAATGCTGACAATCATTTATGATCTTATATTTGTCCATAAAGGATTTCAAATATCTTAGAGGATAACAACGCAATAATCACCCGTCTATAGTTGCCTGGAGAACTTGAATGGCCTTTTTTGAAAAGTGAAACCATTTTTTCATTCTTTAATTTCGATGAAAAACCCCCATAGGACACCCTCCAATACAACCCTTCTTCAAAATGTTTTCATAAAAATCCTGAATGGTAGCAGTCATCGATCTTTCAGGCAAAAATTTATGTTGCAATTATTTATGATGTTTGTATATTTCTCCAGAAAATATTTCAATTTTGATCAAGTTTCCAACCGATTGTCCGATCTGCTTCATGTTTAAGATCAATTCATGATCTTAAATTTTTGCAGAAAGGACTTCAGATATCTTATAGAGAATCAAGGGATAATAACCACCCGTCTATAGTTGTGTGGAGACTTTATGTCTTCAATCAGGGTCGAAAGTTATTAATCTGTATTGTTGCTTAACAAGGACCGAATCTCACACATTTGACAAAGTCAAATTTCTTACTTTTCTTTATCAAAAATGGGGGACATTCGTTACCTATTTAATTGTTAAAAGGAAATTTATTCCCCCATTTCTAGGTAAAGTTAAAATACAGACTAATAAATTGCGCTAATCAGATAGTAAGACAAAGCATTTTTATAGTAAATTATATAAAAAAGAGAGAACTTAAAAAAAAATCTGATTTTTTTTTCTTAAAATAGCAGTAGTAAGAGTTTCCTCCCTACTCGCTTGTTTTCACTTCTACTGGTTCTTTAAGAGTCATTACGGGATTCAAAATAAAAAAAAAATACAAAAAATGGATATTCATATTTTTCGTTCCAAGTTTTCTAGGCCTGAAAATGCGCCTTGTCCAGTGGGAGAGATCCTGTATGTATCACATATACAGTATGTCCAAGATAAGGCTGCACTGGCAGGAACAAAGACAAGCAACTGTCAGACTGTCAAGACCGACACTGTACCACCGCTGCACAGCGTAAACAGTATGGTGTACAGCGACGAGGATAAGGCGGAAGCATATGGCCAAACACTCGAACGAGAGTGAAGGCTAAATGATCACCCTGAGGCCATCCGGCACCTGAGGAGCGAGGACCCCAGGGGTCAGCAGAACCCGATAGAGACGGTTACCCCCGGGGAAGTCAGGGAGATCCTGAAGACTCTTGTGGAACGAAAGGCTCCCGAGCACTCTCCAATAATGTTGCTGAAAAACCTGACTAGAAAGCTGAGGTTGCGGCACTTTCCATCGGAGGTGGAAACAGGGAGTGGTGATAATGCTGAACAAGCAGGGCGAGAATAAGACAATTCCACAAAAGTACCGGCCCGTCACATTACTGTGTGGGGCTGGGAAGGTTGTGGAGCGTACTATTCTGCGGAGACTTCAAGACGACTGAATGCGCCTAAAGGTGGTGTCCGTCGAACAATATGGTTTTCGGGAGCTGCATTCCGCAGAATTGCATGTCCTGAAAACCATGGAGATCGTCGAGAAAGGCTGGAGCTCCAGACTAACCTCTGGGTTAGTCCTGCTCCAAGTGCAGCATTTGTTCGATAGGGTCTGGTACGAAGACCTGATCTACAAGCTGAGTAACTTAGATTTGTCGGCAAACATTTTGCCAACTTATCGTCAGTTACCTCACAGGACAGTCGTTGTAAGGGTCGGATTCTCCGTGTCGGCGCCCAGAGCGCTAGAGGGCAGTGCACTCCAAGGGTCGGTATTGTTGCCGCATCTGTACAGGAGCGATATTCCTAGAACACCAAGGACTACTCTCGCATTCTATGCTGACGACACGGCTCTTTTATCCAAACACCGGAGAAAAGATGTTGTGCGGCAGAGTCTGCAGCTAGCTTTAGACGACCTCCAGGAGTTATTGGTACGTTGGAGGATTAAGATTAATCCAACCAAGGGGCAATCCTGACAGGTAGACGTCGCGATGCCATCCGGGATCAACTTGTAATCGATGCCTCAGCTATTTATTCGGGGGTAACCTTGGATAAAGAGCTGTCTTGGAGCCCCCATGTCAGGGTCGCCACTGCCAAAGCTAGGGAGGCTATGGCCTCACTACACCCCCTCCCCCCCTGCTCAACCAAAGAAGTCATCTGCCGTTGAAACCGAACATATGGATCGACCACAAAGGCGGCGGTGGTTAGGTACATTAGTGTCGAAAAAATTCGTGCTAATCTGCGATGCAAACAGTGCGCGACTTCATGAGAGTCAAAGCTGAGAAAATCTTCCAACCCGCGGAAGCACATTCAGACGACCTGCTGCAGGATATGATTCAATACGAGCCGTCGCACGTTTTTGCTGTTGGAGGCTGTAAGATATGTTGAAAACAGGGAAAAGCGTAAAATCATAGAAAAAATCCATTTTTTTTCTCTAAGAGACTGGTAGAAATTCAGGTTTGAAATTAGTTAACTCTAAGTCAACAGTCTCAAGTTTATTATGTAGTAGTTGTACGGCTACATGTTTCGCCTCATCAGGCCACAATCACAACACACGTCAAAATAGGTAAAAATTCTAAAACACGGTCACATATTACAAACTGGCTAGAAGACATGTAGCCGTACAACTACATGTAGCCGTAACTACAACATAATAAACTTGAGACTGTTGACTTAGAGTTAACTAATTTCAAACCTGAGGGAAGAGAGTGTTCCAGAGAAGACTGCCGACAGCAGGCCGGGGACTTATAGGCAACTGGGCCCGGAATCCCCAGGCAAAAAACGAGATTTGTTAGTGGGCAAGAATCCCATACTACCGGACGGCAGATCATGATTTTTATGAAGACATTTTGGAGAAGGCTGATATTGGAGGGTGTCGTATGTGGTTTTTTTGTAGTTAAGCAGATCGGACAATCGGTTTGAAACTTGATCAAAATTGAAATATTTTCTGGAGAAATATACAAGCATCATAAATAATTGTCAACATAAATTTTTGCCTGAAAGATAGACGACGTTTCACCTTTCAAAAAAGGCCATTGAAGTTCTCCAGGCAACTATAAACCGGTGATTAATGCGTTGTTATCTTCTAAGATATTTGAAATCCTTTATGGACAAATATAAGATCAGAAATGATTGTCAGCATCTATTTTTTGTCTGGAAGGTCGACGGATGCTACCATCTATGACTTCTTTTATGAAGATATCTTGGAAAAGGGTGATATTGGAGAGTGTCATGGGTTTTTCTTGTTTAAGCAGGGGATTCGACTGATTTAGTGTAGAACTTTTCACTTTAAAACTGCTTCGTTATGCCAATGTTAAATTTGATAGGCAAATCGCAGCTTGTATGCATTGTCCATGCCACAAGCAGGGGGGGGGGGTGGGGATTTCCACCTTGGATCTTATTTTTAATCAGCATCAATAAAATTACCAAAGTCACTCGCAATGTTCATTTAACATGTTATGCGGATGATACGTCCGTCTTGACCTCCGATGCTGACCCCTCGCATCTATCGGAATTGTGTGCTGAAGTGGGCTAAATATTGATTTTTCCATTAACAAGTTTTACTTTAATTTGCGTAAAACAAATCGGATTATTGTTTCCATGAGGGTGACTGGCTCTAAAATGCCGAAACCCCAAATATAAAATTGTTGGGAATTTTCCAGTGGTAAAAAGGCGAATTAAAGAGATTCTTCTCATGCTAAGAGAAGGTGTATGGATTGCAGCGGAGAGCTGTCAAAGTGAGTACTGGACAGGAGTACAAGAAAGACTATAGAGATGTTTTCCTTTTCGGTGCTGGATATGCTTGTTGTGGCTATATAATAGCCGACTTGTGGAAGTAAGATGAAGCACATTCAGAAGACCTGCTGCAGGATATGATTCAATACGAGCCGTTATGCGTTTTTGCTATTGGAGGCTATAAGATATGTTGAAAACAGGGAAGAGAGTGTTCCAGAGAACTTATAGGCAACCGGGCCCGGATCTCCAGGCAAAAAACGAGATTTGTTAGTGGGCAAGAATCCCATACTACCGGCTATCCGGCGTCTTGTCGAGAAGATTTTTTGCTCCAGGGGTTGCCCCCCCCCCCAAAAAAAAAGGCTGCACTGCATGGGGATCTTCAAAACTATAAGCGATACAAAGGCGGTTAAATTAGAAGAAAGTTGGACTATAGGAAAACATGTTACATGAGTTTTTTGCTTTTGTTTTTTAGATGTCTCAAAAAGAGTAGTTTTATAGATTAGTGTTTTTATTATTATTTCTTTTTTTAGTTATTTTAAACAATATCCAAAAACGAAGAACACTTTCTCATTGCAATTTACAAGACGGCGATTGTCAATTTTTGTTCCAACGTTTTGTTATTGAGCGACCATCTTCAACTTTACGTTTTCATATGGTACTGTAAATTAGGAACTAATCACAGGTTCTTGTTTTCTGACATAAGCTTACAAGAAAATTCAGAAAGGTTAAATTCGAAAACAATTCCCAAACAAAACTCCAGAATTAGGAAAATAATGGTGGCAATATGGAAGATAATGGGTTTTACTTGTATAGTGACAGTGATTTTCCTGAGACTGGTTTAGAAATAACACTTAATTTGTTGTAGAAATAAAGGTAAAAGAATCACCACCTTCTAACAAAACAATTATGGTCTGGTAACAAGATGTGAGTTTTATCATAAAATGACAATGCAATGCTTCCTCTTCAATAAAAATATTGCCTCATTTGAGAAGCTTAATGTGTTTTATTGAAGAGTTAAAATGAATATTTTCTGCGATCAACAGATGCACTTGTTGTAGTTGGCTCTTGGACTAGAGATAGATACGATTAGAAGCTTAAGAGAAAATATTTCTTATAATTTTTCCGCTGCCAATAACACTTACTCACAAGCAATAAACCTAAAATACCGCTCTAATAAAAATAACCGTTTTGAAAACTAATTATTGTAAGACCTATATAGAAAACTGTTTGCCATATTCGTTATGCCCTCTTAACCTTCAATTATTGCTCACACTTTAGTCATATCCTAGAGAAGGATGGAAAAGTGACAAAAAAAAACATCGTCATCGTACAATCCTAAAACAACAAGGATCCGTTGATTAGCGCAGAGGCGCTAAATGAATAATGCCTTTAGCTAACACCAAAGACAAACAACTTTGTTTAAATATGGTAGTAATACTGTTAGGCGCTGTATATTTTAGCGGAATTATTCGAGATGGGGCCTCAAAGCCAGACCGCTAATTGTCTTAATTTGTTAAATTCACTCCGGAGTTTCTCGACGCAGCGGCAGCGGCAACGGGGCAAACAGAACTCTGTATTATGTGTGGGCCCCAAAATGGGTGTTTAGCGCGTACTTGTTGTTTTAGGGGACCCGATTTGAACGAATAAATTAACGTTATTTGCTTTCGCCCACCAGTTCAACACGAGCAGAGTCCATAGAGCGATCATCTTAAACAAAAATTGCCTCAATTTGCTGGCTTATCTGGCGAACAAAAGTAGACAGACAAATGTTACGAGTTAATAAAGCCCCGGGGAAGGTCCGCAAATATTTTACAATGGTCTCAAATTTTCTCGACCAATCTCCGCAGTCGGACGGGCAAAACAATTTAGAGCGTGCAGACGGAATACGAAATCACGGCACGGCTTAGTCGGATGAGCCACATAGGAGTGTTTGAGCCCGCCCGGAAAACGTTCACATCCACTTGTTTTATCTGAGCCCCATGGCTCCCATAGGCGTAGCAGCATTGTTTTGGTCCTTCGAGCCGGATCTCTCTTCTCTCGTTCACATGTCGAATTAGAACCTAATACATTGGACATAAAGCTGCGTAAATAGGGGGCAATAAAAGCCAAATACTACGGCCGGAGGCAATAAAAGCGGCGACGTTAAGAGGCCAAACATAAACTTGGCTAATGCCTCCATCCTCTGACCTATTTCGGCTCCGAGTTTCTACTTTATAAGTATTTTACGGTAAACTTGCGAAAGCCATAAAATATTAATATACTTTGCGCCCTCGCGGTGAACCGAATCCCTTGATACTTTCGTCTCTTCTCCACCTAATCAACATTCCAATCACCTCTAGACTTTATCGGGGGAGGGTTCCGACAGGAAAATTAAGTGGATTCGGAAAATTTCTCTCCATATGCTCGGGGAGAAATCTTATTTCGACACTCCAATCGATATGGCCGGGTAATATAGTTCTTTTTGATTGTTACGGGTTATACGGAGGGGTTAGAGGCACATTTACCGAAGTGGTCAGAGGCGTCACACTCGGGAAAAAAAAATGATATATGGGAATCAATTTAAACGTTAGTTAACAATCATGGAAGGATGATGCCCACTTTTACCGGGCGATACGCAGTAGATTCAAGATTTCTTGCAAAAGTATCTTGTTTATGTAGCTTTTTGGGCAACCGTACACTTCCCACTGTCTCACTTGATGTGATCTCACCCTGTAAGTTCAAGCTCTGAGTAACATTAAACGCAAGGTTTTTGACAGATAATCAATGCCACATATATAAAGAGTTTAAACGTCAGGTAAAGATTTGGACAATCTGAATGGTTTGATTGAATAACCTGAACTAACCTGAACAATCTGACCTTGTTTTAGATGACCTCAAAAACTAAAAAAAACTGGTTTGACTTAAATCAGGCTTGAGTGTAATATTTACAAACATTCCAGTGGAGTTTTATTGGAAAGCAAATAGCTACCTAGAATTATCTCCTTTCCTGGGCCACTTTCTTTATGAAATTAGCTTCAAGCCTATATTAAAAGACTTGAGGGAGTTTTGCAGTTTTTCTTGTCTCCGACTGTGGATAACTTTAAGAAAATAAAGAAACCTGCTGTTTAAACCTCGTTTGGAGTTTAAACTAGACTGGTAAAAGCAAGCCCAAGAGCGAAGCAAACACGACAAGACACTGAAGAACTTACCACTTAACCAAAGCGGATGGACGCCATTTCTCTATCAAAATATCTTATTTAGAAAGAGGTCTACATTTTATTGAAATCCATTATAACGTTCTCCAGGTATTACAAAAAAAACACAATTTTTTCCAAGAAATTTGACCCAAATAATTGATAATCCACTGACATGATAAAAAATAAACAAAAAAACGACCACGTAGTACTACAACGCATAAACACATATATATTGTCATGTTGTTAGTGGATTACCAACATTATACGACACAAAGAATTTTTTCTACTGCCTCAAAAATGAATAAATGCGCACTACTAACTACCGTTGAAAATCTCATATTGCAAACAGCGTGCGCTAAGTGCACATTGCGCACGTTCTCATACAGAAGCGTGTGCAAAGTCCACTTTGCGCATGCTTCTGATTGCTTTGCTCACGCCTTGCATATATTTTATAATACGAATGACCATTTATGAAGCAAAATCGCAGTCGTAGAAAAAGTATAGTGAGCAACACGTACGAAAATCACTCTTCACACTCTTGTGACGTTGGATCACTCGCCTACGGGTGGTGTCCAAACCCTCACACTCGTGTGAAAAATACAATTTTCGACTCTAGTTGCACAATATGCTAGTTTAGGTAGAGTCAACATTTTAAACTTGTCGAAAACACGCAATTCTTACTTTGATGTCGCTGTAACGCCTTCTAGCCGTCTCTGTGTCTTTTTTTATAGACGGATTTTCAAATATAGCCGAAGCCGTTTCTTAGTGGCTCACCCAGTACAAATTAAGTGAATGGGGAATATGGTAGAACCATGCAATTTCTTGCATCGAACATCAAGATGATAGGTAATTATTGAAAAGATAATTGCCATTAATTGCGAAATTAAATTTTAAAGTTTACTGTAAACCAACATGGTCGACAACTAAGAATATGAGAGCATAAAATAATATGTAATAGATATTAACTAAAGATGCAACGAATATCCCAAACACAGGATCAAATTGCGACGAATGCTTCTATCAAATATAGCCGAAGCCGTTTCTTAGTGGCTCACCCAGCACAAATTAAGTGAATGGGGAATATGGTAGAACCATGCACATTCCTGCATCGAGCATCAAGATGATAGGTAATTATTGAAAAGATAATTGCCATTAATTGCGAAATTAAATTTTAAAGTTTACTGTGATCCAACATGGCCAACAACTAAGAATATGGGAGTATAACATAATATGTAATAGATTAACTAAAGATGCAACGGATATCTCAAACACAGGATTAAATTGCGGCATTCATTTGTTGAAAAGAAAACGATTTGATCAAACTTTCATTAAGAAAAAGTTTCTGGTTTCCTTGCTATTCATGGACAAAGTTCATGGAAAAATATGTTTTTATAATAACTTTGCGATGGATTCCAATAAAATTTGCTGTGAACTTGTTTCTAGGTAAGATTCATGTTTTGATGGAGAAAGGGCCCCTATCCGCTTTGGGCAAGTGGTAAGTTCTTCAGTATCTTGTCACAACAATTTCCACAACAGAAGGACAGCACTGGTATTCCTATGACTGAGTTTCTAGACCTTGTTAAATTTGTTTTCGATAACAACTACTTCCAACACAACAAAACATTCTTCAGGCAAATCTTCGGATTGGGGATGGGTAATTGCTTGTCGCCAGTGTGTGCAGACCTGGTAATGCAAACTTACAAGAGAAATGCATTGACGGGTTGCCGTTTGAAGTGCCAGTTTTTAAAAGATATGTCGACGACATACTCACTGCTATCCCAATAAATCAAGAACAATTAACAATTGCAACATTCGATGCATATCATAGTAAATTAAATTTTACAATTGAAAAAGAAGTTAATAACAGAATACCCTTTTTGGATACTCTAGTGGTTAAATTGGATGATGGCACAATAGAAACAGATTGGTACCACAGACCTACTTTCTCGGAAAGATTTCTTAATTTTAGCTCAGAGAACCCCATCAATCAAAAGCTCAATATCATAAATTGCTTGAAAAGGAGAGGACTAGATATTTCATCTCCAAATTAAAGTTTCATACATTGATGCCCTATCAAGCAAAATTAAAACAATTTTACAAAGTTATACAACACAAGAAAATAAAAAAATAAAAATTACCGAAAAAAGTCAAAATACAATCAAAACAAAATTTTTGTCGAAGTTAAAAGCAAAAACTGAACAAGAACTTAAATCCAACGAAATTTATAATAGTCCCTGTAGTGATTGTCACAAGTGTTATACAGGTCAGACATCCAGATATCTTAAACAAAGAGTTAAGGAACACCAATATGAAGAAAAAAAATATCTCACTAAAAACAACCCGACCGCTCTGGTGGAACACAAAATTGATACAGGACACAAATTTAATTACGAAAATGTAAGAATACTGGACACTCAACCTAACTATAAAAAAAGACTTATGTCAGAAATGATCAATATACAGAAGCAAAGTAATAGCATTAATAAAAGAACAGATACAGACAATCTGCACACCGCATATTTCAACACAATTAGCAAATTAGAAGTTGAACACTAGCAGAATACTTAATAAAGAATTCTGTTTCAATGTTTTGTATTTTTTTTTTCTTCTTTGGCAATGTAGAACCCTTAAGATCAGCTCAACTCAGTACATAACTTATACATACGTCAAAAAATTTGCAAGAAGACCTCCCACTTGAAAGGAAGTCGATATGCCTATCAATATGTGGGCCCCCATTTTATTTTTTTGTTATTTTGTTGTCCCTCCGGCTGATAACAATTGGTATTTCGTGCTAATTTCGAGAATCGATCGACATCCTAAACCTGTATTGTTAGCGTTGTCTGTCTGTTTGTGTGTGGAATTAACTGTGTAGTCTCAGTATTTTAAACAAAATTTTAAAGTGTTTGTAATTGTCACTCTTCGGTTCTTGCTTGCCTACTCCAGAATATGGTTACTCCAGATTTTGCTGTACTAAAGTGCTGTGTAAATTTAAGAACAAGGAAGACAAAACCGAATTGTAAGTTGAGTAACAATGTTTACTGTTATAGAGCCATTTAGATGCCCCCTTTTTGTAAATTTTTCACATATAATTTCAGCGTCCTGAAGATGCAGAAGTATATCTGCGAAACGTAGACCAATTCAAATAGTTGTCTTCGCCATTTCGTGATCCTGTTCCCGCATAACCCATCAACTACTACGAACAACTACCAAATTTCCACAACTTTTTATTTAGTCATCGGAATTGACCGAGTTTTTTTGCCTGACACCTTGATGTTTTTTCGAAATTTTTTTGCTCTTCTTAAAATCTTATAACATTCACAGTTTTTATGCAAAAAAATATTTTTTGTAATTTTGCTATTTAGTGATGTTTTACAATTTTATACGTCACACAAATTACAAATTTTATAATTTTATGCCAGGTTAAATCAAATTCTACCTGTAATGGATTTTACAGACATTAAACTTAATACCGAATTAAATTAAAAAATTATAAATTGTCTTGCTGCGACCTTCGCATTAGATGTGTGACATTGTTAAAAAGCAAAAGTTCTGAAAATGGTTTTATGGTCTTTAACAGCTTTTAAAAAAATTAAGCAATTGTGAGGACTAACTAAAAAGATCTGCCATTTTTTGTAACAAGTTGGAGCAAAACTCTTGAGTTGGTTTGTTTATGGTGTGCTCTTATTGTCACGCGTTGTTTCTTAAATGTTTGGTTTTTTTTTTGCTTTTTTTTTTAAAGTGCGCGCGGGGCTCCCATAGTTTAGGAAATATCCGAACGCTGTGGGCAAAGTGCTGTAGAAGTTTTGTGGGTTAAGACCACGCGCGCGGAGCGCCCATAGTTTAGGAAATATCCAAACGGTCCTCTGATATAGCGCAAACTGCCGTAAAATTATCAACAAAGAACCTGATGATACCTAAAAGTAACTGAAGTGTCTAAACGTCTGAAATACTTGACTTCATATTCGCAAACTTAACATCTTTTGAAGAATGGTAAAAAACGTGCTAAAATTCATAAAAAGATATAAAATGGTACCACGAGTACCCATATCAAGGTTCTCATTTATGACATATTGTTTGTGATTATAAAACGAATCTACAATTGAAATTTCACTTTTCTAGCTTTGATTCTTCGTAAAAATGTAATATTTGCCAATTTTTGGCTCACCCCATAATATCTAAATCAGAAATCAATGCAGTGTTTAAAATAAGGTAATAAAATTTAGCATTAGCACTTAGCATTATTTTGGACACCGTATACTATTTACAACAGAAATCAACGCTCTATTTATCATAAAACTACTCGAATTAACGCAATAAATTAATTGATATCGATCTATATGCAAAAATCCTAAAATTCCAGGTTGCAACATTTTTTTGGGACACTTTATACTATCTAAAACGTAATGATATGCCCTATTTGTCACAAGACTATTGGAACCAACGAGTAGAATCGACTACTATTGATTTATGTGGGAAAAGTAGTTATTTCTTTGTTAACCATATGGAGCTCTCAAATCGACCCGAAAACCTAATTTTGGGGATCAAAATCGTGCATTTCAGCCTTCAACAGCTTATATCGCGTTTTAATTAAGATTTATCCGAAAAGCTATATGAGGAGCCAAAAAAGTACAATAATTTTAGTGTTTTTTAACAATTTGTGGATAAAATGGCGAAGGAAATGTTCTGCAGTAAATATTACTAATATCTGACAACACCAGACTCCTTGAATAATTAAAATTGCTTTCATTACTAAGTTTTAATAACTCTTTCATCGCCTATATCTAACATTTTATTCTGGCTTGTCTACGTACTAATAATCCACCCTTTCTATGTAAAATACACACTGCTTTTTCTGCATTATTAACATATATTAGCTCCCTGCATCATTTTTTGAGCCACCCTATACTATCTAAAACAGAAATCAACGTCCTATTCATTATAAAACGACTCGAAGTAACAAATAAAATCGATTACTATAGATTTAAATGACACATATAGAAAATTTCATGTTATTAAACATATGGGGGCTCTCAAACCGGCCCAAAAAACTAAATTTTGAGATAAAAATCGTGCATTGCTGCCTTTAACAGCTAATATCTCGTTTCGATCAAGATTTATCAAAAAATGCATAAGGACAGCTAAGGAAGTAGAAGAATAGAGCTACACGTAGAGCCCATTTTCGAAGCTCTGACTAGAACAGTAACCGAGCACGTGTGGCCCAAAAATAAGGTACACATTTTGCACCTTTTTTTAATTTTCTCAAAAACCGTGAAAGCCGAAATTTTCCGCCTATTTTTCTTGGTCTAGGTGTTTAAAGTTTGATCTGTCAAACGAGAAATTTCCGGAGTCGAAAAATGCGATCGCAGCGCACGGTTTACCCGAAGACGGTTGCGTCAATTGCCGGAACTAACGGAAATTTTGCCGAAATTTCAAAAATCTGCATCTTTCGTTTCGAAATTGAATTAAGACCATTTCGCGACGTCCCAGCGAAAAAGTGATTCCGTGGTGCCGAAAAGAAAACATTCCAAGGTATCCCCTGGGATAGAAATCCAGTCGATCGGATGCACGGTCTCGGCACAAATAGGCCTCAAAGTGGCAATTTCAAATGTAAAGTTTAAAAAATCGTCAAAATTTGAAATTGAAAGCTAGGACCTTGATTTTCGGCCAGATCGAGGGCCCATATGTGCGCTACACCCCTGAATTATTTCACATGCAAAAATGTGGAATCTACAGGGTGAAACGTGAAAAAAGTACACCAAAATTAGTAAAAAATGCGGCACGGAAAAACTTTTGTAGCTCACCCGGTATAAGTGCTAGACCAAAGCTAACAACTGTTTTTTTTCTCTCCACGTCTTCTAGTTTCCCATATACAACCGAAGCTGGGCAGCTTCATAGTTTTCGTAGAAATCTCAAAAAACTACCTTACTATTTTGGACACTTTTCCTTAATTGCCTTTGGACATTTTTTGACCACTCTGTATTAAAATGACAGCTTTGGCGGGATAGGATTAAAAGTGGCCAAGGATATGCCCTTTCCCCTGGTACCATCTTTGTTGGGCCAGTCTTCTACCTAAAGGGGCCCAGAAGGCCCAGAAGTTGACCATTACAAAGAAAAATTGAAAAAACCGTCCCAACTTTGCGATTTTTTGTAGATTTTTCTATTTAACTTATTGGAATTAGACTTCAAAATGTATCGTCTACGCATATGAGGAAATCTACCCATGTAAAGCCCTATACCCCACGTAGCCCCGGAGTTACGGTAAAGACGCTAGACTTTTGAGTTTGCCACTGGCCACTGGTCAGCCCCCCCCCCCCCCCCCCCCCGCACCTGCAAACAAATCGACCACATATTTGGAAAGCCCGTTCATTTCTGTACCTAGGCCCATCGAACGAAAATCCCGTCAAATGAGCAGTTTAAAAGTTATAAACGTTAGAACCAAAAAAATACCAAATACCTACAACCAAAAAGGGAGAGTGACCTGCTCGTTATATATCCTCACTTGCGTTCGGACAACAAGACACCCAAGAACTTACCATCTCATCAAGGCGGATGCTACATTTAAATTGTATTTTGACCGGCCGTGAAAGCCTTCAGAGTCTTATAAAACGCTTCTACGGGGAGGATATATCAAAACTGATTCGACAACTGGAGAACTTTCGCCAGAAGAAAGCACAGCTCCTGAGTTCACTGGCATTCCTACTACGATGCCGTGACACCAAGAATATCCCAAACTTTCTGAGGATAAAAGGGACCTTTAGATCTAGTCAAGCGAGTAGGATTTACAACGGGACCGAACAATCACTCCTCCGTGAAAGGATCCATGACACCCCAAGAGATCTTGCATCTAATGATAAAAAAATTTTATTTGTCAATTTAGCACTAGCTAACGGCTTGCAGGAGGAGCGATTGGGAAAAAGTAGATCGTTTGACACATGAATGGAAGATTGCCGAGAACCGACAAAGGAAGACATTTGACGCACTAAGTGCCACCAACAATTCGCCGGACACATTAAACCTCACAATATGAAAAGTCAACGCAAGGTTGTGGTCAATTTAACCGACAAAGAACTGTCAACAGACGAGCTGAACAGATAGGGATGGAGACGTCACGAATTCTACAATGCGCAAAAGCACCAAAAAGCAATCTCAGCTTTGCAGAAAGGAAAGCTGTGAAAGCCTTGAACGAAGACAAGAATATTCTCATTTTACCAGCAGATAAAGGAAACGCAACAGTAGTAATATCAACATCGGATTACGAAGGAAAAATCAGGACATTGTTAGATCCCACCCACCACCTGTTTGCCGGACGGAACCGGAACCGGATGTACCATTGAGACCCATCGTGAGCATCATATAGGAGCCCGACCTACGAAATCGCGAAACATCCTCACAAAACTGCTGCAACCAAAAATAGAAAATACTGACAGTTTTATAAAAAAATTCCATTCATTTCGTCGAAAAATTGCATTCTTTGACTCTTTCTCCAGGAGAAATTCTCCTTAGCTTCGATGTTGTTTCGCTCTTCACGATGGTACCCATTGAGGAAACCATGGGACATATTAACCAGAAATTTTCACAAGATATTGCCAAGTTGCTCCAACACTGCCTAACCGCTACATGGAAGGGAGATTTCTACGAAGAAACTGATGCTGAACTAACCTGAACTTCAAAACTTCCTCTTACACCTCAAGTCTATCGACCCAAAAATTCAATTCATTATGGAGATAGAAAAAGAAAGACGCCTACTGTTTTTGGATGTTTTAGTATCAAGGAGGCCGAACGGGAAGCTTGCGCA
This sequence comes from Taphrorychus bicolor, assembly GCA_951812265.1. Lineage (NCBI taxonomy): Eukaryota > Metazoa > Arthropoda > Insecta > Coleoptera > Curculionidae > Taphrorychus > Taphrorychus bicolor. The sequence goes on from OX638300.1 coordinate 8,585,715, forward strand.
CACCGTTTATAGAAAACCAACACACACTGACCGGTACCTCAATAACGGATCAAATCATCATCCCAAACAGAAAATCCCACCCCACTCCCTCCACTGCAGCACGACAGTGGCGCCACAGTCGAATCAGTCAACGTCGGAAAGCACGGGAGATCCCTTCGTCCATTGCTTCATCGCCTTTGATAATGTCGGCTGCAGCTGTAGGCGAAACGTCAGGAAGAAATTTTATTGGACCACGGCTTCAAAGCCCGAAAAACACTTTCGATTGTATTTTGACCGGCTGTGTAAGCCTTCACAGTCTTATACCCTGTATATAATTTCACATTTAATTTAAAATAGAAAAAATACCTATAAACTAAAAAAAAATATGGTTAGCACGTAGAATTCTAGATTCTTGGACCCTTGTGATTATATGGCTGGTTGTTTTCTTGGGTTCTGGTCCTTTTTTTTTGATTAAATAAGCTACATGGACAATGGTGCTTCTAACTTCGTTGTTTATTTTATAGGCTGACGTTTCGACACAAATTGATGCCTTCATCAGAGTTTTGTACTACAACATACGGAACACTTAATTTAAAGTTATATTTGTACACTAGCAGGAAGGAACAGTATAAAAGGAATAAATGAAAAAAATATATAAAGATTACTACAAGTACAAAATAAGATGCTGAAACGTAAACGTATTGAGAGATGATTAAAGTAAAGAATAAAGTCGGTAACTCAAAGCAAAAGAGCGTCAAAAGTGAAACCTACGATGCATATGGTGATAGGTTGAGAAGGGGTAAAAGGGTAAGAAAGGTAAGAGAAGGAGGAAATGTAAGGGTGACAATGACTTACCACCAAACGATGTACTGTTTTGGTTTGAAGTTTGTTGCAGTTTTTTTTTATGTACTGTTACGTTTGAAAGTCGAGAATTAAATTTTTAATGAAAATTTTGAAATAACAAATTTTGCATTATTGCTTTGTACATGCTGCTCGCCGTGTCGAAAAAATATGTCTGGAAAAGCTTAGGTTAGGAGATACATGTAAGTTTAAATTGTAAATAACATTTTTTCAATTATTTCAATAACGATTAATATTCCAAAATTGTATTCACATTTTAAAGAAATTTAGCATAGGAAAACAGGCTATTAAACGACAACTTTTGCAGAGAAGGTAAATTGAATTTGTTAGACAGTAGAGGTAGTACTGCAAATTAAAAAAAAAATCGTGAGTTGTAACAGTAATAATTATTCCAATTTGCAGTGCGCATGTCTTTGCTTACAAGTTTTATTTACTTTCGCTGCAAAAATTCTCTTCTAGTAGCCTGTTTGCCTATGCTAAATTTCTTTAAAATTCGTGAAGTTGAAAGAGTTAAAAAATGTTATTAAAACTAAGTAGTAGGTGGATTAGCGGGATGGGGATTAGCCTGCTCCGTACTTAATTTTCGTTATTGTTTTATGTTAATTTATTGATGTTTTGTTGTTATCGTGAGAACCTCTGCCCATGACGTGGACAATGGACACGTTTTTGAATAGAATGTACAGGACTTCGGCATATCAAGAGCCTTGATAAAGACCACAATATATTGTTGCGAACTCGGGGTTCAATAATTCCAGTGTAACGGTTTAACACGAAAACACTATTTATTTATTCCTCAAATACACTCGACTACTAAATAACTCACTACTTAACACTTTATAGCCTTCTATTATCGCTTCGTAACTTTAGCTTACTTATAGCTCGCTTAAAATAAGACTATTCCCTTCTGCGCGCTCTATGCGCATTTATATACAATCCTAAAATTACAGAAAAACCTAGAAAGTTCTTTATAAGAATTCTTGAATAATCTCACATAAAAAAACGGTTGTAAACAACTGCCTTCTAGATTAAGCCAGACGAGCAATAAATCACTCGTGTCAGCCATGACGCAGCGCGGATAGGTCGCGAAGCTCCACCAACCAACACGCTCCCATGCGTTGCCCCGCCTCCCATGCGGCGTTGCTGCGAATCGTAACATTGCCCTCCTCCTAAGTCTGTTCGTCCCGAACAAATAGAGTTCCATGGTATCGTGCTAATCGATCCAAATGAACGACCTTCATCTTTGACCTAGGGGTCCGCTGGATCCTATACACCACATCAGTAATCTTCTTTATAATTGTATAAGGTCCTTCCCAATTTTGGCTAAGTTTGGGCGACTTCCCCACCTTTCGCCGCGGATTGTATAGCCACACCAAATCACCATCCTGGAAGCCACGGGAGTTAGCTAGTAAGTCATATCTTGCTTTGGCTCGATCACTGGATATCCGCAGTTTATTCCTGACTTGTTCATGAACATTGTTCAGCCTCTCCTTAAGCTCCTCCACAAAATTCTCAGAACTGAGCGACTCTTTTTCTGGTGTTCCATACATCAAATCCGCAGGAAGCCTCATTTCCCTTCCGAACATCACTTTCGCCGGAGTATAACCAGTGGCTTCATGCGTAGAGCCTCGATATGCCATCAACATGAGAGGTAGATGTTGATCCCAATCACGCTGATGATCTGCCACCATTTTAGACAGGTAATGTTCCATGGTCCGATTAAATCTCTCTACCATCCCATCCGACTGTGGATGCAAAGGAGTTGTCCTGGTCTTGCGAATTCCGAGAAGTTCCATGACCTTCTGGAAAACAGCCGATTCAAAATTTCGGCCCTGATCAGAATGAAGTTCGAGAGGGACTCCAAATCTGCAGAACATTTCATTTACTAGCACCGTTGCCACAGTCGTTGCTTCTTGATTAGGCAGGGCGTATGCTTCAGGCCATTTAGTGAAGTAATCCATGGCGACCAAGATGTATTTATTGCCCGACTCAGTCTGAGGAAACGGTCCCGCGACATCAATTGCTACCCTCTCGAATGGAGCACCTACAGTGTACTGCACCATTCGGCCGCGTGATCTTGTTCGAGGTCCTTTTGTGGCACAACAAACTTCGCACTTGCGGCACCAAGATTCGACGTCTTCATGATAATTCACCCAGTAGAACCGTTCTTTAATTTTGGCCAAGGTTTTATTGACCCCAAAATGACCTTCACTGATTCCGTCGTGCATTTCCTGAAGTACATCCGATTTTCTGCTACTAGGAACAACCAACTGACTGACTACGGTCTTGCCATCCGGACTCTCCCACGCTCTCTTCAGTAATCCATTTTCTATTTTAAGAGAGTGCCACTGGGCCCATAACGCCTTCAGGTTTGGACTTTTACCAGCAATTTCTTGCCATTCTGGTCTCTTGTCGTCAGTCTTTGCAGAGAGGATGGGTCCAATATCTGGATCATTCATTTGTTCTTCTCGAAAGGTCTGTGTCGTCCAGCCATCGTTTATTTCCACCGACGTTCTCCGTACAGAAGGAAATCCCTCACGCTGCTCAGTTCTTCGACAATGCTGACTTTCTTCTTTACATGGCCCTCTAGACAATGCATCGGCATTTCCGTGAGACCTTCCTGGTCGATGTTCAGTTTGGACCTTCTGTCCTTTAATGCGTCCGGCCTCTGTAACACTTTTGCCACTCAAATTATTGACTTGACTTGATTGGTTGACTTGACTGATCCTGGGGGTCTTAACGGGCTCGGTCAATTGCCCCCTTACATTGACTGGAATTGGCTTTTCCTGGAATCTAGGGCGGTCCTGGTTTCCGCTCGATCTTCTAAACAACGGCGACGGACTTCTTGCCCTATTATGGCAAATACTCTTGACGTGACCCAGTTTACCAGTTAAAACATTTTATGCCCCGATTGCCTGTCGATCGAGGAGTTCTTCCCAACAAGGCTTGCATATTGACTGCGATATTCTTCAATGCTTTATGTAAACTGGACATGGATTCAGCCATATACGTATTCGCCTCTTCATTGCAAGTTGCCATTCTTACACGTGGAGATGAACTAGATGACACTCGCGACGCCTCGAGTTCCACGGCCCGAACTAGTGCCTCGCTGATATCCTTGGGCCTTACTAGACGTAAGTGGTATCTCATATCACTATCTCGAACTCCCTCAATGAACCTTTCGGCGGCAAATTGCATTTGAAAAGATTCAGGGGCCGATGGATATGCCAGGTGAATGAGTCTGTCTATGTCCGCCTCAAATTCTTGTAAGGATTCACTTGACTTTTGCTGCCTCATCCTCAGCTGGGCCTGGAACACGGTTTCTTTGTGCTCATTTCCAAATCGTAGTTGCAGAGTGTGTACTAAAGCCGCATAATTACTTTGATCCGCTGCCGACAGAGATTGGAGTAACTCAGCCGCTTTTCCACGAAGTGCTACCACTAATGATGTAGCTTTCTGGGGCTCGGACCAACCATTAGCTTTTGCAGCTGCCTCAAACTGAGTTTTATAAATTTCCCATGCAGTAGTACCGTCATAATCGGGAGGCTTAATTTTAGCGTTGGATGTGCTAAAACTCTCTGTAGACACGTTGTCCTCCTCAAGTTGTTCCCGGAATTTCTTTTCTAGCTCGAGAACCCTCTGGTTGACAGCTTCGAGTCCTTTGTTAACGCCGTTAATGGATTCGTTGACGCCGTTAACGGATTCGTTAACGCATTGCATTATTCTTTCTTCCAATTGTTGCTCCCTAGCCGCGAGATGGTTCATTAATTCTTATTTGAATTGTTGATGACGTTGTTCCTGTACTTGATCACGTCTTTCTTGTTCCTTTTTTTGTTCATTATAACGTTTCTCCTGTTCTAGATAACGTCGCTCCTGTATTTGATCACGTTTTTCCTGTTCTTCCCTCTGTTGTTGTAAAAGTCGCTCCTGTACTTGATCACGTCTTTCCTGTTCTTCTTTTTGTTCTACATAACGTCTTTCTTGCTCTTCCTTCTGTTGTTGCATAAGGGATAGCAGGGCGGCAAGTTGATCCTCCATCGCTTGATGCTGGCTTCTGGTCACTGGCATAAACACGTATTGTCCGGTAATAAAGCACTCACTTACAGTTCAGCAATATTAGTTCTCAAATTCCCACTGGAATCGCACTTCTGACACCAATTGTTGCGAACTCGGGGTTCAATAATTCCAGTGTAACGGTTTAACACGAAAACACTATTTATTTATTCCTCAAATACACTCGACTACTAAATAACTCACTACTTAACACTTTATAGCCTTCTATTATCGCTTCGTAACTTTAGCTTACTTATAGCTCGCTTAAAATAAGACTATTCCCTTCTGCGCGCTCTATGCGCATTTATATACAATCCTAAAATTACAGAAAAACCTAGAAAGTTCTTTATAAGAATTCTTGAATAATCTCACATAAAAAAACGGTTGTAAACAACTGCCTTCTAGATTAAGCCAGACGAGCAATAAATCACTCGTGTCAGCCATGACGCAGCGCGGATAGGTCGCGAAGCTCCACCAACCAACACGCTCCCATGCGTTGCCCCGCCTCCCATGCGGCGTTGGTGCGAATCGTAACAATATGGTCGAAACGTTGGCAATTGATAAAAGCTGAATTGTCGTTATTTCATCCCGCTAATCTACTTAGTTTATTGGGACGCCAAACCCTCGTAGTTATTAAAACTGTTAAAAAAAGTATTTTAAAATTTAATCTTTATCGTCCTGTATTTCCTAAAGGAAGCCTTTCTGGATAGATGTTTATAAGAATTTTCCTACTTCAACTTAATTGTAGAATAATAAATGTAAGTATAAACATCTCTTCCATGTATAACGCCCTTTGTTCAAAGGCAAAGACAATTTTACTACGACTGGTCCTTAATTACTTGATACAAACTCTGAACTGAATAACCTGCCTAATTAAAGTAGCCGAATATGTTCAAAGCACTGGGTTGCATCTCTAGTATTAAATTTTGTAATTTTTACTAAGAAATACGTATGTTGGATGGAGAAGTAGATTGCCTAAATTACAAGATAAGATCTCATTTCATCAACACAACATTGACCATTCAGCCGAAAAGTTTAAGACTAACCACAAACCGCGTTGTTGACCAAACTCACCATCTATGGGTTGTGCACCAAAACCTCAATAATCGCAGTTTCATATTCCTACAGTTGGTTGAGACGGTTCTTGAGAAATTTAGTTAACCATAACCCGGTTGCAAACTGTACGACCGACCACAATTGCTCGGCAAACACTCGAGTCTTTGTTCGACTGTCCATAAAAAACAACGGCTAAATTACCTGTGAAAGCTTCATTATTTCTAATACCATTCTCTGTCTTTGTCTAAGCACTTGTTTTAACACATCACTTACCTATTTAATAAATACGAAAGGCAGAAGTAAATGTAATGTTTGTTTAACAAATTGCTACGATCGTTGTTTGCCGAGGGCAAACTTTCCGAGTAAAAATGAGTCGCAAATAGAAAACACTTATGTTTGTTGTAGAGAAGGCGTGTTTGTAGTACTAGTTTATTTTTCATATGTTCTATGTGTGCCGAGTCTACTTAATTTTCGTATGCATATGCAAAACAATCTTTATCTTTGTATTCGTTGTAAACAATGCTTAATGCGATGACCGCCCAGCGGCCCGGCATAATCCGGCCCCAAGGACCACAAAAAAATATGTTAGAACTGACCACTGTAGAGTTAATTAGCGTCCGCACCGCAAGAGAAAAGGGAAAGACAATATTAAGCCAGACCCAAAACTTCTTTGTTATTCATGTTGCGCTTCCGGAATTTTATTATTTTGTATCCGAGCCACTTTTCTCTCCCGTACGGTTTATACCGGCAAAATGCGCCTTTGCCATGAAATATTTATATTTTAGTTAGATTTTTGCATGGATAATGGAAGTAGGAACGAATCTCGGAAATATAGGTAGCATGTCTGCTCGCATTTTAAAGTCTCGTATATTTCCCGTTCCGCTTTTATTGGAAACGTATCTGTTAAAAATGGAGTTCGCGTTCTCGCATGAATGCTGATATTTTTATTACAGGGCGGGGAATAAGTGGGCGTTTGTCACCCTTGGGAATATTCAACATTGCCGTGCTGTTCGACTGTGCATTCGACAGAAAAACGATGCGACACTTCTTACAAAGATAGACATCATTTTCTCCCCTGTATAGAAATCGTGTATATGCAAGATTTAAGTCGACGAACGTAAAACAGCAGCCGACAGAACAGCATCGACGTCGAGGAACAAATTTATGTCGTTCCCGTGTTAAGGCAGTCATGCATACTATGTAAGGATAATCCAACAAAACAAGAAGTGTGCAAACCTGATACAGACGGATCCCCGCTGAATATCAATGTGTTTGCGAGGATCCCCGGAGAGCCTCTGCTTCATTTAGCTGAAAATGGCATGCCTTGCCGTGCAGCAGCGAATAAAGATCTAACGAGAGGAAAACGGAGCGAGTTGGGGCTGGATTGCTTCCCATGCAATTAAGACAAATTGAGGTTCGTTGTACAACGTTTAGGATGAGACTTGTGTTGTGTGTTATTTCTTTTAAACAAAATGTCATGCTCGTTATCACTACGGTATAACGCTAAAAGTAAATTCATGATGGCGCACAAAGAACATGCAAAACTATGTGTGCAATGAACCTGTTTTCTATGTCACTCAGTGACAACAATAGAATATAGAAATATCAATAAAGAAATAGCTAAAGAGATAAGAAAACACAAAAGAGAACAAAATACGGAATCCATAAAAACTACGATAGAAGAGAATAAAAGTCTGAAAGTTCTGGCAAGGAAAAATCTAGCGAGAAAAAATAATATATATAAAATCAAAAACACAGATGGCAGAATAATGACAAACAAGGGGGAAATAACGCAGACCATTGAAGCTTTCTACAAACGACTATATTCAACACCAAATAGAGAAATAAAATCCAATATTCCAATAATTTTAAACCAAGGCTCAGAAGACCTCGAAGAGATAAATGACGATGAAATTATATCAGCTTTAAAAAATATGAAAAGCAACAAAGCACCTGGTGAAGACGAGATGGTAATAGAAAGCATTAAAATGGGCGGACAAGACATCATCAATGCCCTTAAAACCCTATTTAATAAATGCCTCTCCGGAGGAACAATACCATCGCAATGGGAAAGTGCGCAAATCATCATCATACACAAGAAAGGAGATAACACGAACCTTGAAAACTACCGGCCAATAAGTCTTCTAAGTCACATCTATAAGCTCTACACAAAGATTATAACAACACGTCTAACAAACAAACTAGAGTTCTTTCTTTCAAGAGAGCAAGCGGGTTTTAGAACAAAATACGGTACCAACGATCACTTGCTCACAATGAAACTAATAATTGAGAAGTGTATAGAGTACAACAAACCGCTTATGCTGATTTTTATAGACTTCAAAAAGGCCTTTGATACAGTGGACCACCAGAAACTGCTAGAAGCACTTGCAGAATGCCGAATTGACTACCGTTACTCCTCAGCTATTAAATACATATATACTACATCCACAGCATACGTGAAGATAAACAACAATCAACATACCAACAAGTTCAAAATTGAAAGGGGCCTGAGACAGGGTGACGCGCTTTCTCCTAAATTATTCGTTACTCTGCTGCAAAGTGTGCTAAACAAAATAAGATGGAACAACATGGGAATTAACATCGATGGAGAAAATCTAAGCCACCTTTGCTTCGCCGACGACATCGTCCTAATAACAGACGACACGGCTAAGGCACAAACAATGTTACAAGACTTACAAACAGCCGCAGAAAAGGTAGGCCTTGAAATAAATCTATCAAAGACACAATATATGACAAACCTTGTTCTAAACAATTCTCTAAAAATTAACAACATAAATATAGAACAGACATACTCATACAAATACCTAGGACATGAAATCAGTATCGAACGGGACAATCAAACACGCGAAATCCAGCGTAGAATAGGTCTGACTTGGGCAGCATTTGGAAAACTAAAATCAGTGTTTCGGTCCAATATCCCAATATGCTTGAAGAGAAAGGTGTTCAACCAATGCGTCCTTCTCGTGCTGACATATGGTGCAGAAACACTAACACTTACAAGAAAAAACATTACGAAAATACAAGTGATGCAACGCAGGATGGAAAGATTGATGCTGGGAATCACCCTTCGAGACAGAGTCCCAAATACAACTATAAGACTTAGAACGAAGACACGAGATGCTGTCGAGACTATCTTACATTTAAAGTGGAACTGGGCGGGGCATGTTGCCAGAATGACGGACAACCGATGGACAAAGAAGATAGCAGAATGGCGTCCAAGACAAGACGCATATCGTAACAGAGGACGACCGCCTACCCGCTGGAGCGATGATATAAGAAGAACAGCCGGAAACTGGATACTGGCTGCACAAGAACAGGGGAAATGGAAGCATTTGAGAGAGGCTTTTGTTCAGCAGTGGACAGAATAAGCTACAGAAGAAGATGGCGCCAGTACGACACCCAGTGACGGATCCAGCTTTCGGCGGGGGGTGGGGGGGGAGCGCAAACATTTTTTTGGGGTGCCACGCCCACTTTCTTTTTAATTTTGACGAATATTTCCTTCATGCATTAATTTTCCCATAAAAGAGTGTAATTTTCAAAAAATTTCACATTGCCTGGACAACGGTTAATCACCGCTGTCACCTACTAACCATTTTGACTGAGAAAGTCAGTAACAACTTCATTGACCGCCTGTAACTTGAGAACACCTAGACCGATCGGAGTGAATCCAACTGTTTTTTCCTTTTCTTGATGTCCTCTTTCACCTCCCACCATCGGCAGTTCCGTAGGTGCAATATTTTCAGAGATATACCCCTTCAGAAGTCGATATTTAAGCACTTTTAGAATCGCGATTTTTGACTATTTAAAAAAAAACCTCGGTTAAATTTATTCAAATTGAGTTTGTTATGTTCTTAGGGGATCGCAAGCGTGCCATTCCGATCAAACACACCCATACTTATTTTCATGACAAATGCGGAAAGTGATACTTTTTCTCACGGGCAAGCAAAGGCGGAAAAGAGACTTTCCGCAAAAGTTAGGAACAATATTTTTCCTATGAACGAAATTACGAAATATGAAATCAAAATTATATTTACTTTTAATCATAAAACGGAACATAACATTATCTACGGAGTGTTCATTATAAAACTTCATCTAGTTGGCTGTGAAATGTCAAAACAAAAGGGTGCAGAAACAAAAGTCCATTTACTTTGATTATGTCATCCTTTTCAACATCATACAGTCGAATCGCTGTGCAGATGTGCGGTTAGGCGTCGCGACGCGGGGTACAAAAAAGTGCAGAATGGACCTTAACATTTCTTATGGAGATTTACATGTAAAAAAAGGGCCAAAGTGTGCTCGTTCTGTTGCTGCCTATCTACTGAGGTCAAAGTAGAATTAGGTTTTGTGCTGCAGCACGGTAGTTTTGATGTACAAAAAGAAAAACTACAGAAAGTAGAAAGACTTGAACTGGAATTAAAATGACAAATTAATGAGGATGACTTTGCCACGGATATTATGCGCTTCTTTGGTATGGTAATAATTTTTGACCTGTATGATAATTTGAAGCATCCGAGCAAGGGGTATATAGGGCTGGGGGGGGGGGCAAGGGTAGCTTTGGCTGTTTCTGGCAATTCTGCAAATGCAAGGTATCGCACGTTCACCATTTCCTCCGTAGAGGTTTATGTCAGTATTTCCTACTATTTCAAGTGCTTTTGAAGAAGATTGTCCTCGCTAGATCAGCTATCATCGGCGTAATCTTGTTTCTCGATCGTGTTTATCAAATTTATTACGCATTATGGCGATAAGTCGGCGATTGTCCGTTTGATTTGAAAGCAGTTTTGCTTAGGACACTTTGATGGGTGTTTTTATCGAACAAAATTTAACTTCAGAACAGCGTCAGCAAGAACGCGCAGACAAACGTCCAGAAAAAAAAGTAGGAACATCAGGAAAAAAATATTAAAATGAAACCTGTGGCGGAACTTCATCCACCGACTCACAGGTGGCAGCGCCGAAACTTCACTCATCGACTCACAGGCGGCAGCATTAATTGAAATTCTTCATAACATCACACCGCCTTTACTGCGCCGAATTTGTCTTCAAATACAAGTTCCAAATGAACCCTCACACCTACCACGCCTTACTGGCGAGTCCAAGGTAGACCCCGGGACGAAACACCAACACCACATACATAGGCTAAAACGATCTCAGATCGTCCCAGTGGTGTTTCCCTGAATAACAAAATTATTTTCTGGGAATACATTTCCCATCTATGGCACGTCATCATTTACAACGCTATAATTGGTAACCCTCGACAAAAGCAACACGCAATCTTCCGAACAACGCCACGAGACTACTAGAGCAGCATCTCTCTCACACCCACAGCACTCAGCATCTAGCAAACTTTCTTTTCACTCACCGCACCGCGAAATTATGTCACACACATCACACCCTGGTACCATTCTCGGCAACACTGGCACCTCCTCCGTCACTCACCTCGCTCAAGCAACAGCAGCACAACTTTGTCCCCTAAGTTCGCAAAATGAACCTCGCTTCTCTCCCATCATACTACCTCCGTTCTCGTTGCCACTGGCAGGGGAATATTGTGGTGGAATGTCATCCATTGACTCACAGGTGGCAGCATTAGTCGAAATTCTTTATAACATCACTCCGCCTTTCCTTCGCCGAATTTGTCTTCAAATACAAGTTCCAACTATGAACCCTCACCCCGGCGTATAAGGCAGAGGTCTACCACGCTTTACTGACAAGTTCAAGGTAGACCCCGGGACGAAATGTCAACACCACATAAATAGGCTAAAACTACTACTAAAGCAAGGAGGGCGGTGGGGGGGGGGGGGGGCAAGCACTCTTGCTTGCTTTGGCCGTTATTGCCAATTCTACAAATGCAAAGTACAGCATTTCAAAATATCACACCGCCTTTTCTGCGCCGAATTTGTCATCAAATACAAGTTCGAACTATGAACCCTCACCCCGGCGTATAAGGCAGAAGTCTACCTCGCCTTACTGACGAGTCCAAGACGGGAGGAAACGCCAACGCCACATACATAGGCTAAAACGATCTCAGATCGACTCAGTGGTGTTTCCCTGAATACCAAAAATTTTTTATGCGAGTACATTTCTCCTCCATGGCTCATCATTTACAACACCATAAACCACAATACAGGATAAAAGATATACTTTTGGAAAGGAACCGAAGGCTGGCATTAAGGGTCATAATTTCGAAACACTAGACTTCCCCTATGTGTATGTAGAGGAAAATTTAAAAAAAAACCGATATATGAGACCGAAAACACAACCATCAAAATGGGTGTAACATCACTTTGGAAGAAAAAGGCTGAAAAAAAAGCTCCTCGAAAACCTAGACCTGAGGAAGACCCCGAAGAATTCAAGCTTAAACCGATAAAGGGACCATAGGATAAAGAACAAAAAGATGTGGTTAAGAAAGCCTAGCCAGCGAAGAATGAATAAGAAAAACAAGTATCGCCAAAATAATATGACAAAATAAATTTCGCTCCTACTATTGATGGCGACTTGGAAGCGAAGAAGGAAAAAACCTATAAAAAAAGGACCTTGATAATAGCCTGAAGAAGTGGCCTGAGGCCGAAATATTTTTGAGAAGCTTTTAAATCTGAGAAAGCGGAAGTAGTTGAGGTAAAGGTTATTACAACCCAAAGAAAAAGAGGTGATTATTGAGGGAAAAGTCCACATTAAGAAGAAAAAAAAACGGAAGGACCGCTTTCAACGGAATCTGTGGAAGAAACCACTGAAGCCAAAGAAAAATCAGTGAGACTTAGGGTGGTAGAGCAACAAGGAATTACAATTCTAGGAGTTACAGCAGAAGAGGCGTCTGAAGAAATTCCATCAGCATACGCCTCGAAAGAACTACCAATTGTCAAATGTTAATACTTGTTCCTCAAGTACTTCTAAGGTAGATCCGCTTCTACTTCATTAAAGAAGTTGAATTACTTCTACAGCTTTTAAAAAAATTCAAAGTTGAACCAGTTTTCATTCTTGTTAAATCATTTGGCTCTGCTCCTCTCGCGGGCAGTTTGCAAGTCAAGTTCGGAGCTTGTATTTGGTATTATGATCAGGCGGTTATGAGATGGGTCGACGACTTAATGTTAGATATATTACGTGAAAAAGTAGTGCGGAAAAGTGAATCTTTCAAACGCAGTTTTGCGTGCGGAAAACTACGTTTTTGCGCAAGCGAGTAGAAAAATCATAATTTTTTTCGAAAATGTCCAAAGGGGGGGGGGGGGGGGGCGGTATTACAACTTTTTTCTCAAGTCTTAATTTTGATCGCCTGTAACTTGAGAACTCCTCGACCGATCGGAGTGAATCCAACTGTTTTTTCCTTTTCTTGATGTCCTCTTTCACCATCCGGAAGTGCAATATTTTCAGAGATAAACCGCTTCGGAGGTCGATTTCAAAAGTCGTCAAAATGAATATTTTCAGTTGTGCATTTGCGTTTATCAGTCAGTCAAACAAAAATCACAAATAAATCTAAAAGGAGTCGAAAAAAAAAAGGAAGGGGCGATGGCCGCCTCCGCTGGATCCGCCACTGACGACACCTGTGATCTGATGTGATTAAACACTAACAGAACATAGAGCCGAAAATTAAAAAGTTTTTTTAGTCAAAATAGGATCACAAGAACCAAATGGACCCATTCCAAAAAATTCTGACACCGAAACAATTTTTTTCAATATTGGTCGTAGATATTTAGTATTTATTTTGGTTCTGACACTTATAACTTTTGAACTATTAATTTGACGGGATTTAGCAGTAATGCGCGTAGGTACAAATAAACGGGTTTACCAAAATTGTGGTGGGTTTGGTCGTATCTGGGGGGCTGATCAGTGGGGTACCAAAGTCAAAAATGCGATTTTTTGACACCTAAATTTGTCGCGTTTATCGTGAATCTACCGATGGGGAACCCTATACCCCAGGTATAGACCTCCCCATGGGTAGATTTCCTCATACATGATAGATGATAAGGGATAATAAAGGGGGCAAGGGGCAAGAAGGGACCCAAGCCTACCCAAAAGTCAACCTCACCTGCACGAGTGGTGGTGCTGCTAGATAACAGACGAGGCACTGGCGAACGAATCACGGCGGTATAACCGTTAGAACTGAAATTAAGGAAATGTAATGTTATACCTATGGAGGAAGATAACGGGACATCACCTCCATTATGCTTCCCAAGAGGACCACACGATGACGACATTCAATTCGAAATATTCCGGAGGCAAAAATAAGTTCCCGATCGGATCTCCGAGGGGGGAACAGTTTTGAATGAAGCCAATGCACAGACTAAATGCCATACAAAGTTTGTTTGAAGCAGGAAACCTAACAAATCTAACTCAAGAAATCAAGACACTAGACGTAGACATATTGGGAATCTCAGAAACTTGGTGGCCGGACAACGGTAGGTGTACTGTCAACGAAGGCCGCTTCTACTACTCAGGCAACCAAAACAGGAACCACCGAAATGGAATGGGAATATTTATTACAGATAAATTGTCCGCTAGCACCATAGACTTCTTCTCGTACAGAGACAGACTGGCTCTCTTGAAACCCGTTAAACTGAATACTATCCAAACATATGCCCTTACCGCAGAGTCAACGGAATAGGAGATTGATACATTTTATGAGGGTTTAAAAGAACTACTCAAACTCACCAAAAAGCATGAAATAAACCTTATAATGGGTGATTTCAATTCCAAAATAGGGAAGGGCAGATCTGGGGACCTATAGTTGGACCTTTCGGATTGGGAGAGCGAAAGGTGAGAGGCGACCGACTACTACAATTCTGTCAAGAGGAGAATATGCAGGTAACTAATACCTGGTTCTGTCTGCCACCTCGTCGTCTGTACACATGGTAGTCTCTAGCAGACAAACCAAATAACATTGTGCGTAACCAGATAGACTATATCCTTATCAACACACGTTTTGGAACCTATATTACCAGAACCTGCACATACCCAGGAGCAGATATACCCTCTGGTCACGTTTTGCTTCTGGCTTGCCTCAAAATTAGAATGGCAAAACACAAAAAACTAGCTCTGCAAAGGAAAATTGCTTACGAACAACTACAACAAAAACAGATTAGGGATACTGTAAGTGAAGAAATAAATCGTGGGATAGAAACAGTTACAACAAAAGTAGAAGCAGACGAACCCCTAAGCTATATATGGGAAGAGACCCAAAATATCGTAATGAACGCAGCTAAAGAGATAATAGGGTATAAGAAACGAGAACACAAGCAATCATGGATGACTGACGAAATTCTTTTATTGATGGATGGAACGCAGGAAACTCAAAAACCAATCGAAAAGGGATAGCTATCAAAGGGCTCAAAAGGTAATACGGACAAAAATCAGAATAGCGAAAAATGAATGGCTAAAGCACGAATGTGAAACAATAGAGAATTTGCAGACTCTACACGATGATTTAAATCTACATAAAAAACTAAAGGAAACAGCAAGAATATACCGGAAAAACTTCTCTATAGTAACAAATGAGAAAAAACGGAATCGCATGCCACATCAATGCGCGGAAAATAATATGGGAAAACTATATTAGAAACCTATTCTCAGATGAAAGAATGTCCAACCAAGATAGGGAGGATGATCTAGTAGGGCCCTCAATAACAAAATCAGAAATAGAATAAGCCATACGCACTCTGAAAAACACCTGGTCCCGATGAGATACCGGCAGAGCTCATAAAGCTACTGGATGGTAGGGGCATAGCAGTTTTTCAGAAATTCTTCAACATAATAAAATAAAACCGACCAGTACACCGATCAATGGATGACATCAACCTTCAATCCCCCTGGCAAAAAAGAATAACTTCTTGGCCTTCTAGATCCCCTTATTCAGACCACTGGCTCCATAAACGAGGTACCAAGGGTTCCCTTTCCCTTGGGAACTTTAATGCTACCCCCCCAGGGATGTCACTTTAATACAGTCCCAGTAAAAAATTTCCAAAGACAGTTAAGAAAAAGTGTCCAAAATAGTATAGTTTTTGCGATTTTTACGAAAACTAAAGGGGAGTTTCGTTTGTAAACTCGGTTGTAAATGTGTAACGAGAAGACATGAAGAGAAAAAAAATTAGTTGTTAGTTTTGGTGTAGCTCCTATACCGGGCGAAATACAAAAGTTTGTCTGTGCCACATTTTTTGACAATTTGGGCGTACTTTTCTCACATTACAACCGGTAGATTCGACATTTTTGCAGCAAAAATCTGAAATAATTCAGAGAGGTAGTGCCCATACGGGCCCTAGATCTGGCCAAAAATCAAGGCTCTATAGCATTGATTTCGAAATTTTGACGAATTTTTAAACTTTAAACTGCCACTTTGAGGTCTATTTGTGCCGAGCCCGTGCATCCAATGGAATGGTTTACTATCCCAGGGGATACCTTAAAACGTTTTCTTTTTGGCATCTGGGAACCATTCCTTTTTTCAGTACCAGCTGTTAAAGTGAGCTTGTTTTGTTGTCAAAGAATAAACTTCAGCACCTGAATCCCTAGGGCACAAGTAGGTTACAAACTCAACAAAGTTTGAAAGCTTTGAGGGGCAGATCTGCTCACAACTGGTTCATCACTTTCCTGCTTCTGTTCAACTACATCTGATCAATTCTGACATAAATCAGAACGAGATACATCGCCATTGGGTGATGTTGCTTCAGCTTCACCTATTTTGGGCTAAATCTAGTGAATATTGAACTGTTGTGAACAATCGCCCACTGAATGTGACTGAAAACTTGTCTGAATGTCACATCATCTTCAAATATCACAAATTGGTTTGTGAAAACGTTGTAAGTTTTCTTGTCATATAAGCAGTATCCCGTTGCAGCTTCACCAAAACCAACAATGACACATTTATTTGATTTCCTGTCCCACTTCAGCCAATTTGATCACTCTATTGCCAGGAAGCTTTACCTGACTAATGTCAGGTTTAACTCCATTCCAGAGCTCATCCGGTGTTGCATCTGCGACTAATCCTTTTGCTACAGACCTGTTCTTCAAGTGAACTTCATTCATATCTTCTACCCACAAGGTCTTATCTAAATCTGCATCGAACAATAAACATTTGGTCTTTTCAATAATGGAGCCATTCATCCTCTCCATTAAGCCATTATGTTCTGGAGTATGCCCGTTACTTCTTTGATGAATGTCATAATTTTATAAGAAGTACCTAAAAAGCCTTTAAGGCAATGTGCCAGTCATCAAGAATTCATCGCCTACTCGAAAATTAAGTGATCAGTTTTTTAATATCCATTGTTTCTCGAACTTCTTCCAGAGATTCTCTTAACTAAAAATTTAGGCAAAAGGGAAAGAAGGTTTTATGGTAAAGTTTAAATTCGTTGAAAAGGGATACATGCATTGGACCACTTTCTTCACCTATATTTAGTGGTGATACTCTTAACTACCGTAGTAAGCAGAATACAATTACCAAACGTGAATAGTGAATCAAAACATAATAATTATTCACCTGTCATCATAAAAATATAAAAGTTACTTCTACTTCTCTTTTAAATTTACACTCTTATATTTTTTTTTGGCTTAGAAACTCTCTGATCAAATTTGTGTTTTCATAACTTGCCTCTATTAAGCACATTTTTTACTCTTAATTGGATATTTTTTTGTGTTATTTGTTTTTGTAATTTAGGTTAGTTCGTATTATCTCTTCTAACTAGTGAGCAAGAACAATAAACTTACCCCAATTATGGCATTCAACTCTGTCATGGTGACCTGTTTGGCACGTTCGACGGCCGTGGCCACCTGCTGCTGGTGCTCCTGCGACAGGAAAGGGAGAATTTGTGCTATGATGGCGTTCAGTCTTTTAGCTATCTCAGTCTGGAACAAAAATCAGATTTAATTCAAAATGTTTAATTAAATTGCATAAAAAGCTGTATATATCCGACATGATTCGGACATGCAATTTTTTTATTTGGAGCCAGACGCGCTACCGTTGCCCCACGAAGTCGTATCTACGAGTAGTTATTAACACTGTTGAACATTAATAATAATAGTATTGTCTGATAAGGCATAGTGGTTAATTGAGAATGCTAATATGGGCGCAGATTAGATTGCTAATAGTAGACATGATTGCGCTAATCAATAGGTGCGTTCGGCCACACCTGAGTTTTACTTGATTAATACAGATTTGTTTGTCGATATAAACCAAGCAGTAGAGAGCTCGAATTCGATCACATTATGAGAAACCGGTTTTAAGTACACAAGGGGTGCAAGGGACAGCATAGTTGGTGAATACACAGTGTCAAAATTGGAAGTCCAAATTTCAGGAAGTGAACATACTGTATAAAATGACAAAACCCTTCAAATCCAGAAATAATACCACTGGCTGAATTAAATAAAATTTTCTTCGCAGATTATGTGCCTCTACACCTAATTTAACCCCAAGAAATTTTATAAATATATTTAAAACAGTTGCTGACTTACTCAAAAAAAATTAAAATACAGAAAAAAAAAATTTATCGAGATCTGAACGCAACAAAAAATTTATTTTCATCACAGAACGTTGTAGTATGTGCAGAATATGGATCAAAAAAATAATTCGCTGCTGATAGAATTAGAAGAAGAACGCAGACTTTTCTTATGTGGTTTTTCCTTCTGGAGTAAGTTTTTGTAAACCCGATAGAGTTACTTGTGTCTGTAGTGTTTTTACATTTAACATTTTTCCTTCTTCCATCCTTATTATTATAGTGTTTTTTATAATTTTGTTTCGTTTACGTGTTCGTTTTCGTTTCGTTTTCGACATATTTTTTAAACTTATTGGAATAATTAATTCTATTTTCTTTATTTTTAATGATCCTAAATTTTTGCTTCTCAAATTGTCTTTTTTCGTATTTTTTTTTATTCCTTGTTTGTTACGATAACTCTGTAGTGTTTAAATGATAGTATTTTGTTTATATTTTTGATTTATAAAAAAGTTTTAGCTGTAATTTTTGGTTTACTTCATTTCTCATTATTTTTTTAATCGATCTCTTTGTGATTCGTTCATTTAATTTCGTGTCATTTTGCCATTTTTTATGTTTGTTGCTCTAATTTATTTTTCCGTCATATTTTATAGTCATAATTGTTTTTTCTTAAATTGTTTTTCTCAAAGTTTTGCGCAACTAAAGTCCATAAAAATGACTTTTCAAATTTCGAAAATTTCAACTGGTTCAGGAAATATTCGCAAAAAAATAAAATTTTGAAAAGTTTTTATTCTTTCTGGTCTTAATTCAAAGAGCTAATTAAAAATAAATGACGCTTTTAGCCTCTTTTTGGTCTATTCAACGTGTTATTATCCTATTTAAAATGCTACTTTTTGTTGTATGTAATATAGTATGTAGACTTGAGAGGAAATTCAGAATACAATATAAAAAATTCTAAAAAATAATAATTTGATAATGGATGAAAAACGAAACGTCTGATTTTATAAAATGAAAACACCTCATTGAAGAAAGCAAAAAGTGCCATTTACTTTTATTATCTCTTTAACGTATTTTTATATTCTTTACAAACTTCAGTGAGAGGATGATGGAACATTTACAAGGAAGGTAAAAGATCCATAAAAGCCACACACAAAAAAAAACGTTGACTAATTCTTTTTTACATTTTAAACCTAAAATGCAAAAATTCTGTTTTATTTTTTAGACATTACCTACTAGTAACTCTAAACTTTTTAGAAAAGAAATTTCTATGTTTTTCAAAAATTTTTAATACATTTTCCCAATTTTTTTGCACATTTCTTTTCGTTAAAAATAAAAATATCTAAGTTTTATTTTCATCATTGAAAGTTGAAAAGAACCATTGAGAGTTGTAAAAAAATACTGACTAATTTTAAGTTTATAGTTCCGGCGGATATTGCCGCCATTTTTTAGATGTCCACTGCTAAAAAAGTGGGGAAACAGGAGAGTCTTTTCAGATGTAAAATACTAGCTCATTGGTGTAGACAAAAAATTTTGAATATTGTTTCAAAGTAAATAATAATAAGATTTGTTTTTTTTTATTTAATTTTAGTGTTTTAGCATTTTCGGTTTGGTGCTCTAGAGTAATTTGCGAACATTACTAACTTTAAAACCTGAATCAGAGAGTAGCGAATAGAGATACTCTCGGATTGCTCTGAACTTTGGCTTGAACATCAAGCCAAAAATGCTATCAATGATGTTATCCTGCGCATTATTTTTCAACGGTACGAGCGTTCCCTGGGAGAATTTTTGGTGAATTAAATAAGCGAATTTAAATTTTCGAGTTGGCAATTCTGGTCCACAGTCGAATCCTTATCGCGTTATCGCTTTTGATATTGTCTGACGCAGCTGTACACAAAACGTCATTAAGAAATTCAATAGGACCACGGCTTTAAAGCCCGGAAAACACTTTAGATTGCATAAAGTTCCATATTCTTTGATTATGTCATCCTTTTTTTGTCAAAAATTCATAGCATGCTAGATGACGTTTTCTAATGAACACCCCGTACTTATTACGGGAAAATCGGTTCTTGAGTAGCTACTTTAGGATTCGACAGCTTATCACAGTTTTCTAATAAAAAGTTATAGATTTTTTCTTTACTTCAATGACACACTTTTAGAATTCTTTTTCTGCTACTGCTGACATTTGTGTTTGTCCCGACCTGCAATTCCTGTTGTGTTCCGTAATCGTCGTGTTGACACTGCGTTTTGTGGTGCCAGTGTATACCAAGCCAGAGATGGAACTAGGTAAACTTCGGGTGCCGATAAGTCTTTGGCCGATCCATCTCAAGCTGTATTGTATTGTACAGCAGATCTTTAAACACGACAACAATTTCAACAGGAAGGAGGAAATTACGTTCGTCCACGGCTGTACAATAATATAATCATCATATGTCTGGTTGTACACACATAATAGGGTGTGTCATAACCTTTGAAATTTAAGAGCGTGAATAATATTCATTAGTCACGCTGCGTCAACTGTTTGTCATTATACACTCTGATTGGCGCCAATTAGTATTTTACACTTTCAAACTCCCTTTGAGTCGTGGGAAAATCGCGTTGTTACTTGTGTCTGTAGTGTTTTTACATTTAACATTTTTATTTATACTTATTATTATACGGTTTTTTATAATTTTGTTTCTTTACGTATTCGTTTTCATTTATAATTTTGTTTCGTTTATTTCTCTTTTGGACATATTTTTCAAACTTATTGAAATAATTAATTCTATTTTCTTAATTTTTAATGTTCCTAAATTTTGGTTCTCAAATTTTCTTTTTTCGTATTTTTTTTTATTCCTTGTTTGTTACGATAACTCTGTAGTTTTTAAATGATATTATTTTGTTTATATTTTTGATTTATAAAAAAGTTTTACCTGTAATTTTTGGTTTACTTCATTTCTCATTATATTTTTAATCGATCTCTTTGTGATTCGTTCATTTAATTTCGTGTCATTTTGCCATTTTTTATGTTTGTTGCTTTAATTTATTTGTCCGTCATATTTTGTAGTCATAATTATTTTTACTTAAATTGTTTTTCTCACAGTTTTGCGCAACTAAAGTCCATAAAAATGACTTTTCAAATTTCGAAACTTTCAACTGGTTCCGGAAATATTCGCAAAAAAATAAAATTTTGAAAAGTTTTTATTCTTTCTGGTCTTAATTCAAAGATCTAATTAAAAATAAATGACACTTTTAGCCTCTTTTTGGTCTATTTAACGCGTTATTTTCCTATTTAAAATGCTACTTTTTGTAGTATGTAATATAGTATGTAGATTTGCGAGGAAATTCAGAATACAATATAAAAAATCCTAGACTGTATTTAAAAAATAATAATTTGATAATGCATGAAAAACAAAACGTCTGATTTTATAAAATGAAAACACCTCATTGAAGAAAGCAAAAAGTGCCATTTACTTTTATTATCTCTTTAACGTATTTTTATATTCTTTACAAATTTCAGTGAGAGGATGATGGAACATTTACAAGGAAGGTAAAAGATCCATAAAAGCCACACACAAAAAAAAACGTTGACTAATTCTTTTTTACATTTTAAACCTAAAATGCAAAAATTCTGTTTTATTTTTTAGACATTACCTACTAGTAACTCTAAACTTTTAAAAAAGAAATTTCTATGTTTTTCAAAAATGTTTAATACATTTTCCCAATTTTTTTGCACATTTCTTTTCGTTAAAAATAAAAATATCTAAGTTTTATTTTCATCATTGAAAGTTGAAAAGAACCATTGAGAGTTGTAAAAAAATACTGACTAATTTTAAGTTTATAGTTCCGGGGGATATTGCCGCCATTTTTTAGATGTCCACCAATATTGTTTCAAAGTAAATAATAATAAGATTTGTTTTTTTTTTATTTAATTTTAGTGTTATAGCATTTTCGGTTTGGTGCTCTAGAGTAATTTGCGAACATTACTAACTTTAAAACCTGAATCAGAGAGTAGCGAATAGAGATACTCTCGGATTGCTCTGAACTTTGGCTTGAACATCAAGCCAAAAATGCTATCAATGACGTTATCCTGCGCATTATTTTTCAACGGTACGAGCGTTCCCTGGGAGAATTTTTGGTGAATTAAACAAGCGAATTTAAATTTTCGAGTTGGCAATACTTGGCCACAGTCGAACCCTTATCGCCTTATCGCTTTTGATAATGTCTGACGCAGCTGTACACAAAACGTCATTAAGAAATTCCATTGGACCACGGCTTCAAAGCCCGGAAAACACTTTAGATTGCATACAGTTCCATATTACGTACACCCCGTACTTATTACGGGAAAGTCGGATCTGGAGTAGCTACTTTAGAATTGGACAGCCGGATAATAAAACGATATAGATTTTTTCTTTACATCAATGACGCAGTTTTTGAATTTCACTAAAATGTTTTCATTGGTAATAAAGTGTTAATAATAAATTAATTTTAAATTATTTGTACCTTGATCTTCAGGATTAAAAAACTTTTTTTTAACAAATTATGCTGTTTATTGCAGCTTACATTAAAGCAAGTTTTGGCACCAAGACTTTTGGTAACGAAAGTACTTTCTAACCTTTCAATTTTGGAAATATAAACAAAAACACTCACACGAACCAATTTTATATAGGGGGTAATCTATCAAATTTCCGTGGCCAACTATTGAGAAAAACTTTATGAAAAGCTTCATATAGATACCAATTATAAACAAAAAGGAAAAAATGTGGAAAATTCCCGTCTTAGTTAGTTCAGTTTTACTTCTTTTCTTTTGATTAGGTTAGGTTAGTCAAAATTGGAAATTTTAGAATGATTTTATCTATTTTTTTGAAACTAAGTCACCTATTTTGCAAGATATTTCTTTGTTATATGGTGCAAACTTTTGACTTAAGAAACAACCATATTACTGTGCAAAATAATACAGCTGAATCACCTGATTTTAATTTACTGGTTAAAATCTGTCAATCACATCTTTGGCAAATCAGTTTATGGAAAACTCGTATATCACGTTTTTGGAAGAATCATTGCTTTACAGATTTGTTCAAAAATTATACAGAGGGCAAACTGTCAGATTTCCTTGGGCTTGTTTGGAAAAAAGTTTTATGATTTTGCAAAAATGTTTCTAAAATACTTTGGATTGAGTAAATATTCAGCAAGATGAATCAAATTTAGTAATTATTTTTTGCCTGTTCTTGAATGCCGCTAGCAATCACCTTCATTTGCCACTTGCAATCCAAAAATACTTGTCACAAAGAATTTAATATATTCTGGACCACAACACATGTCATTTCGAATTCAATTTTGGGCTTTAGTCGTTTTGAAACGTTCAATCTTAAGTTTGAGCAACGAAATCGACCACTGACCGTTTTCGGACTTGCCGTGCACCAACCAAGAGACTCGACCTTTATGAAACATTGACCTAATTTTTCATATTTTCCTAGCTATAAAATTTCAACATATTTAGAATTTCAACTTCTAAAGGAAAATGTCCTAAACCCTACTTTTTGTTCTCCGCACTTGTATTATAATGAGCGCCAAACATTTTAACAAAACAGATTTATTCGGCTTACTCCAAAGCTCGCCCAATTAAACAATTCGATCCTCATATGAATAAATGTAAGGGATTATAGTCAGTTATAATAAATTAGACTAAAAGAACGTTGTTACACTGCACTGGCAGAATTGGACTTGCACCGAACTGGAAAAACAAACACCAGTATACAATGTTTGCGCGGAGTTGAGCAAACACTCGTCAGCGAAAGCTCCGGACTCTCTCAAACACACACACATATGAAAAAAAAACGAGTGTT
Organism: Taphrorychus bicolor; assembly: GCA_951812265.1. NCBI lineage: Eukaryota > Metazoa > Arthropoda > Insecta > Coleoptera > Curculionidae > Taphrorychus > Taphrorychus bicolor. The sequence goes on from OX638300.1 coordinate 8,609,905, forward strand.
TCCAACAATGAAGGGGCGAGTTTACTTTTTCAAGCATTGATCCAGTAAAGTGCTTATTATCTGTTCGCTTAAGATGTTACCGCGACAACTCAGGTTCACAAAAAAAAACAACAAAAGACCTGTAGACTTTTATCTGAACCATTACCACGTATATCTCCGGGCAAGACTGGGCAGTTGTTCTTGCGAAGGCAGGCGATTACTTTAATTGAAAATATTCATGCATCATTAGCTATAGATGCATTTAATTTAGTTGCTGATTGAGTTTTTACGCTACGCCCATGGAGCTCTTTGTTTGGTCAGAGTATCGGCATTAATGTAATATATTACTTAAGCAACTGGGAAACCCCCAATTGAGACCACCCCAATTCGGTTTCGGTACACCTCAAAACACTGAACAATTAGCGAAGAAGCTGTTAAGTTTACGTCCGATACGAACTCGAGCAAAGCGGATCGTCTAATCGTAGCGGCACAAACTCCCGGTTAATTAGACAGTTAATTATCGACGAGGCGGTGTTCCGAGCTTTACTAATTAAAACTTTAATTAACGCCCCTCTTACGTTTGTCGATTTTAATCCGAGACCTGGAAGGGAGTCGCTCGCTGCCATTTTCTTACACCTTTCAACCACTTACGCCATTAGGCGGATTGTCGTAACACGCCGACGTGTGAAGGGAGCTTAACCCTTCAATTTTTAATCGTCCCAAAATGGAATTGAAGGCATGTGAACGTTCTGCTTTGGCTCTGAGGCAGCCTGAGAGTAAACAATACTGATTAAACATTAAATTAATGGAATGATATTGTGCTGCTATCTGTATGTGTTTTGTACGTCATCTATTTGCTTGTCGCTGCGACAGCTTCCGTGTGAACGGAGCCTAAAACAAGTAGACAGCTCTTGCTTGCCTAATAGTTTATTTTAGACAAGTGTAATGACGTGTGCGAGGTTACTCGTTGCGGTCGGGCCCCTCGAGATCTCGGAAACTGAAAAAAAGTCGAGTGCGTTCTGCATGATCGAGCGCATTTAATGGGACATTAATTATTAGATTCACTTTCGTAACCGTTTATCGGATTGAATTTTAATCGTGCTCTGTCATTAAATCATTTAGTCTTAATTGCCTTCCTGCTGCTAATAACAAATTATAAAACTTAATGTATTTCATCCGAGTCGTAGCAGCTGTTAATGGGCGCATACCGCTTTCGGTTGGTTGTCAAGCCATCTTAATAAGCCATATAATTCCTTTTATTATTATTACATATTATACTCGAGCGTATTATAAAACCGAAAAGGAAGGTCAAGGACCACTTATTATTGCCCGAGTCGAAACCGAGAGGCCATGCCCCATCCGACGATTGATAAAACAGAAATTTTATTAATATCATCATTGTAATGCAAATCCAAAACGCCGCTTAGCCACGTCGGTCAATTTTAATAATTCAAATGATTTACGGGCCCCATTGAATAGGGTTTAATTATGGCGGATAATCAGTCCGCGCGCTTTAAGCCGCAGGGGGCCTTCACTACGACGAGATTAAATGTTTCGGTTTACCGAGACCGGTCCGATAGTATTTTCGACATATTTTAGAGGACTTATATAGCGATATTTGAGTATAATCGCGGATCATGAATTTCATCATCTTTTCCTGCTGCTTTTTTGGTTATAACTGTCGAATTTATTGCGCGTCTATCGCAAAAATGATCAGGCAAAAAATACAATCTGAATAAAGAGATGCAAATAAATTTTAGTTATATAAACTGCTAACAAAAAAGATCGATAGGGCAAAATTTTTCGTCATGTTTAAGGATCTGTATCTCGGAATTGCCTCAGCCGAAATTCATAACTTTAAATTCTTCTAGAATTAGGGAGGGAGGCTAGTTTTAAACCAAAGTGATTTTCTAAATGATATACAGGGTAAAGAAAGAAGCACTGCAAAATGGTTGCATTTCAACCCACTGCATTTGGTAGCTAGAGTATCTTCAGAACATTCGTTCCTATGAGATTTGAGGACCTTGACTAATATCTCGGGACATGTTCGGCGGTTTTTAGTTTTATGGCCCACAAGAGAAATTACGGGGATTTATCAAAATGTGTGCGTTTTCTTATAAGTTGCCCTGTATCGCGAGAATGCCGCTGCCGATTTTAATGACGTAAATTATCTCCAAAATTCGAGTATTTCGGTAAGGTCGAAGCAACAGGTTGTCTGTCTCGTTCGTGGATTTTTCTCATTAATTAACAGAGTATTGGGTTAATATTATCGTGACTATAATATAATATATTTTAAAGCTCTCGTGGTATTACCCCCGATAATTTACTTCATTTAACTCTTCTCTATCATTGTCGCTATTTTCAGCCCCAGAGTCTGAATTTTGAGACAAATGTTGCTCGAATTTTTCCATCTCAACAAAAATAAGCTCTGAATCTGGTGCCTCATCGGTCGCCTCAGTGTGCTGGTTGTTACTGCTTTTGCGAAGCAATACCTCATCCATTGCAATATTCGTCGCTTACAAGTTTTATAACACGCCGCAATGCGCTGTGTTATAAAACTTGTAAAAAACATAAATTAGGAAGCAGGCCACGCAACTCTCGACGCAACTTAAGAATTGAATTACTTGTCACACTGAACTGTGGACAAAAGCGGTTATCATTAAAACTCTATTGTAAATTAATAACGTGGTAATTAAGGTGTTATTACCTATTAAAATCTAGCGAGTATTATAGTATATAATTAAACAGTCGTAGAAAAACATTGTTAGCCCTATCCTTTCCGAACATTCTGCCTTTAAACATTTAAAGTGGAATATTTATTTCTTAGTGTATAACCGTTATTTCCGATTATTTCCGTCTTTTTCGAATTATTTCCGTATTTCCCGATTATTTCCGTTTATTTCCGAGTATGTGTACACCATTTCCGTCAGTGGTCTCCCCCTCGACAGGGATGTAGGGTATAAACAACACTTCACGTTTGTGGAATTGCCAACGTTTCGACCTTTATTCTTTTTCCCCCAGTAACACGTGATGTCCTATGTATGTGCATAAAAGATGACATCTTGTAAGGACTACGTAGATTTTCAGAATATGGGTGGCTATACACGATGGTGCCTTTTCGATGGATTTGTGGGGTATTGGTAAAACCGTAATAGATAAATGAAATCTGATTGCACATTCTCGGCTCTTACTTTCTTATTAAGATACATTTTACGGTGTCCCTATTTCCCGGCCAGCTTGATTCGTTTTCTTATAGCAGAACGTTTTTGATAAAAACTAGGTTTTTGACGTGCACTGTATCTCTGTTATTACTGGAAATAGAACAAAAAGTCATGTAGAAATATTTTATAAATTCTTTCATACGTTATTTAGTGGTGCCATTGCAATTTTTTTTTATTGAGATCTATTTTCAAGTTATAATATATAGTTACGTTTTTTTTAGATGGGACATCCTATACTAAATTACCAATTCGTACGATAGCTCCATTTTAGCTGATTCGACTGATGTAAAGTTTTATTTCTTAAAAACAGTCCAAAAACTAAGTTTTTCTATAAGGAGTAATGTGTTAGAGGGAGCTAACACATCCCAAATCTAACAAAACGAAATGAGATCAGCTGTCTTTTTTCTGTCACATTATTCCTTAGGAGAAAAACTAGTTTTTTAATAATTCTTCAAAACATATACTAGAGATAAAAATATGAAATTCATCGATCGAATCAGCTAAAAAAGGACTATCACACAAACCATTAATATACAAAGTGTTTCTTAATAACATGCCAATATTTAAGGAGGTCATTTTTGGGGCTATTTTGGAGAAAAAACCTCATATGAAATATGTCCTACACGTCTTAACTTTTTTTTAACTTAGTTTTCTCTTTTAATAATATCTGTGACATTGCTCTAGATATTTTTGTGAAATTTGGTACACACTTTCTATTCATTATTAAGGGGCATTTTCTGATGTATAAACAATTTTATTACTTTTATCAGTGGGCAAATAAAAAAGAAAATTTTTAGCACCCTGTATCTCAAAAGTCAAGACGTTTAGGACATTTGTTCATATAATGTTTTTTTTTTCTCTAAAATGTACCCAAGAATCACCTCCTTAAATATTAGCATGTTATTAAGAAACACCCTGTATTGCGTGTCCCGTTAAAAAAAACTAACTTTATATCATAACTTGAAAATCGCTGTCAATAAAAAATTCTAAACTGCACCACCAAATAATTTATAAAAAAATCTAAAATCTTTCTATTTAACTTTTTACATGGCGCTGAATCCTATAATAACCGAGATACAGGGCTATTTATAAAGTGCAATTTTTTCAAAAACGTCTTGTATACGGAAAACGAATCAAGCTGGTCGAGAAATAATATATTGTTATATTTATCATGAAAATCGGAGTCTACTTTTAACTATTACAACACGATTAAAACACAATTACTCTCAACTAAGAATTTGCACTGTTCGCTTGTTCGCTTATTTCGCTTATCTCACGCGGCTCGCTGGTTTATATACCCGGCCTGAACACACTCTCGTACTTTCGAGAACGGAAGCGACTGTTCCCGGTTCTCGTTTAGTCTAGATGGGTTTCCGGGGTCGCGGTTCTGCGCTCGGCGTTCTCGCTTCGGCCCAAATCTCTGTAGACCGACGGTCGGGCGTAACGTTGCCTCCTTCTTAGTTCTGATCGTCCTGATCAGAGAAATCTCCACGACTGTTAGTCTTTAACCGTTCAAGATGAACCACTTTCATCTTTGCTCTAGGGGTACGTTGGATCCTATATACCACGTCGTTGGTCCGTTTGATGACTGTATATGGACCCTCACAACTTGGAGACAACTTGGGAGACTCTCCTTTCTTCCTCTGTGGATTATACAGCCACACCAAATCACCTGCCTTAAATCTTGCAGAATTCGCCCTTAGATCATATCTGGCTTTCATCCGATCGCTGGCAATCTTTATCTTTGTCCGCACGTTTCGATGGATTTCCTTTAATCTTTCTCGAAGTCCATCAGCATAGTTCTAGACATCTTGCATCGGTTCTTCTGGTGATCCGTACACCAAACTTACCGGAAGACGACGTTCTTTACCAAATATAACCTTTACCTTTAACTATAACCATTTACTAAAATAATCCATGGCAACTAAGATGTATTTGTGGCCATCGTTCGTTTCTGGAAAAGGACCTGCCACGTCGATCGCAATTCTTTCAAATGGGGCCCCAACATTGTATTGCTTCATTTGCCCCCTAGTCTTTTGGGGCCCTTTTACGGAGCAGCAGGTATCACAATTTCTGCACCATCTTCGACGTAATCTCGGCAATTCACCCAGTAGTACCTTTCCCGAATTATATATAGGGTCTTATTCACTCCAAAATGGCCTCCAGACCACTCCATTGTGCATTTCTCGCAAAACATCTTTCCGTCTACTTTCTAGTACAAGTGGGAGCGTGGCACTTTTCCCGTTGGGGCTTTCCCAAGTCCTCTTCAGTAAACCATTCTGAATCGCCAAGTAATCCAAATTATGTCCTTCCAATCAGGTCTTTCATTATCCAACTTCCATTGACGTATTAACCCCACAGCGTTATCGATTGTTTGTTCGACATTCCGACACATGTTCAGTGGTCCAATGTTCGTTGACGTCAATCCTGGTTCTCCTAAGAATGCTTGGTCCTTCTCGTTGTTCTACTCTTAGGCAGTGTCGACATTCGCCTTTACAAGGCCTGCGTGATAATGCATCTGCGCTACCATAAGATCTGCCTGGACGAAGTTCAGTCTTGCCAGGAATGGTGAGATTTCTTCCAAAGCTGTCCAATCCTAATGATCCTGGGAGCTTCCGTGGGGCCAGTCACCGTTCGCCCCTTCACACTGATTGGTCTTAGTTTTCCAGCTAATGTGTCAGTCCGCCAGATTGTCACAGTGGCGGAGTCTGACTCCTTTTAAGCCCCCCCCCTCTTCCTCCGCGCGACTCGCTGGTTTATATACCCGGCCTGAATACACTCTCGTCCTTTCGAGAATGGAGGCGACTGTTCCCGGTTCTCATTTAGTCTAGATGGGTTCCAGGAGTCGCGGTCGGCTCTCGGCGTTGCCGCTTCGACCCGAATCTCTGTGGACCGATGGTCGGGCGTAACAATATAAAACCTAATAACAAATATAGCTACCAAATGGAGACTGACTCCATTTGTCCACTTTTCAAATTTTGATAACACTAAAATTAAAAACTTCCTTGTACTTGATATGTTTTACTAAAATAGGACATGTATCATAGTCCTGTAGGTTTTATAACCTGGAAGACACAAATAGGTAATTTTTTACCTTCCAAATGAAACTTAAAAATCCATAAATTGCAAGCCGAACTTATAATTGATTTTGAGTAGAATTTAACAAAGATTATTTCTTCATCAGCAGCATACTGATGAGCTCTAATAAAAGCGAAACCGGTCTATGGTTCCTCTGCCTGATTTGAGAAATGAGTTTGATGCTCTGCTAAACGTCGCCCCCAGACAATATAGGTACGGAATCTCGGCCATTTGTCTGTGGGAAGTGACAATGTCGGCAGAAAATTGGTTTTTGGATCACTTCGCAACCCCTACAAATGTAGTAGTCAAAGTTGACGCGGCACAAAGTTATTGTTAAATTCATCTAAATTTTCAGAAAAAATATACAGTTGCGATGCAAAATCATTTTGGCCCTGATCATTTCCAAGTTCATTTAAGTCTAAGTGATCAAAAGTTCGGCTGATACCTAAATGATAAACCTTTATGGTCAATGTAGAACTCATGAAACACAGTTCTTTACAAAAAAAAACCCGATGATCACTGAACCATCCTCAGAAAAAACGACAGCTCTTTTGATGTTCACTGGTGTCAGGAATATCAGTCTGGTTGGATCTCTACTACCCCACAATAAAAATAGAGGCTTTTATATCAATAAAGACCTAATTGAAGAGGATGGTGCTGTATAGCGTATGTTGCAAAATAACATAACGTGACAATATTTTATTTTCAGGAAATAAAGATACCTTCAAAAAATACTTTTAAATTTGGTTGGGTCTCTCTTACATTTACAGCATCTACATCCTGGCGATTATGACGGAGTTTATGACATAATTGTGTGTTCTAAAACGAAGACCGATAGAGATAAGTTCATCTAGGATTGTTGGGCCCATATTCAAAGAGATATGCTAACTAATATGATAACCCAAAACTTAGTAGTATCTTATGGTTTTTTGAGGACTTGACACACTTTGACAACCGTGATGTGCGTAGGTAAAATGTGGGTGACTTGTCTGTTTCCAAGAGCTTGATCATATTGGTGTTCATATTTCAGCATGAAATTTTTGTACCTAGCAGGAAAAGGTATCTTCGTTTGTATCCTTCCTGTCAAGTATAATCTCCTTTTTTGCCCACTCATAGATTCTTACCAGCTCTTAAAACAATTTTCCTTCGCTTTAAACTCACAAGGAACTGTAATGTATCTCTAGTAAATTTCATTAATTGCTTGCTTTGGAAATTGCTTTTTGAACCTTATTTGCGCTTTAAATCCCAAATATTTTTTAAAGTTTGTGGATGTCATGATTAGTTCAGGTTAGGTAGATGGCAGTAACAAGCCATCCCACTTTGGAAAATGGATAGAATTTTCTCTGCTAGATTAGTTAATTTGTCCTGAACTGAACAAAAACTGAAGCATCAAGTGGGACATTATGTCTTCTAAGACATGTGGCCACATCTACTTGCATGAGAAACCCGTAATATTATCCAACACCAAAACTTGATTTAGTTGAAGCTGAAGCAAAAGCTTAGTGGAAATATTTGTAACATTTTCTCCAATGCTTCAGTTTAATGCGAGTTCATCTTCTGAACCACTTTCCTTGTATCAAAGTGGGTTTGGTGAACCGCCCGCCCCTAAGCGGTGTTCTGCAACGAAAGTCCTCATAATTTCGGTTTAAAACTATTAGCTTTTGTTAATAATAGTGTAGAATAACCATTGCGTTTTTTGCGTTTTTTTGAATAAGCATTAATATTGATTAAAGCGTGCTTTCCTAATGGATGTTTATCAAAATAAGTACGTATTTTTAACCAATCTCCATCATTATTAATTAGTGGAAATAATAATTAAAAACAAGTCTTTGTTTGTAGACTCTTTGAAGAAAAAAAGACATTTAAACGAAAGCACTGAACTGCTGGAACTTTCTATTAATACCGACAAATACCCCCGCTACGGTCCTATTCATAGGCAATAAACAAAAGTTCGATCACAACAGTTCGATCATAATAGCGGTAAGGGGAAAAGGGACAATTGATTTTCCATTTAGAAGTGTGCGTACCATCCGTTTTGTACTAAAACAACGAAGAGCAAACATCAAATTAATGGAATGACATGTCGCTATATACATTTTGTAAACACCGATGTTTGTTCTTTATATATGCAACAACATAATGTATAAATTGCTGATGGTAGTATAGACAACTAATGCATTATATTGTTGTGGTGGGACCTTGCTATATCTCAATCACTTTTTAAATATATATTGATACCTTTGTAATCTCAACTTTCAGCACTTTTTGAGCAGATACAAAACAAATTGTTAATGTCCGAATTCCAAGGCTTACGAGATGAAATAGGAAATGTATAAGATATCTATCGACTTGTGTTCATTTAAGGTATTATTAAATACTGCATAGAGTTTGATGTTGAATATACATTTTCCGATATCCTGGTCAAATCCTAGCATTAGGCTCACTAGCTGGCAACTTCAGCAGGATAATGTCCATGATTATCACGAAGGAAAAAACGCTACATATTTTAATTTCATAGTTTCTGTGGAAATTATCCTTCTGGACATTAATCTATTGGGTCTTAGTACACAGTTACTACTAAAACAGCAAAAGTCAGATTATCAATTTTTAGAGTTTTTCTAATTTTCAAGATTAAGTAATAGAGGGTCGATAAAAATTACTTTAACTGATTTTTCAATAACTGAGAGTGTTAAAAAAAGCCCGTTTTTAATAAAAAAATTGCATCATTTTACGCAAAAAGTACACGACTTCGCCTAGCTCAACTTTGATCTGAAATCTCAAAAAAAGACATAAATAACTAATAATTAGCAGGACATTAATCTCCATGTCAATAATTACTAATAATGTTGACATTCAGCGAAGTCCTGAACACACCAATTTAATAATAATATCTCAACGGGGTCGTATAGGCAAATTTAATATTTAACGAGCGTTATTAGTGCTAATTAAACGCCGAGCTTTGCACCGATTAAATTTAATAAACTTGTCCGTGTGCATCTCAAACAGCTTTTTGTGCGGACATTTAAATTTAATTAGCTGTCCCCCGTTTCCGTGAATTGTTGCGCTAAGCCCCTGAAATACCTACGGAGCATGCATTTTTTAATTAACCCCCCCGGCGCCCTATATAAAATAGCAATCAACTCCCTAATCCCTAATCCGATTCGTACGGCCCGCTAACTAATTTATCCGACCAGTGGCGTGGGCGGCATACATTATGTCCGACTGCACCGGCCACCGACCACTACATAATATTAATGTTTAGCCGACCGCAATGTGTTAGTCGACGTGCGGTTGACCACCTCGTGTGACGTCACCGTTGGCGTGTTTAACCAGAAAACCGCACTTGATGGTCTGGTCCAGTCCAGCGAACTGGACCGGATATGCACGCCGGCGTGCTCTTCGTGCACACCCCATTATTATTTTAACATTTAGTTGCATCGATTGGCCCCAAAATGCGGCTAGGTATGCCATTAATTATTTGCGGACCATGAGGTCGCTCTATATCTGTGTATACGAAGTCCCAATTGCAAATTAAATTGTTTATGGAGCCCAGACAGGTGTCTGTCGCTTATTATAAAAGATTTTTATTGAACAAGTTGCACGAAGTGGTGTTAAAACGTAACAAGAATAAAAAGGTTGTTACTAACTATAGACAAACTTAACCTCTAGATTGAATTCTTCTATTAAAAACAGTTGAAGCATGGAAATTTGACACTTTATGAAAGTGTGCCGTCCTCTGCACCGACTCACTGGTGAAGGACAGCACACATCCTTCGACCACCGACTCACAGGTGGCAGCAGCAACAACAACAAACAATTCACACACGGTTTCGTTCCCATCTTCTCACTGCCTTTCCGTTAGCCCAATTTGAGTACCAATATAAGTTCCAATTATTAACCAGCATCCCGGCGTATAAGGCAGGGGTCTATCGAGCCTTACTGACGAGTTCAAGATAGACCCTGGAACGAAACGCCAACACCACTTGCATAGGTCTAGCGACTACCGGTCGCCTTTGTGGTGTTTCTCATCCTTTCTCGAGTTTCCAACCTTTCTCAATGGCACTCCATCTTAGTAACGCCATATTGGTGACCCCGACAAGCAGCATTCAACCTTCTGACGAGCACACTCTTCGCTCACGTCATTTTCAATCATCAAAACACAATCTTCCGAGCACAAGGCCGCAACATGGATCGCCTTTCAGCGCCACGAGATTACCAGAGCAGTATCTGTCGCCCACACACAGTCTTCCTGGTATCATTTTCGGCAACCAACTCTGGCCCGTCCTGCATCACTTGCCTTGTTCAAGCAATCAACACATTCAAAAACCCCACAAACATGTTCCATCATACGGTTCCTGACTCCGTCATTGGAAGGGGAGTAATGTGGCGTCCTCTGCACCGACTCACTGGTGAAGGACAGCACACATCCTTCGACCACCGACTCACAGGTGGCAGCAGCAACAACAACAAACAATTCACACACGGTTTCGTTCCCATCTTCTCACTGCCTTTCCGTTAGCCGAATTTGAGTACCAATATAAGTTCCAATTATTAACCAGCATCCCGGCGTATAAGGCAGGGGTCTATCGAGCCTTACTGACGAGTTCAAGATAGACCCTGGAACGAAACGCCAACACCACTTGCATAGGTCTAGCGACTACCGGTCGCCTTTGTGGTGTTTCTCATCCTTTCTCGAGTTTCCAACCTTTCTCAATGGCACTACATCTTAATAACGCCATATTGGTGACCCCGACAAGCAGCATTCAACCTTCTGACGAGCACACTCTTCGCTCACGTCATTTTCAATCATCAAAACACAATCTTCCGAGCACAAGGCCGCAACATGGATCGCCTTTCAGCGCCACGAGATTACCAGAGCAGTATCTGTCGCCCACACACAGTCTTCCTGGTATCATTTTCGGCAACCAACTCTGGCCCGTCCTGCATCACTTGCCTTGTTCAAGCAATCAACACATTCAAAAACCCCACAAACATGTTCCATCATACGGTTCCTGACTCCGTCATTGGAAGGGGAGTAATGTGGCGTCCTCTGCACCGACTCACTGGTGAAGGACAGCACACATCCTTCGACCACCGACTCACAGGTGGCAGCAGCAACAACAACAAACAATTCACACACGGTTTCGTTCCCATCTTCTCACTGCCTTTCCGTTAGCCGAATTTGAGTACCAATATAAGTTCCAATTATTAACCAGCATCCCGGCGTATAAGGCAGGGGTCTATCGAGCCTTACTGACGAGTTCAAGATAGACCCTGGAACGAAACGCCAACACCACTTGCATAGGTCTAGCGACTACCGGTCGCCTTTGTGGTGTTTCTCATCCTTTCTCGAGTTTCCAACCTTTCTCAATGGCACTACATCTTAATAACGCCATATTGGTGACCCCGACAAGCAGCATTCAACCTTCTGACGAGCACACTCTTCGCTCACGTCATTTTCAATCATCAAAACACAATCTTCCGAGCACAAGGCCGCAACATGGATCGCCTTTCAGCGCCACGAGATTACCAGAGCAGTATCTGTCGCCCACACACATTCTTCCTGGTATCATTTTCGGCAACCAACTCTGGCCCGTCCTGCATCACTTGCCTTTGCAAGCAATCAACACATTCAAAAAGCCCACAAACACGTTTCATCATACGGTTCCTGACTCCGTCATTGGAAGGGGAGTAATGTGGCGTCCTCTGCACCGACTCACTGGTGAAGGACAGCACACATCCTTCGACCACCGACCCACAGGTGGCAGCAGCAGCAACAACAACAAACAATTCACACACGGTTTCGTTCCCATCTTCTCACTGCCTTTCCGTAGCCGAATTTGAGTACCAATATAAGTTCCAATTATTAACCAGCATCCCGGCGTATAAGGCAGGGGTCTATCGAGCCTTACTGACGAGTTCAAGATAGACCCTGGAACGAAACGCCAACACCACTTGCATAGGTCTAGCGACTACCGGTCGCCTTTGTGGTGTTTCTCATCCTTTCTCAAGTTTCCAACCTTTCTCAATGGCCCACCAACTCAGTACCGCCATAAAAGTACGACACGTTACATTAGCGCGCTAGTGGGCGCCATTGGACAATGACAGACATGACATGGCGTCAATTCGGCGATTTGACGAATCGTTCTGTCACTGTCGATGTTACAGTTGTGACGTCACTGAGATTAGTCTACTCTGTACCAATATTATACAGCGGTGTAGAGTACAGTCTCTATGATCTGAAGAGGATTGATTCATATAGGTGAATTTTAGGCAAATTATATGGTAGAAGATGAATCCGATTGTTTGAAACTGATAAGAAAAAAATCAGATACCTACATATCAAGAGCTTGACGATTTCTGAAAAAGGTCTGTCAATATCATTCTGCTCCTTAACAATAATAAGGCAACATCATCGAGCTAATCTGGAGACCCCTTTCTGTTTTAAGTTTTGGCCTCCTAATTAGCAGTTGGAAGTGACGTCTCGGTGACGTCTGACGTCAAATTATTACAAAACAGTTGTCACTGTCATTATTTCTTATTTCCAATCCAATCGAATATCGAACTTATATCCATCTCCTAGCTAGAGCGCTTGGGCTCCTAAGCTGATTGGTTCCAATACAAATTCGCTATAATTCGTATATTCTTGCTGTCTAGGCCTACCTCCCTCACTACTTCCACCAACTTTGTGTGTTTTACCCTGTCGAAAGCCCTTGAAAATCTATAAAGCATGCGTATACATCTCGGTTCATGTCCCTAAAGCGTTGTACTCGGACTTGTAATGAAAAGATTGCCTCTCTAGTTCCCAAGGCATTTCTAAATCCAAATTGAGATTCGATGGTGTATAAGTCACATTTATTTATTATTTTATTCTGCTGTGGATGATCTTGGTGAACACTTTTCCGATGTGACTGATGAAACTAATGCGCCTGTATTGGTCGCAGGTATTGGCTCGAGGTTTTTTAGGGAGAGTAATGAAGGAAGATTTCTTCCAGAGACTTGAGGAGTTCCTTGCTACTGTCACATAATATTTTTATCAGTTCTACGCGGAACTCGTCAGGTCCAGGCAATTTATTCTTTTGCATATTCTGGATAGCTCTCTCAATTTCTGTTTTTGTTATGCGTGGGCATCGTTCAAATTCGACACTGATGAAATGTTCTGGTCTATCATCTGAGAATGTTGTTTGAATATACTGTTTCCACACTGTCTTTAGTGTATCTGTCACTTCTGTTATAAGTTTACAGCCTGAGTCTACCAGGGTTCCTGTTGTGGTTCTCTTGCGGTTATGTGTCATTTCCTTTATCTTTCTGTGTGAATTTAAATGATCATACATTCTATCTAGATCCTCAATCTCGCTACATTTCCCTGCCAGCCATTACTCCTTTGCAGCCATGCTTTTCCTCTTTATTGTCTTGTGCATAGTTTTCTTAATACACGATTCAATTAATGACGTGACTTCTACACCTAAATAGTGTTCATCTTGATTACTCGTTTAGCTCCAATAACTCTTAGTCCTTAGCGGACTTAGTACTTAGCGGAAATGGCGATTCTCGATCAGATTGAACCCTACAGCTGATTTTCAGGCAACCGGATTGAGAACCGATGCCAGGCCATGTACCCCCTTTTACTCCCCGGGACCCATTTTATTCGCGCACACAGAAATTACACCCAAATTGGCAGCACTGATCATACACTAAGAACTTCTTCTCCTAAATATACTTAATCAAGAATCAACACTACCATTATTTTTAAAAGATATCAGTTCTTTAAATAAGTTGCTAAACCACGAAAGATTGCTAGTACCAAAGAGATTGATAGATCACAAACTAGTGGAAACCATAAATAGCTTTTTTAAGGGCAAATGGGCAAACAAAAAGTATATGAGACATGAAATCCAAGTTTGTGGCTTCTCAAATCTTGCTAGCACTATCACATGAATCCCATGATAGTTGTATGTATTGTGACCATTTTTTTTTTAATAGCTTGCACTCACTTAGTTACGCAAGCTATAAAGTTGGCACTAAATGCATATTATCAGGGATCATAGTTCAAGTATCATAGTGTACGAATGTCTGCAGTATACACGAGAGTAATCCCAGTTCTGCCATGAAGTCCTGCGGCCTACCCTTGCCCCTCAATAAATAGACGTCAACCACGCTAACCATTTTGTCAGATGCACATATATAAGCCATTCACTTATTATTGTCAAGTAGGCATCTCGTTTTAGCAACATGTGCTAAAAGGAGATGGGTATAAAAAAATTAAGATTTCAAACGTAACTAGATGACAAAACAAGAGAAGATTTTTTATCGAAGCTGCTCGCTGCTCGTTTTCACTACTTTTTTGTATTTTTAAAGAATAAGACGTATAAATAGCCAACTTTGAAGTAGTTACGGCTTTTAGTGCTGCTTAAACACAACCAACAAACATAAACAGTAAACATGAGAACAGAAAGAAAAACAAAGCAAAAATCACTTATGATGAAACCAGTAAAGTTGAGTTCTCTTTTCTTTCATTCTCCGCCATTATTGATTCCCAATGACGAGTGAGATACACTGATGCTCCTTCCGTCTTGAAGTTTGAAAACGACATTTTCATTAAACTTATTGAGTAATTGAGGGATCTTTGACAAATTGTTAAGCTTACTCTACCATCTAGTGTACGATGCTGAGGTCTGATACATTTAAAAAATGGGATATAAAAGACGTAAGAGCCTTCAAACCCGCCATATTTAATTTACCTCTTTAGCTTAATGGTACTTATGTTACTAACAATGCTGTCTTCAACTTGACCTTATGACAAAACACACTGCCTATTGACATAATAATCGTTCCAATGTTCGCTCACTGTGTTGTTCCAGCACTAGCAAAGCAGTTTCCAAGCAAAAGCAAAACTTAGCTTAAGCTTATCTTAAATAAAATCGGTGCAAACTAGGGTCATCAACTATCGATAAAGAACACGGCCATTTCTGCCCGATTCAGAATACCTGAGGGAATCTACGTATAACTAAGAAATAGGCTATTTTGAATATCCTATTTGTCTGGTCTGGGAATCAGAATCGTTACAAGTCCAAGCAGCAAACCCAATGATGGTAATTTTCGTCATCCTTAATCAAAGCCCACGTCTTCTGCTTCAGAAAGCAAGCACTACTCTTCCACTTTCCTTTGGTCTGTAATTGTTGGACATGTCTTCTTTGTATCAGTTTCTTCAAAAGTGTTCTGGAGGTGCCAAATTCCTCCTTTTTTGGTTAGCCTGCTTTGCTTCAGTAGTAAGACCGTAGGATTCCATACTCAGTGTAATGGTTGACTAACTTAAGCTTACTTTAAATAATGTCGGTGTAATTGATCCTATCGAAAAAGATCGCAACCATGGAAAAGCTCAAAATGCCTGAAGCATAGCAACGCCCAGCTTAATGATGGTAGTTTTCGTCATCTTTTATCAAAGCCATCTTTTCTCCCAGGTTTTGTCCTTCAGAAAGCAAGCATTCGTCTTCCACTTTCCTTTCGTCTGTAATTTTCACACATTTTTTCTTTGTCTCTTCGTACCGTTTTCAATAGTGTTATCTGCCATTCTCCATTTTCTAGTCACCCTTTTTCCCTTCATTAATAAGACATTAGCTTGAGGTTAATATTTGACCAACAATACACACATACACCAAGCAGACGTAATAAAAGAATTTATAATGAGTTCAAAACTACTATTCGTGTCTCTATCTAGCACAGACGATTCAGTAGCTTTTACTTACTTACCGTCTACCATATTATCTAATATTGTAGAATTGAAAACATATTATTTTATATTTCCATGGTGGTAATCACGTGTTTTTCTGACCTAGCTGCCTCTTAAGAAACTTAAGAGAGTGGTGAACAGTGACCACCATAGGTATCTAACATATTGTGGTAGTAGCCACTTTTCGAAAATGACGAAAGACACTTTAAAATTTTTGTACCTTTTGAATGTCCCTAAAAAGTAGTGGTTAACCTATATTCTACTCTATGCCTCACAATTTAATGGGAATTCCGTCAAATAAAGCAAAGTTTACGGTCATCTAGGACATGTCGCTCCGAAAACCGTAGTATTTTAGCTACAAATCCACGATTTCGCCACGTGCTTAAATCACGGCAGTACCGAGTCTCAATAATTTCCAGAAACGCGGCGAAACCGGTTCCACCACCACATATTTCTTCTTCATTTTGGTGATTACCACTTGAAATCCAAGGGTTCTTTCACGTCGTTTCTTTTTGTTAATACACTTTATAGTTTTTAGGTTCGTGGTAGCCAAGTTAATTTCACTAAAAATGTTACCTGGGAAGGATGGAGCAAGGAAGTCAAAGAAGGATAGAGCAAGCAAGTCGAAAACTCAAGTCTAAAATCTGAGTCTCCTGCAATTACAAATGAGATTTGATTACTTTAACTCCCACAACGTATCAAAATAATATGATGCTTGGAGTGGATTAAATTGCAAGATAATAAATCCATTATTCCCTAACTACCAATAAAGTATTATGATATTGAAAAAAAGCATATTATAATTCTTTAAGATCTGCACATATTGTGATAGACAGAGATACTTCTCTTTTTTCCCCACCCCCTTGGTTGTCACCGTGCTCACGGAAGTATGTTTTAATACGTCCGAGAACACTTCCTCTACTTCTTCTTATGGAGCCCTTTCCTTTCGAAGGTTGGCGATCCACATAGCTAATATTGTTCTGGATTCAGCAGCTCGAAAAATTTCAATAGAAGTGCACCCAAATCAACTTCTGCGGTCTTTCAGCCAGGAGTTTTGACGTCTACCAATAGATCTTTTTCCTTGAATCTTTCCTTCAATTATTAGTCACAGCCTTTCATACTTGTTGCCTCTCCGAAGTGGCCTATGTATGTAATTTTTCTTTCTTTGATGAGGGCTATTAGTTCTTTCGGCTTCTTCATTCGTCTAAGTACTTCTTCGTTCGTAATTCGTTGGACCCATAATATGCGAAGCATACGGCGATATATTTCAAACGCCTCAATTTTCTTTTCAGTTGTAGGGTCCAGCATTCACATCCGTACAGCAACACACTGAAGACTTAATATCTAATCAATCATGGGAACCCTGAGCTCCAAACTGAGATCAGGACTAGTAAAAAATCTTTTCACGTTTATGAATGTTTTCCTGGGTTGTTTTCCGAAACGGATTGCTCGTTTCGGATCACACCACTTATTGACTATGGTATTTAAAACACGAAACTAGTTCGATCTGATTGCCATTAATCAAAATGGTTTCAGCAGTATGTCTCTTGGAGAAGACTAGCAGTTTGGTCTTTGATATATTAATGTCCAATCCGTATTGCTCACTATATTCAGTTATTCTATTCGTCATATTTTGCAGACCTGATATTGCTGATACATATTCCATTAATTTTGATACCTCCCATGTCTTCCGCTAAAGCGTCTTTGAATTGCTTCCGAATAGATGTTGAACAGGAGTGGTGACAAAATACAGCCCTGTCGTACGCCTCTTCGGATTGACATAGTGTCAGATGCTCTTCTATCAATCCAGGTTACGGATAATATTTCTACCATTTTTGATGCTTGACGCGGGCGAATGCCTTTCGATAGTCAATAAAGAATGCGTAGACATCTATGTTCATATCTTTGCATCTTTGTGCTAAAACATTCAAGGAGAAGAGGGCTTCTCGAGTGTCTAGTCCATTCTGGAATCCAAATTGAGTGTCGCTTAAGTGTTCTTCCCATTTCTTGTATTTTCAAGTGTGGGTTATTCTCAGAAAAACTTTAAGAATTTGTGGCATTAGACTAATCATGGGATAGTCGTCGCATTTGCGTTGGTTTTCTTCGGGATCGTTTGTATCTCTGAGGATCATTATTTGTATCTCCGAGAATTCCTGTTTGGCGTTTTCTTCCTACACAGCTACCTCCCTAACTTTCTGATGCACATTAAACGAGTCATGTTTCTGTTGTAGTTCTTCGATCTCTGTACATTTCTCGGCCAGCCATTTTTCCTTTGCCTCTCTGCATTTCTTCCTTACAACTTTATTGAGTTCTTTATATTTTAACGGTGTTGTTTAACGGTTTGGCCATCCTTCTCTGCGTCATAAGTTCCAAAATTTCAACAGTCACCAATTCCTTCTTTTTAATGTTTTCCTTAAAACCGATCTCCTGTTCTCGAATTTTTATTATTGTCTCTGTCTACCTCCTTCAATTCTCGTTTCCGGGTCGTTCAGTTTTTCTATATCTCCTGGTTTAATTGTGGTTTCGCGTTTCACTTTCTTGAAGCGCTTCCTTCTGAAATCCATTACTACCGGATTATGGTTTTAGGTGTTAAATACGAGGTTAAATATATCAAAAACTTTAAAAACTATAAAGAAAAAAAATAAGACTTTAACTCCAACCCCTTATTTTTCGTCTTAAAATCACCGTTCACCATTATGATAAAGTCCAAGCATTGGACGAGTGGTGGCGACAAACCTTCCTACCCCTTTCGTCTCTAGCCTCTTGCTAGAGATGAGAAAATACGGTATTTTATTTTTCATTGCATTATACAAAGTAAATTACATTGTATTATTCAGTATTAAATTCAAAAAAATGGCGGGATTTTTTTCACTACTGGATTAGGATTAGGATAAGCAGATTTCATTTAAAAATTAGCAAAATGATTAATTGTATTTAGAGAATGTATGGTATTAGTAGTATAAATTAAGGTGTTATTTTTATAATTCAAATCCAATTTTTCCTTAAGATTAAGAGTAACCAGAGTGGCCCACTCAGCCCACTCTCAACGCAGGATTCAATAGCCATTGTTTTCAAAATGTAGTTCTAGTTCAAACCCTTCTACATGACATGGCTTTTGTCCCAAATAAATACCTATATAAAATAATGCACGCATGCTATCGAATCCAGCATTTATATGGCCTCTTTCCGATTCTGGCAAATCCTGCTTAGGACAAATTTGCAGGTGCCTCACCATTCTATAGTAATTTTTTGCAAATTGCTTTGAGCAGAATTTGCACTTTTTCTCGGAATTGTTATTATTTGGTTGAACGACAAAATATTTTTATATTATTGTCCAAATGTGCCATGGCTCCCCATTATTACTCACTTACTTACTTATTACTAGTAGTGAAGTAATCATACACGATTCATCACGATTACTTCACTACTAGTACTAATGATAAAATAACAATTTTTTTTCATAAAACAATTAATACAATTGGACGCTTATTCTATAGGAAAGAGTGAAAGTGAAAGTGAGAATTTTGACAACCTTGATGGGTCAAAAAATTCTATTGACGAATTCCACTGGCCAGCAATTCTCACTTTCACTTAACTCTTTCGTATAGAATAATATCCATGGACCAAAATTAAAAAATGAAGTCAGTTATATGACATTCAAGTCATATGTCATTCTCCTACAGCGTTGTCTACTCTTCACAGTGTTGCCAGTAAATTGTATAAAATGAAGAGATTAAATACATACCGTATTAAACGGTATAATAAACGGTATAATACATTTGTATTATACACTTTCACTTCACTACCTCTTGCCGACCAAATCCCCTGCCAAGCTGGCCCTACTTTTAACCAACGTATACAGTGTGGACGCAAAAAGTAGGTGAGTTCTACAATCTACATTACTTGACACCTAAAGCCACGACAACAAAATTGTCGCAGATATCAAAGAAGTGCTCGAACTGTTTCTATTACTGAACATATGATGTTGCATTGAACGTTTTACCGTACCACACCCTGTATCGCATTTAACATTTTACCGCATAAATGACGTACATTTTAAAACGTGCGTCATACAGGGTGTTTCAGAAAGGTGCTTAGAGGACGCCAAGTCATACAAATTTTGCTTATAAGCCGCTAGCCGCAAAGGCACCGCTTTTGAGATACAGGGTGTCAAAGAATTATTTTTTTTTATGAATTTTTTGATTATTCTTCAGGAACTAATGGACACATACAACATTTTTTTTCACACGTTTTACCATTACTTAGACGTGCTGTATGAGTTTTACTGATGATTGCTTGGTGCGGATCAATGAAACTACGAGATGTAGAAATGCTGTATAATGTCGACGTTTCGGCACTATATTAGACTTTGGACGTCGGATTACCATAACTCTCGGGTGCACCTTGTGGAAATTGGAAATTCTTCTTCTTCTCTTAACTTCTTCTTTTTTGTTTACTGTGTAGCTGAATGGTCCTCTCTTCTTGTTTTTCAAACCGTATAATCAAGCAATAAAAAAAAGTAATAATATAGAAAAATAGGAGAATGTCTCGAATGTATGTAAGTAGTGAACTTTATTGTTTTTTTTTTAGAATAACCGCTCAATATTTTGTGCTTGCTGACTGTATAACTGTTTCTATTATAAGTATAAACATATTTTTTAGTGTCCTGAAGATGGCACTAATTTAGTGCCGAAACTTCGATATTATACAGGGTTTTTACATCCTGTAGTTTCATCGATCCGCACCAAGCAATCATCAGTCAAATATAGGTATACTTAGATTACTAGAACCATTGTTTCAACTGTACTTTATGAGTATTGCGTTTTATACGAGTTGCGCTTTTTCATGTGCCAGTGGCGTCGATATTGGGGTCGCCTGGATTTGCTTTTGTCTTTAACGTCTACGCTACTGGAGAAAATTGCAATTTAAGAGCACATTGTGAAAGACCAATATTTTTCACACAAAAAAAGATACGTTTTTAACATCCTGTATCACAAAAAAAGATGCGTTTGCGAATAGGGGTATATAAGCAAAAGTTGAATGACTTGACCTCTTCTATAATTCCTAAAGTTTATCAGCACCTTTCTGAAACACCCTGTATATCTAGCAAACTTCTTCCACTAGATACTCTTTTCGACATCCCGGACGAGGCTAAAATGTATTTACCAGGTTAAAATATAAATAAATAGCTACGAGCAGAACGAAATCAAGTATATAAAGATGGGACAATGAGGAATAAACGACTATTTCCAGTTTTGCCTGAGATGGGAATGGAATCAAATGAAAGTTGGTTGGAAAATTTTCTCTGATTCTTTGGTCAGTTGTGTCAGACAAAAACAGATAAGTCGAAAAAACCATTTTTCAAGCAGTCTCGTCTCAGATCAAAAAAAAATACGACTCCATCCCTGCGTTCTCAAGATCCACGTCTTTGTCTGACGAGCAAACAAATCTCGGATCGTTTAAGTACACACGACCGTGCACCGGCTGCAGATTTATCCGGTAGGAGCAGTTTACCAAAAAACGCATACACCGATGTGTATAGATCGCTCCAAGACATTTACACGCGTTTGACAAATAAACGAGACGAAAACCCCCCCGAGCAAACAGGCCAGAACAAACAGACTCGCATTAATGACGTTCCTAATAACAGCCCGTCTTTCCGTAGGGGCAAATATTTACGCTCAATGGTCGTCGGTATACAAAGCAGTGACGTAGTTAACGTATTTTTCCTATTCGCAAGACGTAAAGCCTCTTTACCGCACTCATTTGCGAGCACTTTACCGCAGTAGTGCGTAAAAGTGTGTATACGCACTAGTGCTGTAGAAAAAGTTTACCGCATGTGATCAAACTCGAGTCGCTTGATCAACTGCAATCGCGTGCGGTAAAGAACAACTTTCCGCATTTGTTAGGTAAATAACTATTTCGTTCAAACAATTTTGTATTTGAAACCAAATATCTTCCATTCCTAACCTGCCAAGTTTTTCAATAAATTAAACAAGTAGTGGTTTAAAAAAAAACTGCTAAATGGAGCAACAGTTTGCCGATACGTGATCAGCTGAAGGAAAAAAAATTGAAGAATAATGTTGGATAAGTGAGATTTAATATGAAGATACTCCGTCACTGCTGTTGCCCCCCTTTGTCGCTGACGTCGATAGCGGCATCGTCGATTCCATCATCCAACAACCCTGAATAAACTGCCGGTCGGAGTTTCTATTGGCCAAATTATTTGAGTTGCTGAACTAACAGTCTAATGTTTACCCTTCTCGGTATAATCCGCACTGGAAAACGAGCTGGCTTGTCTTTGGACAACTTTACCTCAGCCCAACTCTTACCCGTTCGTTGAGTGGTTAAAGATAATTATTGTGACGTCAGAGAAAGAAAATCACTTCGAACTTATTAATTGAAACCGTCCCTCAGGGATGCGACTCTCCCCTATCCAATATCCGAATTATTATTAAATACACCCTCGTCCGAAAAGGGGAGAGAACATCATAATGATAAAACACGTTTCGATTCTTTGATAAGTTTCACCCTTATTCTCGCCCCCTCGAGAGACCCTTTTTGTGCGGAGGGTGAAAATTACACCCTTAGTGAAAGATGCCTTATCTTTCGAGCTTCTTTCGGATTTCCTATTTTAGTTTAGTAACTTTCCAAATATTTAAAGAAAATCGCGGAGGGAAAGTACCTAATAATAACAACCCTTCCTTCCAATTTATATGGTATAACGTCATTAAAATTCGAGGAGGTTCGCTCTTGATTTCCCCCAACGATTTCAATTAAACAATAGACAGATCAGGCGACGGGGCCCCATAACAATGGCTACATTACATTCTTATAAGGGTTCGAACCACAAGGGGCGCTAATTCGAAGTTAGTTCGTCATTCGAGCGTGAAACTTTTAGCAGGGTCGGTCTCGGGGGAACTGATGGGGCAATTGACAGTTATCGGCTGAAGATAAACTTTCGAAACCGCTTTTAAATTGCACTGTTGGTTACGTAACTACTATAAGGACTTAAAATAGCACTTTATTCATTATAAAAACTTGAAAACAAAAAAGCTTCAAAACTTTTTAGTTTTGAATCAGATCACTGAGTGACTCAAGTGAACCCTAAGTGACTCAAGTGACGATTGACGCTTAATTGAGCATCTAAAACTAAAAACAAAACAGTTTAGTGATGTCCCCTTTAGACGGACCGGTATCGGCAGTGAGACCTTCATCAGCGTCAAAGTCTGCTGTGACGAGCAAGTAGTTGGGGAAAAGATAAATCCTGAGAGTACTAGAGTTTCAAGAAACACAATCTAAAGTAAGACTGTGAAGGCTTTCGCGAACGGTCAGAATACAATCTATAGTGTTTTCCGGGCCTTGAGGCCGTGGTCAAATGGAATTTCTTCCTGACGTTTCATCTACAGCTGCGGCAGACATTATCAAAGACTATGAGGCAATGAGCGAAGTGATCTCCCCTGCTTCCCGACGTTGACTAATTCGACTGTGGTGAGCTCCGTGGTATTTATTCCCCCGCCGTCGCGCTGTAGTGGAGGGACTGGGGTGGCGGTAGAGGTGGCGCCAGATTCCGGCGCACTTGCAGTATGTCGTAGATCTCGCTTCCAGTCTGCATTTAGAAACGTAATTTCCTCTTTCCTGTTGAAATTGTTGTCGTGTTTAAAAATCTCAATGGCCTCTCTCGTTAGTCTCGGATAGAAACGCAGCGATTGATATAAAATATCAACCTCGTTGACAGGGTGTCGTTACCTTCGAAGAAAGCGTGCTCTGCTACTGCTCAGTTTTGTGTTTGCCCCAGCCTGCAACTCTTCTTGTGTTCCGCAATTCTCGTGATGACACTGCGTTTTGTGGTGCCAATGTATACCGAGCCACAGCTGCATGGAACTCGGTAAACTCCGGGTGCCGATAGGGAATCTCTGCGGTCTTTAGCGGATCTCAAGCTCTGTTGTATTGTACGAGTGGGTTTAAAGACAGTTTTAACATTGGACTTTTCCAGTAGCCTGCCGATCTTGTACTATGCTAGACCAGTCCATCCGCCCTTTTCTTCATCTCTTTATCTTCCGATACGTGGACGACACCTTTGTTATTTGGAGTCATGGCGAGGGCGAACTTCAAAACTTCCTTCTACGCTTCAACTTTATCAACCCTAAAAATTCAATTCACTATGGAAAATAGAAAAGGAAGAATGCCTACCGTTTTTGGATGTTTTGGTATCAAGGAGGCAGGATGGTAAGCTTGTGCACACCGTTATATAAAAAAAACAAAAACCGATACCTCAATAACGAATCAAATGATCATCCTAGACAGAAAAGGGGAGTCATAAACACTCTGTCTGTGAGAGCCAAGAGAATTTGTGAGCCTGCAGAATTGGAAATAAAGCATCTGGAAAGAGGCTTTGGTTCGAATGGATACATCAAGCACGAGTTCGATAGGGCCGTCCGTCCATGGAATGTAGAGACCATGAAGGAACAATGGGAGAAGATGAAAAAAAGGGCGGATGGACTAGTCTTCCATACATCTACAAAGTAACGGACAGGATCGGAAGGCTACTGGAATCTTTCTTTTATAACTATCAGTAAAACTTCAGTGTGAAGTGAAATCGACGAACTTTTACATTTTACAACTAATCGTAAACTCCAAACTAAAGTTTAACTAATACTGACACGTCAGAATCTTTTGCTCGTTGTCTCCTTCAAAGCATTCAAATGACAGTTGAGTTCATCATGACGTTTCCATATCTTCATTGTTGCTCCAAGTTTTATCTGAAGTTTGAGCTGAAGTTTTACTGATAGCAGTAAAAGACGACTTTAGGCTCGCTGTTCATTTTAGTTCAATTTAACCTTCAATTTGAAGATAAACAAACTTTAATTAAATAAATAATTATAATTAAATCAATAATATATATAAAAAAAAAACTACCTTTATTTACTAAGTAATAATCAATTATATATATATAAATATATTTATTATATAAATATTTATTTAATTATGTATAAATAGACAATACTGTTATAAAAATAATATATAAGGGGGTGCGCTTTGTTAAAATATGTTATTCCGATTTTAAGATAGAAAAAAAGTTTTTTAGCTTTTGGTTTTTGTATTGGTTTTAATTAAATGTAAATTTTAGTACGATTAAAAAAGTTTTTAAATAAAATTAGTTATAATAATATTTTAGCAGTAATAAATTTTATTTATTTAGTAAATTAAGAAATAGAAATACTGAGGGTAGTACAAACTAATTTTGTGCCAGCAGTTGCGGTTATACAAATTGTGTAATAAAAATTTGTTGGGAAAAGTTTATTTAAAAAAGAACGGAAAATAAGAATAATTTTATTAGGTGAAATTTTAAGGTTTGAGATTTTTATTATTAGAGATAAAGCTTAGAAATTTTATAATAGACTAGGATTAGATACCCTATTATAAAAATGTAAATTAAATTTCTGGAATTATTAGTAGCTAGGTTCTTGAAAATTAAGAAAGATGGCGGTATTTAGTCTATTCAGAGGAATCTGCCCTGTAATTGATAATCCACGAGTTTAAGGACTTGGGGTTTTAGTTTATATATTGCTGTAAGTTGAATATTTCTATTGAATAAAAATGTTCAAGATTTAGAGAGAAAATATATCAGGTCAAGATGTAGCTTATACCTAAGAAGAGGTGGATTACAATAAATTTATTTTTGGATACTAAATGTAAATTAGTAGGAAAGTGGATTTGAAAGTAATTATTTAATAAAATTTAAATAATAATTTTAGCTCTAAAGTGTGTACATATCGTCCGTCGCTTTCATTTTAAGATGGAATAAGTCGTGACATAGTATATGTACTGGAAAGTGTATCTAGAAATCAGACTACAGCTTTAGAAAGCATTTTATTTGCACTAAAAAGGTTATTTTAATTAACATAGTTTGAAGATAAGAGTTTTCATTTTGATTTTAAGAGTTTAAAAATTGTATATAAAAATATTTATTTTAGTAATAAATAAAGAAAAATTATATTTAGGGAAAAATTATTAGTATTGTAAAAGAATATTTGAGTTGTTGGTAAAAAGAAAAATTAAGTTTTTGTACCTTGTGTATCAGGGTTTATTAGTTATTTATTAAGTTTTTAGTAGTCCCGAATTTAGAAGAGCTATTTAAATAGGACTTTTTTTGTTGAATAAAAATTTTAAATATTTAAATAGTAGTGAAACGTTATTCGATTCTAAATATATCTGG
Source organism: Taphrorychus bicolor (assembly GCA_951812265.1). Classification (NCBI taxonomy): domain Eukaryota; kingdom Metazoa; phylum Arthropoda; class Insecta; order Coleoptera; family Curculionidae; genus Taphrorychus; species Taphrorychus bicolor. Next base: position 8,636,132 of record OX638300.1, read on the forward strand.
TTTTTTAAGAAATAAATTTAATTTAGTTACTACAAAGTAATTATTTTAATAAATAAATGATTATTTATAGTAGAAGATAATTTTGGGCATGAGCTTGAAATTAGGTATGCAAAATTATTAGAGGGGTTTTATTTGTAGGATTAGAAGTTTTTATCTTTTAGTGAATTATTTCTGTTTAATAAATTAATAATAATTATATGAAATTTACGTTTTTTATTAAAATATAAGTTAAATTGAAAAAGCTTTAGTAATAATGACAGAATTAATATAAATTTAGGGGTGTTTATTTAAGTAGATTAAAGGTTTAATAAAGGAATTCGGCAAATAAATTTCTCACCTGTTTATTAAAAACATGTCTTTTAAATTTAAATGGCCGCGGTATTTTGACCGTGCAAAGGTAGCATAATCATTAGTTTTTTAATTGAAAGCTTGTATGAAAGGTTGGATGAGGAAAAAAACTGTCTCTATTAAAATTTTTTTAAATATTATTATTTAGTAAAAAAGGCTGAAATAAATATAAAACACGAGAAGACCCTGTAGAGTTTTATAATTTTTATTTAGAGAATAATTAGAATATATATTTTTATATATAAAAATTATTTGGTTGGGATGATTTAAAAATTTGTTAAACTTTTTTTTATGTTAAAATCATTGATAAATGTATATGTGATCCTTTTTCAAAGATTAAAAGATTAAATTATCTCAGGGATTACAGCGTTATTTTTTTTAAGAGTTCAAAACGAAAAAAGAGTTTGCGACTTCAATGTTGGATTAAAGTTTAAGTTTGGTGTAGAAGCTAAATAGTTTATGTCTGTTCGACCTTTAAAACTTTACATAATCTGAGTTTAAACCGGCGTGAGCCAGGTTGGTTTCTATATTTATAATAAGAAAGTTTTTTAGTCCAAAAATATATTAAATTAACAATAAGAAAATTATTAATATATTGTTTTGGCAGATTAGTGCAATAGATTTAGGATCTATATATGTAAGGTGTTCTTACAAATAATATTGATGGATTTGGATTTATTATTAATTTTTTTAGCAAGTTTAATTCAAGTGGTTTGTGTTCTAGTTAGAGTTGCTTTTTTAACTTTATTAGAACGGAAGATTTTAGAGTATATTAATTTACGAAAAGGGCCTAATAAATTAGGTTTAATAGGTTTATTGCAGCCTTTTAGAGATGCAATTAAGTTGTTTTCTAAAGAATTTATTTTACCAATTTATTCAAATTTAAGAATTTTTTATTTTTCTCCTATTGTAAATTTATTTTTAGCAGTTTTGTTATGAATTAGGATACCATTTTTTACTTTTCATTTGGGGTTTAATTTATCTTTTTTATTTATTTTGAGTGTTTCTAGACTGGGGGTTTATAAAATTATGCTGTCAGGTTGATCATCTAATTCTAATTATTCTTTATTAGAGGCTCTTCGTGCTATTGCACAAATAATTTCTAATGAAGTAACGCTAATTTTAATTTTATTATGTTTTTTGTTTTTTATTTTTAGTTTTAAATTAAAGGTTTTAATATTTTATCAAGAAAATTAATGATTTTTATTTTCTTTTTTTCCTTTAAGGATTATGCTATTGGTTTCTTTATTGGCTGAAACTAATCGATCACCTTTTGATTTTGCCGAAGGTGAGTCTGAGCTAGTTTCTGGGTTTATGTTGAGTATAGAAGAGGAGGATTTGCTATAATTTTTTTAGCTGAATATGCTACAATTTTATTTACAAGTATATTTTGTGTAATAATTTTTATGGGAGCAAAACACATTATGAGGTTATTTTTTTTTTGTTGCTCGGTATCGTTATGATAAATTAATAAATTTAGTATGAAAATGCTATCTTCCAATTTCTTTATTAATATTGTCTTTTTTTTACCTTTAGGGTTAATAATTTTTCTTTTTTAACTAATTCTTTTTAGTACAAGTTAATAGAAAATTAGTTATTTCTTTTTTATATTTTCAAAATATATACTTCAAATTCATTAACTTACTTAAAAATTAAAGAATCTCAAAATTTGGCAGTGATTGGATTAATTAAGTAAAATGAAAAATAGAGGACGGTTAGTGTTTGTCCAGTAATAATATATGGGTCTTCAACTGGTCGTGCCCCAATTCAAGTTAATAAAATGACAATTCTAAATAGTGATCAAAATAAAATTTTATTGATAAGATAGAATTGAGTCCCTAAATTTTTTTTTTTATTAGTAAAGGGTATAATATATAAGATAGCAATTGACAAAATTAGGGCTAAAACACCACCTAATTTATTTGGAATTGATCGTAGGATTGCATATGCAAATAGGAAATATCATTCAGGTTGGATGTGGATTGGGGTAACTAGAGGATTTGCTGGGGTAAAGTTATCAGGGTCTCCTAATAAATAGGGGGCTTGAAGAGTTAAAATTGTTAATCTTATTATTAAAACTAATATTCCTACTAAATCTTTTAGGGTAAAATAAGGATGAAACGGAACTTTATCAATATTTCTTGAGCATCCAATTGGATTATTAGAGCCTGTTTGGTGAAGAAATATAAGGTGAACAATAACTAGAGCTGTTACAATAAAGGGAAGGATAAAATGACAGGCAAAAAATCAGGTTAAGGTAGCATTATCAACAGCAATCCTCCTCAGATTCATTGAACAATAGTATTTCCAAGATATGGAATGGCTGAAACTAAATTAGTAATTACTGTAGCTCCTCAAAATGATATTTGTCCTCAAGGAAGAACATATCCTAGAAAGGCTGTTGCTATCACTAGGAAGAAGATAGTTACTCCTGATATTCAGGTTTGTATAAATGTATAGGATCCATAATAGATTCCTCGTCCAATATGGGAATATAAACAAATAAAAAAAAATGATGCTCCATTTGCATGGAATGTTCGAATTAGCCAACCATAATTTACGTTACGACAAATATGGGCTACTCTATTAAATGCTAGTTCTACGTTAGAGCAGTAATGTATTGCTAAAAATAATCCTGTAACAATTTGGATTATTAAGCAAAGTCCTAGTAGTCTTCCAAAATTTCATATTGAAGAAATATTGATTGGTGTGGGTAAATTAATTAAAGAATTATCTAAAATTTTATAAACAGGTGAGGCTTTTAGGTGTTTTATCATTATGTTTATTCTACAATTAGTGTTAATAATAAATAAGTCATTAAAGCGGTAGGGAGTTGGATATGAGGCCTATTAAAGATTTTGTTTTGCCTATTTAATAGGTAGATAAAGTCTTGTCTAAATAAAGTTAGTTCAGAGGATCTAAAAAGTGAGAAGAATGAGTCTAGGATAATAATAATAAATAATCTTGGCAGAAATGTGCAGAATAAAAGATAGTTCATATTAATTTAGGTATTTTAAACTTTTTATTAGAAGCGATTCTGGTTATATAGATAAATATAACTAGTGTTCCTCCAATTATGATTAGGAACAAAATGTAGCTAAATCAGAAATTTGTATATATAAACCCCGATATTAATGATGTATTAATTGTTAATATTAGGAGGATTCCCCCTAAAGCTAAGGGGTGGTTAAGAATATAATAGAAAGAAATAGATTTACTAGGAATAATATTATAATATCAGGAAATAGTTTAGAATAAAATATTAATTTTGGAGATTAATGATAGAAAGAAATAAACTAATAAACAAATGATTTTGTCAGATAAACAGTATATCAATCTGAAGTTTAAGCTTCAGGTAGGGTTTAACCTGTGGATGCAAAAAGAGCAGTAAGTGCTTAATAGCAGGATGCCAAGCTCCCTAATGTGGGAGTTAAATCTCAAATCGCGATTCACCAACAGGCCCCAGAGCTTTTTATATGAAATGTGTTAATCTCACTACCTTCACCCAAAACGTTATCTAGTCCACACCTAAAAGACATGCAGCCTTTGTAACATTCAAATCAGTCGATACAACCCTTCACTTAACTGAGAATTTTGCAACCGTTCCAGTGCCAGAAAACAGTGGCGTCATCGGTAAAAAGAATTAATGATCCCGAAATGGGAAGTCTTGACAAATCGTTGAGATATTTAAGAGCAGAATAAGTCTTAAATCTTGATTTCTTCCCCTTAAACAGATTGCAAACCACTTTAAAGTAACGCTCTTCAATCAATATTTTACCAATTTTCTTAGTGAGGCATCACGGTTGACGCAGTGGAAGGCCTTCGACAAGTCGCAAAAATCCATGCCGCAGAATGTATAGACAATATCAACATCTGACTGGGGGCTCAAAGTTGTGATGGTATTCTTTAAAATAGTATTCAAAAAAGCGAGGTGGGCTTATTAGGCCCTTTTGCTCTCCGTGTGTTAAGGTCCGACATGAGAAGCCTTGCAACATGAACTGTTTACCATGATGATTAGCTGCTTTTATTCAAGATGGCGAGTACCTTATATTGCCCGAATGTGTTGCGTCAAGATGTCATTTGCTAGAAATTTCAATAATGTTTGGCTTTTTTTATTTTTTGGGTATGTCTAGGGAATTCTTGAATTGTGCGTTGTCTATTTCCAAAACTACTAAACCAATTGAAGTGCAATATCTGAAAGAGTGCAACTCGATTCACTCTAATCGAACTATTATTTCTTTAAGTTATAGCCTCGGTTATAGCGGTTCAAAGTTGGAAAACGCTGAAAAAGAAGAAATACCCCCTTCACCCTTTGCCAAAATGAAAAAAAAAATTTAGGCTGTTTTATCATCTAAACGCGACCATTTCAATCCTCTCTGGAGGTTAAGTGGGCAGACTGAATTTGAGTGAAAACTTTACAAAAGTTAGTTTTTTAACGACGTGTGTCTAAAGCTGATTTCAAATGATTGCAAAAGTCGACCATCGTTGGGGTCTATTTGAAAAACTACTGAACCAACTAGAGTACCCTTTGTACAACAAGGAAAAAAACCGTCCGATTCACTCTAATCTGTCCATTATTTCTCAAGTTATCGCGGTTCAAAGTTGGAAACTGCTGAAAAAAAACCCCCTCCCTCTTTGGTCAAATTGAAAAATAATATATTTTTTATATGCGGTTTTTCATCTAAATGCGACAAATCCTCTGTGAAGGTGAGTGAAAGTTGGACCATAAGTTTTTAACGACTACCAAAACTAACATAATTTTTAATTAAAAGGAAGAAAATTACTTGAAGGACACAAAAGAAAAAAATGGTTCGAAAGACAAAAAAAAAGAAAGGAAGGAAGAAAGGAAACGAAAACCATAAGATATAATAATAATAATAATAAATACTTTTATTGTCAAATACAATTGTTAACAAAGGGCAAAGTTCGCACTTATCCACATAAGTGGTAAGTGCGCTTTTCCACTTAACCCTCATATTTGAAGAATCAGAAGAAGTAAATTGGAGTCACGCTCATACTATGTAAATAAATAAATATTCTCATTTGAAAAGGCGAAGAGGGAAGAAACATGTCAATTTAGTACTGAAATTTTTGGGATATGGAAAGTACAAATGTTAAAATGTATTTTGTGAATCAAATAGAAAAGAATAAATCCAAAAACCAATAAAACAAGGGAGTACTGAGTCGGAATTCTCCGACAATCCTGACAAGACAGAGCTCGTGCTCTATTCGAGAACGAGGATGATTACAGGATTGAGGTCCTCATGAGGTACGAAAGACCCCTGCTATTGAAGCCTGAGACTACAAACACACTCACGTCGCTAAAAGACCATATTCAAATTTCAGCTCCCTAACTTTTTGTGTAAGAAAAAAATATGTAGAGTGGGTTTCTAAACCCTTGTCAAGTTTTTACCCTAAGTTAAGGATATTTTTCACCTCCTATTAAAAACTACCAAAATTTCGTATTCAAACAAGAAACTCGGCTGCAGTACAGCCCTGCCGGAGCTCGGGAATGCCGGCGAGAGGGTCCCTTGAATAAATTACAAGTAGGTAGCTGCTGCTTATCTGATCCCGAGTATATGTTTGCGTCACCTCCGCTTCGCCCATTTGCGGTCCCAGGTGTGTTTAGCTATACACACAGGTGACGGTTTCATTATGTCTACATATATTCATGACTCTGCCCCGATATTTAACCTGGATGCCGTTGGAAGGGTCCTTTATGTCGACAGAGGGCCCGCTCAGATTTAGGGATCTCACAGCTTTTATGGGACGCGGAAAGGGACAGAAGTCAAGTGATGTTTGGCCCTTTTTTCGATAAATGTATGGGTGGCCTGATCTCGATGTAAGTGTTATAAAGGGAAAATGAAAGGCGTTTATCGTCGAAGCAAATTGCTCAGCATTCATCAACCCTACCGTTCTTTAAATAATTCTTTCTATCTCAAGAGGCCCCTTGATAATTTTAGCATTTTGATATCATTCCTTTCTGTATAATTTTATTTGTCAACAATGCCATTAAATGGTTCTTAAAATGTGTTCTACAGCAAGGTTCGGTCATTCAAGTTTCCTCCTGACTTTCAGCTTAAAACACGGAAAGCACACAAATGTACTGAACACACTAAAAAAAATATCTCCTATTCTTTGAAATGTATCAAACTATATGAAAAATTAAATTATTGTATATTTTGACTGGCTCGTAGCCGGATCAGAAAAGGCAATCATCTTCGCCGATGTTTCGTCTAATTCACTAAAAGTTCCTCAGGGCAACTTTACCAGCAATAGTTGATGCCAGTAAAAATAAATTGATAAAGGACAATTTTGAAAAATTTAAAAACGCACATAAAAAGAAATTAAAACTTATGAACGACATACAGATGGAATAAATAGGCAAGGCTGCCGTCTATCGGACACTACTGAACAGGAAGGCCCTTGTAGGTACAATTTTTGTCTCTTTCTTATTTCTTGTTATTAAAAATTTAAAGGACGAATTCAGTTGAATAGCAGTAACTAAGGCAATTGTTTCAGAATTCTATTTCTGGTGGTCTTAATTAAAGTCTTAAATACTATAATTATAATAAATAAGATAATTATAGGTGGTACTTAAATTTTGTGTGTGCGTTCTAAAATTAACTATTTTATTGATTTTATGAGCATATTTGTTGATGTAAAGCATTTCTGATGTATTTTGTAATTAGATCCGAGATCCAAGACTTTCGGACTGCCCAAGTTAAACTTGTGATCCACGTCAAAATGATGGTTAACTGAAACAGTTTTCTCCCTTTAGTAGATCCCACATCCAAGACTTTCAGACTGCCCAAGTTAAACTTGTGATCCACGTCAAAATGATAGTTAACTGTTAACTTTAGTTATTAACATTGAAAATACAATTGTTGCCACATTCTTAGAGCAAGTTTATTCTTTGATTAAATTGTATACCTTAAGACATGATATTGAGAATATGGGGGATTTATTCTAATAATTTGAGAGTATAGGTGACCAACCGTTTACTTGGAATAGCTAGCAATTTTCAATTGCCACACCCACACAATCGGTTACTCAAACCTTGTACTAACAGAATTTTCAAATATGTCATTTTAAGTTTAAAGACAGATGGACTGGAAAGCCACAAGTTCTAGTGGACTGATCAATTATAAGTCAGCACACTTCCTTTCCCAGAAAGTGGCAGATATTACTTCACTTAAAAACCGTGTTTTAAAATTGTGCCACCCAATGTTTTGTGAGAAAAAAATCCTCAAAATTGGACACAAAACTTCCCTGAATGGCTTTTCCTTAAAATTAATAAGAAGGTGGCTGCTACTTTCAAATAATGCCCTTCTTGCATCACAAAGTCTTCAAACTTACAAGTGACATATTTGTAATAAAATCTGATTGATCCTGATCCGTCAATAAATCACCACGTTGAATAACAGATTGGTTGGGTGTCTGAAGAGCGAACAAATGAAAATAGTCACTTATTCCAAGAAAACGATTGGTAACCTATTCTTCCCAATTAAGGCGAATCTCCTATGTTGGAAAGGACACACAAAAAACCTAAGTAGCATCTATATGAAAAAAAGCACCTTATATGAAGCACCAAAAAAAAAGCACCTTATATGAAAAAAATCAGCAGATTTCGACTTTTAGATTTTTAATAACAACAAATAAGAAAGAAACAAAATTGTTGGGGAAACCCTACATAAGAAGTAGATAATAAACGCATTTTAAAACGATTTCAAACAGTAAACATCCCAAGTAAACCCTCTGTTTCTATGGAAACAAAAAAGCCAATAAATCGTGCTGAATGTATTCATATTCAAAGAAAGCCGTCGCAATAAAACCTAAAAATACCCCAGACCACAGGTAACGAGGACGTGGGTATGCGTTTGCTGATTTTCCCACACGCTGTGCAGCGTCGCGACGGTTTAATGGTTTGGATCGCTCGATATCATTGGCTGATGTCTGCATAAATGCATTCGTTCACGAAGTTGAATGAGAGTTCAAGGTCAGTTTCCGTAGGTAACTATCATCAAATATATTCGTTTGGGCTTAATTGCAGTCTCGTGTATTGGATTAAATGTGTTTCTTGCACTTGATAAACGTATTTTTGGTTGCAAAAATCGTGTTGTTCTCGCCAGTTTCTAAATCAGTTTGTCTCGGTTTCTGCCCATAAATCTGCTGTGTATGTGTAGAGCTCTTTTATCGTGTTGTGCAGTTAATTATCGTGGTTTGATTGCATTCTTCGTATTTATTTCTCCATGTGTCCCAGTAGACTGTTGTTGTCGCATAACTGCACTATTCTCTGTTTTGAAGTGGTCAAAGCTCGGGATAATTAATCCAAGCTGACTTTATCACATAAGTTGTGCAGTGAAAGTGTTTTTAAGTGCTTAACCAGACATTTACTCTCTTGTTATTGATTTACTGAATCAATAAGTAATGAAGTGAAGAACTGCTTAGCTCTTGCATTTCATAAGCTTGAGAACTCTTTACAAGTTGTGTTTTTGGATTCTAATATGGAGTAATGAAGATTGCAGTGCTTTTCACTCTTCGTTATTGTTCAAATCTGCATAAAGGTACCTATTGCTGGTATATACAGAGAGCTTTGAACTCAGTATATACGTACATCGAAAATCGCTCGGACACGTCAACTTTAGTTTTTAGATGGAACACATTTTTGAGCAGTTTCAACCCTCTAACCAGAACCTCCAAGTAGAGATGAGCATTGACCTTCACATTTTAACTAGTAAGAGGGATAGTCGAGTGATACCTTATTTTGTAGCTCTCATCAAGGTTTGTTCAATTGCCAAATTTCATGTCATTTGATCAAGCCAATCCAAAATGGCGGCCGGTTAAACTTTGCAAATTTTGTATTTAGTCAGTTGGAAGCAACTTGGTGTGGATTCTTTTCGATGGGCCAGCCTGTATATTAATCTGTTTAAAGGGTATCCACTGCTAGTGTGTATTCATTTGCTTAAACAGTGCATATTTCTATACTTAGTTGCATTGACGGTATCACAACTTAGTAATAAGAGTTTCATTTAGTTTTTGTATTTGTTTTACTTATTTAGTTTTAGTTTTTGTATTGCTGCCTTGTGTCAAGTAGTTTGTGCAGTAATAAATACCAACTATTAGCAGTGCAGTCTATTCGATTTTTAATTCATCATGGTGTGTTCCCTGTGGCCCTTCGAAAAACAATAATAACCTTCCAGCGCCATGGGGTTTATATTCGTTAGGGAATCAAGCTTGTTATGAAACCTTTTTTAAGGAGATATCCCAGTCAATATAATCATCCAATAATAAAAGCAAATGTTGAATCTCTTGTCATTAATATAGCTTATAGCTCTGAGAAAGTTTAATTGAATTAAACGAAACATCGTTGGAGAAGTTCTAGCATTATTGCTGCCTTTGATCCCGATCGGCCAATCAACCACTCAATTGAATTCCTGAGACGCAATGTTTGATTTCATTATATATTTTTATAGGTAAGAATTAAGAGTTAAAATTCGAGTTGCCAGGGGGACCACCGTTTGCAGTATCCACAAATAGAAACTTTAACACCATGGGAACTACGCTTAGAAATCGATGCGATTCGTCTACGTGTCCAACCAACAGGGGCTATTAGCGCAATTACATTTTAAAAAATTCATCAATGGACTTTCGATTGCCCGGCGCAACGAGGACATTTTCTGCCCTTTCCCCTGTCATTAACGTCAAATATTAAGGGAGAAAGTAAATTGGTTTTTGAACGGAAAAGGGGTCGTTTACGTAATTTATTTAAACCCCCGTCTATATTTCGTCCGACTTTACAATGTTTCCCTGTACCTCTATTGAGGCCAATGTGTTTGAATGGGACACATCACTATACACAGCTGTCACCTAATATACATTAAAGGGGCCCCGTGCATCGACACCCCAACCCCCATGCCCAACCAATTAAACTCTCGAAAAAATCCACAAAAAAACCCGTGGGACAACATGTAACCATCCAATCAACTCCCTCGGGATATGAAAATAAAAACACGCACACATCGGCATTGTTTGCGTTCGGGATCGGACGACGTGGAGCAGAGGGAACGACCCTCGAGAGCCCTGGGGAGGACGACGGCGGCCCTTCCGCGAAGGACAAGGACAGAATACGACCGGATCTTTTGTGTAACGTTAAGCCCACAGCCTCGGGAAAGTGGCCACTGATTCGATCACGAAGCGTGCAAATCGATGTTCGTTTCACCCTCTTCTTACATCAGTGGCGTTGCTCTAACCTCTTGAAACTGAAATAAAATCCATTTCTCTTTCTTTCTCAACTCTTCTTTTTTCTCGCAATTGTGCTACAAGCTGCGAACCAAATGGGGACGGAGGGTGACAGCTAAAAGAGGCAATTTATATTGTTTGAGAAGCTTGCCTACGCCTATGGTTCTAACCACCCGTCAAGTCGGTTTTAGGGTCGCTCCCTCTCTCTGACTAAATAAACCACCCTCGGTTTTTATGGCACGTCCGCAACGATCGTAAAGCTCCTCTTTAACGGGCGCTAATTAATTTAAAAGCTGAAAATATTTCGGCGATTTGTCTTTTATGGGGCCCTGTATATGAACACGTGATGAGAACGCCGTTAAATTGTTCTGAATACGGGTTGACGGCAATATACATACGTTGTTCGACGTGGGGGAGTTCCAGTAATAAAAGTCACACTTTACAAAAAAAAAATGTTTATTAAGTAGCACTTTGGTGTGGTTTCCCTAAGGGGTGCCGTCATGCTCCTTGTTAATTGACTAAAAAAGTGTGACGTTCCCTATATTTTTATTGAAATTATGAAAACTTTAGAGAGGGGCAATCGGAGTATTGTCTCGTTTCGGCATTTTCGCGTTTCCTCCCCCAAATTGCCCCAGAAGCTTTCCCATTCTCGATCCGGCACGATTCTTTATCGATGCAAATTGAATTTTCAGGAGCAGGAAAGGGCCCCCGGCTCCAGCCATTCGTTGTGTGTGTCTCTGTGTGTGTTTAGTCCCCGAGGACAAGTTTATCGCGAAAGTTAAAGTGCCGCCATTCGGGCGTGGGGAAATTACTTTTCGTCTTTTGGCACGTTGTTGTTTTTGTGAAGAATCTTTCTCGTATAATAGTGCGATCATCTTTAATCCCCTCAAAATGGCTGGCATCGTAAAAAGTGACGACTTTAGGGGGTAGTAACATGGAGCCGGAGACCGAATCAGCACTAACCGGTGATAGTTTTTATTCCTAAATGAGTGTCGAATTTGCTTTGGTTCAGTAATAAAAGAGGAGTTCTGACAATAATAACTCTAATAATAACTCCGTAACTCCGTAGCTGACAATAAAGCAAACTCGTCGGTTTTTCGAAAGAATCATGGAGGCCTCTCTACCTTTAAAGTAGGGTTCGATGGACCCTACTTTTAAAAAGAATGTTCAAGCTTCTTTAAGCAGTACTTGTAATACTAGTTTAAAGCACTACTATCCTTCATTAACATCACATGATTTCATATCTAATATTTCACTTCATTTTATTTACTACTTTAAATTACTTAAATTGAAGCCTGTTAAATTTACAAATTTGCCTCCATTTTGGATTGGCTTGATGAAATTACATGAAATTTGGCAATTGAACAAACCTTAATGAAAGCTACTAAATGAGGTATCACTCGACACCTCTTTCTATTTCAAATTTCGAGGTCAATGCTCACCTCTACTTGAAGGGGCAGGTTAGAGGGTTGAAACTGCTCAAAAATGTATATACCAGCAATGCAGCATTTATGCAGATTTGAACACTCGATATTAGACTCCAAAAAACACAACTTATAAAGAGTTCTCAAGCTTATGAAATGCAAGAGCTAAGCAGTTCTTCACTTCATTACTTATTGATCCAGTAAATCAATAACAAGTGAGTACATGTCTGGTTAAGCACTTAACACACTTTCAATGCACAGCTTACGTGAGAAAGTCTGCTAAGATTAATTTTCCCAAACCTTGATCAGTTCAGGATATAAAATAGTGTACTTATGCGACAACACTCTACTGGGACACACTGAAGAATAAGTACGAATAATGCAATCAAACCACGATAATTAACTGCACAGCACGATAAAAAAAGCTCTACACACCTGTGGCAGATTTATGGGCGGAAACAGAGAAAAACTGATTTAGAAACTGGCGAAAACAACACGATTTTTGCAATTAAAAACACGTTTATCAATTGCATACCACCAGAAAAGAATCAGCACACTATCGAGATAGCACCCTTAATCCACACATGAGACTGCAATTAAACCCAAATGAACACCAAACGGATATATTTGATGATATATTACCTACGAAAACTAAACTTGAACTCTCATTCACCTTCGTGAACGAATGCATTTGTGCAGACATGAGCCAATGATATCGAGTGATCCATACCATTAATCCATCGCGACGCTGCACAGCCAATGGGAAAGTCAGCAAACGCATACCCACGTCTTCGTTATCAAGGATAATAAAACTGTGTCTGGACTATGTTTAGATTTACATCGTCTACAAATTTTTTCTTCAGAAAGACGAAATTAATTAAACAGTTGGCAACCATAAAAAATTTCTTTATTCTATAACAACAATTTTTATACAAAACTGTCTACCATTAATTTTGTTAATTTCTGCAATTTTTGTTGTGTCCTGAAGATGCAGAATAAATATGCGAAACGTCGACAAGGTTCCAAAGTGGGCTTCGTTATTACGAACACTCCAGTTTTTTCAATCGTTTTTCTCAGGCTACTTGGACTCAAGCCAGCTTCGAAATCACCGTGATAGAAAACTGTGTAGAAAGCTTGACCATCGCATTTGTCCTCAATTCACTGTGACAAGTTGACCGAAACTAGTCACAATTTTTTTGTGATTAGAAATAGAAGCAAGAATATTTTCTTCCATTTTACCAACCACCAAATTATATTACGCTTTGCGTCCTATCAATAATTAGAAAAGTGTTGGATCGCAGGTGTAGGACAAATAGCCACTTCACTTTCTCGAAATCGCCAACGTTTCGACCTTTATTTTTAGGTCTTCCTCAGGGCTTTTTCAGTCAGCGAAGAAGGTCACCAAAGCATATACAGACCGTCTTGGCAGTACATAAAACTAAAATTGTCCTTAAAATTCAAATGGTGCACGTAAAAGCCAAGCAACAAACACACGGGCCAACGAAACAAAAACGGTGACGTTCTTCGCTGACTGAAAAAGCCCTGAGGAAGACCTAAAAATAAAGGTCGAAACGTTGGCGATTTCGAGAAAGTGAAGTGGCTATTTGCCCTACACCTGCGATCCAACACTTTTCCAACCACTAAATACAATAAACAGGGTGTTCCAACTCTATTTAAACCCTACATATATTACCGCCCCTGTACATATATAGGTAGAAAAAAGTCTCAGACAAGAAGTTGATGGTTATCAAAACTGCTTTCAATAAAAATTTGACTATTATACATACAGGGTGAATGAAAAGTGTTATTTTGACCTAGAATTATTTTTTTAATAAACCGCAATTTTTAGGTGTCCTATCACTTTCGAATGGTTTAGAGTGGAACGAATTTTATATCTCTGTTTTAACTCTTAAGATTAATTCAAATATCTACTTTAACTACTGTGATAAAAATACAGACAATTTGACAGGTGTCAAAAGAGATAATTGGATACATTTTCAAAAATTATGATAGGAATTATGAAAGGAAAGTAACGGAAAAAAACTGATATTTCAAAAGTGATTGTTTTGGAAACAATTGAAAATCCGCTGGGGTATGATGCATAAAATATTATTAGAAACCAAAAGCGAATCCAAAAATGAGAAAATACACTGTATATTCAGTAAGTTTATGTAAAATGTCAAAATATTCGTATTCATCACGTATAAATAAAGTTTTATCGAAAACAGCTTTCTTAACCATTACCTTTTTTCCAAAACTTTTTCCTAGCATGTACGGGACAAACCTCGAAAAAGGTCAAAACCTCAGAAGTTTCATAAATGTAAAGTGGCTTTTACTACATTATTTTTGCCAAACCTAAGCACAAGAGTTAATGTCTTGTGTTTTTATAGTCCTTGGTAGTTGTTTTAATACAGTTTTCTCTACCCTACCACTTCTAACCAAATATATAATTTACTAAACCGACTAACCAACTTTCTAACCAAATATATAATCATTCTAAACATAGATCAAAAATAACGATTTTCGACTTCTGACTTTTTTTATTGATACCTAAGATCAATGACTCACCAACCCAGAAGCTGCTCCTAAAGTCAAAACGACTTAGAAGAATACTCAGAGGCCGTTGGTGGGATTTTCAATACTTAAAAGTTTATGTAAAAAAGTTTATGTAAAATGTCAAAATATTCGTATTCATCACGTATAAATAAGTAAATTTGTATCGAAAACAGCTTTCTTAACCATTACCTTTTTTCCAAAACTTTTTCCTAGCATGTACGGGACAAACCTCGAAAAAGGTCAAAACCTCAGAAGCTTCATAAATGTAAAGTGGCTTTTATTACATCATTTTTGCCAAACCTATTCCTTGGTAATTGTTTTAATACAGTTTCTTTTAATACCACTTCTAACAAAATATATATATTTTTAAACCGAATAGTGATCATAAAATACGATTTTCGACTTCTGACTCTTTTGATTAATAGCAACTTAAATCTCGTGACGTAGGTCATCGTCACGTATGTCAAAACGACTTAGAAAAACACTCAGAGACCGTTGGTGGGATCTTCAATACTTGAAGTACTTTCTTCCTTACTTTTAAGTATGATTTTTTATTGATTCAGAAGAACTACGAAGCTACTAAAAAAAGTTGCAATTGCTCAAAAAGACTTGCATTGGTTTACATTCAGAGTGCTTCATTGGAGTCTTTATCCTCAGTTATAGTCAATTTATTAGGAACATCTCAGAAGTTACCAGAGTTACAAAGTGGATTAAAAGGGGAAAGAATTGCGGTTTAGGAGATGCGGCTTCAAAACCACTTCCACATTTTTGAAAAATTTTATGTCTCACTAAATAATTGACAAAAACAAAATTTTGACGGTTTCTTTTAAATCAAGTACCTTCGTTAATTCAAAGAAGAAATCTGATTAGCCCATTCTATCAAAAATAAAATTATCTCTTTTGTATTCACACTATTTCTCTAGAAATAATAATAGCTGAACTAGATCGATTTAAAGAGTTCTTTAAATCGCTCTAGTCGAGTTATTAATAGTTCTAGAGACGTACAAAATTTGTAAATAATTTTACCCTGAATGAGATAAACTAATCACCTTTTTTTCTGACACATTTTAAATCTGAAAAGAATAATGGCCATAAATCTGTCATTTTGAAACCCAACCGCCCACTTATTGGCATCAATTTAAAGCTACCAATAAGTAACTTACTTTTCTTTACCTTTCCATTAAAATAATTAGGTTTATATCATCATTAAAAAAAAGAGAGCTCTCAGAAAAATTCCGACAAGCTTACCTTGTTCAAGGCAAAATTTGTCGATAACTTCCGCAGGTATTTACATCATGTTGCTAGAAACAATAACGACAAAATTTGCCAATTATTTAATGAGTCATATATTTTTTCAAAAATGTGAAAGTGGTTTTGAATTGCTGTCCTAAAACTGGAATTCTTTCCCATTTAACCCACTTCATAACTCTGCTAGTTTCTGAGATCTCTTCACTAGTCATGGAAAAAACTCACCCTTCATGTATTTCAAAAACAATTATCTATATGTATATTGTTACGCCCGACCGTTGGTTCACAGAGATTCGGGCGAAGGGGCAACACCGAGCGCGACTTCGGGAACCCATCTAGACTAAACGAGAACAGTCGCCTCCGTTCTCAAAAGTACGAGAATATGTTCAGACCGGGTATATAAAGCAGCGAGCCGAGCCAGGTGGGATCGAATAGATAGTGCAGTGTTTTAATCGTGTTGTAATAGCTAAAAGTAAATAAAAGTCTGACGATAAATTATTGGAACCCGTATCCCATAACAATATTAATGTACAATCTTACGAAAAGTTAAGTAGTTTTCAAATAGTTAAATTTGTTCTCAGAATGATAGATGTGGCATTACTTTGTTAACATCAAAAAGTATTGACAAATGTAATGTAAATTAAGAAAATAAAGAAATAACTGAACAGATCTAACTTCGAGACAGATCACTAAATTGGGAACATCGTAATTATGCTGAATCTAAAGAACATTAAATGGATATAGATTACGGCTACTATACGTTTATTTTAGAGAGAAACTGTTATACTTGAGACACTTGCTTTAATATAAAATAAGAAATAATTTCTGTGGTTGAATTTTATTAACAGAGGATTTTGTTTGATGACATACAGTGTCCTCGGATAGGTAAAACGACTCTTGTAAAAATTAAAAGAATGTTAATTTAAAATGTTATTTTTTGGGTAGGTTCAGCCCTTGGTAAAACCTTCACCCCAGCTTGGTAAAATACCAGTTTTAATTTTTGGAAAATCAAAAAGGGTTTGCAAATTCTCAGAAAACATCTTTTTCAATTAAGTTCCATTCTTATGATACATATAATAGAAAATAATTAAGAAAACTTATTAGGTAAGTCAATATACCAAATTTCAACAATCATCGAACCAGTATTACTTTTCAACATTTTCTTAGGAAAAACTTAAAGGATACAATGACACATTTTGGACTTGGTTATTAATTATTATTTAAATCAACTTTAGCAACAGATCTGTTCGAGAAAAAGCTAAATAAAAATAAAAATTTAATAAAACTTGAAAAATCATAATATGCCGACTTTTCTAAAATTTGGTAGCAACTTTTCTATACGTATCTCTCATAGAAAGAAAATTTTATCGAAAAAGTGGTTATCCGACAATTTCCAAAGCTTTCTTGATTTTTCAAAAGTAAAATTATACCAGAACTTGGTTTTTGACCAAGCAGTGCTAAATCCAGAAAAAGAGTTAAATTTTAATTTTTCTTACTTTTTACAAAAGTCGTTTTACCTATATTTACCATTATGGAAATAATAAAATTTATTCGCTTATTAAAATACTTTTTGACGGGCCGGTTTCGACTTTAAACCCATTATCAGCGCTCAAAATCTAACAAGTAATTATAGCTGGTAAAGGGTAGGCATGAAGCTAAATAGAAAAAATCAAATTTACTCGTTAGAGTAATTCCCCGAGGTAGAAAAACCACAAATACGCCATGAATCGCAAGCTTTTGGCCTCATTTTAGCGCAAACTGACTTTGTGACATTTTGCGCTAAACATTTTGAAAACAATAAAGAAAACCAGGAACAAGCAGAAGAAAAAATTAAGGCAAGGCACGACAGTTTTCTTTCTAATTACAAACAAAAATGACCAGATAAAAAAATTGTTAAGAAAAATTATAAAATAAACATAGGAAAATTTTATTTCTGCATGGTGACATCAAAGGGTATATGCATGAGGTCCATTGAGATTAACCTGTGTTTTGAGGTACAGTGTGTGAAGTACAGTTGTTGGCTATAATAATAAATCCTCAGTGAATTCAAGTCTATTGAAGTTCTTTAATTGATATTGTTGCGAACTCGGGGTTCAATAATTCCAGTGTAACGATTTAATACGAAAACACTATTTATTAACTCCACAAATACACACGACTACTAAATAACTCACTACTTAACACTTTATAGCCTTCTATTATCGCTTCGTAACTTTAGCTTACTTATAGCTCGATTAAAATAAGACTACTCCTACTCGGGCGCTCTATGCGCCTTTTATATACAATCCTAAAATTACAGAAAAACCTAGAAAGTTCTTTATAAGAATTCTTGAATAATCTCATATAAAAAAAACGGTTGTAAACAACTGCCTTCTAGATTAAGCCAGACGAGCAATAAATCACTCGTGTCAGCCATGACGCAGCGCGGATAGGTCGTGAAGCTCCACCAACCAACACGCTCCCATGCGTTGCCCCGCCTCCCATGCGGCGTTGCTGCGATCGTAACATTGCCCTCCTACTAAGTCTGTTCGTCCCGAACAGATAGAGTTCCATGGTATCGTGCTAATCGATCCAAATGAACGACCTTCATCTTTGACCTAGCGGTCCGCTGGATCCTATACACCACATCATTAATCTTCTTTATAATTGTATAAGGTCCTTCCCAATTTTGGCTAAGTTTGGGCGACTTCCCCACCTTTCGCCTCGGATTGTATAGCCACACCAAATCACCATCCTGGAAGCCGCGGGAGTTAGCTAGTAAGTCATATCTTGCTTTGGCTCGATCACTGGATACCCGCAGTTTATTCCTGACTTGCTCATGAACATTGTTCAGCCTCTCCTTAAGCTCTTCCACAAAATTCTCAGAGCTGAGCGACTCTTTTTCTGGTGTTCCATACATCAAATCCGCAGGAAGCCTCATTTCCCTCCCGAACATCACTTTCGCCGGAGTATAACCAGTGGCTTCATGCGTAGAGCCTCGATATGCCATCAACATGAGAGGTAGATGTTGGTCCCAATCACGCTGATGATCTGCCACCATTTTAGACAGGTAATGTTCCATGGTCCGATTAAATCTCTCTACCATCCCATCCGACTGTGGATGCAAAGGAGTTGTCCTGGTCTTGCGAATTCCGAGAAGTTCCATGACCTTCTGGAAAACAGCCGATTCAAAATTTCGGCCCTGATCAGAATGAAGTTCGAGAGGGACCCCAAATCTGCAGAACATTTCATTTACTAGCACCGTTGCCACAGTCGTTGCTTCTTGATTAGGCAGGGCGTATGCTTCAGGCCATTTAGTGAAGTAATCTATGGCGACCAAGATGTATTTATTGCCCGACTCAGTCTGAGGAAACGGTCCCGCGACATCAATTGCTACCCTCTCGAATGGAGCACCTACAGTGTACTGCACCATTCGGCCGCGTGATCTTGTTCGAGGTCCTTTTGTGGCACAACAAACTTCGCACTTGCGGCACCAAGATTCGACGTCTTCATGATAATTCACCCAGTAGAACCGCTCTTTAATTTTGGCCAAGGTTTTATTGACCCCAAAATGACCTCCACTGGTTCCGTCGTGCATTTCCTGTAGTACGTCCGATTTTCTGCTTCCAGGAACAACCAACTGACTGACTACGGTCTTGCCATCCGGACTCTCCCACGCTCTCTTCAGTAATCCATTTTCTATTTTAAGAGAGTGCCACTGGGCCCATAGCGCCTTCAGGTTTGGACTTTTACCAGCAATTTCTTGCCATTCTGGTCTCTTGTCGTCAGTCTTAGCCAAGAGTATGGGTCCAATATCTGGATCATTCAATTGTTCTTCTCGAAACGTCTGTGCGGTCCAGCCATCGTTTATTTCCACCGACGTTCTTCTTACAGAAGGAAGTCCCTCACGCTGCTCAGTTCTTCGACGATGCTGACTATCTTCTTTACATGGCCGTCTGGACAATGCATCGGCATTTTCGTGAGACCTTCCTGGTCGATGTTCAATTTGGATCTTCTGTTCCTTAATGCGTCCGGCCTCTGTAACACTTTTACCACCCAAATTATTGCCTTGACTTGATTGGTTGACTTGACTGATCCTGGGGGTCTTAACGGCCTCGGTCAATTGCCCCCTTACATTAACAGGAATTGGACTTTCCTGAATTCTAGGGCGGTCTTGTTTGCCGCTCGATCTTCTAAACAACGGCGACGGACTTCTTGCCCTATTACGGCAGTTACTCTTGACGTGACCCAGTTTACCGCAGTTAAAACATTTTATACCCCGACTGCCTGTTGATCGGGGAGTTCTTTCTAACAGGGCTTGCAAATTGACTGCCATATCCTTCATCGCTTTATGTAAACTGGCCATGGATTCAGCCATAGACGTATTCTTCTTGTCACCGCAAGTTGCCACTCTTACACTTGCAGAAGAACTAGATGACACCCGTGACGCCTCGAATTCCAGGGCCCGAACTAGTGCCTCGCTGATATTCCTGGGCCTTACTAGACGTAAGTGGTATCTCATGTCACTATCTCTAACTCCCTCAATGAACCTTTCGGCGGCAAATTGCGTTTGAAAACATTCAGGGGCTGATGGGTATGCCAGGTGAATTAGTCTGTGTATGTCCGCCTCAAATTCTTGTAAGGATTCACCTGATTTCTTTTGTCTCATCCTCAACTGGGCCTGGAACACGGTTTCTTTGTGCTCATTTCCAAATCGTAGTTGCAGAGAGTGTACTAAAACTGCATAATTATTTTGATCAGCTGCCGACAGGGATTGGAGTAATTCAGCCGCTTTTCCACGAAGTGCTACCACTAATGATGTAGCTTTCTGTGACTCGGACCAGCCATTAGCATTTGCAGCTGCCTCAAATTGCGTTTTATAAATTTCCCAGGCCGTAGTACCATCATAATCGGGAGGCTTAATTTCAGCGTTGGCTGTGCTAAAACTCTCTGTAGACACATTGTCGTCCTCAAGTTGTTCCCGGAATTTCTTTTCTAGCTCGAGAACCCTCTGGTTGACAGCTTCGAGTCCTTCGTTAACGCCGTTAACGCATTCGTTAACCGATTGCATTATTCTAGCTTCCAATTGTTGCTCCCTAGCTTCGAGATGGTTCACTAATTCTTCTTTAAACCGTTTCTGTTCTTCCTTTTGTTCTAGGTAACGTTTTTCCTGTTCTTCCTTCTGTTGTAGATAACGTCGCTCCTGTACTTGATCACGTTTTTCCTGCTCTTCCTTCTGTTCGTTATAACGTTTTTCCTGTTCTAGGTAACGTCGCTCCTGTACTTGATCACGTTTTTCCTGTTCTTCCCTC
Organism: Taphrorychus bicolor; assembly: GCA_951812265.1. NCBI lineage: Eukaryota > Metazoa > Arthropoda > Insecta > Coleoptera > Curculionidae > Taphrorychus > Taphrorychus bicolor. The sequence continues at coordinate 8,657,241 of OX638300.1, forward strand.
TGTTGTTGCATGAGGGACAGCAAGGCGGCAAGTTGATCTTCCATCGCTTGATGCTGGCTTCTGGTCACTGGCATAAACACGTAATGTCCGGCAATGAAGCACTCACTTACAGTTCAGCAATATTAGTCCTCAAATTCCCACTGGAATCGCACTTCTGACACCAATTGTTGCGAACTCGGGGTTCAATAATTCCAGTGTAACGATTTAATACGAAAACACTATTTATTAACTCCACAAATACACACGACTACTAAATAACTCACTACTTAACACTTTATAGCCTTCTATTATCGCTTCGTAACTTTAGCTTACTTATAGCTCGATTAAAATAAGACTACTCCTACTCGGGCGCTCTATGCGCCTTTTATATACAATCCTAAAATTACAGAAAAACCTAGAAAGTTCTTTATAAGAATTCTTGAATAATCTCATATAAAAAAAACGGTTGTAAACAACTGCCTTCTAGATTAAGCCAGACGAGCAATAAATCACTCGTGTCAGCCATGACGCAGCGCGGATAGGTCGTGAAGCTCCACCAACCAACACGCTCCCATGCGTTGCCCCGCCTCCCATGCGGCGTTGCTGCGATCGTAACAATATATTGGAGCACATTAGTGCATGTGCACAATGTGTGTATAATATCACTCTGCCAAGTGGTGAGCGGGTGCTTAGAGTTGGCGTTTGAATTTTTAGTTTAATGGTAGAATTTTATATTATGTAAATACTGCTGGAAGACTTTAATTACTATTTTTAACACATTGCGTGGCCCTTTGATTTCTCTGACTCTGAAATTTTCATCTGGCGGGTGAGTTTTGTTTTCTTCACTAGTCCTTTTCTATCTCCTTATAGTTTTTGGGGTGGTAAGGACCCTGAGAGCCGAAACCGACCGAGCCGAAAAGAGTTTTAATAAAACTCGAATGAATTATACAGGTTTTCGTCCTCTTTCACACAATACATACAGCAGAATTCCAGTATTAAACTCGATTCAAATATTTTATTAAATTATTATTGACTTTAAGAACCCTATTGTTACTTCCTGTATTATAAAATTTATGAAAAAAATCTGAAATTATATCACCAAAATTTTGGGTCTATTAATGTATTGCAACTGATAAATGCTGTGTAACTGGTTGATGAAGGATTACTACATTATGACCGAAGATTTCCAGTCTCAAAAATACGTTGCCAAGACGTCGTTTAAAAGTCATTTAGTTAGTTGTGAAATGTAAGAAAAAAAGGATTGATTATGTCACCCTTTTCTGTCAAAAATTCGTAGCTTTCTAGATGACGCGCTCTAATGATCACCCCGTATGTAACAGTGTATCAAATCACAAAGCAAAAATGCTTGTTACAATCGAATTCCGTTCGCGGCGGTCCCGGATAGTCGAAGGGGGTTGATTTGAAGAGGGTTGTAGTCGAGGAGAATGACGCAGGGTGTGTTAATTGCCTGCGGTGCGGTCTGCGCCTCTCGAGCCCCCACCCCGTATAATGTTTGCATGTGTAAGTAGTGTGTTTGCCGTGTGACGCCCGTCCCTCATAGGGGCCAACGCATTAAATGCTCTTTGAAAGTGAGATTTAAATTTGTGACGCGGCTCGGGGACGATGTTTGCTTTTCGACGAAGAATGGAACATAATCGATTTCGGGAATAGGGTGGCGACCGGCCAGAAATCCCCAAAGAGCCCGTATAGTTACTACTATATCGAACTAATTCCTACCTATATGAGTATCATGATTTTGAATAGCGTATGCAGGTCCGAACTGATAATTTTTTTCCACTTACCTGTTTGTGCATTTCAACATTGAGTCCATAAGACATTTCGTAATACTGAAAATAAAAAAAAAGTAAGTCGACCGAAAGGGAGCTATTACCATAGTTCTAAGCTACCAGACCATGACCAGATTAACAATGCTTGATGGAGACTTCTTGGAAGTTTTATCTCAAAGCCGGCCCTGACCCCAACAATAAACATGCAATTAATTAAGGTAAGCGATTTTTTACAGGTCCAACACATTGTCGCACCTGTGCTATACAAACGGGTATATATTATTATTTGTTGGAAACATGTGTTTGCCAAGACTGTCGCCGTATAGGAATTTCGTTTGTATCATTTTTTTTAAATCTAATTGGCACTTGCTGAATTTTTATTGCAAACATAATGTAATTATACCCGGTAAATTGACATCAAACAATAGAGCGATTGTAAGTTGCGGTGTGTGGGCGTCGAATGCGGTTAAAAACATCGAATATTAGCTTACGGGTATGTTAATTGGTTTTTGGGAAATGTTTGGTTACGTGTTTGTGCGTTGTGACTACGAAACGCCCACCATGCTCTTGCTGATGTTTGCTGTTTTTGTACAGGGTGGCGAACGTGATTACAAGAAAAAGGTGTGTGCGGTTAATACCACTGTGTCTTTTTTGGTTATAATAGCCAAGACCTCAAATTTGTCAACCAGCCAAAGCTGTATTAATGAGGGGTAGAACCCGAAACTAGTAGTGCAGATGGGTTAATTGATGACCACCATGCTTGTTAATAGCACACTCCACGTGACCAAGAAAAGTCCATCACCAAACGTTGTCAACCTTAACAGGAAGAAACTTACCATCACGTAATGCCTTTGGATTTCAATCTTTTCGCTGGCGAGCTTCTCACAGTCCAACTTGAGGCTGAAACGATGGAAAAATAACCGTTATTACAATGGGTATAATTTTAAACTTTCCAATACTAAAATATTCTTTGCCAATAATAAGCCCATAGGTATAATAAGCATTTGCCTAAATGAATAAACAGACTTGGAATGAAAGTTATTCATGAGATCATATCAAGACAGTGGCCCCATTGTTAAAGTTCACCACTGGTACCTCCGAAACGATTCAACTTCAAAAGCTCAAAAACCTTCTATTGAAAAAAATAATTGAATGGTTCTACAAAATAATACTTAATAGTTACTTTCATGGTAATCTTCAAATCTGGTCAGTGCTACTTTGACCTGATCACCAATAGACTAATAAATTAAGTAGGTAAAGCCATCATTCACTTTCATTTTAATATCTACTAATTTCTACTGTTTTTTTTTCAATAACCACCAGCATGCATTGATGAGACAATGAATTAAATACAGTGTTGAAAAGTAAATTTTTTTTTTAAATCACCAGAACTTGATCGAAAGTTGCCAGATTTATCAAAAAAATCACCAGCTCAGTTAATTTTTGTTACAATTTATAAAACTAAAAATTTATAAAGATTCCTGAACATGTATATTTATTTTATTAACAAAAAAGGTATTGCAGTAGAACATTACTAACTTCAAAAATGCAAAAAAAAACTACTTACAGGTACGTGATTATTATCACGTTTCGTACGTGAACTAACTACTCGTGGCATTAAAATTACAGCAATTATTAATACTGAAGTAAAATCAGGCCAGTTTTCTGCCGAAGTTGTCTCTTCCCACAGACAGATGACCGAGATTCGTACATATACTCTCCGGGGATGACGTTCAGCAGAGTATCAAACTCATTTCTCTCTCAGGCAGAGGAACCATAGACCAGTTTAGCTCTTATTGGAGTCATGAGTATGGTATAGTCGTTTTCAGGAAGATATTCATCTAGCCAGCCATGGAAATATCGGTTTTGTAGTGGCAGCCCTTCTTCCAAAAAATTTTCAACTGAAATCTGGGAAAATTCTTATTTTCTATTGGTAGCAATCACCTTATGTCAAAATTTAAGAAATAGCATGACACTTACGTTCTATCCTTGCCTTCTGCACGTATTTTGAGAAAGAGAGCGCAATATTACGTACGTCTATTCCTTGGAAGCATCTTTGTAAATGTTGTGAATTTAATTATAAATTTCTTTTTTCTTATTCCAATTTTTGTGAGTACCTAATTTTCAAATAACTACACTGCCCATTGTCATCAAACAGTCCTTTATATGACTACTTTTATACTCAACAACTTATATAGTGAAAGCAGAAAGTGAAATAAACCTACGACCTACCACGGATTTGATCCCTTACAGAATGAAGCTATTCTTTAACAATTTCCTTAACTCCAGTAGCAAAGCTGCATCTGCATGCATCGACTGCTTTTTGACTTTGTATGAAGACTGTAAGTAAAGTGCTTGATGCTTCAGAAATGGAAAATACCACTTGCAGACAATAATAAAACAAAAGAAAAAAAGAATTGCTCAATGTCCAGTATTCAAGTGACATCTTCAAGGTGCTACTGAATGATTTTGCTTTATCCAAGATAAATGAAGAATGATCATTTGACCATCTCAATTATCCGTGAATGTACCCAAGGAAGGACGGACTAACCTGAACAAAAAATGTGTGTTACTGTTTATAAATTAAGTGTTCTGTTAAGTGATTGTGTGGGAACCATGGTGACCATTGTGATCTCAGTTATACAGAGTGCTAATTATGTAAGTATTAATCTCTCCAAAGGATGCATATAACATTTGTCAAAACAGTTTAAAGAGTTGGTAGTCACCAATTTGTTGATCAACCCATCTGCATACTAGTTTCAGGGTCTACCCCTAATCAGTACAGCTTTGGCTGGTCGACAAATTGGAGGCCATAAGTTTGTGGCTTAAAGCCAAAAAGTTTTATATATTATCATACTCCTGCATATCATATTAGATATATTCATTTCTTGCTATTGTGATTGCTAAGGACTGGACTTCAAAAGGGGCCTCTTAAAATTTACAATCCTGGGTTCTAATATTTAAATCACCATACATTTTAAGTGTTTTGTATAATGTATTACCACAAAGACCCTTAGGTGCCTTTGAAGTGGTTCTTCCATTCTTAGAAGAAAGCAGCATGTGTATGTAATTATTTTTTTCTGCAAATATAATTTTTAATTATACTTGAGATATTAACAGAAACCAAGCAGAAACCTTTTATTTTATGTCATGTCATGGTTCTTTCTCATAACTCATTTCACTAAAAATTCCAAAACAATACACTAGTGAGTTCGAAAGTTTGTATCGAAATCACAAACTCTCAAGTGCATCTTTTGAGCCCAAGGTATGTCCTAGAGTCAAAGTCGGTGACCTTGACCTGCTCTATATACTTCTGAAATCATGTTATGGTAAACATCCTGTAGTGGAAAGTAAAGTCCTAATATCCGATATAAAATATTTATACTATATTGTAATCAATAAAAAGTGCCAATGTATGTGTTATAATTTTTTAAATATCTTCCAAAATGTGTTTGGCGTGGTTGTGAAGTTTTCATAGAATAGGATAGAACAATGAAAGTAGCTGGTACTTTATTACTCCAGCATTCTTGTCTCCTCATAATTCACAGCCAACTTAATGAGTTTTTCTATTAAACACCAAACTTTTTTTTATTGTGTTTTTTTTTATTGTTACTTGTTTTGCTTTGTATATAAAATAAAAAAGTTCTTGCAACTTCAACAGCATTTTTATTCTAGGTATAGTAGGTTAGTTGCAAAGGGGTTCTTAATTTCAAACTAATAAGTAGCCTTTACTTGTTATTAAAGTTACTTCAAATTTTATGCATATAAGCCGAACCATTTTCAACCGAGTTTATAAGAGATAGCCCCAGCTTATGCCATTTAGTTTAAAAGAACTGCAGCTATCTTTAGTTGAAAAGTTGTTCCATTCCAGCAAGAAACCATTTCCAGAATGATCTATCATTCTTGACAATTCACTAATATGATATTGAAATTAAAATAAACAATGTGCTTGTCCAGAGGGGTTCTGCAACGTCAAGATGGTTCCTCATTTCAATTTGAAATATTTGCTAGTGAGTTGGCCAAAATGATTTTTTAAAGGTTCTGCAATGGTTCTCTAGCATGTTGCAATAAACCTCATATTAAATCACTACACAAATATTTTAGTTTCTTGATATTTAGGTAGTTTAAGAAATTAAATGCTCAATTACGCAAGACATCTTTTTGTGTAAGCAATTTATAATGTAAAATCAATAATCATATATATTTAACAAAACAAAAATACACTTCTCTAAATACCTACACATACAACTGAAAAGGTCAACTTTTATAAGTTGACCTCCAATAATGGAGTTATACCCAAATGACAACTGAAATGATATAACAGTAAATTCATATGGTAGAAACTATTCTTTTCTTTATCATGGGGAATAATCTCGACTAATATTAACTCAAGCTCCATAGTGATCATCGAGATGATCATAATTATGGATGGCATATATGATAGGTAACCTATATGAAAAGGCCACAGGAACTCTCACCACGGATCATAATCACATAATCCAAATCATATGGCAGTACTTAAATTCAGTCTGGTAGAAACATAATCTTTTCTCAAGTGATTTTGCTGTGTTTGGAACAATTTTTACTTGACTGCAATTGGCATTCAATTTTAAGTTTGGAAAGTGGTAAACTATATAACATTATGTAAGGCATATGCATAGTTAAATGTATGGTCTGTTCCCAGGGCATCTGGACACTAAGGTAATTTCTGGGTGAGTATATTTGGAACTTTTGGAAATCTTGTTCATGGTTGATGGTCCAGTTCAGTTCTTCCCTCTGCATAGGTATTTTAATTTAACGCTTGCTTTAGCTGGTAATAATCAATCATCAATAACTGCTTGAATGTGGTTTTCGGGTCTCAATTTTTGTAATTCTACTCTGGCATCTTATTTTGCAGAAGTTGGAGATTGCAGGTTGCAGATGAGTTTTCTGGGTCATGCGATGAATTGTGTTAATACTTCTGTGTGGTAGTTAGTCGCTTATTAAGCCAGTTTACTTTTTCTACATTACAAACGCAGCATAACAATTGGATTTGAGAAAAATTTGAGAAATAAAGTAGTTATGTTTGAAAATTACATAATTTGAGGTTAAAACCCGATAAATTCGTTCGTTAAGCTCGATTCGCACCACTCTCCAATCTAGTAACTTTTTTGGTAACTTTTCAATTGTTTTTAAAAGGTTCGTTTACAATGTCATGGGTGGCTAGATGAATATCTTCCTGAAAACGACTATATACCTCAAACCTAACAGAAATACGAGTTCGAATGAAACTTGGTCTCCTCTCTTGCTCAAGGCAGTGTGTACGTTTGCAAGTGGCGCCATCGGATGACGGCAGGACGGCATTATTAGTACTGTTGTCACTCAACTTATGGTACAACTTAACTTTAATTGAAATTCGGTTTGCTACGTTGAGAGAAAATTGTAATAATAATAATAATAATAATATTTCTTTATTTTAAATTGTATTCTACATGTATGCGACAAAATCGATATACAAACAAACACAAAAGAAACTGCGTCAAAGAGTTTGACAGATGTTATTGTCCTAAATAATCGCCAACTGAGTAAGGCTCCATGTTTATTAGGTGCTGCTTTAATTTACACTTGAACTGCTTCAAGTTTTCGATTATCCTTAAATGCCGTGGTAGATGATTAAATAATTTTGCACACCTGTAATATGGGCTTTTCTCAGTTAACGATAAACGATGAATAGGATAGTTTACATCTATAGTTCTTGTATTGTAACCATGCACTATTTGTTTCTCAAAATTTGACCGATTTTTAAAGAAAAACAGCAATGATTCGTAAATATATAGTTCATAAATCGTCAGCAATCTTCTTTTTTTTTAAATACACCCCTGCAACTGTCTCTTACTTGCATGCGTTTAATTGTCCTAAGAATTCTCTTTTGAACAACAAAGGCATTCTGCATATCACTACTGCTACCCCAAAAAATATCTCCGTACTGCAAAATCGATTGAACATTAGCAAAATATATCACCTTTTGCATTTTATCACTCATATAATGCCCTATTATTCTTATTCCATAGCAAACAGAGTTCAGTTTTTTTAACAGTTCTTGGATATGTGCTTTCCAGTCCAAAAATGCATCAATTATTACACCTAAAAATTTTACTTTGCCACTTATAATAAATTCTTGATCGGATAACTTTAGAGTGTCGGGGAAATCAGTTCTACACAACTTAGTTCTAAACAAAACAACATTTGTTTTATCTCTATTCAAAACAAGCCCATTCTGCTCGAACCAGTCACCAGCACTATCAAGCATTTCACTACCATGAAACCTAATTGTATTAATGCCTTTTCCAACAACAAGAATATTTGTGTCATCTGCATAGCATGTGACACTTCCATTTGCAGTACTAAGAGTCGCTGCCAAATCGTTTAAATAGATTATGAACAGAATTGGACCAAGAATACTCCCCTGAGCTACTCCAAAGCTATTTTCCTCCATATCCGAGAGGTAAGTCTTTCCCTCTTTGGTCAATTTAACTATTTGTTTTCTTTTCGATAGATAAGATTTAAAAAAATTTTAGTGCATTTCCCCTAATGCCGTAATTTTCTAGTATTATTACGAGGAGTGAACGATCAAGACAGTCGAAGGCCTTTGACAAATCTAAGAAAGTTCCCAGTCCCACACTGCCCTGCTCAAGTTGCTCCAGTTTTCAATTGTGATCGTCTTATTCAGATGAAAAAAAAAATTCTTTAATTTGATCAAAGTACCTCTTGGTTTATTTTTTAGCGGTGCGTGTGTATGTATTCCGTGTGTTACTTGGTTCTGTAAAAGTGTCTGGTTCCGGTGCTATTGATAGTCAAAGTTCTTGAAAAAAAAAGTTTTCTATAATAGGTATTTGAAGAACGTTTTGATGGATTTTAATGAAACTTGCTGTGGATTTGTTTCTAAGCAAAGCTCATATTTGAAATGATGAAACAACCAGGTCTATCCGCTTTCGGCAAGTGGTAAGATCTTCAGTGTCTTGGCTCAAAAATTACTAGAAGTTTTTATTTCATTGTTGGAATCAATTACTTTTTTTGTATGTGATGCAATGGTCCTTTTTCAAGACTTTAGTGCTCTTGGTAAACTCTCGTAACATTCATAGTTTTTACGCAAAAAATTATTTTCTGTCTTCCCACTATTTACTATTTTACAGATTTATTGCAATTAACGTAGTCACAAGTTAACTTCTGCGTAATGATGGAAATTATGTGAATTAAAAACACCACTTCTGGTAAATCCAGCTTCATCAGTGAATAAAATGTTGCGGGTAAAATTTGGATCACGTGCCCGCTCATCTTCAATAAAGCGGCAAAATTGAGGTCTTCTGTCAAAGTCGGGTGGTAGAAGCTCCTGAACAGACGTCGCATGGTATATGGTGCCGTCTTACGATGCGATTAACTGCACTTTTTGGTATGCCAAATTCCACTGCCAAACGGCGAGTACTAATACTATACTATACCATACTTTTTAAATAGGGTCTTCAGCGACCCTATTTAAAAAGTCCTCTTCAACGGTCGCATTATGAACGTTTAGGACGACCCACACGGTCAACGCTAAGACTTTGATCATGACGGTTATTTCTTTATTACAAAACAAAAAATTAACTCATAATTATCAAGTTAACTAGTGACTACGTTTTTGAAATAAATGTGTAAAATGGCAAATAGCAGGAAGACAGAAAATATTTTTTTGCGTAAAAACTATGAATGTTACAAGACTTTACCAAGAGCTCTAAAGCCTCGAAAAAGGATTATTGCGTCACATAAAAAAAAAGTAACTGATTCCAACAACGAAATAAAAAGTTCTAGTAATTTTTCAACCAAGACGCTGAAGAACTTACTACATGTCGAAGGCGGATAGACGTCGTTGTTTCATCAAAATATGAGCCTTACTTAAAAACAAATCCACAGCAAGTTTCTTTCTTCAGATATTACAAAAAAACATTTTTTTTTCAAGAACTTTGACCATAAATAGCACCGAAACCAGACACTTTTTCCTAATAACAGTTAGGTCAAATTGTCATCTTTCGACCTAAAGAATGTCGTAGTACCCTTTTGATTATGTGCTTACGGGACACCCTGTATATACGTTCAGGCGACCGGCCTTCAGGAGGGCTGGCCTATTTAGTCCAAACTGACAGGCCCTCCGGATCGTCTGTAGCCGACTTAACGGGTTTTTGGACATAGACCGATGAACGATGATCGATTTTTGGACCCTTTAAAAATCAGTTTTAAACACACATCCTTAAAAAACGTGAAGTGAAACCAAGCCAGTTTTCTGCCGAAGTTGTCGCTTCTCACAGATAGATGGCCGAGATTCGTACCTATACTGTCTGGGGACGACGTTCAGCAGAGTATCAAACTTACTTCTCTATCAGCCAGAGGAACCATAGACCGGTTTCGTTCTTATTGAAGCTCATCAGTATGGTATACCTCAAACCTGACAGAAATACGAGTTCGAATGAAACTTGGTCACCTCTCTTGCTCAAGACACTGTGTACATATTGTTGCGAACTCAGGGTTCAATAATTCCAGTGTAACGATTTAACCCGAAAACACTATTTATTTATTTCACAAATACACACGGGTACAATAACTCACTACTTAACACTTTATAGCCTTCTACTATCGTTTGGTACTTCAGGTTACTTATAGCTCGATTAAAATACTACTGCCTACTAACCGCGCGCTATTCGCCTTTTATACACAATCCTAAAATTACAGAAAAACCTAGAATATTTTAGAAGAAAAATAATTAATATGAGACACACATAAAAAAAAGGTCGTAAACAACTACGTTCTAAATAAACAGAGCAATAAATCACTGGTCTATGCTAGATACTAGGCCATGCTAGATAATCGTGAAGTGAAACCAAGCTAGTTTTCTGCCGAAGTTGGCACTTCTCACGGACAGATGGCCGAGATTCGTAGCTATACTGTCTGGGGATGACGTTTAGCAGAGTATCAAACTCATTTCTCTATCAGGCAGAGAAACCATGGACCGATTTCGCTCTTATTGGAGCTCATCAGTATGGTATACCTCTAACCTGACAATACGAGTTCGAATGAAACTTGGTCTCCTCTCTTGCTCAAAGCACTGTGTATGTATGCAAGTGGCGCCATCGGACGACGGCAGGTGCTTCCCACAGACAGATGGCCGAGAATCGTAGCTATACTGTCTGGGGATGACGTTTAGCAAAGTATCAAACTCATTCTCTATCAGGCAGAGAAACCATGGACCGGTTACGCTCTTATTGGAGCTCATCAGTATCGTATACCTCAAACCTGACAGAAATACGAGTTCGAATGAAACTTGGTCTCCTCTCTTGCTCAAGGCACTGTGTACATATGCAAGTGGCGCCATCGGACGACGGCAGGTGCTTCCATCTGTCTGAGGGAAGCGACAACTTCGGTAGAAAACTGGCTTGGCTGCACTTCACGATTATCTCGCATGCCCTAGTAGAAGCGCCTGCCGTCGTCCGATGGCGCCACTTGTACTCAAATTCGGTTTGCTACGTTCAGAGAGGATTCAAATGGTCTCATTCACATGGAAAACCGCATAATTTTTTTCCTTTAAATTTACCAAAAGAAGGCATTTCAGCTCTTTTAGCGACTTTCAACTTTGAACCTCTATACCTTCAGAAAATTAATAGACCTCGTAGAAGACCGGTTGGAATGAATCCAAAGTTTTTTTATTTTTTTTTTGATGTCCTCTTTCAAAAAAGCAAACGGCAACCCTTTCTACTCAAGTATGGACCCCTTCGATTGACGATTTTGGACCCTTTAGAAATCAGCTTTTAACACATATCCTTAAAATACTACCTTATGGTACAACTTAGCTTTTACTCAAATTCGGTTTGCTACGCTGAATTGTCTCATTCCGAGTAAATTTCAATTCTTCAAAAACGACAAAATAAAACAATTTCTTGAAGTTGATTAAACCGGGGGGGGGGGGGGGGGGGGGGGTTATTCCGTTTTTTCTAAACGATTTCCAACAACTTTGAACCTCTATACCTTGATAAATATGACACCGATTGCAGAAAAACCAAAAATTTTCTTCGTGATGAGGCAATGGGCGAAGTGATCTCAGCTGATTCCCGATGTTGACTGATTCGACTGTGGTGAGCTCCGTGGTATTTATTCTCCCGCCGTCGCGCTGCAGTGGAGGGACTGGGGTGGGGGTAGTGGTGCCGCGGGGTTTCGCCGCACTTGAAGCACCGTTCAGTAATATAACGTTCAGATCACTCGACGGTTGGCGCCGAATTTTCTGCCCCTCTCATCTCTACCGAAGATCTGTACTCTTGGCTAGCAGTGTAGTATACAGTGTTGATGCGATAAGTAGGACATCGGAGTGCGCTTGTACGTAAAACCCGCATCACTCACGTTAGCTTTGGAATTCAAGACCCCCCCCCCCATATTCCCTCTCAAAACACTACTTTCGCAGATATGAAAAGAGTGCATGTTTCTATTCTTAAACTGTGCTTGAAGTATGTCGTAGAACTCGTTTCCAGTCTGCATTTAGAGACGTAATTTCAAAACCATATAAAAAAATTAAAGTTTCTTCAAACTACCTCTCTTATTTCTTCTTTTTTTAGCGATTTCCAACTTTAGCCTCTGTAGCTTGACAAAAAACGATCTTTTTTTTACCGATTTCCAACTTAGGACCTCTATAACTTTTGCAAAAAATATCCTATGGTTTTCTTCACTTTTGTCTAGGAAAATGCTAGGTGGCAGCTGTAGGACACAATAGCCACTCCACTTTCGACGTTTCGATCTTTATTGTGGTCTTCCCCGACACTTTTTCAGCTAGAGGAAAACATCACTAAAGCATACTGATCGTAATGATAGTTCAGAAATTCAAAGCTTCCACTCGTGCTCTGGTGTTTCGTTTCGTAGCCCGGCTATTTGTTCAACATGTTTACGTGCATTCTTTGGATGCTTTGTTCTGAATTTATGTGTTACCATTACGCCCAGGTTAGTTCAGGTTAGTCACTAATGGAACAAATCCTGAAGAAGACCATAATAAAGGTCAAAACGTTAGCAATTTCAATGAGTGGTGTGAGACAAGTGAAGTGAGTGTTTTGTTTTACACTTGCTACGTAATATCCTCCTATATATATTTTTTAAAATAGGGGGTATTCTTTCTTTTTTTGCGATTTCCAACTTTAAACCTGTATAACTTGAGATATAGTAGACCGATTGAAAAGTATCTCCAATGACTTTTTTCTTTTTCTTGTGGTCCTCTTTCAGATAAAGCAGTCTCCTTGGCTCAGTAGCTTTGGAAATAAATCCTTTTTATGGTCAATTTTTCCACTCTTTAAAAATCAGCTTTAAACACACAACGTTTAGAAACTAACTTATAGTCCAAGTTTCACTCAAATTTATAAAAACAAAATTCTACAAATCAACCAAGGGGTTTAGGAATTTCTGAACACCAATAATCTATGAAACAGTGTCTGGAGGGGAGGGTAATTATAAAAAAAAAGAAAGGTGATAAAGAGGAGAAAACCGAAATTGAGACTGTACAGGAACAAGGCAAAATACCTTAAGCTAAGGTCACCGTAGAAAAGAGTGCAACATATAACTATTGAAGACCTACCAGAAGAAATACATGAGACCGCCATTCTAGAGGAAGGTATTCCAAAGAAAATTACCGTGACTGGAAAAGAAATTGAAAAAGTACCCGAAGAAATTATAGTTTTAAAAAACACCAGAATTGGGTTTTGCTTCAAAGTAGTCACCAAATCACCAAAGTTGACAACAATCACAAATTTGGTGAAATTCTACCTGACCTGGCAACACTGATTAAGTACCACACCAATCCTTTACGATGGTAATCTAGTAATATCGTGCCCTTTATGGGAAAAGTATGTCTTTTTTCCTGAGAAAATCTTGGGTATCCGCCGCTTCTTCTAGCCCCTTACACAGGTACCCACAAAGTGCGTGTAGAAAAAAGCGAACCTTTTACCCATCCGACTCCTTTTAAAACATAATCCGAAGCCCATTCCTTTGTGTCCCATATCGATCACTGGCTACTGCTAACAAACCACCATCCTACTATACCGCCCATACAATGCCCGACATAATCTACATGTAATGAAGGCCTTATTAGTACCAGTATCGCGGCAGTAAAATTAAACGAACACATTCCCGAAGAGCCGGGCAGTATTTGGTACCGGTACTAGCGACAGCACCATTACCATGTTGGTCGAAGATGATGATGATGCTAAATAAACGGCCGCGGATCGATGGGATTGTTTCGGGCCATTATGGACAGCGATAAATCTTTATTAGCTCGCGTTTTGGAATGTTTTCGATTATGCGTTCAAGAGAGAGCGTGTTGTTTCTCAAGTGTTTTTGGAGTGGTTTTGGATTGGGGTTAGGTTAGGTTAAGGTTAAGCTTGAACACATTTTTATTAGACAGGGACGAACTGTACTAATTAAGCTGTGATCAATATAAGTTATTAAGTTTCTTTTATCTTCTATAAAATTTACCATAATATAATTCTAATTCTATGGGATAAGAGCTATGGGGCTATGGAAAGAGCTTGATCAAATTGTTTGAATCCCCTGATTTGAATTTCCACAATTCGATCGACATTTCACCATAAACGGGACACAGAAACAAAACGGCTTTTTTACCAAAAAAAACTGAACCAATTTTAGGGAAATGTCGGCCATTGGTTGCGCTCGCAATACATCCTACGTCATTGATCTATGCCGTCTCTAAAACAATTCTATGCCAAGCTCCCTAACAACAAGCGATAATTGTACGCTAACGGAATATTGTCGAAAAAAAACATGAAACTGAATTAACATAGTCCTTTAATTCCCTTGACTTATACAAAATCCCTAAAAAAACTAATGACTTTCTAGACAAAAAAGATTCTGGGCCTTTTGGGATTCAAGCCCAGATCTTCCAGGTGAAGAACAACTGCACCAACACCAATACACCAACGATGCCGACGGTGGAGATTATGTGCCGAAAGAGACATATTATTAATTAAACTCTATGCGAATATGTAAAAAGTAGGTACCTCGATTTCGACTATTCGCTTCCCTCTCCTCCAACCCCCACCCCAAACGGAAAATGGAATAACTGATGAGCTACTCTGGTTCCAGATTGGTTTTAACCTTTCAACAGTAACAAATATGCGCAAAACTTTCCTCCTTCTGGTTGCTGAGCAGATTTCCGACTCTCTCTCTCTTTCTCTCTGTGAGTGTAAAAGAGAGAGAGAGAGAAACTGAGGGGATCTATATTCTGGAGGATCTTTGGCATTACCGAAATACTAAATAACTTAAGGGATATTCTTTGACGCTCTACGGAAAATACGCAGATTTGAGCTCACCCCCACCATCGATTTTTCATCAAGTATGTAAGAGAAAATTTGATCGGTGGTAGTTTGTTGAAGAAAGACCCCAATGATGTACTATTAAGCGAAACATCTTGGACTTCCATTGTCTTAATTGAGTTTTTTACACGACGTTTCGAGCAGTGGAATCTCTGCTCGTTTTCAAGTGAAACTAAGCATAAAGCTCGAGACTACTTGCTTATGTACTAACACAGCTAACCACGCCCACCGTCGCGCGTCAAGCGACCAGCACTCGTCCGCCGTATCAATAGATGCCATACCGAAGAGACTATCGCAACTTGGTTTACTATGAGGGTGTCTTTAGTAAAGCTTTTACCGGAGTTTGTATACAATAACTTGAAACGTTTATGCCAAGTTAATACAATAAAATTTTGCTCTTTCTGAAATGTAAAGAAGTGTTAAGAAAATTTTGTATTGAATTTTTTTCCTTTTTTTGTTTCTTGTTTTTGATATATACGAAATTAGGGGTTATAAGCTAAGTGGTAATTCCTAGTAGACTAAATACTGACCTGTGATACTGAGCCTGTAAAAAATTAAACTCTTCCTTAATCCTATCGCAGGATTCTCCAACAGTGAATTTGAACGGTTGGCCTGGCTGCGGCGGTCCCTGAAAAGAACAAAACAACGAAGTTAGAAAAAGGTGCATCTAACAAAAATACCGTACAATAAAACAAATGGCAACAACTCATTAGAAATAATTCCGAAACTTCTGAAATGTTAAGTATTCCAGTACAGTAGTATACTGGCAGTGTGCTGACGTTTCTAGCCCATCTTTTGTGGTATTTATCAAAGCTAAAGCTACAAAATCGAAGCTGGAACGTGGGATTTGAAAATGTCAAGTCAGAGTTTAGTTGTCCGCAAATTGGTCTAAAAATATGTATTAAAAAGCCAGAAAGATACTGTTTTAAGGCACAAAGTTACTTTCTTTCAACATCAAAAAAGTTGAAACTTTAGGCCTCGCTTTGGTCACTAATTTATTTTTAATTGACTGGTTTAAAATAAATAGCTTTTGAAAAACTAAATTTACTTTCTAATTCGCAATTTTATTGCACATAAAACCACTTAGGTGACAAGATTTAAGTCCAACATGATTTTTTTTTGTGTTTATAAAAACACTTTAGCAGGCAGAAATTGTTTTTTGATCAACATGGCTAAACCCCAAAAAACATTTTACATTAGTCATTTTTTTTTTCAAGTAGTTAGGTGTGGGAGAGTGTATCCTTCGTGCAATTTTCTTTAAAATCCAAAAAAAAAATCCAAAAATCTGTTGACGAGCATAGTTTGCTCGTCAACAGATTTTTGGGCGCTGATGATGGCCTTTGTGCCGAAACCGGTCTGCCAATAAAGGATTTTAAACAAAATTGCACGAAGTATACACTCTCTCACACCTACCTACGTGTTTGTTACCGTGCACACGGCAGATAAATTTGGATTTTTACTTAATCCTTTCACCAATTCGGAGACACACTGTATATTGAGATTGCGGAGTGGTCATTTAATATGAATTTATCGACGAGTGTGATTGTGATTTGAATGTTAAAAATAGGTTTGGAGGATTTAATTATATCTTATATCTGTGTTCCAAAAGAAACATTGTGCCTCTGGAACCGTCGTTTCTTGTAAGGCCATATAAAGTTAGAGTTTTAGAGTTTCAGAGATCAGGGTTTCAACATAAGCTGATTTAATGCTGAGCTTCCAGCCACGTACGACGAACTTAATTGGTGGGTGCAGTGTTGACACCCCTAGTACAATTGTACTAGATCTAGTCATTTCGCATCTCATTTAGTACTCTAGTACCCACCGCCCCAAATCCAGTACACGCTAAGGAAATTACGTTTTCACGTCAACTGTCAGTTTCACATATGACATATTCATGTAGTGTATAGTGAGTTGGGTCCCCATATCTTGACAAGCTAGAGTGAGATAGGTTGATGTCAAAAGGTCTTCGTCAAAAATATTTTATTTTTTATTTTTATGATATAGATTAGTGTCTAGTACCTTAGAAAACAATCTAGTACAACTTTCAGTAAATTTTAGTACTTTCTAAACATATCAAAGTGGCAACACTGGGTGGTTGAGGTTAGTAGGCAGTACCAGCATGATGACGAGGATCTGGGGTAGAACAAAGTTTAAATCACTATAAAGAAAAGCTATTAAGGAGGCTAAAGTAAGGTCAAACAGCACTTTGATTGGACACTCAAGTAATCAATCTGTATGCATGTGACAAACAATAAAATTAAACGGGGTGTAGGGAGGGTGAGGAAAACTATCCCATCAAACACTTTCAATGAATATTTTGTAATAACACTTGATATCTAAGGAGCCAAAAAAGAGCTTAAAAGGGTTCAAAGACCAAATGCGCGTTTGTCCTTCAGGCCATCTGATTTATTCGTGCTTAAACATACTTTTCTGGATACTCCACTGGCCTCACTGAATATCATCATGCGCATCGAAGAAGGAGTGTTTCCTGCGGTCTTAAAAAAACTATAGTGGCTTCAATTTTTAAAATGAGTGACCAGGCAATTATATAAGCCAACCTCCATATTCCCTGCTGCTATTTTCAAACGTTCTAGAGAAGACTATTGCAGTCCAAGTTGTAAAGTACTTCAACGAAGGTGCAATTATTTTTTCAGACTATAAAGTATAGATTTAGGCAGCGTCGAAATATAACCATATAAGTACGGATCTTCTGTCCTATATTCTGGAGTCATTCAGTGAGAAGCAATTTGCTGCAAGACCTTTGATTGCCTCACATACGTCATCGTCCTTCGTAAGCTACAGTGCTATCACTTCGGCCGTTATAATGTGAAGTTCCTTTCATCAAGAGTACAGGCACTCAGGATCAGATAGATGACATCAGCGAAGAAAGCTACAGATATTAAGGTAACTCACGTTAACCCAATATCAATGGCTTATCCTTGGCCCTTTTGTATGCTCGTTGAACTCTCTTCACTGGTGCACCATTTTAATGGATATTGGGTCTATGGGGGAGGCGGTAGAGGTAGACTGCGGAAGAGGACTGAATATTGTCTTTCTCTTAAGAAGTTTCACTTAAATTTGAGTAAAACATATCAAATCGTTTTTTCCATGAGAAAGGTTGACCCCATCGAGGACCCCATATATGCCAAAACTCCTAACGTAAAATCCTTGGGCATTTGCCTAGCCTAGAGCAACGACTGGTTGCAGGCAAGTCAGTCGGGGGTGGAAAAGGGGTATGTACATTTTTAGTTATAAACTGCTGGCCAATTGCTTTGCAACACTCGATTTTTGCACCAAGTTTGAGGGAGCATAACTCTAAAATGGACCAACGGATTTCTTCGAATCAAGCGAATTTGAGTAGACCTGTCTTTGCCCTATTTTACGCAGTATGTTTAGACAAGATAAGTTATTCAGCCCGATGGGGTTGCTAGAACCGGGAGTCGGGAGCCTCCCCAGGTGGTGGATAGGGGAAAGACTGCCAGATATGGCAGGTACCGAGGAAATCAAATAATCGGAGCGAACCAAAACTAGCCTGGGGTTGAGCAGCAGCAATTCCACTACTGCCATATAGCTGAAAATAAATAATATTGGCAAGGAATATGAGCAGATACCTTCAAGTAGAGTTGGATCAACTGTATGGCTAAGACACTGCGATGCAAGGGGAAACAACTTCATTATATATTCCTTAGTAAAATTATCATGGATAGACAAAGAAAAAACACTACCTTAGTCCTCGGCAGCCCTTCGATGGGCAGAGGGTGCGAAGAATCACCGGGTGCTTCAAAATCGGCATATGGAACGTGCAAAGGTTATATACTGGCGGCAAAATTCACAATGTTCTCAAAGAAATGATAAGATTGACCGTTAAAATCAAGGGAATTAGCGAAACACACTGGCCAAATACAGGCTCATGCCAAATCAAAAAGCACATGGTTTATTATTCTGGAAATAAAGCCCAACTCACAGAAAGGAGTAAGAATGGTGGTCGCAAAAGAAATCAACGTCTCGGTTAAAAATTGTATACCCTACAACGACAGAGTGCTACTCTTACAACTAAAAGCAAGTCCAATGGATATAAACATAATACAGGTTTACGCCCCTACAGTCGATAAAGAAGAGCAACTAATAGAAGAATTATACGAACAATTAAATTCGCTCAATAAACTGACAAAGAGCGACGAAATAACAATGATAATTGGCGATTTTAACGTTAAGATTGGAAAACATTATACGTAATCAAACTGACCCCAACCGTTTCCAAAAGATTCCATAATGCCATCAAAGCCGTTAAAGCATAGCCAGATGCAGACTTTGCATCAGACCACAATCTACTAATTTGTAAATTTGAAACAAAACTAAAAAGAACAACGAAAACCTAGCAAAGAAACAAAATAGATATTCGAAGGCTCAGAGAAGACGCAGTTAAACAGAAAGTAACTACGAACCGGATTGGAAGAAATAGTGGCAACCCCTACAAAAATTGAACAGAATCGTCTAAGTTATTAGAAACACCAGTGAAAAGTACCTAAAAAAGACACGTGTCAAGAAGGAATGGATGACAGACGACCCTAATGGACCAGAGACGATTACTTAAAAACAAAAACAGGGAGGAGTATCGATCAATAGACAAGACAATAAAGAGGGAAATCATGGCTGCAAAGGAAGAATGGCTGGCAGGGAAATGTAGTGAGATTGAGGAACTACGAGGTGTTCATTATACAACTTCATAGCAGGCTATGAAATTTTGACAGAAAAGGATGACATAATCAAAATAAATGGACTTTTGTTCCTCCATCCTTTTCTACTTGACATTTCACAGCCAACTAGATGAAGTTTAAATACACACCTAAAGATAAAGGAAATGACACATATCCGGAAGAAAACTACAACTGGAACTCTAGTAGACTCAGACGGTAAACTTATAACAGACATGACAGATAAACTAAAAACGTGGAAACATTATATTCAAACAACATTCTCAGATGATAAACCAGAACATTACATCAGTGTCGAATCTGAACCACGCCCACGCATAACAAAAGCAGAAATTGAGAGAGCTATCCAGAATATGCAAACCAATAAATCGCCTGGACCTGACGAGGTCCGGATAGGACTGATACAAATATCATGTTACAGTAGCGCGGAATTCCTCAAGTCTCTGGAAAAAATCTTCAATCTCATCTTTTATACAGGAAAAATACCTTCTGACTGGTTAATGTCTTCGTTCATTACTCTCCCTAAAAAACCTCGAGCCAACACCTGCGACCAATACGCTTCACGAGTCTCATCAATCACATCGTCTAGGTGCTCACCAAGATCATCCACAGCAGAATATATAGAAAATGTGACTTATACACCAGCGAATCTCAATTTGGATTTAGAAATGCCCTGGAAAATAAACCAAAAAGGCGTTCACTATGGGTGTGGAAAAGATATTTCAGGAGGCACTGGACCTGAAGGGATTAAAATAAACGGCGAAAACATAAACCACATCAGATACGCAGATGATACTGCTATCCTCGCAAGTAGCATGGAGGATCTTCAAACTCTTCTGGAGAAAATCAATACAACGGGCGAGGAATATGGACTTAGCCTGAACACCTCCAAGACAAAACATATGGGCGGATACTTGGGATCAATGGTGAATGCAAACTGGGATCAATCCATAGAAGTAAGATGCAGAATCGAGAAGGCAAAAACTGTAATCAATAAAATGAAAACATTTTTCGTGAAGAAACCTTAGCCTACAACTCAAAATAAGAAAGGTCAGATGTTACATCCATGACAGAAGCCTTAATGGGGAAGCTCGAAGCGTTCGAAATGTGGATATATCGGAGAATCCTGCGCATCTCATGGATCGAGCAGGTAACTAACGAAGAAATACTTGGAAGAATGGGTAAAACGAAAGAAGCAACATTCACAGTGAAGAGAAGAAAAATGGAGTACTTCGGACATATTATAAGGAACAATAAATATCGACTACTGCAGCTTATCCTACAGGGAGAGGTCGACGGTAGGAGAGGACCAGAAAGGAGAGGGAACTCATGGCTGCAAAACCTGCGCCAGTGGTTTGGGATGACATCTTTACAATTATTTTTGATATTTTATCAGCTGACAGGCAGCTGATAGAATAAGAATAGCCATGATAATCGCCAACGTTCGCAGAGGATAAGGCACCACAAGAAGAAAGTTAGTCAGGTGCAATTATACAGAGTAAAAATAAGGAAATTTTGCTCATATTTCTCGTTTGCATAACTTTCAGAAAAAAAATCAAAAATGATATTTTGATAGAGGACTATAAAGGCTGATGTAGCACCTCGGGACATGTTCGGGGGTTTTTCGATATAATGCCAAAAAAGTCCAAAATACAGTTACATTTTTTTTTTAAAAGCTCATGCAGAATCGATAAAGTCCCTAAGATCACAGGAAACTTACTTGGTGGAAATGTTTTTATTGCTTTGAAATTGTTTTGTAACACTTCTATTTCTGAGCAATTTCATCATTATCTATTATTAAACAAAGAATATTTATAATCTAATTAGAAGTTTTATTGTGAAACATTTACTACATCATGCTGCAGAAGTGCATTTCAAATGTTTTGTTGTAAAATGGACTTATTTAAAAATCGTTACACTTCTTAGTATAACAAGATCTTCTTAATACGTATAACAAGTCTTCCAGTATAATAAATTAAGGGTAAAAACAAAAGACTTGGTTTAACAACTTTCCAATTCGCAAATTTCAAAACCGAGAACATTCTTTATAAATAATGTCCATCATGTGTGTATATTTTATCAGATTAGAAAATGCGATGCAAGTTTAACAATTTTTTTACCTCTGGTATATCTAACGGATGTGACACCCATTTTTAGTGCATGAATAAGTTCTTGTGAACTTCGTTCATCGATCATGTATAGAGCATTGAATCAAATCAAGCATCAAGCGGAGTCAATTTCCAGATATTAAACTTTTTCGAAAACGTGGCCTATTTATAGAACTTAACAATATATCGAAAAAATCCCGACCATGTTCCGAAGTGCTACATAATCCTGTATCAAAAAAATTCCATTTTGTGTTTTTTTCTGAAAGTTGTGCAAACGAGAAATATACGCCAAATGGCATCACTTTATTTTCAACCCTGTACAATTTCACCTCCTTTGAACATACCATGTAAATTAGTAAAAGGACGGGTCTACTCACATTTGTTTCGTTCAAAGATCCGTAGATCCATTTCAGAGTTATGCTTTCTCAAACTTTGTGCAAAAATCGAGTGTTGCAAAGCAATTGGCCAACAGATTATTTTGATGTGTGTGAGCATACAGTGAAGCAACATAAATAAACAAATTTGAATTTGAGAGATTTTGCCATATAAACAAAACAATATAATACGGGGCGTTCATTATAAAACTTCATCTAGCAGGCTATGAAATTTTGCACAGAAAAGGATGACAATCAAAGTAAATGGACTTTTGTTTCTCCATCCTTTTCTTTTGACATTTTACAGCCAACTAGATGAAGTTTTATAATAAACACCCCGTACACCTTCCCTGTATTTAACAAAATACCAAT
The DNA here is from genome assembly GCA_951812265.1 of Taphrorychus bicolor. Taxonomy (NCBI): domain Eukaryota; kingdom Metazoa; phylum Arthropoda; class Insecta; order Coleoptera; family Curculionidae; genus Taphrorychus; species Taphrorychus bicolor. Next base: position 8,679,946 of record OX638300.1, read on the forward strand.
AAAGCTCAGTTAGAGTTTAAGCTTCAGACGTACAAGTGTAAGAAGTACTAATTTCACAGTAAAATTATATTCCAATATTCAAACAAAAATCAAGCTTTTAAAAGAAAGAAAGGCCAATGTTATCTTCGACATTGTGCTCAAGAGCCACAACTGTTTGTTGATGTTAGCTGGAAAGTGTAACTCGACCGTTTATCTAATTCATGAGTTTTTAAGGGCGAGAATCGCCTATGACTTTCTCAGAACATTAAAATTAACGAGAGGGCTCTTTACCTAAACCATGCACCACACCAACAGTTTTGTTAAGACAGTTAGTGAAGCTTGTGTGTGTTCTTTTGTGCCGGGTTCCATATTTGAAGTAATTAGGTGAGTTTAGCTCACAGAGTAATTAATTTTGGCTATTTTATTATTTCATTTAATTATCCATAATATTCTATACTTTCTCAATTAATTATTGCTATAAATATTGCAATAGTTTGTTATAAAGATCGTCAGTAAATGACTGACAGATTATCTATATTGTCTTTTGTTAAAGTTGACAGTTTGACTATTTTGTTTGAGTGTGTCGCGAGTTGACCCTTCACACTGCTAGTGTTAAAGAGTGGGTACTTCGCGAGTTGACCCTTAGTACCTTAGTGCGCGCAATTTGACTATTTACCATGGTAAAACTCTAGCTAGCTTTCTTCCGGGGAGGCATCTCGCGAGTTGACCCTTAATGCCGGAGAACCGGAAGTGTTTTGTTGTTTGTGCCTCTGTTATGAGCACGTTATCAGTCATTATAGTCGTATAAATAATAGTTTCCTTCTGGAGGTATTTCGCGATTCGGTCATAACGATGCCATCAATCGGCGGTTTTAGTATAATTCAAATAGAGACGTCGATAGAGAAAAGGCTCGGGAAATATGCACATGAAAATAATGAAACAGTTACTGTTCTGCATCAAAATAACAATAAATCTTACTACTCACAGGGAGTCCGAAGCACCCCCGCGTCGGGCCTCTCTTGCCCTATTAACTCCATTAATCCATGTACCGTCTAGTACTAATATACACTCGTAATATGGACCAGGAAAAATTTACGAATAAATAATATAAATGCCCTCAATATAAGTCATCAATTACTTTGTTACCTTCTGATCTTCGATATTCTACTGTTATACTGGCGTGGTTGAACACTGACCCCTTAAATTTAGGGCAATAATTTTAGGCAAATAGGGTGTGTAAGGTGAGAGAGATGAATGAGAGAAATTTTCAATGGAAATATATAAATACAAAAGAAAACCCTGCGGACTCTCTGTCTAGAGGATTGGATCCTCAAGAGATGCATACCCATAGTTTATGGTTTCATTGTCCAAAGGTGTTGTCAGACAGAAGTTTTACTCATTGGAGTCTTAATATTGAAGTCCCGAATCCTCTTCCAGAGCAGAGAAAGGTTGTACTTTCTGCAGTTGTAAAGACCCCATTTTTGTTTGAAAATTTTCCAGTATTTCAAAGTTAGAGAGAGTGGTAGCATACTTGTTTCGATTTGTGAATCATGCTTCTTGTGATAAAGACAATAAACGTTTTGGAAATATTACAATTTTTTAAGTGGATCTGGCTTTGAAACGAATTATAGGAATTGAGCAAAATATTTTTTTCGCTAATGAAATAAAATGCTTAAAATCAGGAAACTCAATTAAGTCTTTGTTTCCTTTTCTGGACAGCGATTCTTTGCTTCGTGTAGGGGGGAGGCTGCAAAATGCATACATTTCATTTGATCAAAAGCATCCATTGATTTTACCCAAAGCTAGTCACATCACAGATTTGATCATTTTTAGAGAACATCTAAGGTTGTTGCATGCTGGTCAGAGGCAGGTGTTGGCATGTTCGAATTTGAAATATTGGCTTATAAATGGCAATAGGGAAGTTAAGAAAATCATCCACACCTTTATGTGTGGCATGTTTTAAAGCAAGAGCTCAATGTTCCAAGCAATTAATGGGTTCCCTTCCTGAAGGAAGAGTTGTCCAATCTAGACCATTTCAAAATGTTGGCGTGGACTTTTGTGGTCCGTTTTACATTAAACAATCGCGTATTAGGAAGTCTATAGTGACCAAGAGTTATGTGGCTTTGTTTGTCTGTTTCGCAGTAAAAGCAATCCATTTAGAGCTCTTGTCGGATTTGACTACAGAAACATTTTTAGCTGCATTTCAAAGGTTTATTTCAAGAAGAGGTAAGCCTGCGAAAGTGTTTTGTGACAACGGTGCTACTTTCAGGGGAGCTAAAAATAGGTTGGACGAATTTTATGTCCTTAATAGTAGTAATTTAAAGGATAGTGCCCCCCTAAAATTGATTAGTAAACGAGTTGAGGGTCGCACTCGAGAACTCAGAAGCCGCTAAGCAGTGAGTATCTCTAACCAGCAGGTACGGTCATCCGGCTGACACTACATATCGGCTAGTGTCGACTGGGGAGCATAAGAGGTACCTCCAAAACTCTTATGTATCCGCAACCCCAGAAGCATAGTACTATCCCCACCACTCGAGGTGTCGCCGGGGTTTTTCCTCATCAGTATATGCATATACATTATCAACAACAAAAATAACTTTGCCTAGGTCTTACCAACTTAACAACCTCCTTCGGTATAGGGCCCCCAACCACTTATCACACACCGCTACTTTCACAGAACCACTCCCTTTCGATGCCGGCACCATTCTCGTCTTTTTCGCTCAATCTCGCACACATCCAACATTCACCCTCTCTTCCCTCCTACATTCCAGAGCCCCCCCTGTATTCTAGGCATGTGTCCCTTATTCCTCTTATCGACTTTGTTCTCCAGTTTTACCATTTCACTTTAACCAGTATTTAATTATCTTGAGACGTAGGCCTGACTGAATTAGGTTATTAAAACAGCTAGAGTAAGCAAAAGTTGCATATTGATTATAAGCGAATTAATGGGAATATAAAAGTAGTAATTAAGTTAATAAAAATAGCGAAATATTGAAATATATATAGAAATCAGTCAAAAAAAAAATAGATTTTACATATAATTAACTATCACAATAAAGGAAGTGTAAATAAGGATGTTTTGAAAAGTATAATTTTGACGACACCACTGACGATAAGCAAATAAATACATAAAATATCCGGAAAATAATATTGGCTCAACGAAATAATACGCAGCCTGTGCAAACATTTAAAAATGGCCAAAAACCAATATTTGCCGAGCAAAGTGTGTACGCAGATAAAATAAATTACCTGTGACGTAACATCCGGTTAAGTGTTAAAGACCGTTAAAATATCCATCGGGTTTTATTATAACCAGTCGACAACATCAGCAGAAGCACGAAAGCGTATACACATGAAATATCTATTTTTACAACGACCGTAATGCGATACGCTAAACAACGCCTCATTGTGTAAAATGACTGTTATTCCGATGATTGACGTTCTGGAACAGTTAACGCTGATTTTTTACTGTTACGGATTTGCAGGTGCTATGCACTCGATTCATATCTCGGAAACTGCCCCGTCATCTGGAGATTATTTAACAATAATTAGTCGTAATCAGACCGGTTGTACGGTCGTCGCGGTCATGTCGCGGTAAGTGGTAAACTTAACCCAATATCGGTTGATTTCAATGTCACTCGTCGGTTTCCCATTGAAACCTATCAACAACCGGATTTTAAGCGATCACGGTTTCGCAGTACTTTAATCTCGTTTAAAGAGGAATTTTAAAATGATAATCATGAAAATGCATGTACTGTGCGGTTTTAGCATACTAATGAGTGGAACCCGCAGTGTAAATACACATTTTCCATCGGATTGCCTTTACATCTTGGGGTCGTTATGTGGTGCCGAGCGGGGAATTTCAACCAGTTAGGCGTCATAATATTTTTACTCTTAATTACGACTCGACACGAACGAGCAAACAGAGAATTTTTTTTTTTCATAACTACCAGTCACGCGATTATTCCCCCTTATCGTTTTGTTAAGAGGTTGTTATCTGGGTGTTGCTTATTTATTGATGTCTTTATGCCTTTGTTTTCGTTTTTAATTTTTCGTTTAAATTGCAAACATCCACTCTTCAAAGGTCAAAAATTTAAACAGCCACTCATTATAACAATTAACTCAATAGAGATTAATCTATCAAAGTGTTTCGCTTTCTCACTAAGACAAAGTCTTAAATGAATTTTGTACGTATTAATAAATTGGAAAAAACTTCGACCTCTTCGTTTCCTGGAGCTGGAGAAATTGGAAGTTCCTGCTCCAATTACCGACGTTGTTAAGGCTTTAAAACGAACTTTCCAAGCGGATTTTTCGAAACTTAATTAATGGAAATTTTCGCCCCGCTGGTGGGGAAAATAAAGAGTTTCTTTTAAGTCTTAATAGAGCATTGGGCGATTAGCGAAGCCGTGAGTGGGCGAGAGGGGCGATTTTAAATTAATCTACGACACCCAAATAGCTAAACGGCCACGACGAAAACAGAGAGGAGACATTTGCATTCGGTTACGTGTTTTCAGAGTGTTCAACCGAAATTTGCATTCCTCACAAAATGCTAATGAATCAACAACCGAAATCCATCACGCCGACAACAACCTGAATAAAATAGATATGGTTTCCAGATAAGATTAAATCGCTGGTTCCGTTTAGTCCTATGTAATGGTATAGGGCTTATAATTCAAGACCGGAGTAGGGGCGATTTAAGGCGCTGTTGTCTTTTATCGGTTTCTTTTAGTGGATTTATCTCTGTTCTGCATTAAAAAGAAACTTCTAAAAAATGGAGTTCTCTCCAATAGATATATGGGTTTGATAAAGGAAAACAGAACAATGTTATTAACTTTGTCTCAGCCATCGTAGAGCCAGAACTCTGTTGAACAGAATATAGAATCGTATAAAATTGGAGTAATATATGATGTTTAGTACGAGTCTAGATTTCATTTATATCATTAGACGTGCTAGAGTCTGGAAAGGACAAGTTGAGCGCAATTTGGATTGCACAATCATGCACAAATCATTAATATCTAGAAGTCAAGCATAGGAACCAATAATAAGGAATTGTAGACGATCTTTCTGTCAATTGCGAAAGAACTGCATTTTTTTTAAATAAAGAGCAAAAATAAGTTGGAACACCAACAAGTGAAAGAATTCGAATAAACTAAAAATTCTCGATCCTTCCAGTGTCATGCTGGTCAAGTGTATATATGCTGTATAATGAGTTTTACTTTTTTTTCTAAGCTTATTTGAAGATATAAGACTAAAGGCTTTCACGGCCGGTCAAGATACAGTCTAAAGTGTTTTCTGGGATTTGAAGTGATGGTCCAATGGAATTTCTTCTTGACGTTTCGTGTACAGGGTGTTTCAAATTCGAGCCACATCATTGATATCTCAGCAACGGTAAGAGATACAGGGTCTGTTAAAGGTGGGCAAAGTTGCGCAGTTTGGAGTTCAATAATATGCCGTTTTAACATTTGAAAAATCCCGATTACTTCCGGAGATATTTGAAAAAATACGAAATTTTGAAAAATCGTTTTTGTTTTGTTTTGAGCTTATTCCAAGAGATAATTCAAAATTATTGACTCTTCGTCATTGCAACTTTTTTTACTGTGTAAGGCTGCATCAAATTGACTTTTTTAAACACGGGCCTGGATTTTTTATTCGATATTTTGATCGCTCTTTTTAATCCAAACAACACGATATGCAATATGACATATTTTGCAATTAAAGACTAGCTAAAAATCGGTTTTCCTTTAAATATACCCATTTTATTACTAAAAGAAGCACTAAACAAAAAGATATAACATTAAAGTAAATACTCGAATAACTCTCCCTTCACCTCAATACATTTTTGAGTTCTTCTAAGCAAGTTGTTGGTTATTGCCCGTTCAATTATTGTTCTAGCTCGTATAGCCCTACTTGCTTGCGTTATTAAATTTTCCTTTAGAATATTGACATCATTATTGGTTGGGTGTTCGAATATGCAGTTTTTCAAATAACCCCAAAGAAAATAATCCAGAGGAGAAAGATTGGGACTTCTTGCTGGCCACATTATCACCCTTTGGTTTCCAATCCACTGGTTGGGAAAGAATTTGTTCAAAAAATTTGTAACAACTCTTCCATTATGCGGCGGTGCGCCGTCTTGCTGCCACCACAATTCCCAAATTATATTAAGAGGCTCGTCTTCGAAGTAATCCAATAAATAAGGCTTAATTAAATTTAAATACCTTTCAGAAGTTATACTTCCCTCATATAGAATAGGCCCCAATATTCGATTTTTGTATAAACCCATCCAAACATCACACACAAAAGAATTATGTCCTTGCCTTCTTAAAACTATGTTTTGTCTTGGATTTTCTATTTGAGTAATAGTGTTCATTATTTCTGTTAAGCAGCCCATTCGTAGAAAAGTTACATTCATCAGTCCCAATAATTTTACTTAAAAAATCGTGATCGTTTTGCACTTTATGGGTAAGCCAATTACAAAACTGGAGTCTTCTGTGGTTATCTCCAGGTCGCAGTTCCTGAGAAATGTGAATTTTATCGGGGTGGTGCAGATTTTTTTTAACGTTCTATGAACTCGCGTTGATGGCAAGTTCAGTTCATGAGCAAATTGTCTAGTTGGGCCGTCGGATTTTCACTAATCTTTTACAAAAAAGAATTCTAAGTTACATAAGAAACAACTTGTTAATTTACAAAACTTACGGCATTAATAATTGCCTGCTCATTTTCATCACTGATTCGATAGCCATATCGTTGCCTAGGTTTCCCAAAACCTAGGTATATTTAAAAAAAAACGATTTTTAGCTAAACTGTATTGCAAAATATATCATATCGCATATCCTGTTATTTGGATTAAAAAGGGCGTTCAAAATATCGAATAAAAAATCCAGGTCCGTTTTTAAAAAAGTCAAGTTGATGATGGTTCCCAAAAAACGAAACGTCGTAGGAAGAAATTAATTATGCCACCTTAGAGGGCAGAAAAAGTTGCAATGACGAAATGTCAATCATATTGAATTATCTCTTCGAATAAGCTCAGAACAAAATAAAAACGATTTTTCAAAATTTAGTATTTTTTCGGATATCTCCGGAAGTCTCCGGATATCTCCTTCTGATAGTATTTGCCTATAATACCGTGGTAGCAAATTATATGCTTTTATAGCCCTATAGGAAGGACTTCTTTCATAGAAAGTGGAGCCATGTGCAAGAACAAGAAGGTCATCCCTGCCTCTAATTACCATGTTCATTTCCTCTAGATTGTAATTGAAGATAATTTGCAAAATAAATTTTTCTTTCTCATTCAAACTTTCTATTTTTACAAGATAGTATGACCACATAAGAAAAGTAAAGAGTTCTAAAAATATAATAAAAAGGTAATGTCTATATAAAATATAGTTGATAAAGGTTACTACAACTCAAAACCTTATATTAGAAATCTAATGACACCTCTTCTAGAAAAAAAAAGTGCCGATAAGAATATTAAAAGCATTTTTCAAAACTTCTTGAAATAAGTTCAGAAAAGAATAAAACCCATTATAATAAATGTATATATAAAAAAATTAAGAGTATCATTAAATTGGGGCTTTCAATTTTTGATTATCAAATTTTAAATATAAGAACCATATATTATTTTTAAAAAAACTGTTATTGATGATGACCTAGAAAAATAGAAATCGTAGTGAAGATTGAAAACCGATCGTGGTGAAGGCAGGTACATATTTATTAAATTCCACTTTTGGAAGCCATATCAAAAATTGTTTAGTATTTTTTGAGAACAATGTAATATGACCTAGAAGTATGATTTACATTTGAAAAAGTTCAATTCAAAATGAAAATTTTAAGGATGTTGTTGATGTGTAAATTTGAATACAGGGTAGTCATACTAAAAATTTGATATTTTACTTTGCAATTTTTGCAATTTTACGATCACGAATCTCAGAAACGAACATATAAATAGCTGGACAAAATTTGATTTTAATTAAAAAAATCTCTCATTTTTAAAAACAATCATAAAAATCGTGATTTTTTGGTTATAATTAAATTTTAAGTGATTTAAAAAATATCGATATTGTGCTCAAATACTAAGGTTGCCGAACGTCCAGAGTCCAAGTCGGTAAAAATTGATGATAAAAATTGGTAGTTTATTGCGTCAAATCGGGAAATTTAATTTTTCTGGTTCTGCTCACTTTCCCAATTTTGAACATATTTTGATCTCATTCTGATCCTTTTTTCCCATATCTGTGATCGGTGGCTTGTTTCGTCATTTTCACATATTTTTTCCTTGAAAAAGAAAACAATATATTTATGAAAAAGTGTATCCTCACCTCGATCAGCACTTAACTAAATTAACCAATATTCTCTCGCAGAGACCGGCAGCTGGCTTTGTGACACTTTGTGTTGTGGTTTTGATTCAATCTTCAAATGTGAAGATTTACTACGGCAATGCTAAGATAATTGCTAGAAATTCATATTTAATATTGCCAATACTTTTAAAATTTTGACTGGAAAAGAGTCTTAAAACAACATTTTGTCAAATCCAAAATCGGTAAAGTAAAAAGTAAAAAGACATCAGATTTCGGTAGATCTGTAGTAACACTCGTAAAATACCGCGCAAGAACTGTAGTAAAATACCTAGTTCTTATACGCGTCAAAACGCACTTCTTGAAAGAACATTCCTGTCGTCGCGCGCTTCCTACTTGCTCTAACACGATCCAGGCGCGATCTATAAAAGTCTGTCGCCTGATGCGCTTGGCCGATTACATTAATAAAAATGTTAGTGAGTGTGGGTAAAATCCGGTAAAGAGTTGCGATTTTTCTCGTTCATGTATGTAATTGATATTTAAAACCAGGCAATGACTGGAAGAAAATAAGACAGCGTATGGCAGTTATATCTCAAAATGACAGATTCAAAAAAATCAGCGATTTGTAAGAATTGCAAGAAAGAAATTCAAGGCATTGTTCAAACGCTGAAGGCACCGTGAAACTTGTAAACGCAAGAAACAAGTGCGAAAGTCAAAGTGTCGTTCGACCCTGTATCTGCTGGAAATTCTACTTTGATACTAACATTCTTCCCTCAGCCAGTAACAGTCTTTCCCTCTATAAATTTCATTTCAGACTGCTCAACAACAACCACTGAGTCGTCAAAAAGAAAATAAAAACGTGGAAACCAGCCTGCTATGAGTATGAGTAGTTTTGTGTTGCCGATAAGAGCAGCTGAAAAGCATAAGATTGACAAAGTTTGCTACCAATTCAAGCTTCAGATGCATGGAAAACTCATAAGTAAAAAAAGCCATTCACTTATTAAGAGCCGGATATACGCCTCCTTCTCGGAAGGCGGGTAGCAATAACCTTCTGGATGAGGTCTACAAGGAAGAAAAGGTTTTTCATCACTGTCCGGACAATGTGTGAATATGTCCATTGATGGATGGTCAAATGTCCACAACGAGCCTTGGTTATATGTGCAACGTTAACAGCGAAAAAGGGACAAGTACCTACTATAAGAAAGTATTGACAGCTCGGGAAATCCTCAAACTTTCGAGTTCTTGACTAATTTAGTGTGTGACTTAGTTACTTCTTGTCAATCAAAATATCAGTGCAAAGTTAAGTCTTTCGTGACGGACAATGCTGCAAACATGGACCTCATGAGGAAAACTTTAGAAGAAAGAATGAACTCAGAAGTTATAATTTGTGGCTGCCCTTTACATTTATTAAATTTACTGTGCAAGGACTTTCCAGTAAAGAACCTGGTCCAGATTGTCAAGAACTTTCGCAATAATCATCTGGGTAAAGTAAAATTCAGTCAAGCCTGAAGCAAGGCTGTAGTACTACCAAATGATGCTCGATGGAATAGTGTTGCAGACTGTTTCGAAGTGTATGTCATTCAGTGGGACTCAATACAAAAAATCTGCGAGGAGAATAAGGAGATTGATGCAAGTATCTACCAAAAGGGTTCAAATATTGGACCCAAACATGCAGCTCAAGAATATTTGAGCATTTTGAAACCCATCGCAGTGGCTCTTGACTCAGATGCTGTAAAGCAGTGGAAACATTTAGCCTTCGTCTTCGAAGATGATTTAGAATTATCTCTAGAGCAGCTGAAAAAATTCCAATGTCGATACAAGCAAGCACTCAACGCATTATCACTTCATAGTCTATATAATAAAGCCACAGAAGCAGAAATACAAGTTAACACATGACGAAGGAAATCTGGCCTTAGAAACAATCAACGAGCTACATAAAAATACTGGATTTTTGCCCTTGGTAATAAATTTCAGATACCGTACTAGCCCATTTAAACGGATTAGGTTTTTGGACGAAATTCTTAAAAACGTGAATGGAATGCAGTGGTGGATTCCCAAAGTGAAGAACCAGAAATCGCAAAACAACTGCCAGTAATTAAACAGTTCCTGTGCGCAAATGCTTCTTCGGCGTCAGTGAAAAGAATCTTCGGCACTTTTGGATTTGTACACTTTGATCAGGTTGGGAATAGAGAAAGGAGGAAAACTAGTTTTTTTTTTTGTTTAAACTTTACAACGAAAATGAAAAGAAGTGAGGTTTTTTTATTTTTATTTAAGTAATTATTTTTCCGTAGATAAGTACCTAATACATTTTATTTTTGTTTTGTTTTTAGAAGTTTTGATGCATTTTATGTTGTTTTATGGGTCTAAATAAAAAAGAATTATTTTTGATTTCGAACATAATTTTTATTTAAAAAAATCAGGTGATTTAAATCATGAATGAAATCACGATTTAAATCAGCCCAACCCTGACTGCACGAGTTCTGTTCGGACTTCTAACCCCTCCAAGTTTTCCTATACTATCAAGCCAATTAATTAATATTACGGTAACTGCTATTGTTTTTCAAGCTCCAACATAAGCGCAGCACCTGTATGTAGGTACATAAAATGAATTTTTACAATCGAAATGGCAACAATAAACCGTCTTTCACCAGCAATTAGGTTAACTGCACAAAAAAAGCGAAATGTGTGAACGGGATGCGAATTATTCAGCTACGCTACTAGCAACGAACAAAGCCAACAGATTAGATAAACGATCGAGATAAATTCGTAAACTGCTTTATAATGACGGTTTAAAACGTTTAATTCATAAGGGAATGAATTTACAAGTCGCAATTATTACGATGATGGGAGGGCCATTGTGCGGTGAAAGCTGATTTCTTGATGAGTTACTTTGCAGACTAAATTGGCCTTAGCAGCTGACTCTATGCGACTCAGCTCAGAAGATTACTGACGCTGATGTATGATAGGCATGGCTTAAATTTCCCTCAAATCCCTGTCCAAGCAATTACCGGAATAACGTGCATTTCCAGTCCTCGGACACGACGATGCTTATCATTGACAATGAATGTTGTGTAATTATTAGTGTTGCTCGGGTTATTACACCACATTAACCGTGCCAAAGCGGCGGTACGCTCGGAGTGAGCTCGTACAAAATTCCAGGCTAGATAATAATAATAATGGGTTGCTGGACAAGCGCCAGAAAGGAACTAGGTACATATACATAAGTTTAATATAAATAATATTGCTATATAACACGTTTCAATTTCGAGCCTTGCCCGAGTCACAGTCAGGTGTTCGATTCGCGTTTACTCAGACCCCATGCTTTGTTCGTAATGTGTTTTAACACAGGAGGTTAAAATAAGAAGAGTAAAAGGCGAATAAACGGAAAAGGAATGGATACACGATTAAGTACGGCAAGGTGTGTTCAACACCGCTAACATGCCGTAGTTCGCTATTAAGGATGTACCCTCCGAAGCATATTTCGTGTCGGTAACACACTCGTCGATTTTTATTCATCCCGCCTTCTGTTTTACCGTGTCTTTTGTAAATCCTGCCTGGCAAGGGCACAGCGAAATTTCCCTTAATTTTTTTTTTAATTTATTGTAACCACTAGCTTGTATGTACAAGGTGTCCCAATAAGCGAGATAAGCGGCTGTCACGTATTTATAAGAAAAAATAACCTTAAATTGTTTTTATTTGGATGAAGGCAGAAAAATACATCACATATATCTCTTAAGTCTTAAGTAAGATTCTTGACATATTCGGAATGCACCGGGTGCAAACACAATATGCACCGTTCATAAACACCCGGTGCGATCATATGCACCGGGTACAATCATGATTCCAACCCTACTTGGCACCATTATCCATTAGATACATCAGTTTAGGCTCGGTTTTATAAACCCGAGGGTTAAATATAGGGAGAAAACCGGGCATCAATCAAATTACTTGACGTTTTCGTTTTGACAGATGCTTTGAAGTGCGGCTATACTATATACAGGTGGGGGGGCGTCAACAAGATGTTGCAGGAACTACGAAAGTGGTTTTTTTTTCGGCCGCCCATAGTGCCCTTTAAAATGACACAAAAATGAATTCTCTTCTATTACCAGTTGTTGAGATATTCGATTTTTATTAGAGCAAAGTTTAGCCCACCACTATCACGTTATTTGAAAAAGTCGAGAAAAAAGTTAAAGGGCAAAATTGTTCGTAGGCAATGGAATATTATATTTATGGTATTTTTCATATACCTTTCATAGGCAAACGCCCCTTAGTGGGACACCCTGTATATACCATGTCGTCGAACACGGACAAAGCCGACAAGAAGAACTGAACTGAAGAAGAGAAAGTCGACGCTGTCACGCCATTCTCATTAAAACCATCTGGTTGCCGTCTGCGAATAAGGCTTTTTTGCGGTCAGTACTTTATGCAATCGTACTCGAACCTTGTTACGTGCATGTTCTAACCAAACAACTTACAGTCGTCTTCACGTTTTGTTCTAATATTTCCTCATTGTTCTGGCAATAATTAACTCTCAGGAATAATTATGCGGCTGGTTAAGGCCCGCGTACTGGCTGTGTTGCCAAACTTTTCTATGCAATTATAAACATTTTTATCCACGACCATACTACAATAATCAAATTATTCTTGAACATTCTCAAGATTAATGCTAATCTTTATTCACATGTGAATAATGAGTTGTCATGGTAAAAAACATGTCGTAGGCATCTGACAATTCAAAAATTGCCCTAAACCAGATATCGGTAGTTACCACTGGTTCATTCAAATAATTAGGTACCCTTCTATTAGGATGTAGGTTACGGTGTCTCTTTTTGCTAAAAAATATATTTTTCACTAAAAAATACTTAAAATAGGCAAAAAAATAAAGGTAATTTACCGTCCACCCTCGTAGCATTGAAATGAACATGCACGGCGACTATGCCGTCATCTATCTGACGCATCAAATGTCGCGCCGCCGATTAGCGAATCCAGTCGTGGTTTTAAAATTGTGAATTATCTTTGTGGCACCTATAACCTATCATATTTGAGAAAACTCAAAATCTTGGTCGTGGATAAAGTACAGTATTCAACTCGCATTTAATGAGCGTTATTCTCCCGGGCAACTCGCTTCGCTCGTGGGCTCAAACGTTACCCTCGAGAATAACGACTCTCGTTAAATGCTTGTTGTATAATATACTCTCTTTTGGATTGGTAAGGGACGAAATATCCAAAACACTGTACGCTTGTGTGCTACCAACAGACCAACGATCAACACACACAGTTCGCTTCATTAATGCGGCGATAAAGTGGTTAGCCTAGCCTTAATATGGGTATTAATCGAGTATTAATAGATCGATGGATCTATTCGCTAGGCTGTAAAATTGGCTAACGCAGCTAATTGGCTAAATATAGATTGGCAAATTTGACACGTTACAGTAAACACCAAAGAGGAGGTAGACAAAGAAAATCAGTATGGGAAGTTATGGTCATGGAAAGTTTATCGGCAGGGAACAAATGACTGGTACGTCACTTCAGCCCTCTAAGTCTGCCTCAACAATACTTTTATGCTTTTAATTTTATTTCATGCTTTTAATTAATTTTTCATTCATTCAATTAAAGCCTTCTAACACAAAGACGAGCAAACATGCTACAGAAAACCCAAAACCTTGAAAGAGAGAGAGAGAGAGAGAGAGAGAGAGAAAGAGAAATTTAACCTCGAGTTTAAACAACCGTCTTCACAGACACAACTAGTGTCTTTCTCATATAGAGGTAATAGCTATAAGTATAGGCAGTGGAGTATTTTGTTAGGTTAGAAGTTAAGTTTTAGGAAACCTTGGAGCTAGGTCAGCTAAGGGCTAGGAGTCCTAGCGCTCTAGCTAGGAGATTAAAATGAGTTCGATATTCGATCGGATTGGAAACTAGAAGTAATAAAAATAATGACAGTGACAACTGCTTTGCAATAATTTGATGTAAGACGTCATGACGTCACCAAGACCTCACTTCCGGCGGAAGTCGTCATCAGTTGAAAGGTTCCCACTGCTAAAAAGGGAGGCCAAAAATGTAAAACAGGAGGTCTCCAGATTAGCTCGATGGTTTCGTCATTTAAACCAACCAATACGGAAGACGTGGAAACTGAGAAATTGAATTTGATGAACCTGGATGGTTTTCTGGCTTCCTGGACAGTAGACGAGAAAACGGAAGAGTCTGAAGAAGTGTAACTACCTCTCAAGGAGAAAAAGAAAGTTAAGCTTGAAGGGACCTCTAAAGTTAATAAGCTCGTACTTAGAAAATCTAAGCTAACTTAACCAATACTCACAAGAGCAGGAAAAGCCGCAGCTAAAACCTAAAGAAGAAGATAAAGGTTCCAAATCTGAACTTATTAAACTCACAGAGACAACAGTTTCTACTAAGGATATACCTAAAGAAGAGAACAGTAAGAAGACGGTTCTGTTCTTTATATCCTCAAGAAGGAAAACTTAAACGGTGTGAGGCTATAGAGCAGAATTTTCTATATTGACTCCCTCAATCAAGTACCTTTTGTGGGTACCTTAGAAGCCGTTCTCAAGGGCGAATGGTATATTGCCCACAACATTGAAGAGGCTGCAACCGTGATGCCCAAGAAGAAGAAAAAGGCGCCAAAGCTTAAGGACCTAGAAAAAATAGATGAAGAGCTGGATAAACTTAAGGGGTGAAAAACTGGAGGCGATGGGTTCAGGAAGCGGCCCAAATAAGCAAAAAAGGCGACACCAGTACCTCAACAATAGCAATTGTCGGGGTCAAGTCTTACAAAACTAAAGTTATATATCTCGCCTATAAGTCAATTAAAACAAAAGGAAGGTATCAAAATGAACCAGGTTCTAAAAAGACCAGTAGTGGCAGAAACTAACCTTTCCTTCTTTTTCTAAGCTTCAGTTAAAGAGAACAGCGAGGGGGTATCCACTCATGGCAATACATGTACAAATTAGGTGACAATACGTCACAATACCATGACACTACCTCACAATACCATGAAAATACCTCACAATAATGTTGCAATACCTGGCACTACTTCGACAATACATGACAATACCAGACAATACCAAAAAGTATTGTAGCAATACCTCACAATACCGATAATATCATCGGCAGTACCTGCAATGACCAAACAATACCACAATATTTGAGACAATTTGCGATTAAAATTAGCTTTGGCGACGCTGCAAAATAAACCAATAAGGCGCCGTAACAGGTAACATAAAGTGACATTTGCAAAATTTTATGAAGATAAAAATCTTTTAAATTTTTTTTTCTTAGCTTCTAAAATGTTTTTACTGTGTATAATGTATTTTTAAACATTGGCTGTTTAAATTATGTACGTAGTTAATCATTCTATAGTTAACAGTGGTTCCTGTAAATATTCTAAAGTGTTTCTTGAAAGCAGTTGGAAGTTTCCATGCAAAAACTTTTTGTTCAACACCCTTATACATTTTATCTCATACATTTTGCTCCCTCCTTAAATATGTCTTCTATGCCTAATAATAATACTTTTTTTTTTATTATTAGGTATAGTTTTTTGAAGGGAAAAAATGTATAAGATGCACCAATTGGGTGCTGTTTTTCTCTTGTTAATTTACCTGTTATTTAAAGTTCATTGTGCCTATTGTTTTGTTGTAAGTATTTTGTTATTGTAGCCCTGAGGAAGACCTAAAAATAAAGGTCGAAACGTTGGCGATTTCGAGAAAGTGAAGTGGCTATTTGTCCAACACCTTTCTAATTATTGATAGGACGCAAAGCGCAATATGAATAAAATTACTATAAAAAACTAAATACTAAAGCTAAGCTAAAACTAAAATAACTTTCTTCCTATTCAATTTAGAAAACTGCGGTTTTCACTGCTTCTTATTCAAGGCTTCTTTTATTAGTCCTAATATGACATAAAAATGTCAGATAAATCGGTGGGATAAAAAATTTTCGCAAAAATTTTAGGGGCTCCCTTACAAAAATTTGAATTTATTCTTTTCTTTTTTCATTGTCTTCAGATATGGTTTATGATAGGGCAAAAATAGATAAGCACAAAAAAATGCGCATTGACAGTAGCTATTCGATGGATATAATTAGAATATTGTATCATATATCGTTTTTGAAAAAAATTGAAAAAAAAAAACTGAAAAACACAAAATTGCAATTTTCTCTGAAACTAAGAAGAAGTTACATTCAATCTAATTTAGGCAGATGATAGCAAGTCACAAGGCCAAAAAAAAAGGTTGTATACTTTGTTATCCTAACTATTTTGTTATTAAGCTTACAGCAAAAACTCTTTACCTAGGTTTTCTCGATTAACTGAGGATGCCCAATAGAACGGCGAAATTTTTGCCGACCCCCCCCCCCCCTCCCGATCCCCCGTCCTGGTATTTTTACGATTTAGAAAAAAAAAGAAAGAAAAGATTTTAGAAAATTGCTAGTTATGAAGTAAATGTTAAAAGTGCAATTTTAAGGCATGCATGTGAAAGTTTGCAGGACGCAGGAGCTAAGCGAGTTCTGCAAATCGCATGACTTCCTTAAAAGCACTTTTGACACAAACACCATACATTATTTTTTCTACAAACTTTCTATTCAAATTTAAATCGTATTTACTTTTAACATCAGTGTGAAAAGTAGTTTACTTTTAAGACAGTGCTTTAAAGTAGCCTATTTTTAGCACCAGTGTTAAAAGTAGCTTACTTTTAACACTAGTGCCTTAAAATGTAATTTTTAGTAGTTCATTAGCGTGTTAAAAGTTTTGAATTTTTAATGCCTTTGTAGAAAAAATTTTAATCTTAATTTTTTTTTATTCTCAGCTTGTCCTATTTTCTTTACTCTGTTTATGTTTACAGATAGCTCAGATGGCTTTATCTTTTGTTGAACGGCATTTTTTGTGGAATTGCTATCTTGGCCTATATCTTTCGGACGTATTAATAATGGCGGTGGTTTAACTCTTTTCACAATTTCATTCCATGGTGTTTGTTTTGGTTGGGTATCTATATCATTTTCCAAATGCTGAAGAATTTTTTTGGAGGTACTTTTGTATTTTCCGGCTATCTTTTCCAACTTATGAAGTCCTTTTGCAACATCTAATTTCTTTTCTGCCATTTCAGCACACTCATGACAGAGCCAAAGAGATTAACACATTCATTTACGGCTTTGAAATATTGGTCTTTAACTTGTGCACAATGCAAATGATAATAGTTTTCACACAAACGACATTTAACTTTCTTCGTGTTTACAAAAAAACTATCCTCGCAGCGGGAACACACACGTCACTTCGCTTCGTCCCCCAATTCGCAAAATGAGCCTCGCTTCTCTCTCATCATACAACCTCCGTTCTCGTTATCACTGGGAGGGAAGTATTGTGGCGGAAGTTCATCCACCGATTCACAGGTGGCAGTGAAGAAACTTCACCCACCGACTCACAGGTGGCAGCATTAGTCGAAATCATTCATAATACCACACCGCCTTTCCTTCGCCGAATTTGTCTTCAATTCAAATATAAGTTCCAACTATGAACTGTCACCCCGGCATATAGGGCAAGGGTCAACCACGACTTACTGACGAATCCAAGGTAGACCCCGGGACGAAGCGCCAACACCACATGCATAGGGTGTGATGTGGTGACCTCAGGGCGTCCCAGTGGTGTTTCTCTAAATAACAAAAATCTTTTCTAGTCATATTTCGACACTATAACACAAACTATTGATAACTGATGAGAGATGATTGACCAAGGTATCAAGATAGCAAAGGACTAGCCGAAGACGGGGCAAGGGGCAAAAGGGGCATTGGTAATTTAACCTTAATTGTGGTTTTCATATTAAGACTAATAATTTTGTTTATTGATTTATGGCTTGCTATTGTCGTGTTGCCGGGTTACTTGTACGAGCTTCTGGTCAACCGCATTGTTAAAACTCCAACATATTAATGTGTGTAATCAATTATGAGTAACAAACATTTTATCGGGTAACACCCAGTCTTTAAAAAATGTCCGCAATTTTCCAAGAAACGCTAAAAACATCTCTCCATTACATAATCAACCGTAAAGCTTATCCAATGTCGTAATGATAAAACGAAGCTCGGCTGCAACGCGATCCGATTACAAACTAGTGGACGGTCTGGCAAAGCGGTCTGCGGTCCAGTGGCGAGCGGTTTGCGGTCACCCTTAACCGCCGCCCTCGGTCGAAGGGGGTGAGAATGACCCTTTCCCGACCCCGGCTCTACAATTTCCTCTGTTTAATGTTATAACGCGTCGGGTTTAGTTTGCTCTTAATAAGGAATTTTCGGGCCAAGTTTCGGGCTTTGCCTTTTAGCATTCGATGTCCGAGTAAATTAGGATGGGGAGAGGCGGAAGACGTTGCGTTTCGGGTGGATGTCGTGGCGACAGACGGTTTTGGGGGAGGTATAAGGTAATTAAATGTGAGAACGATGTTACTGGCGTTGACATGAACAAGAGGCAGCTGCATTGCTTTAAGGAAAAACGTCAAGTCGCGCAATTAAATCTATAATGGTAGCCGGGCGATGGTAGATAGGGCATTTTTCCAACGGAATTCAATGGGTTTTCGAGCGGTTATTCTATTAAACCTCTAATCTGATCTTGTGTCGACGTTGGCGGGTCTAGACGAAGCGAACGCTCAGTGTTGGATAAATGATTCTCTTCTTATTCATTGAACGCAATTATCCGCAATAAAAATTCTAAGGTTATGTCCACTAAACCGTGAAAACCATTTAAATATTTCCGTTACAGTAATTTTTTCTCGTCAAACCGCGTGTTAAAACCCGAACAAACAACAAAAGACATTGACGAAATCTGTTACAAGCAAATTGATTTCACAGCTACAGCAACGACATTACATGGTCGTGAATAATTTTATTAAATCGTTGACCGAGAACGAGTTTTTATTTTTGTTCTATCAGCCGGCGGAACGGAAAACCGCAAAGCCGAGAGGTTTAATCACACCTAGTTACGCCAATGGAGCGGTAGTTTTTTTACGGTTTTCTTGTACACAGTAGTTGGTTTAGTTTCGACGAGTGGGAACAAGGTAATTGCCAAATGTTGTCCGGCCACCTTGATTAGCCAGTTTCATTATTTCGTTGCGGCAAAGAGTTTTAAGCAACTTCGCGATAGAAAAATTAACGAGCTCATTACGTCGCAGCTGGAATGGGCCTCGCCTGATAGGCGTAATCCGGCAGCTAAGTAGATTACGTTGTTCGCCATGTTTCGACGATTAGCGGGTAGAGGCACGGGAAAGCTCCGACTTAATCATCCGAACCCTCGGCCTAGCCCAAAACTTTTCCGCCATCCCTCTCTGTCACCCGTATGGGGGGCAACGATTGAAAAATCTGGTTGCGATTGAAGCTCGGACCCAGTTGATCCGAAAAATGCAAATAAATAAATCACGTGATGACTTTCTGCTTGAGAGCTACCGTCACGGTTTGGAAAGCCATGTAAACGATATCTTTGCACAGAAAAATAAGTATCAAATTAGTCACGGCCCCGTGGAGCGTGGAAATACACCTCGCTTCACACCACGGCTGCTACCGATGGCTGCGCAGCCGATAAAAATAATAGCGCAACCCTTTTTATCGGCCCCCAGAAAGCCAGACCACATCTGCTAATTTATATGGGAGAAGGTTATCGGTTGTTTTCCTCGAGCAACGCGTTTTATCTCTTCCTATTAATTAATTAACTCGGTTGACTCTCATTTAGAGGTCTTCATAAAGAGTCACTTTACAGATAACACATGATTCTTAGAACAAACAAAAATGCAATAATTTTCCTTTGGCGATAACGTACACAAATTATAGTGATTTGTTGCCATTTAGATAGTTGAATTTTTTATAGAGTTCAAAAAATATGTTTAAAATATTATTATCATTTGAGTTATTGTTTCGCAAGGTTACGAACACGTTTTTCAATCTCTTGACCTAAATCCTATAATCCGTAAAGTCTTTAAGCCCTTATTCCTTAGAATGTATATGTGAGCAATGCAATTGTTTTTTATCAGATGATGAAAAATCACAAGGTAGTGTAGATGTAAATAAATTAAATTACAGCTGATATTGCTGTTTAGCTGATCTCCTGTTTTTATTAAATTAACAATCATTTTGGACATTCTGTGAAGAAGATAAAGGCTTTACCTGACAGGTGGTAAACAGTAGCAATGTCTAAATCAAACACCTGTAATCAACACATTTACTTTTATTTCCAAACTTTTCAAACAAATATTTTATTTTCGTTACTGAAAATTTTTGGAGGGTTTCTATGGAAAATATTTGCATAGATCGGCATCATATAGAGCCTTTCAGGGTTGGCTATTGGATATATGCCACGACTTGAGTCAATTTCAAATAGATCTTCATCTAGTAAGCTGAGAAATTAACATATAATTGACACACATTTACATGGATAATATAGAACCAATCTGTCAATTCCTCAGCCTGCTAGATGAATATCTACTTGAAATGGACCATACTGGCTATAGATTTACCCCAAGGGCGAAAGAATGTTAATGGCCGGCCTATAAAGAAAAAGCACGAGAAGTTCAGGTTAGTTCAGGTGTTGAACGTAAACTGCGCAAAAATTATTAGTAAACTGAAGATTAGAAAACTTTATACGTGATATAAATGCTGCAGCCCAGTATGCAAAAGGTTTTCGTAACGTCGTAAGACTTTTCGCATTCACCCACCGAATCACAGGTGGCACCACTAGTCGAAATCCTTCATAGCATCACACCGGCTTTCCTTCGCCGAAGTTTCCTCAAACTCGGGGTGTTCATTAGAAAACCTCATTTAGAAGGTTATGCATTTTTTACGGAAAAGAATGAGATAATCAAAGTAAATGAACTTTTTTCCTTCATCCTTTTCTTTTGACATTTCATAGCCTACTAGATGTCGTTTTCAAATGAACACCCCCTTACAAGTTGTAAAATATAAACCAGTGTCCCGGCGTATATGGCACGGGTGATTGCCGCGTTTTAATGACGAGTTCTCAGATAGCACCTTGGACGAACTGCTCTAACCTTTTTCTAGCAGTTTTAGGACGACTTTTACAACTTCAGTTCGAAATTTAAACTTCAGATCGACAGGCATTTACGTATTACAACCTATCGTAAACTCCAAACTAAAGTTTAACTGATATTGTCGCCTTCAAAGCATTCGAATGACAGTTGTATTCACATTGACCTTTTCATATTGTTACAGTAAGCGGCGGCTGTGAGCGTCGATTATCAACGAAGCGGAGCGACATTGGAGCTTGGACCTTCGCGGCATTGGCATTATTACTCATGGAGACTGTCACGAGTAATTTATTACTCTATTTATTTAAAACGCAGTACTTCTTCTAAGAATGTTCTAGGCTTTTCTATATTTTTAGGATTTTGTATAAAAGGCGAATAGCTCCGCCGTTAGTAGTAGTCTTATTTAATCGAGCCATAAGTAAGCTAAAGTACCAAACGATAATAGAAGGCGAATAATAGTAGTCTTATTTAATCGAGCTATAAGTAAGCTAAAGTACCTAACGGTAATAGAAGGCTATAAAGTGTAACTAGTGAGTTATTTAGTAGTCAAATTGTAGTTGTGTGTATTTGTGGGATAAAATAAATAGTGTTTTCGTTAAATCATTACACTGGAATTATTGAACCCTGAGTTCGCAACAATTGGTGTCAGAAGGGGGATTCCAGTGGGAATTTGAGGACTAATATTGCTGAACTGTAAGTGAATGCTTTATTGCCGGGCATTACGTGTTTATGCCAGTGATAGAAGCCAGCATCAAGCGATGGTGGATCAACTTGCCACCCAGCTCGCCCTTATGGAACAACAGAAGGAAGAGCAGGAAAAACGTTATAACGAACAAAAAGAAGAACAAGAAAGACGTGATCAAGTACAGGAGCGACAAAGGAAAACAGAAATAGAACAAAAGACGAGAACAGAAACGGTGCAAAGAAGAATTAATGAACTATCTCGCGGCTAGGGAGCAACAACTGGAAGAAAGAATAATGCAATCCGTTAACGGACTCGAAGCTGTCAATCAGAAGGTTATCGAGCTAAAAAGAAAATTCCGGGAACAACTTGAGGACGACAACGTGTCTACAGAGAGTTTTAGCACACCTAACGCTAAAATTAAGCCTCCCGATTATGACGGTACTACGGCCTGGAAAATTTATAAAACCCAATTTGAGGCAGCTGCAAAAGCTAATGGCTGGTCCGAGTCCCAGAAAGCTACATGATTAGTGGTAGCACACAATTATGCAGCTTTAGTACACTCTCTGCAACTACGATTTGGAAATGAGCACAAAGAAACCGTATTCCCAGCCCAGCTGAGGGTGAGACAGCAAAAGTCAGGTGAATCCTTACAAGAATTTGACGCGAACATTGACAGACTAATTCACCTGGCGTACCCATCAGCCCCTGAATGTTTTCAAACGCAATTTGCCGCCGAAAGGTTCATTGAGGGAGTTCGCGATAGTAACATGAGATACCACTTACGTCTAGTAAGTGTTACCCAAAGGTCCATCCAATCCAATCCAGTTCTTCTCCACGTGTAAGAATGGCAACTTGCGATGACGAGGACGATACGCCTATGGCTGAATCCATGGCACGTTTACATAAAGCGATGAAGGATATGGCAATCAATATGCAATCCCTGTTGGGAAGAATTCCTCGATCAACAGACAATCGGGGCATAAAATGTTTTAACTGCGGAAGACTGGGTCACATCAAAAGTAACTGCCGTAATAGAGCAAGCAGTCCGTCGCCGTCGTTTAGAAGACTGAGCGGCGACCAAGACCGCCCTAGATTCCAGGAAAACTAATTCCGGTCAATGTAAGGAAGCAATTGACAGGGCCCGTTAAGACCACCAAGGTCTTTAAAGTCAATAATTTGGGTGGCAAAACTTTTACAGTGGCCGGACGCATTAAGGGGCAGAAGATCCAAATTGAACATCGACCAGGGAGGTCTCACGAGAATGTCGATGCATTATCTAGACGGCAGTGTAAAGAAGATTGTAGGCATTGTCAAAGAATTGAGCAGCGTGAGGGACTTCCTTCTGTAAGGAGAACGTCGGTGGAAATAAACGATGGCTGGACCACACAGACGCTTCGAGACGAACAAATGAATGATCCAGATATTGGATCCATACTCTTGGCAAAGACTGACGACAAGAGACCAGAGTGGCAAGATATTGCTGGTGAAAGTCCAAACCTGAAGGCGCTATGGGACCAGTGGCACTCTCTTAGGATAGAAAATTGATTACTGAAGAGAGGGTGGGAGAGTCCGGATGGCAAGACCGTAGTCACTCAGCTGGTTGTCCCTGGTAGCAGAAAATCGGATGTACTACAGGAAATGCACGACGGAACCATTGAAGGTCATTTTGGGGTCAATAAAACCTTGCTCACAATTAAAGAGCGATTCTACTGGGTGAATTATCATGAAGACGTCGAATCTTGGTACCGCAAGTGCGAAGTTTGTTGCGCCACGAAAGGACCTCGAACAAGATCACGTGGCCGAATGGTGCAGTACACTGTAGATGCTCCATTCGAGAGGGTAGCAATTGATGTCGCGGGATCATTTTCTCAGACTGAATCCTGCAACAAATACATCTTGGTCGCCATGGATTATATCACTAATCCATGGCGCTGAAGCGTACGCCCTGCCTAATCAGGAAGCAACGGGGCTAGTAAATGAAATGTTTTCCAGATTTAGTGTTCCTCTCGAACTTTATTCCGATCCGGGCCGAAATTCTCGGAATTCGCAAGACCAAGACAACTCCTTTGAATCCACAGTCGGATGGGATGGTGGAGAGATTTAATCGGACCATGGAATATTACCTGTCTAAAATGGTGGCAGATAACCAGCGTGATTGGGACCTACATCTACCTCTCATGTTGATGGCATATCGAGGCTCTATACACGAAGCCACTGGATTTGATGTATGGAAGACCAGAAAAAGATTCGCTCAACTCTGAGAATTTTGTGGAAGAGCTCAAGGAGAAGCTTAACAATGTTCATGAACAAGTCAGTAATAAACGGGATCTCCAGTGATCGAGCCAAAGCAAAATATGACTTACTGGCTAACTCCCGCGGCTCCCAGGATGGTGATTTGGTGTGGCTGTACAATCCTCGGCGAAAGGTGGGGAAATCGCCCAAACTTAGCCAAAATTGGGAAGGGCCTTGTACAATTATAAAGAAGATTAATGACGTTGTGTATAGGATCCAGTGGACCTCCAGGTCAAAGATGAAGGTTGTTCATTTGGATCGATTAACACGATACCATGGAGCTACCTTAGGAGGAGAGCAATGTTACGGTAAGCGGCGGCTGTAAGCGTGGATTATCAGCGAAGCGGAGATACATTGGATGTTGTACCTTCTTGCACATGGGAACCTCAGCGTGACTTCTTAGGGCAGGCAGTACCTACCGAGGTACCTACTCAACGAAACAAACCTGGTCCAGAGCTGATCAGGAGGATTCAGATTCAACTGCAGCTTTCTTTTTCACACCTCCTGAACCCAGCATTAAACAACTCTCTCTCTCTATCTCACACAGCACTGCAGCGTCGCATCGTTGTCACGCTGGTGCGACTCTCTATTAAACATGTGAAGTTCCTCTCATTCCCCTCCATGTTTTGACTCCCACTTTCCAGATTACACTCCCGAATCATTTTCAGTGGAAAGTGGAAAAGGAGTACCTACCTATCTTTTGTGGCGGTCTTTTGAAATCAACAATCATTCACTGACTCACCGGTGCAGCACAAGCCGACATCCTGTGGGAGCATACACCAACTTGCATACCGTAACACCTTATGATACCTTGGTATCTTTGCCACCGGGAACAAAATAATGCAAATTGGAAGTCGCGTGGGTAAACGGCAGCTGCGTAGAATCATTAGCAACAGACAACAAGACTTTGAAGAACCTACAGTTTTCAATTTTCTTACATCGTGTTTTAAAAATCCTGATTATAGTCCATTATTTCCACCTAATCAAGTTTTTAATTTTCCTTTACCTTAACTGTAGGATAAAAACACCCAACCGGTGACCCCGACGAGATCTGAAAGCGTTAGATCCCTGTATAGAAGCTGAGACATACGGTGGAGAGCCTAGAAGGTCCAACTCTGCCCAACGGAGTCGGGGACAACGATACCATTCTGGCTACATCGAGCAAGTTTTACCTTTTTGGAAGGAGGAACCAAAAATCTGGTTTACACAGATTGAGGCTTTCCTAGCCATTGCCAAAATATTTCAGGACAAAAATAAATATTAACATTTGGTAGCTAATCTATTTTCCATTAATAAGGGAAATCCTTCGAAATCAACTGGCAGCTATTAGATATGAAGCCATCAAAAAAAGAATCTTAACACCCTTTGGAGAATTAAAGAAAGTAGAGCTACAATGTGCATTAAAGGAACAACTTCTTGGCAATCAACGACCTTCTCGCTATCTGCAGCAATTAAGGAATCTGGCTGGCACAAAGATCCAGTAGTCCCAGAACGGCCCAGAAGATTAACACCAGAGAACCTCAAATGTGCCAAAGTAAAATTTGAATTCATAGTAGAACAAGGTATTTACAGTCCTTCCACTAGTCCATGCGAGTCCATTGCATCCGGTACCTAAAAACGAGTGTTTTGAGACCATGTGGATATTACAGAAGAGTTACCAGCATCAAAGCACCAAATAAGTATCCATTCGATCACTAATATACAAGATTTTGCCCACTGGCTGGATGGATGCAAAGTATTCTCAACATTGGACCTGGTTAAGACCATTTGGACTGTTTAAGTTAAGAACATTTCTACCATCTGAGGCAAGTTTTTCAACGCCTGCGTGATCACGGAGTCACCCAGAAACTTGCGACTAGGCCTTGCCTGGATATGGCACTTGTGGGGGTCACAGGAGTACCTGGAGGATCTCTTGCACACCCTGCACGCCACCTGGACCATACCGGAATACTTTCTAATAACTAAGTACTTGTGATCTATAAGGCCAGAACCAGAAATACGCAAGTTGGAAGGCGCCTGAGTGAATGCCAGTCAAAAAGTTAGTGAAATGGCTATCAAGAAGCATTAGCAATAAGACTTTGAACAGACTTTCAATTTCCTTACAGGGTGTTTTAAAACTCCTGAATGTACTGCACTATTTCCACTAAGCAGGTTTCTAATTACCTCTACACTAACAGTGGGACGAAATCCACAATCCTTTATAACATCACACTGCTTTCCTTCGCCGAAGTTCTTTTCAAATTCCAAAATATAAACCAGCATCCCGGCGCGGCGTATAAGGTCGGGTGCTTACCGTGACCTTACTGATAAGTCCTCAGTCCTCCTCTCCTTGTTTGCATTCTTGAGCTACAGTCTTGATGATCAACAAATGGTTTGAGTCGTGGAGTATCTCCTCAGAAACTATTAGCCTCTGTCTGGAAATGTTTAAAGACAAAGCAATACCGTATCTTTGTTGAGGTAGTTTTGAGCGCTCTGACCATGTTGAGTGAGACCTTTTAAATCCATCTGACGGCTATTGTGGGGTGTGGGTGCAGTTTTTTTTTAATGGTGGAGATTTACTTCTCCTGGAGGTTGGGGGTGGGGGTGTTGTAGGACTGCAACTGTATGTTTTTTTGTATGAAAACAGTTTTAGTTGTTGATGTTCTTTTGTAGCTTTCATTTTGGGCCATTAGAAGTGGGGAACTTTAGTACCTACTGCACAATGAATACCTATTTGTAAAGTTGGTGTGAAAAATACCAGTTTTCTTAATATTAGTTAATTCAAAACAAAGTTTACTGGTAGAAATAATAAGTGAAGGCGAGGGTGACGTTACATAAAATAAAGACTCCAGGTGTCAACGGGTCACGGATAACGCAATAACGGGAGGAAGCAAAGTCGGTTCCAAGTTTCACCTACCACAGTATTACAGGGTTCGAGACGACCCATCACCCCATCAAGCGCAAGATGTTGCACGTGGTAATAGACGTAATCTAGATGATGACTGCTATTAATAATTGGCCCTGAAGTTGTAAAACGTATCTGGAATAATCCATTGATCAATGTCAACCGCAGCTATTTACCCATAAGTGAATAGACAAGGCTCCGATTCGCCACGAAGCGTTAAAATTGAGTGCATAACTTAACTACCACCTACCAGCAGTGCACCACTTTGTCGTTGTCATAATTATGCGGATCTGTGTCTAGCGTGTAAGCCGGGCGAAACACGTTGATTGCAAATTTATTCGGATCGGAGCTGAGAAAGGTTAGCACCGGTGACAGTTTTAGCATCCTAATGTGCAAGCCGAGCGAGGCGAGGTCGATGACTCCGCTATTAATTGCGGCATAAGCAGCGTTAACTAGCAATTAGTGAACGCGTTTACACCGCGACATACGACAAGCGGCCCGGTAAATGTAGCTGGTGATTCGCCTCGAACACACGTAACATTTTCGTGAAAATCGCACCAAAAAAACTGTTCAATCTTTTCCGCTTCGAGCACCACTAATTACTTCGACCTGGATTTAGTCAACGACATGGACGTCGTCTTCATGTTTTTCGCGGAACCGTACAAGACTTGGAGGCAAATCAGTGAGTGAGTGCTTGCAACAGCATGTTTAATTAGCCTAACGAACATGTTCAGCGGTGTTTATATAATGGCGAAATTTTATACACCGGAGCATCAAAGCGTGGAACACGAATCCGTCGACTAATTTATGCACTCACTATATGGCCGACACTAATTTTACACAATTACGCGGAATGTGCGTTTACTTCGCGCTACAGACGTAGTAATAATCAAGATTCCCTTTAGATTTGCGTTTTAGTGATCATCATCGGAATAACATATCCGATTTAATTTAAATAACATAATATAAAAACAAAAGATAATATCTACTTAATAAAAACTACTTTAAATTCGCCTACTCCTAAGCAATTAATTATCACATTGACTAAATAATTCAATTGCTTCAGCCTAAAGGTCAAACAGACACTCAAAAATCTATACTCATCGTGAAATTTGGCATCGTCATCGTAACTATACCCTATTCCATTATTTTTTGCATCTCAAGTGGTCATGAAATTTTCCCTGTAGAGATACTATAGAAAACTTTTGTCCTTTTTTGAAATCGTGAAAACAAATTAATAAAGTTGGATATATATAATCCAAAGGTGAATTACTTTATGTTTTGAACTCTCCAATAAAACGGTGTGACGTCATAGCTCTGCCGATTTTGACCAACTAGACGCTGAAGCCCCCCGTCGCTCCAGTCAAATACTGTTGACGTTTAGAATCGACTTTAAATTCATGTCATTTTGAAAGTTTGGCTTTGTCGATTTTTAACGTGTCGTCTAAGCGTTTTATTACAAATTTTACCTTAAAAAACCATACAATTACTGAGAAAATCTGCACATAAACGTTCACTCAACGTTTGGAGCAGTCAGCCGATTAGTATCACAGCCAGAAGAGCAAAGCGACCCCAGAACCCAAACCACAGAATAGCGTTAGCGTTAAACTCAAGGTTAAACTTAAACTCGATTTCTGGGTCTAAATAGGCAACACATTATTTGTAATGAAGCTTGAAATCAAAATATGATTACGGTTCTTGGTGCCCCATTTGAAAGAATTGCGATTGACGTGGCAGGTCATTGTCCAGAAACGGACGATGGCAACAAATACATCTTAGTTGCCATGGATTATTTCAGTAAATGGCCTGAAGCTTACGCACTACCAAATCAGGAAACTAACACCGTGTCAAGGGTCTTGGTTGACGAATTCTTCAGTAGATTTGGCATACCATTAGAGCTTCATTCGGACAAGGGACGGAATTTTGATACCTCTGCAAAATGGTAAGGGACCACCAGAAAGATTGGGACAAATTTCTGCCTCTTCTAATAATGGCTTACAGAGGTGCAATACATAACACGACAGAACATACCCCTGCCAAGGTTATATTTGGTAAAGAACTTCGTCATCCGGTAGAATTGGTGTACGGATCACCAAAAGAACCGGCGCAAGATGTCCAGAACTATGCTGATGAACTTCGAGAAAGATTAAAGGAAATCCATCGAAACGTGAAGATAAAGATAAAGATTGCCAGCGATCGGACGAAAATCAAGAGCGAATTCTGCAGGTGACTTGGTGTGGCTGTATAATCCACAGAGGAAGAAAGGAAAGTCTCCAAGTTGTCTCCAAGTTGGGAGGGTTCATATACAGTCATCAAACGGATCGACGTGGTATCCAGGATCTAACGTATCCCTAGAGCAAAGATGAAAGTGGTTCGGAAAGATGAAAACGGTTAAACACTTACAATCGTGGATATTTTGACGATCAGAACTAAGAGGGGGCAATGTTACGCCCGACCGTCGGTCCACAGAAATTCGGGCCGAAACGGCAATGCCGTGCGCCGACCGCCAGCCCGGGAACCCATCTAGATTAAACGAGAACCGGGAACAGTAGCCTCCGTTCTCGAAAGTACGAGAGTGTGTTCAGGCCGGCTATATAAACCAGCGAGTCGCGCGAGGTGGGATCGAATAGATAGTGCAGTGTAGAAAATAAGCGGACGAGCGAACAGTGCGAATTGTTAGTAGAGAGTAATTATGTTGTAATAGTTAAAAGTAAATAAAAGTGTGTAGTTAATTGACGATAAATTATTGGAACCCGTATCCCGTAACAGTTTCCCCCAACGATCAAAACAATTTTTAGCTATATTAAAACGCAGCTGCGGCATTAAATGAAAAACAATATATAGGGTGTTCCATTTAAAAAAAGAAAATCGTTTAGTCTGTCACACTTTTCTGGGCCACCTTGTAAACTCATAAACACCCATGTTAAAGTAAATGGCGTCTGTAAAGGGACAACCTGTACAGGATATGAAATGTTAGATCTTGAGGATGGTTTTTAATTAATATTTCGGAAACGTGTCCAGATAAATTAATTACCTAAACAAATTAATGACAAATTTTTGTATGTTACTATAAATTTGTATGCTCTTTTTCCAATTTAAGTAGATATGGACACATTTATCTAAGGGCGATATGCGAGGGGGTTAGTGGGTAAAAAGTACCTAAATTATTTGTCTGTATACTAATTGACAACTTATTCGAGTAAACGGCAAATCTGAAGATTTCTGCATAAAAAAGGTACCTACTCATGTCTAAAGTAAATACCTCTAATATTTTTCGAAAAAAAAAAGAATTTTATTGTGAAGAGTAGCACATGTAGCAGTGGCTACAGGTACCTTTTTTTCGAGCTGAAAGGGGCAAAAAATGGTTCAAAGCGTGATAATACAAATTTGTAGTTTAATAGTAAAATTTAATATAGGATTAGGGCAAGAAAACAAAAAATTACTTATTCCTGTAAAAATACAAATTTGTGAGTTTTTGGAAAAATTCAGAACATGATTAGGGCTAAAACTGGTTAAAAAATGAAAGTGTCTAAAAATGCAATTTGGGATTGGGGCTTAAATTCATTTCAAGTAACCCACATCTGCTTAAAATGCAAATTTTGGTGCATTTGGAAAAATCCTTTAAAAACTTTTTGGACAAAAAAAGGCAAAACTCATTTAATTATTTAGACTTATTGGTTTTGGTAAATTTCACTGTTAATCCATAGTCACTGAAATTTGAGTTTTGAGAGATTTGAGAGAAACGGTAAAAAATAACTCCAAACAAATAAAAATAAATTTGGAGTTTTTTTGAGAAATTCATGAAAGACAGAAAATGCAAATGTGGAAGCTTTGGAGAAATTAGGGCTAATTATCACCACCCAATGTCTAGAAATTCAAATTTTGATGTGTTTGAAGAATTTAATTTTTGAACAAAATTTTCAAACAAATTTTCAAAACAAATTTCGGTTGTTTGTTGCCAAAATTGGTTAAAAACTCGGTTAAAAATGTCTGGAAGCGTCTGAAAATGAGAATTGGAACACGCAGGTTGCGATTAAGACTCGGATTAAGATTAAAATCAGCCAAAAATTACTCAAAGCGCCTAAAAATCTAAATTATAAGTTTTTGAAAAAATCTGTGGAAAAATGGAGGTTAGGATTAAGGCCAAAATCGGTTTGCCATAACTCCAAACGTCTAAAAAATGCAAATTTGTAGTTTGAGGAGTTTAAAAAAAAAGTGTATAGGTACCAACTTTGTATATTTTGACTTATTCAGTTCCGAAAGGAAAATAATCCCCGGGCCCGGAGTGGGAAAATGGAATTTTAGTGTAGGTACACATTTTATGGAATGATTCCCCCCCTACGCTGAAAACATTTATTTTAAATTAGGTTCTGTAATATCTCAAAGTGTTTAAAATGCAATTTGATAGTTTAGTAGGCAAGTCATAAAATTTAACTAAAATTACATCAAAATATTTTTAGTTTTTCTAGAAAATCAGGTTGGGATTAGGACAAAAAAAATGACTTACTGCTGAAAAAATACAAATTTGGAGTTTTTGAAAAAATTCAGATCATGATTAGGGCCAAAACTGGTTAAAAAATGATCCAAAGTGTCTAAAAATGCAATTTGGGATTGGGGCTTAAATTCATTTAAAATGCCCATATCTGCTTAAAATGCAATTTTGGTGTAGGTATTTGGAAAAAAGTCTTTAAAAACTTTTTGAACAAAAAAAGGCAAAACTCATTTACTTAATTATTCTGATTTGTTTGACACTGTTCCATAGTCAATGAAATTTGAGTTTTAAGATTAATTCGAAAAACGGTAAAAAATAACTCCAAACAAATAAAAATAAGTTTGGAGTCTCGTTTGGAGTTTTTGGAGAAATTCACGAAAGACAGCAATGTGGAGCCTTTGGGGAGATTAGGGCTAATTGTCACGACACAATGTCTATAAATGCAAATTTTGCCGTGTTTGAAGAATTTAATTTTAGTATAAAATAAAAAAAAAATGTATTAAAATCTTCTGATTGGTTGATTTTAGTCAAATTAGTTTTTGAGTCAAAATATGTAAAATATTTCAAAATGAAGCTTTGGTGTTTTCGAGAAAGTCAGATTAGGGCAAAAATACATAAAAAAATTGACTTAAAGCTGTATGAATAATGACGACATACAATTTTACAATGAATTTGCAATAGACATTTTCATAGGGTGGGAAACTATAAGCCTGTTAGAATCCCAAACTTTAGCAGACTTTCCAAAAGGGTGATTGGTTTTAGATGGTTGCTTATGAAATAAAAAGAAAAATATACAATTAAATAATAATCTATTTACAAAAGGGAAATGAATGTGCACAATGGTGAATGTTCTAAATTTTACTGCTAATCAACGTAGTACTTTGTAACTTCTGAGGTGGTAACGTTAATTAAAGTTCAAACACATACCTGAGTCTTACTTGTAAGCACTATGCATTTGCTGGCATGCAAACGAACAGATTTCTGGACACATCTACTTACTATGTAGTTTTTGGTACTCTAACTATTCGCATAACATCAAGCCTTTAGAAGGTTTTGAAGCCGAAAGACCTAAAACCCTCCTTTCTTTAGAGATTTGAAGGAGACTGTCAATCTGCTAACAACTTCGAGATGCTGTAGCACAGAGAGGGGTTTTATACGTGGGAATCACCCGGGAAAGGTAAACTTTGTAAATTGGTGTAATTTAACTAACTGGGCAGAGAATGAGGGCAAATATGCCGAGACGTAATAGTATTCAAATGTGACAACTTGAAAAGCTTTTATGACAGCCTGAAAAAACGTGACGTGACAGCTCACCAGCTCTCGGGCAGTTACCTGGCTGGTGGTACTATTGTGAGATGTGGAGATATAAAACACATGATTATCACAACTAGA
The DNA here is from genome assembly GCA_951812265.1 of Taphrorychus bicolor. NCBI lineage: Eukaryota > Metazoa > Arthropoda > Insecta > Coleoptera > Curculionidae > Taphrorychus > Taphrorychus bicolor. The sequence goes on from OX638300.1 coordinate 8,712,977, forward strand.
TTAAGTTAACATTTTATTTACAATATTGCGCTTTCGCAACACTGTAAAAATACCGAGAAAAATACAAATGAGATGTTTTTGGAAAAATTCAGATCGTGCATAATTAGAGCCCAATCGGTTAAAAAATGATCTAAAGCAGCTAAAATTGCAGGATGGGATTAGGACTTAAAATGCAAACTTTGATGTAATTGGATAAACTCTAGTTTAGAACAAAAGTCAAAAACTTATTCAAAGATTCAGATTTATTGTTTTTGCTAAATTACACTGTTGGACTAAAGTCAATAAAATTTAGCTCAAAAACCAGGGTTGCAATGTTGAAAACTAAATGTTTTGAACAAGTTTAAAACACTTACTGTTGTTTTTAAGCAAATTTGTTTTAAACAGATTATGAGATATTTTTTGAGAAATTCATGAAAGACAAAAAATGCAAATGTGGAAGCTTTGGAGAAATTAGGGCTAATTATCACCACCCAATGTCTAGAAATTCAAATTTTGATGTGTTTGAAGAATTTAATTTTTGAAAAAAATTTTCAAACAAGTTTTCAAAACAAATTTCGGTTGTTTGTTGCCAAAATTGGTTAAAAACTCGGTTAAAAATGTCTGGAAGCGTCTGAAAATGAGAATTGGAACACGCAGGTTGCGATTAAGACTCGGATTAAGATTAAAATCAGCCAAAAATTACTCAAAGCGCCTAAAAACCTAAATTATAAGTTTTTGGAAAAATCTGTGGAAAAATGGAGGTTAGGATTAAGGCCAAAATCGGTTTGCCATAACTCCAAACGTCTAAAAAATGCAAATTTGTAGTTTGAGGAGTTTAAAAAAAAAGTTTATAGGTACCAACTTTGTATATTTTGACTTATTCAGTTCCAAAAGGAAAATAATCCCCGGGCCCGGAGTGGGAAAATGGAATGTTAGTGTAGGTACACATTTTATGGAGTGATTCCCCCCCTCCGCTGAAAACATTTATTTTAAATTAGGTTCTGTAATATCTCAAAGTGTTTAAAATGCAATTTGATAGTTTAGTAGGCAAGTCATAAAATTTAACTAAAAATACATCAAAATATTTTTAGTTTTTCTAGAAAATCAGGTTGGGATTAGGACAAAAAAAATGACTTATTGCTGAAAAAATACAAATTTGGAGTTTTTGAAAAAATTCAGATTATGATTAGGGCCAAAACTGGTTAAAAAATTATCTAAAGTGTCTAAAAATGCAATTTGGGATTGAGGCTTAAATTCATTTAAAATACCCATATCTGCTTAAAATGCAATTTTGGTGTAGGTATTTGGAAAAAAGTCTTTAAAAACTTTTTGAACAAAAAAAGGCAAAACTCATTTACTTAATTATTCTGATTTGTTTGACACTGTTCCATAGTCAATGAAATTTGAGTTTTAAGATTAATTCAAAAAACGGTAAAATATAACTCCAAACAAATAAAAATAAGTTTGGAGTCTCGTTTGGAGTTTTTGGAGAAATTCACGAAAGACAGCAATGTGGAGCCTTTGGGGAGATTAGGGCTAATTGTCACGATGTCTATAAATGCAAATTTTGCCGTGTTTGAAGATTTTAATTTTAGTATAAAATAAAAAAAAAATGTATTAAAATCTTCTGATTGGTTGATTTTAGTCAAATTAGTTTTTGAGTCAAAATATGTAAAATATTTCAAAATGAAGCTTTGATGTTTTCGAGAAAGTCAGATTAGGGCAAAAATACATAAAAAAATTGACTTAAAGCTGTAGAAATACCGAGAAAAATACAAATGAGATGTTTTTGGAAAAATTCAGATCGTGCATAATTAGAGCCCAATCGGTTAAAAAATGATCTAAAGCAGCTAAAATTGCAGGTTGGGATTAGGACTTAAAATGCAAACTTTGATGTATTTGGATAAACTCTAGTTTAGAACAAAAGTCAAAAACTTATTCAAAGATTCAGATTTATTGTTTTTGCTAAATTACACTGTTGGACTAAAGTCAATAAAATTTAGCTCAAAAACCAGGGTTGCAATGTTGAAAACTAAATGTTTTGAACAAGTTTAAAACACTTACTGTTGTTTTTAAGCAAATTTGTTTTAAACAGATTATGAGATATTTTTTGAGAAATTCATGAAAGACAAAAAATGCAAATGTGGAAGCTTTGGAGAAATTAGGGCTAATTATCACCACCCAATGTCTAGATATTCAAATTTTGATGTGTTTGAAGAATTCAATTTTCGAAAAAAATTTTCAAACAAATTTCCAAAACAAATTTCGGTTGTTTGTTGCCAAAATTGGTTAAAAACTCGGTTAAAAATGTCTGGAAGCGTCTGAAAATGAGAATTGGAACACGCAGGTTGCGATTAAGGCTCGGATTAAAATTAAAATCAGCCAAAAATTACTCAAAGCGCCTAAAAATCTAAATTATAAGTTTTTTGGAAAAATCTGTGGAAAAATGCAGGTTAGGATTAAGGCCAAAATCGGTTTGCCATAACTCCAAACGTCTAAAAAATGCAAATTTGTAGTTTGAGGAGTTTAAAAAAAAAGTGTATAGATACCAACTTTGTATATTTTGACTTATTCAGTTCCGAAAGGAAAATAATCCCCGGGCCCGGAGTGAGAAAATGGAATTTTAGTGTAGGTACACATTTTATGAAGTGATTCCCCCCCTACGCTGAAAACATTTATTTTAAATTAGGTTCTGTAATATCTCAAAGTGTTTAAAATGCAATTTGATAGTTTAGTAGGCAAGTCATAAAATTTAACTAAAAATACATCAAAATATTTTTAGTTTTTCTAGAAAATCAGGTTGGGATTAGGACAAAAAAAATGACTTATTGCTGAAAAAATACAAATTTGGAGTTTTTGAAAAAATTCAGATTATGATTAGGGCCAAAACTGGTTAAAAAATGATCTAAAGTGTCTAAAAATGCAATTTGGGATTGGGGCTTAAATTCATTTAAAATACCCATATCTGCTTAAAATGCAATTTTGGTGTAGGTATTTGGAAAAAAGTCTTTAAAAACTTTTTGAACAAAAAAATGCAAAACTCATTTACGAAATTATTCTGATTTATTGGTTTGGGTAAATGCGAGGGTAAATGACACTGTTCTAATGACAATGATCCATAGTCAATGAAATTTGAGTTTTAAGATTAATTCGAAAAACGGTAAAAAATAACTCCAAACAAATAAAAATAAGTTTGGAGTCTCGTTTGGTGTTTTTGGAGAAATTCACGAAAGACAGCAATGTGGAGCCTTTGGGGAGATTAGGGCTAATTGTCACGACACAATGTCTAGAAATGCAAATTTTGCCGTGTTTGAAGAATTTAATTTTAGTATAAAATAAAAAAAAATGTATTAAAATCTTCTGATTGGTTGATTTTAGTCAAATTAGTTTTTGAGTCAAAATATGTAAAATATTTCAAAATGAAGCTTTGATGTTTTCGAGAAAGTAAGATTAGGGCAAAAATACATAAAAAAATGACTTAAAGCTGTAAAAATACCAAATACAAATGAGATGTTTTTGGAAAAATTCAGATCGTGCATAATTAGAGCCCAATCGGTTAAAAAATGATCTAAAGCAGCTAAAATTGCAGGTTGGAATTAGGACTTAAAATGCAAACTTTGATGTATTTGGATAAACTCTAGTTTAGAACAAAAGTCAAAAACTTATTCAAAGATTCAGATTTATTGTTTTTGCTAAATTACACTGTTGGACTAAAGTCAATAAAATTTAGCTCAAAAACCAGGGTTGCAATGTTGAAAACTAAATGTTTTGAACAAGTTTAAAACACTTACTGTTGTTTTTAAGCAAATTTGTTTTAAACAGATTAAAACTAGTTCAAAACTTTAGTTCTTTAATCCTTTTTTTTTAAGAAAATATAATAAGTAGATACAATGATTGCCACTACATTTTCTGTTTTTTCCACAAATTAATATGAATTTTTAACAAAAACAACAAACAACATAAAACTCATAATATGAAAAACGAATCACAACACACTAATACAGAATACTGCAAGTAATATAGTTAACCAGAGTAATCGAATCAACCAAAGCGATACGCCGATTCTGGATCGCATTTGCAGGATTCTCCTGGCTTCAGCAGTGATGCCAGATTGAGGGATTTCTCCCCAGTTCTAGGGATAAACTAGCTCAAGACGGACCTATAGGTCATTGGGGAGTTTCTATAGGAATTTTTACGAAATAGGTACATAAAATGCACTATATTAATAAAAAACAAACAAAAATTAAAAGAAAACATCCAATTTATAGTACTGTAATTTAACTTAGGATCCCTTTAATCAAGCCTTTTATATATCTTCAATTCTAACTAAAAAATTACCTTGAAAATTACCTTGATTAAAAATTAAAATTAAGCTAAATGTGACTTAATGTCAATAAATTCTCTAGTTTTTAGGGAAAATCTGGAATCTGGTTTTAGGGAAGAACAAGGTATTTAAAATATGATATCAAATGGCTTGTTTTCGAAATACTTTAAAAAGGAAAAAAACTTGCACGTCAATAAGCATTAAGCCGAACATTAAGCCCTTTTTGAGAGATTTATTTAAATAAAAACACTTCAGAAAAAAACACTGTTATATTTAAAACAGTTTAAACAATGTTTAAACAGTTTAACACAGTTAAAAACAACATGGACAAAAAAATATCTCTTTGTTTTTCATTAGCATGTTTTTTTGCAACCCTGCTGAAAACGCCTCAATATGCGAATTTGGTATTGTTCGAGAAACTCAACTAGGTTAAGAATAAAAAGAAAATTATTAAAAAAATTACTCCAAAGATGTAAAAATACAAATTTAGGATGTTTGTTGCCAAAATGGATTAAAAATGTCTGGAAGCGTCCGAAAATTAAAATTGGAACATGCAGGTTACTATTAAAACGAGTATTAAAATTAAAATCAGCTAAAAATTACTCAAAGCGTCTAAAAATCTAAATTAAAAGTTTTCGGAAAAATCGAGGAAAAAATGCAGGTTAGGATTGAGGCCAAAATCAAAGTTTGGGTAACCTGAAATCGGTTATCTATCAATGACAATGTCAGTTGTGTTATACAGGGTGCAATATGTCAAATTTCCAAGGCTAACGAGATGCAGAAAATAATGGAACAGTATATAGTATCCAAATCCGATTCAATTTAAATAACATAATATAAAAACAAAAGATAAACGTCTATTTATTAAAAACTACTTTAAATTCACCTAAGTATTCCTAAGCAATTAATTACCACATTGACTAAACAATTCAATTGTTTCACTTCAGAGGTCAAACAGACACTCAAAAATCTATATAGTGAAATTTGGCATCGTCATCGCAACGATGTGTATTAGAACGCAACTAAATTATGTACCTACTATCTCTAAGCTTCAAATGGGACTCTAACCCGTTATCCCAATATTTAGTTAAGGAATGAGTTCCGCAAACAGAAATCAATTTTTACAATTCGCGCCTGAAATAATTTGGAGAATAGGCCAATAAGACGTTATTTATACGTCCCGGGGCCGTCGTATATACACGATTTACCTTCCCGCGGATGACGGAGCCGTGAAAATAGAAATAAAATAAAACCCGAACGGTCTGTTTGTTTTGTAATGTTTAATGATGTATAATAAAATATTTGCCTGCCATAAAGCAAACACTTAAATAAGCGGTATATTATCAACACAAATCCAAGATTGGGAAAACACACAAGAATTTTGACACGGCGAGTGATGAATGTTTTAGGAAAACAAACGGCTACTAAGCTGATTGCTGACTCAACAGACGTATTGTTCGCCTTGAAGTGGATACCTTGGTAAATATACACATTTTCCAAAATGCAATTTTCGCATTAAAAGCACTTGAAAATGCCTTGAAAAGTCGTTTGAAAGGCTGATTAGAATAATTGTTGATAACGACACTAATAAAAGCCCAATGACACTATCATATCGTTAATGCGTTCATTTTAAGCCACTTAAGTACATATTTCCTTATCTACTTTGGGATACCAATTAAAACAAATAATAAGAGACACTTCCTAATATAGAGGCCGAATTGTTGACATGGTTACACCAATGAGACCCTTATGGCTGTCTCATATCTTCAGAAGCTCGAAAGACAGGAAAAACTTTTTAATACTCGACTAATGGAAAACACTTTGCCACCCTGAAAATAAATTAAAAGTCGAACGGAGGGCCGAAGCGAGGGTCGAATTAGTTGGAAAAGCCTCTTTCATAAATAGCAGCTGGCAGGGGAAGACTCAAAGGGACAGCGCACCCCTCTCGCAGCAGGTACTAAAATGTTATGCCCTTTTTATAGGCCATCGTAAACAGATGGGTCGAATTAACTCGCCAAAACGGTGCCGGTTTTGTTGTTATGTTGTCGAGATATTTTGATTTCCAGGCGTGAATTGTGAAAAAATGTTAACGGCATTCCACCTCTCGATCCCCGATCGAGTAAAATACACTTAGCTACATTCGGAAAAAAAGAGAACACTTGAACTGGGCTCGGATCGGTTCTTCGAACGACAGAAAAAGGGGCCCATTATATGCAGCCACCGGGTATCTTTCTGGGAAATTATGGTTGCCATGGTAGAAATTTATTACCGTGGCGAGCTCCTTTGGCGGCCGACCTCGACATCAGAAAGGCAGGTAGACCGGAGTGTTAAACACTATTTTAAATATTTTAAACGCGCTGGCAAAAAGGTAATTGATTTCAGATATTTTTCCCGGGAAATATTTCATAATGACAGTTAATGGACGCCGGCTGGGACGCGAAGTGTAAATTGATTTTATGCGAGTAGACGTGTGTGACATAATGGTCTCGATTCAGTACCAACGTAATGGTCATTTATGAAATCCAATAATTGCTGAAATAGTAATACAGGGCGTTCTGTATTACTATTATACATCTCTGGAATTCATATAAAAAAATACTTGACTTTAACTTCAAGATCACGATTCAGTGCCTTTCTGAGGTGATTTTTCCAACCAGTCAAACACTACTGTTGTGTAATGGAGCCCTGATGATGGCAGAAAAAGGACTGCCGAAACGTTGGTGAATGTTACAATAACATCAGCATTAAAAGAGATTTTCCAATTGCTCGTGTTTTCTTTGCAATTAGGTAATAAAAAGATACCCATCTCGTTTGACTACCGCTATACAGGGCATCAAAATAATTATAAGTAGATTCAAAAATAAATGAATAAAAAAGGCAACTTTAAACATTAAAAATAGATTCGACTGTTACAGGTAAGAAAAAAATTAAACTCATAGAACGTTAATACGGATGGTGATTTTTCCCTATGATTTCAAGTTAATTCCTTGCGATTTTCCTACAAAAAACAAGTGCCTATCCCGAGGCCTATCCTATCTCCCAAAGAAATCTTACCTAGTGATAAGGAAATAAAAACTATTCACAAAAATTATTCAAACTCACTAACATTTGTATTAAAGTAATGGGCCAAGCGCATCTTGCGACCGCCTTTTTGGAGATCGCGCCTGGATCGTGTTAGAGCAAGGACGCGACGACAGGATTTTTTTCAAGAAGTGCGTTGTGACGCTTGTAAGAACTATATCTTGCACGGTATTTTACAGTGTTACTAGGCAAAAAGGTAGTTGATTCCAGATATTTTTCCCGGGAAATATTTCATAATGACAGTTAACGAACGCCGGCTGTGACGCGAAGTGTAAATTGATTTTATGCGAGAAGACGTGTGTGACATAATGGTCTCGATTCAGTACCAATGCAATGAGGAGACAATTAATGGTCATTTATGAAATCCACAATACTTGCTGAAATGGTAATACAGGGCGTTCTGTACTACTATTATACATCTCTGGAATTCATATAAAAAAATACCCATCTCGTTTGACTACCGATATACAGGGTATCAAAATAATTATAAGTAGATTGAAAAATGAATGAATGAAACAGGCAACTTTAAACATTAAAAATGGATTTGACTGTTATAGGTAAGAAAAAAATTAAACTCATAGAACGTTAACACGGATGGTGATTTTTCCCTATGATTTCAAGGTAATTCCTTGCGATTTTCCTACAAAAAAAGTGCCTATCCCGAGGCCTATCCCATATCCCAAATAGAAATCTTACCTAGTGATAAGGAAATAAAAACTATTCACAAAAATTATTCACACTCACTAATATTTGTTTTAAAGTAATGCGCCAAGCGCCTCTTGTGACTGCCTTTTATAAGTAGATCGCGCCTGGATCGTGTTAGAGCAAGGACGCGACGACAGGATTTTTTTCAAGAAGGGCGTTTTGACGCTTCTAAGAACTATATCTTGCACGGTATTTTACAGTGTTACTAGGCAAAAAGGTAATTGATTTCAGATATTTTTCCCGGGAAATATTTCATAATGACAGTTAATGGAAGCCGGCTGGGACGCGAAGTGTAAATTGCATTTATGCGAGTAGACGTGTGTGACATAATGGTCTCGATTCAGAACCAAAGCAATGAGGAGACAATTAATGGTCATTTATGAAATCCACAATAATTGCTGAAATAGTAATACAGGGCGTTCTGTACTACTATTATACATCTCTGGAATTCATATAAAAAAATACCCATCTCGTTTGACTACCGATATACAGGGCATCAAAATAATTATAAGTAGATTGAAAAATGAATGAATGAAAAAGGCAACTTTAAACATTAAAAATGGACAGGTATGAAAAAAATTAAACTCATAGAAGTTTAATAACACGGATGGTGATTTTTTCCTATGATTTCAAGTTAATTCCTTGCGATTTTGCTACAAAAATCCTATCCCGAGGCCTATCCTATATCCCAACTAGAAATCTTACCTAGTGACAAGGAAATAAAAACCAAAGTTAGGGAAGTTCAAGGTAAATCTTACTAATTTATGATCTGAAATATTCCCTTGCTGTAAAAAAAGTGCCTATCCCGAGGCCTATCGAGAGGCCTATCCCATATCCCAAATAGAAATCTTACCTAGTGATAAGGAAATAAAAACTATCCACAAAAATTATTCACACTCACTAATATTTGTTTTAAAGTAATGCGCCAAGCGCCTCTTGCCACTGCCTTTTATAAGTAGATCGCGCCTGGATCGTGTTAGAGCAAGGACGCGACGACAGGATTTTGTTTTCAAGAAGTGCGTTTTGACGCTATATCTTGCACGGTATTTTACAGTGTTACTAGGCAAAAAGGTAATTGATTTCAGATTATTTTCCCGGGAAATATTTCATAATGACAGTTAATGAACGCCGGCTGGGACGCGAAGTGTAAATTGATTTTATGCGAGAAGACGTGTGTGACATAATGGTCTCGATTCAGTACCAATGCAATGAGGAGACAATTAATGGTCATTTATGAAATCCACAATACTTGCTGAAATGGTAATACAGGGCGTTCTGTACTACTATTATACATCTCTGGAATTCATATAAAAAAATACCCATCTCGTTTGACTACCGATATACAGGGTATCAAAATAATTATAAGTAGATTGAAAAATGAATGAATGAAAAAGGCAACTTTAAACATAAAAAATGGACAGGTATGAAAAAAATTAAACTCATAGAACTTTAACACGGATGGTGATTTTTCCCTATGATTTCAAGTTAATTCCTTGCGATTTTCCTACAAAAATCCTATCCCAAGGCCTATCCTATATCCCAACCAGAAATCTTACTTAGTGACAAGGAAATAAAAACCAAAGTTAGGGAAGTTCAAGGTAAATCTTACTAATTTATGATCTGAAATATTCCCTTGCTGTAAAAAAAGTGCCTATCCCGAGGCCTATCGAGAGGCCTATCCCATATCCCAAATAGAAATCTTACCTAGTGATAAGGAAATAAAAACTATCCACAAAAATTGTTCACACTCACTAATATTTGTTTTAAAGTAATGCGCCAAGCGCCTCTTGCCACTGCCTTTTATAAGTAGATCGCGCCTGGATCGTGTTAGAGCAAGGACGCGACGACAGGATTTTGTTTTCAAGAAGTGCGTTTTGACGCTATATCTTGCACGGTATTTTACAGTGTTACTAGGCAAAAAGGTAATTGATTTCAGATATTTTTCCCGGGAAATATTTCATAATGACAGTTAATGAACGCCGGCTGGGACGCGAAGTGTAAATTGATTTTATACGAGAAGACGTGTGTGACATAATGGTCTCGATTCAGTACCAATGCAATGAGGAGACAATTAATGGTCATTTATGAAATCCACAATACTTGCTGAAATGGTAATACAGGGCGTTCTGTACTACTATTATACATCTCTGGAATTCATGTAAAAAAATACCCATCTCGTTTGACTACCGATATACAGGGCATCAAAATAATTATAAGTAGATTGAAAAATGAATGAATGAAAAAGGCAACTTTAAACATAAAAAATGGACAGGTATGAAAAAAATTAAACTCATAGAACTTTAAGACGGATGGTGATTTTTCCCTATGATTTCAAGTTAATTCCTTTCGATTTTCCTACAAAAATCCTATCCCAAGGCCTATCCTATATCCCAACCAGAAATCTTACCTAGTGACAAGGAAATAAAAACCAAAGTTAGGGAAGTTCAAGGTAAATCTTACTAATTTATGATCTGAAATATTCCCTTGCTGTAAAAAAAGTGCCTATCCCGAGGCCTATCGAGAGGCCTATCCCATATCCCAAATAGAAATCTTACCTAGTGATAAGGAAATAAAAACTATCCACAAAAATTATTCACACTCACTAATATTTGTTTTAAAGTAATGCGCCAAGCGCCTCTTGCCACTGCCTTTTATAAGTAGATCGCGCCTGGATCGTGTTAGAGCAAGGACGCGACGACAGGATTTTGTTTTCAAGAAGTGCGTTTTGACGCTATATCTTGCACGGTATTTTACAGTGTTACTAGGCAAAAAGGTAATTGATTCCAGATATTTTTCCCGGGAAATATTTCATAATGACAGTTAATGAACGCCGGCTGGGACGCGAAGTGTAAATTGATTTTATGCGAGAAGACGTGTGTGACATAATGGTCTCGATTCAGTACCAATGCAATGAGGAGACAATTAATGGTCATTTATGAAATCCACAATACTTGCTGAAATGGTAATACAGGGCGTTCTGTACTACTATTATACATCTCTGGAATTCATATAAAAAAATACCCATCTCGTTTGACTACCGATATACAGGGTATCAAAATAATTATAAGTAGATTGAAAAATGAATGAATGAAAAAGGCAACTTTAAACATAAAAAATGGACAGGTATGAAAAAAATTAAACTCATAGAACTTTAACACGGATGGTGATTTTTCCCTATGATTTCAAGTTAATTCCTTGCGATTTTCCTACAAAAATCCTATCCCAAGGCCTATCCTATATCCCAACCAGAAATCTTACCTAGTGACAAGGAAATAAAAACCAAAGTTAGGGAAGTTCAAGGTAAATCTTACTAATTTATGATCTGAAATATTCCCTTGCTGTAAAAAAAGTGCCTATCCCGAGGCCTATCGAGAGGCCTATCCCATATCCCAAATAGAAATCTTACCTAGTGATAAGGAAATAAAAACTATCCACAAAAATTATTCACACTCACTAATATTTGTTTTAAAGTAAAGCGCCAAGCGCCTCTTGCCACTGCCTTTTATAAGTAGATCGCGCCTGGATCGTGTTAGAGCAAGGACGCGACGACAGGATTTTGTTTTCAAGAAGTGCGTTTTGACGCTATATCTTGCACGGTATTTTACAGTGTTAATAGGCAAAAAGGTAATTGATTTCAGATATTTTTCCCGGGAAATATTTCATAATGACAGTTAATGAACGCCGGCTGGGACGCGAAGTGTAAATTGATTTTATGCGAGAAGACGTGTGTGACATAATGGTCTCGATTCAGTACCAATGCAATGAGGAGACAATTAATGGTCATTTATGAAATCCACAATACTTGCTGAAATGGTAATACAGGGCGTTCTGTACTACTATTATACATCTCTAGAATTCATATAAAAAAATACCCATCTCGTTTGACTACCGATATACAGGGCATCAAAATAATTATAAGTAGATTGAAAAATGAATGAATGAAAAAGGCAACTTTAAACATAAAAAATGGACAGGTATGAAAAAAATTAAACTCATAGAACTTTAATAACACGGATGGTGACTTTTTCCTATGATTTCAAGTTAATTCCTTGCGATTTTCCTACAAAAATCCTATCCCAAGGCCTATCCTATATCCCAACTAGAAATCTTACCTAGTGACAAGGAAATAAAAACCAAAGTTAGGGAAGTTCAAGGTAAAATCCAAGATAAATCTTACTAATTTATGATCTGAAATATTCCCTTGCTGTAAAAAAAAGTGCCTATCCCGAGGCCTATCGAGAGGCCTATACCATATCCCAAATAGAAATCTTAGTGATAAGGAAATAAAAACTATTCACAAAAATTTTTCACACTCACTAACATTTGTTTTAAAGTAATGCGCCAAGCGCCTCTTGCGTCTGCCTTTTATAAGTAGATCGCGCCTGGATCGTGTTAGAGCAAGGACGCGACGACAGGATTTTTTTTCAAGAAGTGCGTTTTGACGCTATATCTTGCACGGTATTTTACAGTGTTACTAGGCAAAAAGGTAATTGATTTCAGATATTTTTCCCGGTAAATATTTCATAATGACAGTTAATGAACGCCGGCTGGGACGCGAAGTGTAAATTGATTTTATGCGAGAAGACGTGTGTGACATAATGGTCCCGATTGCGTACCTTTGCAATGAGGAGACAATTAATGGTCATTTATGAAATCCACAATACTTGCTGAAATGGTAATACAGGGCGTTCTGTACTACTATTATACATCTCTGGAATTCATATAAAAAAATACCCATCTCGTTTGACTACCGATATACAGGGCATCAAAATAATTATAAGTAGATTGAAAAATGAATGAATGAAAAAGGCAACTTTAAACATAAAAAATGGACAGGTATGAAAAAAATTAAACTCATAGAACTTTAACACGGATGGTGATTTTTCCCTATGATTTCAAGTTAATTCCTTGCGATTTTCCTACAAAAATCCTATCCCAAGGCCTATCCTATATCCCAACTAGAAATCTTACCTAGTGACAAGGAAATAAAAACCAAAGTTAGGGAAGTTCAAGGTAAAATCCAAGATAAATCTTACTAATTTATGATCTGAAATATTCCCTTGCTGTAAAAAAAAGTGCCTATCCCGAGGCCTATCGAGAGGCCTATACCATATCCCAAATAGAAATCTTAGTGATAAGGAAATAAAAACTATTCACAAAAATTTTTCACACTCACTAACATTTGTTTTAAAGTAATGCGCCAAGCGCCTCTTGCGTCTGCCTTTTATAAGTAGATCGCGCCTGGATCGTGTTAGAGCAAGGACGCGACGACAGGATTTTTTTTTCAAGAAGTGCGTTTTGACGCTATATCTTGCACGGTATTTTACAGTGTTACTAGGCAAAAAGGTAATTGATTTCAGATATTTTTCCCGGTAAATATTTCATAATGACAGTTAATGAACGCCGGCTGGGACGCGAAGTGTAAATTGATTTTATGCGAGAAGACGTGTGTGACATAATGGTCTCGATTCAGTACCAATGCAATGAGGAGACAATTAATGGTCATTTATGAAATCCACAATAATTGCTAAAATAGTAATACAGGGCGTTCTGTACTACTATTATACATCTCTGGAATTCATATAAAAAAATACCTACCCATCTCGTTTGACTACCGATATACAGGGCATCAAAATAATTATAAGTAGATTGAAAAATGAATTAATGAAAAAGGCAACTTTAAACATTAAAAATGGACAGGTATGAAAAAAATTAAACTCATAGAACTTTAATAACACGGATGGTAAATTTTCCCTATGATTTCAAGTTAATTCCTTGCGATTTTCTTACAAAAATCCTATCCCGAGGCCTATCCTATATCCCAACTAGAAATCTTACCTAGTGACAAGGAAATAAAAACCAAAGTTAGGGAAGTTCAAGGTAAAATCCAAGGTAAATCTTACTAATTTATGATCTGAAATATTCCCTTTCTGTAAAAAAAAGGTAAAAATTCATTAGGGTGTTTTTTTTACATGATAATAATAAAATAATGTTTTCCCGGTCATTTGGTATCAGGCTTTAAGTATGCGACTTCAAATCCAACAAAATATTATCAAAAGGGAAAATTTATAGTTCTATGCTCCTTTTTATGCACTAAAATAATTAAACTTAAATTCGTCTTGCATGTTAAGGATTTTTAAGCTTCATTTGCGAGGTAAAAAAAAATTACCTAATTTTGACCAAAAAAACTGTCCTTCAGGTTTAAGAATGTGCGGAACTACACTGTGTGTCTTATTTTAATAAAAAATAAAAACACCGGCACTGTCCTTGTGACGTCTTCTCCTATCTTGTGAGAGCTTCGGTCTATAAACTGATGAGAGGTATGCTAATTTTTGTAGCATCGATATAACTTCGTCACTTCATTAAGAGGGTTGATAAAAACCGGAATATTCGGTCGAAACGTCGGCTATTTACAGCAATTAAAAATGTATTGAAGTTATTTTGTCTCCATCCTGCGCCCATCATACAAAATTATTACCATTGAAACACTAAACACTTACCATAAAAAAAAATAAAAAGTTGTTACCTAATCCCTGGTGATCTCACACTGATTTTTTAATTACTCTATAAACAAAGTTGACCTGTTTAGAAAACCTCGAGGAAAACCGAGACAAAACTTAATAAATCCTAGTTGGAAAAATACGTTTTACGAAAGCACCTCTTACGAAAGCAAATATACCAATCGGAGATAGTCGCCCCGAAAACTTCTTAACGTACAGTCGTGCATATAATGACATTTAATAAACTGTCAAAAGGACCCAATTAAAACTAGAAAAATTATATTAGTTTATCGAGGCGTACGGAGGCGCAAAGACTTGTAAAGCACTGGCGTTTCGTTCATAAAGTCGCGAGTTCGACACCCAGTTCTGACGATTTTTTTTTATTTTATTTTTTTTTATCTGGATCATGGTCACTTACTGCAGATATCGCCGTTGTCGACGAAATTCTCTAGATCCAAAAATCCTCGAATTAGTATCATGTCATGTGGTACCTAGTTTTTATTTTTGTAGAGTTTATTTGCATTTAGCTGTTATGCACTTAATCTAAGTAAACACTTATAGCAAGTTTCAATAGCAGTTGAGCATTTCTATTCTTTAATTATCGTTAAAAAAAGTAATGAAGGTACCTACTCTCAAAGCGCGCTATAAACAGCTAATCGAAAAAGCTCTTTTGATACACAAAAGTCTGTTTAAAGCTCGGTTTAAAGTAACAGTCTCGGTAACCGTTTTTCCTTGAAAAAAAAAACTTTCATTTTCTTCTTTCAAATCTTACATATATTTCCGGTTTAATTTGAAGGACGTAAATTTAATCTATAAGATGCTGACATTTGTTTTTAGATTCAATGGTTGCTGCTTAGGATTCCCGAATTAGTTCAGTTCAATGTTGAGTTGGTTAGCTCTAGCAAGTTAGGGCGACAAAAACAAAAAAAATCTGTTTTTCTAAACTGCCGACGTTTCGACTAGATATTTGATTATCTTCAGGGATAAAAAAAGAATTTAATACACATACATATTATACTGCACATAATACAAGGCTAAAGCATGGGCTATAGAAACTTTATTTTTAAATCACCTACACGATCATTACATTTTTTATTGTACAAGAATAAACGGTTAATTTACACCTCGTTTTACACTCGTATATACCAGCCCCCGAAAACGCTAATAATCACAGAGGAAAAATTAACTAATATCCTTTATTTAAAAAATTTTGTCTGGCATAATTTCTAAAGGTTCGATGCGATGTTGCCCACTCTCCAATTACACAACCCATATGTTTATATGTTGTGTAGCCAAATGTAGCCGTACAGCACGATCAAAACATAGGTAAAAAATCTTCTTAAGTAACGAATTGGCAACAGTGCTATCAATTCAATGTGCGTGCCAACCTCATTAAACTGATGTCAACCACCAAAACCTCAGACGTTTCCTTTGTGTTTGAAGTTTGCGAACGTTATGTGCGATTGTTTGGTGTTTTATTAAAGATTTTATCATTATGGTGAGATATTGTGGCATATGTAGGTAAGACTTCTAGTTGTAAAAGTGGGACAGAAATCTTTCGTATCACAGGTAAGTGCGTGTATCATGTTTTCACCGATTACCCGACTCGGCGGCCATTTTTTCATTCCCCTCGCGACGAGCGTCCGCTGTGGTCCATATGCATGTTGGAAGTAAACAAACCTGATAACTTATGATTCACTCACTGAGTTTATCTAGTTTGAAGGTCGATGCTAATAATAGACCGAGTAATAGACAAATATCGGAAAAAACTGCAGTTTGGCTTGAAAATATGTATTTCTATCCGTGAATTGCCTATGACAGTTCTAATAACATAATCCCTTGCAGAATCCGATTCATAAGTTTCGAAATACAGGATCTTGTAAATCGTAAAGGATACAGATGCAGTTAAATAGGAGCAAAGTTGCGCATTTGGGTGCAGATCGTAATAACATTAAAATTTCCAAAATTTACACTGTTTCCAAAGATATTCGAAAAAAAAACTGAAATTTACGAAAATTGAAGCGTTATTTTAAAATAAATTGCACATTCTCTTGGATACTTTTTCCGCACTACAAGACGGAGTTATTCAATTTGTAGTTCGACGAATTTCTCTGGGACATCATCGACTTTACCTAGTTTTGAAATATGACTCTTAAATTCGAATGTCGAAATTTGGAGGCTGTTTTTATTACAAATTCAATCAAATGTAATCCTTCATATTTTCATTAGAGTTTATTTTCATAATTTTTAATGATTTTTTTTTATTTACCGCCGAGTTAATGTGACGATGATGATGTGATGTTGTTCTTCAATTTACAAAAATCCAACCACTTTCAGAAATATAAATAAAAGTCGAAATTTGCTGTACCTAATTGGTTTTATTTGAAAATAAAAATAATGAATAAACAGCTCTATAAAAAACTAAAAAATATAAACAATTTTTTGTATAAATAAATGTAAATAAATATATGTACTTTTTCTGAACTTAAAAGATTTTGAAAAATAAATTTCACCTTCTCGTTCGCACTTTTTAATTTCTACAAGAGGGTGTGATCAGGTAAGATAAGGAAAAAGTTCTAAACATATGGCAAGAAAGTAATTTTCCCATTAAAAAATAGTTGATGGTGGTTACTAAAATTCAAAACCTTATAGGTAAGTACCTATTAGAAATTTACTCTATAGAAAAAAAAAAGTGCCAATAAGAAAATAATGGTTTATTGTTTAACGAGTGACGAAAATAGCATTTTCTCTTGCAAGAGAACAGTTTACCAACCGAGACGAAGCCGAGTTTGGTAATGTCCTCGAGCGATAGAAAATGCTTTTTTGACGAGTACAACACTATACTTTTTCTTCGACAATGCTAACATTAAGTCTTAATTAACTTTAAAAACAATCTCTATAGAGTATTTCCTTAAAAAATTAAGGCGCGTCATTGTCAGCCTGACACCTCGACTGTCAATGAGTTCAGTTTGGGCAATCTTCAACACTTTGATTCACATTTCTGAGGCCTGGGCAGGCAAAATATACATGTTTTTGTATGATATCACCATTTTCCTTGGTGTTTTATAAGATTAGACCAGTTAAATCGCATTTAATTGGCGATATACAGGCGAAATTAGAACAACTTACTTTCGTCACTAGAGACGAAAGTTAACGTTATGGGATTTTCTCTCCCTAGAGACGAAAGTTACGTTTTCGGCTAGGGCAAGGTATGACGAAAGTTGTTTATTTTTACATGGTCGTAGAAAAAAATCATTTTTCAAAATATGGCTAAGTTGGATATTTTTTGACCAAATTACAGAGTTGGGCTGATTATCAGTTCAGTTAAATCGTGATTTCAATCATAATTTAAATCAACTGATTGAACGAGAACATGAACTAACCTGAACGAGAAAAATCGCAACTCTTTACCGGACTTAATTCACACTCACTAACATTTGTATTAACGTAATGGGACAAGCGCATCTTGCTACAACCTTTTATAGATCGCGCCTGGATCGTGTTAGAGCAAGGACGCGACAACAGGATTTTTTTTCAAGAAGTGCAGTTTGACTCGCTTAAGAACTATATCTTACACGGTATTTTACAGTGTTACTACAGATCTACCGAAATCTGATGTCTTTTTAGTTTATTGATTTTGGATTTGACAAATTTTTTTTTTATTTTATGACTCTTTTAAAAAGATATTATGTTAAAATGACGAACCACCCCACCGATCACAGATATAGAAAAAAAAAATCAGAATGAAGTCAAAATATGTTCAAAATTGGGAAACTGAGCAGAACCAGAAAAATCAAATTTAGCGATTTTACTCAATAAACTACTGATTTGTATCATCAATTTTAACCGATTTGGCCGTTGTCCATTGTTGCCGAACGACACCGGACATTCGGCAACAATGGTATTTTAGTCCAACATCGAAATAATTTTAAATCACTTAAAATAATTGAGTTTTTTTAATTAAAATCAAAAAAAGAATAATTTTAATGATTTTTTTTTCAATGGGGGCTCAGGAGATGAGCCTACGATTTTTTTTTTAATTCCGTTTTTATCCGATTGTAGCCGTCGGCGAGCCCTTTTCAAGTCTGGGATCGAGCCCTTATATAAGTCTGGGATCAAAAAAATACATGTCCTCAAAAATAAAAATTTTTCAAATTTTCGGGAAAATCGGGCCAGATATTCGAATTAACGGAATGCGTTCGATCAGCACGAGGTCTACACCCACTAATAAATCGAGGGCGGACTATCGAGTGCCGTAAATTTGGCGCCCCCTTGATCCCCCTAAAATGCAATAAAATTAGATTTTGGAACCATTTCTTCCCCCCCCCCCCCCTTTAGATGGCGCGTTTTAAAATTTTCTATAGTCATTTTATAGCCCTTTCCAACGAGGTACATAGATCCCCACTTTATTTTATCGTAAGGCTCCAGAATGGTTTCGAAGGTATCGCCCCCGTGTGAAGGGGGGCACTAAAATTTTATTTTTATCTTTCTAATTAGGCGTGGAAAAGCCGAAACACTGAAATTCACCGGCGTTCGGTGGTCTAATGGGTAGGATACCCGGCTTTGGACATTGTAGTGGTGGTGCCATGTGCTTTTTTTATTTTTTGATAAAAATTCGTATTTTGGCGTTTTACGACCTGGTCTTATTTTTTCGATTTTAAATAACTTTCTTCCCATTCAATTTAGAGAGTTGCGGTTTTCACTGCTAGGCTTCTTTTATTAGTCCTAATATGACATAAAAATTTCAGATAAATCGGTGCGATAAAAAAATTTTGTGAGCTTCCTTACGAAAATTTCAAATTTTCATTTTCTGCCAAAACGATATGGGATAGGGCAAAATAGGTAAGCACAACAAATACTCGCATTGACAGTAGCTATTCGATGGATGTAATTAGAATATTGTACCATTTACCGTTTTTGAAAAAAAAATGAAAAAACTGAAAACCCAAAATTGCAATTTTCTCTGAAACTAAGAAAGTTAGGTACATTCAATTTAATTTAGCTAGAACCTATTAGCAAGTCACAAGGGTTAAAAAAAAAAGATTCTATACTTTGTTATCCTAAATGTTTTGTTATTAAGCTTATGGCAAAAAACTCTTTACCTCAAGATCAGTAAACTTTACAGGTTACCTCATTTCTTAGAGAGAGAACCACTTGTCAGCCAACGTCACAAGACGTTGTCACAAGCGTGGGTTAATTTTTTTTATTAAAATTGAGTTTTGTTAAGGTTTTTGGTATTTTTGTGTGCTGAAACCAAGAAGTTATTTCCTATACATTATTACTATATTACAGAGTGAAGTCTATTTTTATAAATTTTCTGCTCTATACTAGTTGAGTTTGGTAATTACATGCCGAGCGCTCCGGATATCAATCTATCTCACTCTAGCTTGTTAAGATTTTGGGAGATGGTCTGTGTTTGGAGTGGTTTGGGAGATGCCGAACTATATCATATATGTTTTAACACTATTTTCTTAGCCGTTTTGTGAAGTTTATTTCCGATATTTAAGAAGTATTCTGAATGAAACTATAACTTTGCATGGTGTAAAATAAGTCTCAATAAACCCCAAATTTATAATAATTAAGTACCTATACTTGCCGAACATTAACATTTAAAAGCTTACATTTTCAAAAAATAAGGCATCTCTGTCACAAATCACTCATTTAAATCATTATAAAATTGTCAGCCGTGAATTTTCATGACGCCACAATAGCTCTTTCTTTATTTTTCTGGGAAATAAGGTAACCTATAAATTCATTGTTGTAATTAGCGTCCTTAAGTTATAAGTTGTTGGTGAAGTTAGCGGGATTAGGACAAATAATGCACCTCTTCTTTATTAGAAAATGGCCGACGTTTCGACTATTTATTTAGTCTTCATCAGGGCTAAAACCAATAAGTTCAATAGTAACAAATCCCTGGGCATAACATAAAATTGTAAATACTGCTTGTTCAAATGTAGAACGTAAATTCCTATACATCCATTACATATATCAAATTTTAAAAATTTAAAAAATGTTTTAAACACAAAAAAAAAATAAAAATATTAAATATACAGACAAACTGTAGACAACTACAAGAATTAACAATTGACAAATACCGACAATACCGTTTACTGGTTACTTGGTATTGTCGGTATTTGTTCCACATTTGAACAAGCAGTATTTACAATTTTATGTTGGGCCCAGGGATTTGTTACTATTGAACTTATTGGTTTTAGCCCTGATGAAGACTAAATAAATAGTCGAAACGTCGGCCATTTTCAAATAAAGAAGAGGTGCATTATTTGTCCTAATCCCGCTAACTTCACCAACAACGTAACCTATAAAGTTGACAGATCTTGTCTTTACCTATACGGGGTACTTTTAGCACTACTGTTAAAAGTAGCTTACTTTTAACACTAGTGCTTTAAAAAGCTATTTTTAGTAGTTTATTAGCGTATTAGCTTAATTTCAAAAAATCCTATACCAAGTTCGCAATACTTGCCACTACTTTACAATAACTGGCACTCCTGGCAGTACTTTACAATACCTGGCAGTACTTCACAATACCTGGCAATACCTCTTGCAATACAGACAATACCTGAAAATATCTCTTGCAATACTCACAATACCTCTCACATTCCCGACAGTACCTAAAAATACCACCACAATACAGGCAATACTTGACAGTACCTAGGACAATACCCTATTTTCACAATACATGTACAAATAATAAGCAAGTGGATACCCCCTCGATATTTCTGTAATCAGCTCCTTCCGCTCTGTTAGATTGTAGGTAAATGTACAGGGTGATTCACGTTATTCGACACGGAAGATTATGGCTAAACTTTTAGATTTTAAAAAAGTTTTGTATGTGGAATGGATGAGGGTCTATTGGAAGTACATTTTAAAATTATTGTTATTGTATACAGGTGGTCCCAAAAGTATAAAATTGATTAAAGTTTTATTTTTTTAAATGAAACACCTAGTATATTAATGTATTTTCGGTATCTACGGACAAAAGTAAAGGTACAGTTCTTCAGATATTCGTGATTTTGTGAAAATGCAGCATCAAATTTAATGTTTAAAATCTCAGTACTTGGTTTCTTTTCAACCACCGAAATTGGCTGGTGGGCTACTAGTACATTGAATTTTTTGCGGTATATATTAAATTTTAAGTACTGTGTACCAAATGTAAAAAAATTAACACAAAATTATTACAAACTTCAAACAGTAATAACTCGTTTAATTTAAATTAGACACCCTGTATTTTATAGTATCATTAGATGCAGAATTTAGTTTCCTATCAAAAACTATTAAACATTCCTATAGCTTGGTGGTTGCATTTTCTTGGAAAACTGATTTTGTCTGAATTTGCGACATAAACGAATGTAGTAGAAAGTGTGAATAGTGTAGAAAATAATCAAACTCAAATATTTTATTTCACAGTCTGTTCCAGAAGCAAGTTAATTTCAACAACATAATGCTTCAATATATGATTATTGGAGATCCTGAGTATCCACTGTTGGATTGGTTACTGAAAGGATTTTCAGGTGCTTGCACACCCACACAAGAATCTTTTAATGTGTACCTCAATTCAGCACGAATTGTAGTTGAATGGGCTTTTGGTCGTCTGAAGGCTCGATTTAGAATGATTCACAAAAAGATTGATATATATTATAAATTTGTTCCCAAATTAGTAGTAGCTTGCTGTATCCTACATAACTTTATAGAGGATTGCAAGGAAAAATTTGTACAGCAGTGGATAAAAGATGTCCAACTAGCTGAAATTATGATACCGCAACCAAAACAACCAGCTGAACATAAAGCTGTTAGTACAGCGATGGAAACTCGAAGAAAACTAAGTGAATACTTAGCTCAGAATTTCCCAATAAAAAAGTCTTTGTTAAGATAAATAGGTAATTCTTAAGATAAATATTTTATTTTGTATGATACTAATACATATACTGGGTTTTCAAATATTTGATCAGGCTTATGTGATTATTTGACTTCATTGTAAGTACCTACCTTAATAGTGTTACTACTGTTACTAGCCTTCTTGCGCAACTCAATAAAATATTAACAAATCATGATACTTTTTTATTTTAGTATGAATACAAGAAGTATCAAAGCACCATATTCTGATTCTGACGAGCTTCTACTGAATTCTACATTTTTGGAGGTGTTACCACCATGGCCCTGAGGGCCAAGATTTGCTAGTACATTAATAAGCCTCTTTGTTTGCTTTTCTTGGGATTTTGTTTGCCACTTTAACATTTCGATATCAAATTTTCTTTGCTTCTTCATTTCTCGGGTTAAAAACTCTTGTTGTTCTCTAGCCAAAACTTCTTGATTTTTTTTAATGGTCTCGGCAAAATTTTGTAACATTGCCTGAGATGTGTACCTACCACCACGTTCTTTTCCACTACCTGCAATGTCAAAAATTAAAGAACCGCAAACACACATCTCCTTTTACCTGATCAGTCATCTAGCTAAAAATGACAAAAAATCTTTTGCTCATTATTAAAACATATAAAACGCATTCAATACCTCACGCAGCACAATGCACACAAAAAACATACCTTTTTTTGGTGTTGGAGTGTGATTTTCTTGTTCGTTTTGTGGTTCTGTTTGGTTCGTAGGTAAAGTTAACTCATAATCATCCCCAGTAATTGTAGATTCATCTTCAACAACCACATTTTCATCAATTTGAGGTTCCACAGGCATCATCGGTATGTCATTTTGGCTTAAAGTAATTGTATCGATTCCTTGACTTTTTCTGTACAACTGATCTAACAGATCATAAAAAGGAATATATGTACGTCCTTGGCCACTTGGAGTATTTGCCTTTTTACAATTTATGTATGACGTTTTTAACTTTTTCATTCTTATCTTTATTTGATCAACAATTTTATCAACACGTCTTTCAGCCAATTGACGATGCAAACTATGGTAAATTTCTGTATGTCGGTATCTATTCCCATCCATAAGCGTATTTATTTGCATGTCAATAGCTACTTCTAGTAAAGTTAATGTTTCTTTTTCTGTCCAGTTAGCACCTCGTTTTTTCTTTTCATTGTTCTGACTCCTGCTGCTGCTACTCTGTAAAGTAGCAATAGTGGCAGTGCTTGTGGATGGGCCATCCATTTCTACAGAACTAGAAGATTAGAAATTTTATATTATGCGTATCATTTAACAATAAATAAGTGGCGTTGTTGGTAATAGTTGTATGGCTTAGCTGGCAGCTCCGCTTGCAAATACCAAAAGAAACTAGGAACTATTTCCTAACTTAAAAAAACAAATTCTGCAGAACCAAGATCAGGATGTATCTAATATTTCAGGAGCAAGGCACTTTGCGGGTTAAATGTTAAATTTGCATTAACTTTCAAAACCCCAAAACCGGCAAAGAAATAGAAAAACAAAACATGTCATAATAAAAATATGAAACGTCAAATGTTTTGCTACCAACTGCAATTTATTGTTTAACTTGTTGGCACTCCTGAAATTTGGTACTTGAACTAGTGCTAAAGTGTTTACACTATAAAAAAGATTGTTTGATCTACCCTACTTACTCCGAACCAAATTCAAGGATCAAAAATTTAGTTCTAAATGTTTACATCGTCAAGAAAGTACTCGTGACGTCATTTGATACGTTGACCAAACAATTGGTCCATGCGGTGTAAACGTACTAATTAATAACCAACATAGGTGGTCAGTAAATGTATGGGTGGGGGGGAGGGGGGGGCATAATGGTACAGTATGTGATTGGACCTTATTTTTTTGACGAACATTTAAACACAATGTCGTTTCTAAATTTTTTGAGAAATCAGCTTCCAGTTTTACTGGAAGAAGTTCTTCTAGATATAAGAACAACCATGTGGCTGCAAATGGATGGGGCACCTGCTCATTATCATCGTGAAGTCCGGGAGTTCTTAAATGTTTCCAAAATCGATGGATTGGAAGTAATGGAGCACACTGGCCACCAAGGTCCCCTGACATAACGCCTCCCGATTTCTTTTTATGGGGATATGTGGAAGGAATCGTGTATAATACGCCACCAACCACAAAAGAAAATATGAAGGAACGAATCAGAGAGGCGTTCAGAAGCATTACTCCCTATATGTTACATAATGTGAGTGAAGGATTTAAAAACAGAATAGGTTTATGTTTAGAATCAGACCGTCGTCATTTTGAACAAATTTTATAACTGTTTGTTTTTGTTTGTTTTACTCTTATGTTGACGTGTTATTTATTGTATTTCAAATTGCCACTATTATTGCACCTAATTTTTTTGTAATAAAGATGCTAAATTTTATAAGAAGTCTTGTAATATAATGTTTTATTGTTTTATTTGATATTTTATGCTAAATAAAGACACTTTAACATTCAGATGACTGCTAAATAATCTTCATGATCATAATTTTGTAACTTATAAATTAATATCTGACAAATACGGGGTGTTCATTAGAAAACTTCGTCTAGTTGGTTGTGAAATGTCAAAGGAAAAGAATGGAGAAACAAAAGTCCATTCGCTTTCACTATGCCATCCTTTTCTGTCAAAATTTTATAGCCTCCTAAATGAAGTTTTCTAGTGAACACCCAGTACTAATGATAATAACTTTTGCTTCGTCAAAATCAGGTAACACCTGAACACACCTGAACAGGTAAATTAGATTACTACATTCGTTTATGTCAGCTCAAATTCAGAAAAAGAAAACGCAAAGACCAAGCTATAGGAATGTTTAATAGTTTTGATAGGAAACTAAATTCTGCATCTAATGATACTATAAAATACAGGGCATCTAATTTAAATTAAACGAGTTATTACTGTTTGAAGTTTGCAATAATTTGGTGTTCATTTATTGACATTCGGTGCACAGTAGTTAATATTTAATACACACCGCAAAAAATCTAATGTACTATTAGCCCACCAGCCAATTTTGGTGGTTGAAAAGAAACCAAGTGCTGAGATTCTAAACATTTAATTTGATGGTGCATTTTCACAAAATCACGAATATCTGAAGAACGGTACGGTTTAGATGCCATAAACCTTAATAAAACTACCTTTACTTTTATCCGTAGGTACCGAAAATACATTAATATACTAGGTGTCTCATTGAAAAAAATACAACTTTAATCAATTTTATACTTTTGGGACCACCTGTATACAATGACAATAATTTTAAAATGCACTTCCATTAGACCCCCATCCATTCCATATAGAAAACTTTTTTAAAATCTAAAAGTTTAGCCATAATCTTCCGTGTCGAGTAACGTGAATCACACTGTATGTGTGTTTTCATTAAAAAAAAATCAAGAGGGCGCCGTATCTGTCAAACCGGGCAGCCAATAACGTCGCTAGCCGAAGTTCCGAGGTCGGCCTTAGATGCTACACGACCTCCATATATCAAAATTTTATGAAGTTTAACAGAAACGCTGCTACCTAATCGAGTGAGCGACTTAAAATGAAGTCCCTGTGCATTTTTAGCTCAGTGAGATTTCCCTTGAGCCGAGCCTGGAGCTTCCCATTGAGACCAGTAAAATACACAGTGTAAGTATTAGGGGGTTTGATTGATGGTTCTCGAGTCTAAAGCCTGAATCTGAACTATCAGAAAATAGTTGAAAATCTGCCCAAGAGGTCTTCACCAGTTCCGGAATTGGTTTCATTCTTCATTATCAGGAAACTTATCCTCATGATTTGTGTCAGCTGCCAGTGAAAAGTCGTTGCATTAGGAGTATGTAGGTACTTATCACAATCACATCACTCATTCGATTCACTGGTGGTATGATTTGGCTTGAATCCAACGTATTTTTATATCTCGGATTAAGTCAATCAAGAGCGGCTATTATTAATGAAACGAAAATGATGAAATCATTAATCAATCAAAACGTAATCTCTCCACTTAGTTCTGCAAACTTCGCTGATCTGATACATAATACGTAATATCTACCAAACCGTCAGGGTTTTGGGAACTTGAAATTGAACGAAACGGATCAACGTCGCTTTGCCGACGGATAGATTCAAGGATGCAATTACCGCATTATAACGGTCGTTTTCACTTCCTACGACTAAAAAACCGACGGTAAAAGAGCTAATTGAATGGTATAACGCAGAAATTTGCAAAAAAAATATGAAAATAAACGAAGAGGTTTCTTACCGGATGTCGGGCGGCCGCCACTGCAGCTGCCGCCGCAGCGTTCATTCCGGCACTGGGGTACATTTTTCGTCAGCAGAACATGTTTCAGGCACTATCCGGGTTGAAATTAATCCACATGCAACGCACTGTACTCCAAGTAATGGGGTAATCCAAATATGTCAGGGTGAACTAGCACTTAAAACAAAATATCACATTACACACTACCTACTTTCCAATAATATAACTCGGGCACAATTTCACTACTTTCTCGACGCGTTTGTTCAAGATCAAGATCTCCGGGAAGTTATTCAAAACTACCTATTTGAGGAGGGATTAACTAAAGGATCGCAGATTATCGAGTAGTTGTACGTACGCGCACCGAACATACACCAAGCACGGATCCCAAACGACTGAACGAAAGCGATCCCCCGCTCCGCGCTACGTCGTCACTCCGTCTCTCTCTTTCGCATTGCCGACGCCTTAAACCGCTAACACACCCCACACTCTTTACAAAAAGCCTACAACCCCCTGAAAATACCGACGGCGAGTGTACAGTCTGACGAAAAAACGTCGGGTTTATCAACGCGGACAAATTGATTACGCTCGCGATATAGGACGCCTAATTACTGAGTTTACTACGTTGCGGCTCCCGTGCCAATGGGATGGGGTATTTATTAGTATTTTAAGTGGGTGACGGCTAATCGCTCCTGGATACACTTACAAAATTCTATAAATAAGTTTTCGGCTGACAAATGTCTGCCCACGAAAACAGTTATTATAATTGATTAAGGCGCCTTTAAAGCATTAAACAGATTCACCCCTTTGTGATTAAGGCTTTAGTTTAAACTGGCCAATGAGGTAAAGGCAAAACAACAACTGACCAATATAACTGTTTCACGTTAATCTATCACTTTCAATTGTTTCAATAGCCGCGCGTCAGTGGTCGACCGTCAGCGCCTTCTGAGGACAGTTATCACCACCCCCCTGATGGAATTTTAATTTTGAAACTACAATCCGAAACGTTTTTAGGTGCTTAAAAATCAATAGGATTTAAAACCAAAAAGGGAAAAATCCAAATCCTCTTATTCCGTCCAAATCTAAATTGGCTTTGCAGAAAAATGCGTCCCTTCCCCGATCCCCGTTAATAACTCGGTAGGTCGAGTAATGCTTTTGTTCTGCTCAAACTAACCCGCACCCGACCCACTAGATTTTATCTCCAGTTATATATATTTTTTCAGTCGGCTCTTATTTTTGCTGGTTTGCCCGCTGCGTACAGGACCCTGCAAGCAATGTACTGGCACCTCGGAGAGTCAACGTGGACTTGACGAGGTTGTCAGCCGACTCCTTAGCAACGAACGTGAAAGCGAGCGCTACCATTGGCCGTAAAGCGACGACGATTGGCTGTGCCGGCGGCAGAGTAGCGTTTTCGTTTAGAACAGGCGGATTGTCGGTACTCGGCGCTCTCTGATTAGTCCCGCGAGCCAAACGCGGCCGCTTCATTGGTTCGGCTAGATTGTACGAAACGGGTCCACGTTGACTCCAGACCAGCTTGGTATACTGGCAATCAGGGCGCCATATTTATAGGGGTGAAAGGGGATGAAGTGAAATCACGCGGGTGGAACAAGGACAAATTCCACCCCTGTTTCAGCTAAAATGAGATGCTTTCTGCCAGGCAGCCATTTTGAGGGTAGTTTTTTCTTTTTTATTTTTTAGAGTTTTTTGTAGTGAACATGTTCGGAATCATTTTGGGGGTGTGAGTCAAGCAAATGCAAAGTGGCGCGGTTTCGGGATTGCTGCTGCCGGGGGTTAGTTTTCGCGTTGACCGTCGGGAGGCGGCGGCGGCGGCGGCGGCGGCGGTGGTTGATGAAGGTTCGGGGGTGGTGTTGCGCGCGGGGTGAAACGTCACGATTTCAAAACAAAGCGCCACAGTTTGCCACTACACTGGGCTCGCTTATTGCACCACCTCAGTTTGGGGGCCAATTAAAATGTTGCCGATGTAATTGTGATGATAATTACCTGGTAGTACCGATTGTTTGTAATTGACCAGTTATATATGTAAGGTTGCTTGAAACTGGGATTCACGTTCAACATTTTATACATTTACCACCCACACTAATAAACAGATTTTCTCTATCGAATGTCTGTTGGCTAGTTGTCCGGCTTCCTCGTCTATTTCCCATCCATATTATTTTCTAGATCGTAATTTTGTTTCAAAAATAGATGTTTTGATTGCATAAGGATTTTTGGGACGTCTTTATTTAATCCTTTACCAGCTAAACCAAGATAAAAGAGATCTCACACCGCAATTAAAAATATAGTCGCTAATTTTATTGAATAGATAATTTTATTGTGTTTATAATTGATTTATCGGTTATTCGGCAATTTGGACTGGAAACATTTTAAGTAGAAGGTTAAGGTTATATCTACTAACAACCACTCACCAGTTCTTTTAGTCATGGAAACTCACATACAGGGTGATTTACAACTGAATTGTCATAGAAGAAGTGCCTGCATAGAAGACACTAAAACAAAGTGACTTCTTCATAATGTTACGCCCGACCGTCGGTGGACAAAGATTTGGACCGCAGCGGCAACGCCGAGCGCCAACCGCGATCCCGGGAACCCATCTAGAATAAACGAGAACCGGGAACAGTCGCCTCCGCTCTCGAAGGTACGAGAGTGTGTTCAGGGCGGGTATATAAAACAGCGAGCCGCGCGAGATGGGAGGGAATGGATAGTGCAGTGTAGTCATCATCATCATCATCAACTAGCCTCTCTGTGTCCACTGCTGAACATAGGCCTCCCCTTTCTCTGCCCATTCTCTCCTATTTTGGGCCGTCTGGATCCAGTTGGTTGTGATTCTCTTTAAGTCATCAGTCCAACGCGTTGGAGGTCTTCCCCTATTACGTTTGTCGGCTCGAGGTCTCCATTCTAGTAGCCTCTTTGACCACCTGCCGTCTGTTAGTCGCGCCAAATGTCCAGCCCAGTTCCACTTGAGCCTGGCGATACGTGCAATAACGTCTGTGACGCCAGTTCTCTGTCGTATTTCTTCATTTCTGATATGGTCTCTCAACGACACGCCCAGCATTGACCTCTCCATTTTACGCTGTGTTCTTTTAAGTTTGTTGGCCGATACGGTGGTTAGGGTAAGTGTCTCGGCTCCGTACGTCATGACCGGCAGCACGCACTGATTAAAGACTTTTCTCTTTAGGCATATTGGTAGGTTGCCCTTCAGCACGTCCCTGAGTTTTCCAAAAGCCGCCCATGCCAAGTTTGTTCTCCTACTTAATTCGCAAGTTTGGTTGTCCCTACAGATTCGGATTTCGTGGCCTAGGTATGTATATTTGTCTACCATTTCTATCACTTTGTCGTCCACTAAGATGTTTCCACTGGGAACCAGGTTTGTCATGAACTTTGTTTTTGAAATATTAATATGTAGACCGACCTCAGCACACACCTGCTGAAGTTCCTGTAGAATTGCTCTGGTGTTCCCCAGATTATCGGCCGTCAGTACTATGTCATCCGCAAAGCGCAGGTTCGTTAGCCTCTTGCCGTCTATGTTTATGCCTTTTTCCTCCCATTTGAGCCTCTTAAATGCGTATTCCAGGACTGCAGTGAATAATTTTGGGGACATCGTGTCTCCTTGTCGTACTCCTCTTCTGATTGGGATACGTTCGGTGTTTTCACGTAGCTTTACCACCATAGTCGCGTTCTTGTAGATGTTGTAGATTAACTTCGTATAACGATAGTCGACGCGACATTCCTGCAGCGTTTTTAAAATGGCGCTTGGCTCAACTGTATCGAAAGCTTTATGGAAGTCTACAAAGACCAGAGCTAGCGGTTTATTGTACTCTATGGACTTTTCAATCAGTGCCCTTACGGCTTGCAGATGATCGTTGGTTCCAAAACCGGTGCGGAATCCCGCTTGTTCCAGTGGCTGATAGAAGTCAAGTTTGTTCTCTAGTCTATTGGTTATTATTTTCGTAAAAAGTTTATAGAGGTGATTTAAGAGGCTTATTGGTATGTAATTCTCTAGCTCGGTTATATCTCCCTTTTTGTGTAAAAGTATTGCAGTCGCGTTGTGCCATTTCTCTGGTATTGTGCTGTTAAATAGGCAGAGGTTGAATACCGCCCTTATCTTCTTGAGTACGTAGGGACCTCCTATCTTAAATGCGTCGGGAACTACCGCATCCTCTCCAGGAGTTTTATTGTTTTTGGTCTTTTTCAAAGCAAACTTGATTTCTTCTAGGGAGATATCCGGTAGTTCCTCAGAGCCTTGATTTATAACACCTTTCCTGGCTGATATCATATCAGGTTCTAGATCCATATTTGTATTTTCCTCTCTGTGGCTCCTGTATAGTGATTGATAAAAGTCCTCCACAACTTTTAGTATTTCTTCTCTGTTTGCTGTTATATTTCCTTGTTTGTTCTTGAGTTTCGTTATCTCTCTTCTTCCACTTCCCAGATCTCTACGTGGTACTTTCATGCTCTTGTTCTTCTCTATAATCTGTTCAATTGCGTTTCTATTGTATGTTCTGATATCTTTTCTTATGGCCGTGGACACTTGTTTGTTCATTTCTTTGAGCTCTGCGCGAGTCGTTGATTTTTGACCTCTTCTATCTCTTCTCTCCTTCATCAGTTCTCTGGTGGCTATGCTGATTTTTTCGTCTTTTTTAGTCTTTGGGCAGTGTTCTTTCTGGCTCTCCTGTATGGCCGTAACTATTGCATTATTCAGTACGTCCATGTCGTCGTGATAATTAGAGTTTTTCAGTCTGTTCTCGATTGTCTGTTGGAATCTTTCTATATCCGGCGGGCTCGTCCAATTTTTGTAATCGCTCTTTTTGATCATTCTATGTCTTTCCTTGCCGATGTTAATTATTATCTTTGCTCGCACCATTCTGTGGTCGCTACCCGTTGTCAGCTTGTTCAGGACTGAAACGTCTTTGACTATTTGTTTTTTGTCGGTTATTATATAATCTATTTCGTTTTTGGTACGGCCATCTGGACTTTCCCAGGTCCATCTTCTGTTTGGTGTTTTCTTGAAGAAGCTATTCATTTGGTATAGATTATTTTGCAGCAAAAAACTCAGTAGGGTCTCTCCACGTTCATTTCTGCCCTCTAGACCAAACTTTCCTACCGCAATCTCCGCCTCATGGGTCCTTGGACCCACCTTAGCATTAAAGTCTCCGCACAGGATAGTAAAGTGCGTTCGTTCTTCGTCTAGGGCCATTGTAATATCATCATAGAATTTGTCTATTTCCTCATCGGTATGTCCTGTCGTTGGTGCGTATACTTGTACCACTTTGATGCTGTATCTTGCGTTTAGCTTAAGAACCATATATATCACTCTTGTTGATATTGCCTTTATGGCCACAATGTTATTGCAGTGACGTCTGTGTATCAGAAAGCCGGTTCCTCCTACAGAGGTGTCGTTCTCGCCTATATGGTAGAAGTCATGTCCGGATTTTAATTTGGAGTGTTGTTCGCCTCGTTTTCTTACCTCACGCAAACCAACTATGTCCCAGTTTATCTCATCCAGTTCCATCTCCAACTCGACCAGTCCTTCGTCCGATAGCAATGTCCGTGCGTTGTATGTTGCCACGTTTAGTCTTCGGTGTTTTATAGGATTTGCCAATATATTGTCCCCCCCAGAATCCTTGGGACAGACCGATTTCTCATCGGTGCGAGATTTTGGAACTATTGTCCTACTCGCCTGGGGTAATTGAAGTTTTGTAACTGGCATTTTCATAGGGGGTTTTTAGCCATAACTCACTACGCTGGCCAGACGGGTTGGTGAGTTTGTTCAGCCGCTCCTAACATGGAGAAACAGACGCTGTCTGCAGCCGCCCACTCTGGGTCAGACGCTGCATATTTGCACTTGGCAAACAGTGTTGATTCTTCCGCCTTCTTCACCGTTGGTATGTAAATAAACAATACTCTTCCGCTTCCAAAGCCGTTGGCCGGGTTTCACGTGTATCCTCGTGTATCCTCGTCAGGAGCCCTCACATGGTACTATCAGCCGGGCCAGCTGAACCATGGTTTTTTAACGAGGTTGATACTCCTCCCCCTCCTCCTTTTCCATCCGGGCTTGGGACCGGCAACGGCGGAGTTGTCGGTGCAGTGTAGTAAATAAGCTAAATAAGCGGACAAGCGAACAGTGCGAATTGTTACTAGAGAGTAACTGTGTTCTATTCGTGTTGTAATAGTTAAAAGTAAATAAAAGTGTGTAGTTAATTGACGATAAATTATTGGAACCCGTATATCCCGTAACAATCTTCTTCTAGACCATGTTGGCCCATCTTATCCTATTCACTGCAGCTCGAAATAAGTCGCTTGGTGTTATGCCAGTCCATTTTCTAAGGTTGGCCAGCCAGGATATACGCCTGCGTCCAGGGCCTCGTTTGCCCTCAGTCTTGCCTTGTAGGATTAATTGTAGAAGTCGGTACTTATAACTATATAACGGTTACGTATAATGTGTCCAGTTTTCTGTTCTTTACGGTAGTAATAATTTCCTTGCCTTTTCTGAGCCTCTCGAGAATCGTGATGTTAGTTGTATGGTTTGTGTATGAGACCCGTAGCACGCGTCGGCGTTGGTAACACCACATATCGAATGCTTCTAAGCGTTTGGTGGCAGACTCAGTAAGACTCCACCTTTCTACTCCATAGGGGAGAATACTAAAGACGGAGCATCTGCATTATCACGCAGACCTTGTAAAGGGGAATGTCGACACTGCCACACTGCCAACCAGTAGAACAACGAGAAGGACCAAGCATTCTTAGAGAACCAGCTTAGGATTGACGTCGACGAACGTTGGACCACTGAACAACTGAAGGTCGAACAAACAACCGATAATGCTGTGGGGTTAATACGTCAATGGAAGTTGGAAAATCAAAGACCTGATTGGAAGGACATAGGAGATAAGAGCCCGGAAGTAAAAGCTATATGGGCTCAGTGAGATTCCTTGGCGATTCAGGATGGTTTACTGAAGAAGACTTGGGAAAGTCTCGACGGGAAAAGTGCCACGCTCCAGATGTTTTGCGAGAAATGCACAATGGAGTGTCTGGAGGCCATTTTGGAGTGAATAAGACTCTTGGACAGAATTCGGGAAAGGTACTACTGGGTGATTTGCCGAGATGACGTCGAAGAATGGTGCAGAAATTGTGATACCTGCTGCTCCGTAAAAGGACCCCAACTAGGGGGCAAATGAAGCAATACAATGTTTTAAAAGCCCCATTTGAAAGAAGCCCAATTTGAAAGAATTGCGATCGACGTGGCAGGTCCGTTTCCAGAAACGGACGATGGCAACAAATACATCTTAGTTGCCATGAATTATTTCAATAGAAGACCTGAAGCTTATGCACTACCAAATCAGGAAAATAATACCGTGGCAAGGGTCTTGGTTGACGAATTTTTCAGTAGATTCGGCCTACCATTAGAGCTTCATTCGGACCAGAAACAGAATTTTAAATCGCAACTTTTCAAGAAAATCATTGAACTTCTGGGCATCCGCAAAACAACTCCGCTCCATCCACAATCAGATGGCATGTGGTCGAGCGTTTCAATCGAACCATGGAACAATACCTCTGCAAATGGTAGCAGACCACCAGAAAGATTGGCACAAGTTTCTGCCTCTCCTAATGATGGCTTACAGAGGTGCAGTGTATAGCACGACAGGACATATCCCTGCCAACGTTATCTTGGGTAAAGAACTTCGTCTTCCGGTAGATTTGGTGTACGAATCACCAGAAGAACCGGTGCAAGATGTCCAGAACTATGTTGATGAACTTCGAGAAAGATTAAACCAAATGCATCGAAACGTGAGGACAAAGATAAAGATTGCCAGCGATCAAATGAAAGCAAGATAGGACCTAAGGGCGAATTCTGCAGGATTTAAGGCAGGTAACTTGGTTTGGCTGTATAATCCACCGAGGAAGAAAGGAGAGTCTCCCAAGTTGTCTCCAAGGAGGGTCCATATACAGTCATCAAACGGATCAACGGCGTGGTATACAGGATCCAACGTACCCCTAGAGCAAAAAGGGGGGCCCAGACGATCAGAGCTGAAGGGGGGGGGGCAATGTTACGCCAAAGAGATTGGGGGGTAACCCGAAGCGGCAACGGCGAGCGCCGACCGCGACCCCGGGAACCCATCTAGAATAAACGAGAACCAGCCTCCGCTCTCGAAAGTGTGTTCATGCCGGGTATATAAACCAGCGAGCCGCGCGAGATGGGAGGGAATGGATAGTGCAGTGTAGTAAATATGCAAAATAAGCGAAAAGTGCGAATTGTTAGTAGAGAGTAATTGTGTTTTAATCGTGTTGTAATAGTTGAAAGTAAATAAAAATGTGTAGTTAACTGACGATAAATTATTGGAACCCATATCCCGTAACAATATGATTTTTGTCTCAAGCCTATACGGTTGCTGAGATAGTGGTTTCAAAAAATTTTTTAAGAAAATCGAAAAAACCTGATATTTCAGGAATGCCTTAATAACAAACCACCAAATTTATAAAATGTATTTACTTTATAGACGTCTTTAGTTAATAGAAACTTGAAGTGACTGGCAGCTTAAGAAGGGACAGTTAAAGCATGGTTAAGGGGTGGGTATAATTAAAAGCTTTTGGATTTTTTTGGGTCTCCCCATTTTAAAGTAAATTCAGTTGTACACTTTTTTTTTATTCTAGTCATTTGTTTAAAAAAATTGCAGTTTTTGAAAAAACTTCGATATTGACATAGTAAGATATACAATAAGACAAATAAAAAATTTTTTTTCCAGAAAAAAAATATGAAAAAGTCCAGGAAAAAGCACCTTGATTTAATTCTATTCAGTTGTGAATCACCCTGTGTCCTAACTCTATTTAGATGGTACATATATCGCTGCTCCTGTACCTGCTAGAAAAAGTTTCAGATAAAAAGGTAACGGTTAAAAAAACTGTTTTAAATAAAAATTAGCCTATTGATTATTCATTTTGACTTAAACTTAAGTCTTATATATATAAATGTAGTTCTTATATAATAAATTAGATTACTACATTCGTTTATGTCAGCGCAAATTCAGAAAAAATCAATTTTCTGTTCAATTCAAGCAATTCAATTCAATCTATTCAAGCTATAGGAATGTTTAATAGTTTTTGATAGGAAACTAAATTCTGCATCTAATGATACTATAAAATACAGGGTGTCTAATTTAAATTAAACGAGTTATTACTGTTTGAAGTTTGCAATAATTTAGTGTTATTTTTTTTACATTTTACGCACAGGTTCTTGCACGACCAAAGGGAGAGCTGTACCCTCCTAACGGTACGAGTCACATGTGGGGTCCATGTGAGTGATTTGTCCAGGATGACTCCAGGAAATTTTACTTCGTTGGTAAATGGGATTGTCGTCCCGAGCAAAGATGGCGCTTTCAAGAAGTCCAGTTTTCGTAGGGTTTATTGCTAGGTTTTCCTTTGAACACCAGCTGTATTCAACATCCAGCACCTCTTGCAACGTGCTGGAGATTTGTTGGTATGGGTGGTTTCTTATAAGGATAACGATGTCGTCCGCGTATGCTTGGACTTCGACTCCCCATAGTTCCAAAGTAGCCAGAAGATCGCCCACTAGTAGGGACTAGTAGTGGTGAAAGGACTCCGCCCTGTGGAAAACCTCTCGCTGTTGTGAATCTGATAGTGTCATCGTTTAATGATGTATTAATCAGTCTGGACTCTAACATGTTGCGAATCCAGTTGGTTATTGTTGGCTCGATCCTCCTCGCTTTACTGGCGCTGAAGAGAGAGTCTGTAGGTGCATTATTAAATGCCTCTTCGATGTCTATGAAAATACCAACTGCGACACCCTTTGAATCCAGAGTATCTTGGTTTTCACCACCAGGTTGTGTAGTGCTAGTTGTGTTGATTGGTATGCATACTGTTCCGTATTAAGGGGGAACGTTGTTAGCGCTCCCTCCCTTATGTATAGGTCTAGCAGCTTTTCCAAGCTTTTCAGCAGAAGCGCGGTTAGACTGATTGGCTTGGGCGATTTAGAATCTTTTCCCCTACATCCCATCTTTAGTATGTAGACCACCCTCACCCTGAACCAGCAGTTTGGAATAAAGGTCCATGCAAGGCTCGCTCTGAAGAGCTTTATTAGCAGATGTGCGAGTTGATCTAGGCCCTGTTGTAGTAGTACCGGGAACACTCCATCCTCCCCGGGGGATTTGTATGGTTGAAAAGCCGTAATCGTGGATTTTAGCAGGGTTGGTCTGACCACTTTTTTGGAGAACTCCAATGGGTCGTTTAAATTGTCCCAAGGAGATTGTGTTAATCTCCAAATTTCTCAGCCGGCTACCCGGAAAATGCTTGCGAGTATCTCTAACGTTTCACTACCAGTCCAGTTCCATCAGACTGTTTTATCGATCCAAGCTCCTGACACAGCTCCCTGGAGAGAATCCTGTGGATTCGGGCTCCTGTTGGTAGGTCTTCAATCCCACCACAGAACCTTCTCCAAGACTCTCTTTTAGCAGCCCTGATCTGCTTGTTGTAGTTAGTTAGAGCTTGTCTGTAAGTGTTCCAGTCGCCGATTATTTTTGCTTTATTAGAGAGTCGTCGGACGTTTTTCCTCTGACTGTCCAGGCGGTTAGGATGTTTGTCTGTTGTCTTTTTTTGTTCTCGTTGGACAGTTGCCTTCATAGGCATGAAGAGCAGCTATGTCGACAGGACTGTCAAAGGGGATGTTGATCGTAATCAGTTGTGTTTGGAGGGACTCCAAATGCGAAGCCCAGTTTGTGCTTTTAGGATCTTTAAAAGTGACCATAGGCCTGATTCCTGTTTTTAGGTTAAATGTTATATGTTTGTGATCAGAGCAAGATTGCTCCGGGGATAATGTCAAGTTGCAGATCTTATTTGAAATAAGTTTTTGATAAGTTAAATGATGGTTTTTCAAAACACTAATTTGGAATAGAACTGGCATAGCCGTAAACAAAAATATAATTTTTTTTTGTCAAATTCCTTAACAAATGTTTTATCATATGTAGTTTCTGAGGCAATAGTTATTTTTATTTCTTAAATATTTTGTATCTAGCCCTAACAACGCAATATAAACAAACATTTTATTCTATAATATTTGTATAGTACATGTTTTGTTAGTGGGTTGTGTGAATAGCTTTAAGCTAGACTTCGCTCCTTATTGTGTACTGTTTGTTATAGTAAGACTTTTTTTTGTTGGTTCATAATAAAGTCTTTTATTATTACTATTAATATAATTCTTAAATGTCTCAAATTACAATAAACTGGCAAATGTTACAACAAATTAAATTAAATATTTTTCAAATGTTCGAGTTCAAAAACATTTTTTATACCCTAATCCAGGAATTTCAATTTATGAAATCACTATATTAATATTAGTTAACGATCAACCATATTTGACTTTTTTCTACACATGTACAACTTTTAAAAATTCTTAATCTATACACAGTGGTGTTACCAAAATACTGCTTTCAATGGAAAATTAGTAATGTGTATATAAACAATTTTTATCGGTCGTATATTATCTACTTCAAATGGCCAACTTTCAAGGTAAATACATGCATAAATATAATTTTAATATTAGGTGTAATTTATAGCACTAGTTCTATTTATTTATTACAAATAATTCGATAACGACTGTAAAGTGCCCGTTAATGTTACCCTATTTATGTTTAGGAAGTAGGACACGTTTGTACCTTGTTTATGTTTTTCTTTAGTATCCAATTAATTTTATCAGGTATTTTGCCGTAATTTGTACTCTAATGATGGAACTTCGACTAGGCTAGGTATGATTTTTTCTCTCTCTCATTTGAGGCGTAATTACAGCAGCACTTGTTAACCATAAAATAATTTAATTTTTACAGTTATTAATGATTCGTTTGAAATAATTATAAACTTTGCCATTTCATAAAAAAATACCCCATCTTTTTGCTTTGTTTTGAATCCTGGATATGAAATGACACAAAGAAGTAATTTCAACTTAGACTGTTGTTGTGTTGTTGCTTGTTGCATTATGAATGATTGTGCCATCAGTGGCGGATGACAAATTAATCCCTAATTAATAACGTTTATAGTAATTTTCAAAATGGACTTAAGCCAATGAATCATTTGTAATAACACATTGTCGGCTATC
This sequence comes from Taphrorychus bicolor, assembly GCA_951812265.1. NCBI lineage: Eukaryota > Metazoa > Arthropoda > Insecta > Coleoptera > Curculionidae > Taphrorychus > Taphrorychus bicolor. Next base: position 8,751,812 of record OX638300.1, read on the forward strand.
CGTTGTTTTTACACGATTTTCGTTTGTTTTAAGCCAGCAGGCGAACGTTTGTTTGTGCTCGTTAATTGAACGAGTTCTTCCGGCGTGGGCGGTTATACATCAGCTGCTCGAGTTTTCGTTTATAGAGACTTTACAGCAGTTTTACGATTCCAAACATTCTCCATTTTGTATACACATAAACGTAATATTTTATTACCCGGTTTACAGTAGTTTTATTGATTCGAGAAACGTTCAAAGAGATTTTATTTTAACCTAAAACTTTAGATAAGGATTTCCTAAAGAAGCCTCTCCTAGTAATAACCTTTTCAAAATTGGCTACTTAACTTTACCTCCGACACTTTAGATTATACTTAGTTTTAAGTTAATTTGCAGTTGTAATTATTGCTGCTTAGAGCAAAGTCTCAGGGAATTTCCTATGCCAAATTTCCCCAAGGCATGATTTTACATTAAAAAAATAAGATGGGAGCTCTTCAAAGATGGCGTCCAAAAAGTAGTTTTTACTTTTTTATCTCAAAAACGGGCATTTCAATTTTGATACAACCACCTCCTCAATAATTCAGAAATATTTTGTATGTTCATATTTGTGTATGTCATGGTATATTCATAGTTTGCCATAAACTTTGTAAGTTTTTCTCCCCTGCTTCAAATTTCCTCATTCTACAAAATTCCTGAATCAGGACTCTGTATGAAAACAAAGAAAAATTTGAAATATCGGTTTTTAAAATAGAAAAACATAAGCTATCTTTTGGAAGCCATCTTTGAAAAACTCCAGCGTTTGACATCATCATCTGTCCAAGATCTCTGTCCAGGATATCTTTTACAGTTCGCCCTATAGCAGCGTTATAGTAGGTTTCAACAGCGTAGATCTTTGTATCCTCAAGATACGATTTTTTAAGTAAAACATTGAAAAATTTGAAAATATTGAGCAATAGATTTCAAAAAATGTTTTGGCTAGCACAGAATTAATATATAGAAAATAATGAAGAATGTCACTATTATTCCAAAATTGGTCTAATTAGCGTAGAATGCATCATAATTTAGCGAAGGCTTCAATAGTCCAGCTTTTTTTTGTCTTCAAAGTCACAAATTTAAGAGGCCTTAACCTGATATTTTTTTCCATAGTAGAAACCAATGAGAAAATATGGACAGAGCCAACAAATGCCGATATTTCCCTAAAAATGGTCCAGTTTTTTGGGCGGAAGTCCTGCACTCGTAAGGTTCCCATGACAAAATGTTGTCGTCAGCACACGTAATACAAGCGTCATAGCAGCTTACAGTTTTTATTCTGGACAAACTTGGACTTTTGCCATCGACGATGCGTCACTCGCAGTCCTAGCAGGCATGGAATTCAGACCCTTCTTCGGTTTTGGAAGTATTCAATTCCGCCACAGATCGAAACAGGAGCACGCGGAAAAAGCTGGCTCTGGCAAACCACCCTCCGCTGACGTGCAAGCCGAGCAGCTGCACATCAAAAAGTACTAGCGAAAGCTCCGGGAAACCACCCTGTGCGGATGCACAGGCGGAACGATTTGATAGACCTGGCAGCAAATGTCCAGAGCCAAAGCCGGCCAAACAATCAAGGCTGCTCCAGACGCTTTGGAGAAGGGCCACAAACCCTATACATCTGGGCAGGCGCAGTACAAAGGGAATCCATTTCCAAACGACCTAAACCAGGAAAAAATCGGGACAAGGTGGAGAAGAAATACACCAAACCTGTCTCGAGAAGGAGCTGTAGGATACCACATTTCTACAGGTCAACCTTCAGCATGCGAGAGCAGCTACATACCTTTTAGGGAAGAGGTTCAGGGAAACTAATGTGGATATAGCCCTCATCCAGGTATTCGGCTTTAGCTATATCAGGAGTAGGATTATTGCCTGCGGTTGGGATGGTAAACCAAGAGCAGCTATTCTTATAAGGAAAGATTTACAGAGTTTTGCATTAGAGATGTGCTAGCGTCACGTGTCTTGCCAACCACACAGAACAAGACAGATGTAATGATCTGCTTAGCCTACCTCCATGGAGATGAGGAAGACAAGAAAATCAATACCCAGCTGATACTGGGATATAATGCGAATGCCCACCGCACGGTGTTGGGCAGTAGCAACATTAACACAAGAGGTGAGTCACTACTTAACTACCTAACAGAGGTAGACCTAAAAATTATCAACACACAGCCCAACTTTTGTAACTATCAACAGACAAGAAGTTTTAGATCTCACGATTAGCACGAAACTTATTTCAAATAAGATTTGCAACTTGACATTATCCCCGGAGCAATCTTGCTCTGATCACAAACATTTAACCTAAAAACAGGTATCAAACCTATGGTCGCTTTTAAAGATTCTAAAATCACAAACTGGGCTTCGCATTGGGAGTCCCTCCAAACACAACTGATTACGATCAACATCCCCTTTGACAGTCCTGTCGACATAGATGCTTTTCATGCCTATGAAGGCAACTGTCCAACGAGAACAAAAAAAGGCAACAGACAAACATCCTGGTGGAATAACCGCCTGGAAAGTCAGAGGAAAAACGTCCGACGACTCTCTAATAAAGCAAAAATAACCGGCAACTGGGACACTTACAGACAAGCTCTAACTAACTACAACAAGCAGATCAGGGCTGCTAGAAAAAAAGAGTCTTGGAGAAGGTTCTGTGGTGGGATTGAAGACCTGCCAACAGGAGCCCGAATCCACAGGATTCTCTCCAGGGAGCTGTGTCAGGAGCTTGGATCGATAAAACAGTCTGATGGAACCTACACATCCACTGGTAGTGAAACCTTAGAGATACTCGCAAGCATTTTCCGGGTAGCCGGCTAAGAAATTTGGAGATTAACACAATCCCCTTGGGACAATTTAAACGAGCCATTGGAGTTCTCCAAAAAAGTGGTCAGACCAACCCTGCTAAAATCCACGATTACGGCTTTTCAATCATACAAATCCCCCGGGGAGGATGGAGTGTTCCCGGTACTACTACAACAGGGCCTGGATCAACTCGCACATCTGCTAATAAAGCTCTTCAGAGCGACCCTTGCATGGACCTTTATTCCAAACTGCTGGTCCAGGGTGAGGGTGGTCTACATACTAAAGATGGGATGTAGGGGGAAATATTCTAAATCGCCCAAGCCAATCAGTCTAACCGCGTTTCTGCTGAAAAGCTTGGAAAAGCTGCTAGACCTATACGTAAGGGAGGGAGCGCTAACAACGTTCCCCCTTAATACGGAACAGTGTGCATACCAGGCAAACAAATCAACACAACTAGCACTACACAACTTGGTGGTGAAAACCAAGATACCCTGGATTCAAAGAGTGTCGCAGTTGGTATTTTCATAGACATCGAAGAGGCATTTAATAATGCACCTACAGACTCTCTCCTCAGCGCCAGTAAAGCGAGAAGGATCGAACCAACAATAACCAACTGGATTCGCAACATGTCAGAATCCAGACTGATTAATACATTATTAAACGATGACACTATCAGATTCACAACAGCCAGACGTTTTCCATAGGGCGGAGTCCTTTCACCACTACTAATCCCTACTAGTGGACGACCTTCTGGCTACTTTGGAACTATGGGGAGTCGAAGTCCAAGCATACGCGGACGACATCGTTATCCTTATAAGAAACCACCCATACCAACAAATTTCCAGCACGTTGCAAGAGGTGCTGGATGTTGAATATAGCTGGTGTTCAAAGGAAAACCTAGCAATAAACCCTAGGAAAACTGGACTTCTTGGAGAAATGACTCACATGGACCCCACATGTGACTCGTACCGTTAGGAGGGCACAGCTCTCCCTTTGGTCGTGCAAGAACCTGTGCGGCAAATCATGGGGGATGGGACCCCAACAAACTATGTGCCTAAACGTGACGGTAATAAGACCAATAATCACGTATGGGGCCATAGTTTGGTATCGAAAGAGCAGACAGAGCTCCATCAAAGCTAAACTGTCCTCTCTGCAAAGACAAATATGTCTCTGCATCACGATGCGTCATAGATTGATGAGGCATAGATGGGAAATGTATGTCCAGAAAATATTATTGTTATTCGGGGAAACACCACTGGGACGGCCTGAGATCGTTAAAGCCAATTCACGTATTATTTAATTAAGCCAATTAAACCATTCACGTATTATTGTCGTCAAATAGGCCTTGCAAATCTGACTTTGACATTTTTATCGTATCTTCTCAACATGTGCCGAAAAAAAGATACGTATAAAAAAATTAAGACTTCAAAGGTCTTCAAAGACGACAAAAATAAGTGAATGAGGTATATGTAGTGTTGGCGTTTCGTCCCGGGGTCTACCTTGAACTCGCCAGTAAGGCGTGGTAGACCCTGCCTTATACGCCGGGGTGAGAGCCAGGGCAGGAAACGCGGTGTGATGAAGAATTTCGACTAATGCTGCCACCTGTGAGTCGGTTGGTGAAGTTTCGGCGCTGCCACCTGTGAGTCGGTGGATGAAGTTCCGCCACAACACAATATTTTTAGTAGTTTTCAAGCCTGCTTTTCAAAATATTTACTACTTAGGACAATAACAATATCCCCTTTTTTAGTTTTGAATACTTTCCTTACTTTTTTAAACACATTGGTATTTCAATGATTGGCAAATACTTAATTTCATTCGATTATGGTCAGATATTAAATTTACAGCTTTTTAACAGAGAATTTCTCAAAAGGTTTAGAACAAGTCGAGTATCACCTTAAGAATATAAATTATTGACGAACTATGAGTCACTTATTGAAATGAGGCCAAGACGAGAAACGACAGCTTGCTGGATCTGCCGGAGTTTATAGATGGGAATAGAAGATAGAGAGTGGTCCCGTCACAAGGGTGACTCATATGTCTACTAGTTATATACTACGAGCGTCAATCTTTGCCCATGGAAGTGCAGCGTCGAGTTTGGAAACGATACAAATCAAAACCTGGTCGAATGTTTGCTAACGCTCACATCTCCCTGCGCAAAAACTTGCTCAGCAAATAAAGAGGGTTTTCGAATGATATGCGGCTCGAGATATAAAGATGGCAATTACTCTCAGAATTTTTCAAAATTAAGGAATGAAGTTGGGCGGAGTTTGGCAGCCGACGCATGCGCATCTGTTGCTTTTCAACCTGGTTTTTCGAGCCGCATTTTCTAATGTTGCGTTCATATTATATTCAATTGTTAATTACATGGGGTGACAAGCCTTGTCTGCGGAATATCTTGATTGGTCTTTCGCAATAATTGTGAAGCAGGAAAGTCTTTTTAACACTTCCTGCGGGTCTGAAATAGAGTGCTATTGTGATGTAGAATACTTGAAGCGGCTTTCCTCTACTGGAACATCCTCGCACAAAATAGAACGGAATACCTACCTTCTTTCTTCATGATAGTGATGAGTTGACTTATGGAAGGGATGATGACTCAACTGGAGTGAGCATATATGTGGATCTGAAGTTTCCGAAAACGGCCTTCAAGGGTAGTACGCTTCGCCCCCCCCCCCCCCCCCACTCCTTACTACTGCAATAACTTCACGTTTTTCTTACTGTTTGTTTTAAAATAGATTTTACATTAAGAATCATCCACTTTACGTGGACTGTTACGTACAGTCTCTGTCGCAGTACGTCTCTATGTGCAGCAGTCACATTTCTGTATACAAATTTGCAAGGTGATCGTCGTGGAAGCAATTGCATGTGTAATTTCGTTTCATCTAGTTTAAGTCGAGTGTTCATTCAAGGATACAATTCATTGACATTGTATCCTTGAAGAACAAGGAGAAAGGGAAAAGGAGAAAGGAGAGCTTGGTGAACCAGCCGGATTTGTGGGTAGGTATTACTAGGCTCGTCCTGCGCAACATCTCGATTGTTCCTTTTTCAGGAGGAACGACCCAGCGATCAATTAATTCTAAACCAGTAATTTGGGGTAAGCATCTTAACAAGAAAATAATTCACAAAAATCTTTTCAGGAACCATCCGAGAACAAACAGGTACGGACGGATCAAGAATGACTGATTTATAGTCGTTAGAGGTCGAAATACAAAGTCAAAAAAAAGGGCAACAAAACTGAACAAGACAACATCTATAGTCCGACAGTCAATGCCTTCTACGAGCCATCTATGAGAAGAGAATCTCAAAGCTTGTTCAGGAAGGCAAGCGTATCAGAGCAGGAATGCTCAAGATACGTTGGCAGAAACAAAGAGGGTAATCCTGAGAACCCCTAGGCTATGCTTGGGAGTAAACAAGATGCACCTCCCATGTACTAAACACCTGGTTATTATTACACATGGTTATTATTAAAACATAAACTGGGAACAATCCGAAATTTATAGACACTTTAACCCAATAAACATTTTTCGTTATATATGAGTAACCGCAAATATTATATCACTTTTTTATAAAATCTTTATAAAAAAAGTTTACAATACCTCTTGGGCACCCTTATATACCGCTTAAAGAGCTTAAATGGGGCAATTTATAGAGGTTGCAGTAACAGGGATTTGGTAACGCTGTAGGACTTAACGATTTATAACTACTGTTATGAACAATTTTTGAATACTGTTATATAACGTTGTAGACCATCCAGACCATCCTTAAATAACTGGAAACTAACTATAACTTATAACATTGCCTATAAAGGTGGTCGTAATGGTTTAGTTGTTTGTATTTGCGTACGTTTGACAAATGACAATATGCGGGTACAAAAACCCGCATATTTCTCTTTTTACACATTAAACTTTTAAATAGAGACCGTCTCATTTTTATTTTCATCATAGTAATTGGTTACTACAACTTTGCCTTGCGTTATCATTTTACTGTTCTTCATTCTCGAGTCTTCCTAAGTTCTGTGCTTGAATGGCGTGCTGTTTTATAGTAGCAATATTTAATGAGTGGTATTTTGCGATGCCATGAATGAAAATTTTCCTGCAATCCAAGTTTTACTGTGAATATATGCGAGATACTTCAGTATAACTCACGAGCCTTAAATATATACAAGTTTAGGATTATTTATATGAGTTTTATTTGAGCTGGACCTAATCAGTGGCAGTCAAAACGCATACTCAATCAGGTATGAGACAAATTTATTGCATGAAAGTTGTTCCTTTTAACATAAAAGTCGTTAAATAAGCCCTCATGTACATATACGATTTGAGAGCCAGTTTGTAGTTGTTTAATGACTAAGATCAAATCTTTTCCGGATTTTTAAATTATTAACACGTAAACATGGCGGACTCAACGTGACACATTTATAAACTATTTGAGTCCACTACATCACCTTTGGTAAAATAGTGTCTTACTATAAAACCGTTATATAACATGCTCTTTGGAACATTGGTATACTTACGATAGGTTCTGTCTAGTGTCTCGTATGACGCACATCTGTTTTAAGGCTTTCGCTGTGTGATATTAATATTTACAGCCTATTTTTTAAGCTCAGTACGAAACCGTTAATTTTTTCTACATAAATTCATTCACCCAATTACTTATTCTGGATTCTTCATTTAATGCACAAAACCCTGACGAACAATTAAGCGAAGAATCATTGATATCCTGATTAAAAATTAGTTCCTCATCATCAGAACATGACAAAGGTTCATCAGAGTCTGCTTTTAAGTCTGATACTGCATTTACACAAATCGACAAAACTTATTATTGTTGATTGCACTGAATTGACTGAACTTGAAATAATTTTACGAAATTTTCTTGAAACTGTTCTGCTGAAAGCACTATTTCGCTTCACTTTTCTCCATTCGCTCATTCTGTTACCGTGTCTATACAAACAAATTTTTAGAACAAACGTATGAAAAAATTAACAAACAAATCACGTCGACTTACTCTTTAAACATGCTTTTGGTTAATTAAAACAATTCATTCTTTTGGCGGGAAGATATAGGTTTAAAATGGGTTTATTGGTAACCACAATATAACTTAAGGATATATAAAGACGATTTATTGGTCTTCTCATCACAAAAGTTTTATAATGCGTTCTTCCATCACCTTCAAACTTAAAATTTTTATAGAGGTAATGTTTTCAACTACTAATCTCGAGGTTACAGTTAGGTGATGGAGCGCTTTATATAAATCTGCTATATAACTTTTTTTAACCGTCGGTTGAAGATTTATAAGGAAGTATCTGAAATGTTTTCATCACTTTCTTATAACCCTGTGAGTTATGGTGTTGTACTAACACTTTTATCAACTTTAAGTATCTTAATCTAAGTATATTATTTTTTCTCTCTATTATTTTAATCTAAGTATATTATTTTGTTCCACACACACCCTTACATACTCGTTATAAAACTTATAAGCCTTTAAGAGAATGAAAAATGTTTATTGGGAAAGAAATCCAACAGAAGACAAAAGTTAGACAAGGAACAGAAGCTACGAAAGTAAAGGCGTTTTACATTGCACCTACAAAAACAGAATTAGCTCGAAGCCCGTTCTACGAGCCATCTACAAGAATAAGGTGAGTTCAAAGTTCGTTCACAAATGCAGAGATGCTCTAGAGTCGTTGGGAGAAGCTGAGGGTAAACTTGGGATCATAAGTGCGGTTAAATAAACCGAAACCATTTTGGGAGTAAGCAAAAATGACATCTCCAATGCACTAAACAGATGGCCTTGAGACTATACAAAAATAAACTGGATTCAGTCAGAAATATGTAACCAAGCCAAAAGAAATCTTGCCAAATGCATACAAATACAAGGGCATCTATTATATCGTATTGTATTCAACGTGAGTGGACTTGTACAGTCCTCCACCGCGACCTTCGGTCTATTGTGGCTCACTCGAAGTGTTGCCAGCAAGGTTTGCCCCTGCTAGCTCCCCTAATTGTCACCAGTGGTCTCACCATCGAATGGCTGCGGTGCTATCTATGGGAGTCACTTGTTGCAGCCGGTATGTCGCCTTCTTTGCCTTTCGTTCCAGGAGTATTGGAAGTGGAAGCGGATCAAGCATGCGCTCCATGACTGCAGTGGACGTCGTTCACATTGCCCCAATAATGCAGAGATATAATTGTCTTTGTAGAGAGGACAGTTTAGCTTTTATGGAGCTCTGTCTGCTCTTTCGATTCCAAACTAGGACCCCATACCTGATTATCGGTCTTATTACCATCACGTATAGCCACATAGTTTGCTGGGCTCCCAGCCCCCATGATTTGGCGCACAGGTTCTTGCATTATGAAAGGGAGAGCTGCGCCCTCTTAACGGTACGAGTCACATGTAGGGTTCATGTGAGTGATTTGTCCAGGATGACTCCTAGAAATGTTACTTCGTTGATAATCGGGATTATCGTCCCGAACAAAGATGTCGGTTTCAAGAAGTCCCGCCTCTTCCTTCGGGTAATGGCACAATCACCGTTTGCCTAGGGTTTATTGCTATGTTTACCTTTCAACATCAGCTGTGTACAACATTCAGCACCTCTTGCAACGTGCTGGAGATTTGTTGGTCTGGTTGGTTTCTTATATAAAGATAACCATGTCGTCCTAACTCCCCATGGTTCCAAAGTAGCCAGAAGGTCGTCCACTAGTAGAACCACAGGAGTGGTGAAAGGACTCCGCTCTGTGGACAACCTCCCGCTGTTGTGAATCTGACAGTGTCATCGTTTAATGATACAGTGATCAGTCTGGATTTTAACATGTTGTGAATCCAGTTGGTTATTGTTGGTTCGATCCCTTTCGCTTTACTGGAGCTGAGGAGGGACTCTGTATTAAAAACAGGATTCCGAGGATCGCGGATGACGAGGAAGTAAAAAGCTGTACGTCTCGTGAGCAAACATGAACGACTAACTTTATTGATCTGTGTATGGGCAACACAACAAACAGTAGTAGCACTAGATGGCGCCTTAAGTACTACATTAGTGTATTTAGATACAATATCAACACTCCCACTTATCTAAATACAACATAATAAACAAAGAAGAAATAATAACATTGGCATCATTTAGTCAAACCTAACCCAGCGCAAAATTTTGAATGTTTGGCCAAGCTTAGTGCTTTTGTCAATACGTCCGCCACCATACTCTCAGTAGGCATAAACTTCAAACTGATGAAACCATTTGACACAGCCTCACGGACGAAATGATAGCGCACGTCTATGTGTTTTGTCCTGTTGTGAAACGTAGGATTTGAAACCAATCTTTGGGCACGTTGACTGTCATTAAACATAGTTATACAATTATATGAACCCAACAAGTCAGATAACAAACCCTTTAAATATATTGCTTCTTTTGAAGCTTCACAAACACCCATATATTCAGCCTCAGTGCTGCTTAAGGCTACAGTAGTTTGCTTCTTACATTCCCATGACACGGCCCCACCTGCCAACATAAAAACAAAACCTGTGTATGACTTTCTGTCATAAACATTACTGGCATAATCTGCATCAACAAAACCGGTCAAATCACCACTTTTAAACCTTAAGTTATCACCACTTTTAAACCTTAAACAAACTGATTTTGTGCCTTGCAAATACCTTAAAACACGTTTCGCATACTGTCAATGCAATTGAGTATAAGAATTGTTAAACTGACTAAGGAAATTAACAGCAAAAGTTATGTCTGGCCTTGTCAGCACAGACAAATACATAAGGCTCCCTATGAGTCTTTGATAAGGCAACCCAGGGTCACAAATGCCCTGACCTTGTTCATCAAATTTGACATTCTTGTCCATAGGTGTGCCCATAGGCCTGCAATCACCCATGTTGAACCTAGCCAAACCTTCTTCTATGTATTTCTCCTGATCCAACAATATTTCACCCTTTGCTTTGTCAATTCTGACCCTCATGCCCAGGCATTGCTTTATCTGACCTAAATCTTTGATCTTGAATTTCTGAGCCAACTGATCCTTCAAAACGCTTGCCTCCTGCATTGAGTTAGAAAAAACAAAAAAATCATCAACATATGGTGCAATCACGGTCAAGAAACCACCATCACGTTTAATAAAAACACAAGGCTCATGAGCGCTTCTTTTGTAATTTAATTCTGTCAGAACAACTTCAACTTCTTTATACCAGACCCGTGATGATTGTTTCAAACCATATATAGCCCTATTGAGCTTAAATACCTTTCCATTTGCACTATGATTTTTGCTACTTATGCTATCAAAACATTCAGGCAATTCCATAAATACATCTTCCTCGAGTTTGCCATTTAGAAAAGCAGTCACCACATCTAAGTGATAAATATTTAATTTAAGCTGAACTGACAATGCCATAAGCAATTTTAATGTTCAATGCTTGACTACTGGGGAAAAAGTTTCATCGAAATCAATGCTTTTTCTCTGGCTAAAGCCTTTGGCGACTAATCTAGCCCTATAGATAACACTGCCCACACTATTTACCTTCTTTTTAAAGACCCACTTGCACTTAACTGCACTTTGACCCTCTGGTAGGTCCACAATGTCCCATGCTTGATTGTCATTGAAGCTCTCCATTTCATTCTGCATAGCACTGATCCATTTATCTCGTTCTGGTCCAGAAAGAGCCTCTTCCATAGTAGCTGGATCTCCCACTGAAACTGCAACTTCACCTTGCTTCTCTAGGTCATGCGCTTCAATCATTAAATAACATTGGCTTCTTTTCTCGAGTGACCTTCCGAGTTCTGGAGGATTGACATCATCAACTTGCACGTTGGGGATGTACTCAGAGTCACCTAGTGAGTCATCAGGTGATTCCTCCTCTGAAAAAGTTAATGTCAGCTCTTCCTCAGAATCAGAGTCTGGTTTGCCTTCTGGTATTGGGGATTGTGGCTGTTCGCCTTCAACTACTTGTTTACATGATGGTTCTAAGTAGAAAGGAGTGCTGTCTAGGTCCTGAGGTTTCCTTTCGATGATATGTGCATCTCTGCTAGTGGACATTTCATTTGTGTCTAGGTTATAAAGCCTATAGCCCTTGGTTGTCTCAGAAAAACCCATGAGAATTAGCTTCTGAGACTTCTTGTCCCATTTCTTACGTCTTTCCTTGGGAACATGTGTCATGGCGATACTGCCAAAAATTCTAACATGGCTTAAATCAGGCTTTTTCCCAAAGAAAATCTCATAAGGTGTCTTGTCCTTGTTGGACACTGCAGATCTATTTCTCAAGTAACAGGCTGTGTTGATGGCCTCGGCCCAAAAGCGTTTTTCCAAACCGGTTTCATATAACAAACACCTGCCTTTCTCCACCAGTGATCTATTTAAACGTTCTATTTTGTTCAGGAGTGTACATGTTGGTCTTCTGGTGAATTATGCGCTGTTCCTTAAGGTAACTTTAAAAAACAGCTCCAGTGTATTCTCCACCATTATCTGATCGCAAAACTGATTTTTCTGCCTATCTGCTTTTCAACTAAGCTTTGAAATGACTTGAAATGCTCAAAAACTTCATCCTTGGTTCTCGTAAAATACACAAAGGACATGCGACTAAAATCATCTTGGAATTCTACATAGTACCTTGGATCTCCTATGGATATGGTCTCCATGGGTCCTGCTACATCACTGTGCACTATATCCAGCAATCCAGATGCTCTATTGTTAGATAATTTAAAGCATTTACGGTGCTGCTTGCCTTCACAACATACCTGGCAATTTTGCAACTTCGTGGTCAAATCACCAGTGTAGTTAACTCCCTGCACTAAGCTATCCCTCATTTTGTTCAAAAAAACTTGAGTTGATGTGGCCTAATCTTCTGTGCCAAGTTTCACCTGAAGCTATAGCTGCTTGACCTACAAACAAAGCCTTTTCTGTCATGTTAATCTTGTACACACCATCAGACAAGAAAGCCTCAGCCACCAAAACGTTTCTGGCATTGAAAATTCTGCAGACATCCTTGCTCAAGTGAACAAGGTTACCTTTCCTTACCAGCTCACTAACCGAAAGTAGGTTGGTCTCTAATGAATGCACATACTGTACATCTTGAATTTCCACTTCAAAACTTTTACCACTAACTTCAGTTACAATGTCAATATTTCCACTACTGTGAATTGCAATTTTCTTATTGTCAGCTACCATGATTTCATTGATCCGTGGTTGCCTTTGATTTAGGGCGGCTTTTACAACTATCAGTAAAACTTCAGTTTGAAGTTTAAACCCCAGATATGACGTAAATTGCATTGTTTATCTGTTAGGTGTAATAATGAAATCTACTGGTGTTTTAACTTCAAACTGAAGTTTTACTGATAGTTGTAAAAGTCACCCTTAATAACCATTCACGTCGACACGTTAAATGAACACTTGCACCGGAATCCACGTACCAGTCTTTGCTACTGAACTTGGAATTCAGAAACGCGACGTTAAATGCACTTTTACCTTTAGGTACATGGTTTTCATTGTTTTTGTTGTGGTTTTGGGGACACTTCGACATGAAATGACCACGCTTATTACACTTAAAACAAATAATTTCTTTGTTGTTGTTTACATTCTGTCGGGATCTGCCGGTTCCGCCCCGATTCTGACGTTTCTGCTGGTTAACACTGTTGACGTTGACTGATTTCCCTACAAACGCACCACTTGTCGACGCCACATGGCTAGAAACACTAGTGCCATCTACCTGGAAGTCTAACAATTTTGCTTTAATGGAGTCAGTGGTAATGGCCAGTCCACTGTGCTCCAATGCCATCACCATTGGCGCAAAGCGATCCGGCAACCCCGCTAAAAGCAGGCTTCCAACTAACGAGCTTTCAAGGTTGAGCCCCGATCTTCCAAGTTTCTGTGACGTTTCAATGACTTGATTGACGTATTCTTCCATTGATGAGCAATTTTCCAGCCTACATGAGATTAACGTACGAAGGAGTGAAATTTTCCTCGTAAATCCCCTGTTCTCGTACAGATCCTTCAGCGTCAGCCAGACGTCCTTGGCTGATGAAGATTATAATAAGAATGGATAAGATTATCTTTGCCTTGGCTTTTGCATCTAACACGCCATCAGCTTCTGTCCCATCGATGCATTTACTAAGGCCTTCTAATACAAGGAAATTTTCCATGGCAAACGACCATTCCTCATAATTAATGCGACCTTGCAACTTGGGCACACTAGCTAAGTAATTATTGGCAGCCATATTTGCCGTCTAGACGTGTTGCAAAAAAATACCAACTAGGCAAATAATAATACCGTCACTACGAATCACTCACGCGTACTTTAAACTTACTCCCGACTTAACCCAGTATCCCGATTAACCGTCCTGGGCCCATAACCTATTAAAAACAGGATTCCGAGGATCGCGGGTGACGAGGAAGTAAAAAGCTGTACGTCTCGTGAGCAAAAATGAACGACTAACTTTATTGATCTGTGTATGGGCAACATAACAAACAATAGTAATACTAGATGGCGCCTTAAGTACTACATTAGTGTATTTAGATACCATATCAACACTCTGTAGATGCATTATTAAAGCCCCTTCGATATCCATAAAATTACCAACTGCGACACCCTTTGAATCCAGGGTATCTTGGATTTTCTCCACCGGGTTGTGGAGTGTTAGTTCTGTTAATTTGTTAGCCTGGTATGCATACTGTCCCGTATTAAGTGGGTACGATGTCAGCGCTCCCTCCCTTACGTAAAGGTCTAGCAGCTTTTCAAAGCTTTTCAGCAGAAACGAGGTTAGACTACGGATTGGTCTGAGCGATTTAGGATCTTTTCCCCTACATCCCATCTTTGGTATGTAGACGACTGTCATCCTGGACCAGCAGTTTGGAATAAAGTTCTATGCAAGGCTCGCTCTAAAGAGCTTTGTTAATAGAGGTGCGAGATGCTCCAGGCCCTGTTGTAATCAAGGGCATCTAGCTATAGGAAGAAGTCAATAAGGCCTAGAGAACTTTGTGGAAGTCTTTAAGGATCTAAATGCCCCTATGAACTAACTATAAAACACAGGAGCAGTATACATATCACTTTCTGAGAGTCTGTCCATAAGTGGGTACGATGATCATTAGATTAGGACTTTCATTTGATTGTGAAATATCTGAACAGTGTGAATGCTTCTGCTGAGGGACGAGTCGACTTTAAGAGAATGAGCCCTGAGAAAGCTCATGAGAAAGGAAAGGTGTGTGGACCGGAAATTTGTGAAGAGTGGACCGGAGTGACTTTTCTAAGGTTTAGTCGCAACGCTTTATATCAAAAAGCTGCACTACAATCACATCAAAAAGCAGTCCGTTCCTCTTACTGCTTGTTGTTTTAATATTTGTTATACATTAGAAAACATTTCTTATCAATAACCTAATCCTAATCAGCCTGATCTTCCACTTTAAAAATTTCCAATAAAGTATTTTATCATTCCGTTTAGGGATCACAGCGAAATTACTTTTAATACGTTAATGACATCATTCATCAGTAATCTGTGCCTATACTCTAGTATGTCAAAATTTTTTTAATATAGCAGAACATTTCAAGTGCAGGCCGATATGTTCCACGAAATTCCACGGACTTATTAAGTGCTTGATTGTTCGATAAACAACAAACTCTAAAACGTCTAGGTCAATAATTGCCGCTCTTCAAGCTTATTTGAAGATAGGTCTTACCTGACAAAGCTTGAGTATCTGAGAAATCTACTTCGTAGTTATTATGCTTCTTTCTCAATATTAATGATCACCTACTAAGTTTTTGTCACCATTTACGAGAGGGTAAATAAATTAAATTGAAATTATTTGTTTTATGACGCATGGAAAAAATTAAAAGTTGCTATCGATCACTTCGTGCTCTATTTGAGTGGGTCCATTGATAAGTTGATACAAGTGTTCGCCAAAAATCCGAATAACAAAACCGTTTTGATCGCAAATAATTACTCGACTATAAATAGATACCTCTTGTCTGGCCTATTGAGAAACTCCAATTTCGAGCCGTTCCGAATGTCTGCACCTACTCGAGATAACTTATCATCATCTTATGGAATATCTCCCGTACGTACACTTGAAGATTCACTTTCAAGAGAATCGCCCTATCGGTATTAAAACAGCAATATTATAGTAGCCTAGTAGGCGACAAAGACGCCGAATGGCCTTTGCACCGCTTCAGACGGAGATAAAATCTGTTCATCTTATCGCCCTAATGTAAAGTGTCGCTCTTTGTCCAAAGTAAATGGGCGGCTACAAGCTCTGCATTGGCTCTGTTCTTTGCTTTTAACCCTGACAGCTGCTCATCGAGTCCACGTTGAGTCTCCACAGGACAGTATTCAGTTATCTAACCGATTACCCATTACTACTTCGTCATCTCAAGGTAACTGACCATTTCTAAAGAATCAGACTGGTAGATTACCCTGAGGGAAGGCAAAGAAAAAAGTTTACAAGACCTCCAACGCATTCTAGGACCTAACAAATTAGAAACACGCCTCGTTCCATCTCTGCCCTTTACACAACTTTAATCCTTCTCACTTTACGCTTTCTGGGGATCCTAATGCCGTTTCGGTTTATAAAGGACCCAAACAAAAAGGGCCTGCAACAGCGGATACGACGAAAAGAGATAGAGAAGTAATCTTAAGGAACTGGAATTTGCAGTGCGATTTTCATCTTTGCGGAACGTTTTGAGCGTGTGGGGTAACGAGGGCTGGTGTCGAGGGGATTTACATCATTATTAATTTCTGTGCCCATGCAGAATTATGAAAAATTAGAAAACAAAAATAGGTACCTACAGTGTGTTCATTCTATTTTGTCCACTTTTAAACGGCTGCTAATTTTTTTGTTTCTTGATTCTTGATTACGAGTATTAAATTGTTGCAAGAAATAGTTGCAAGAAACTTATTGCAATTTTATCTTCATAAGCGTATTATACTCTAAAAGTTGTTTTAGAGTTTGTTTTTTTCACAGACTTCGACTATCTTCTAATAAAAGAATAATAAAAATAAAATAATAAAAAAAAGCTAACGTATAAATAAAAATAAAGTATTAATAAAAAGTTAAAGGATATTCTGCACTAGCAGGAACTAACTGGAGGCTAAAACTGGATTTTCCTATCAAAAGATCCAAATGAAGTTACGTCTTATTATCGATTTACATCTGACAGATAAAAGCAAATCTCCTGCTTCACACACACTTCCCAAACTCACAACTTGAGTCACAGCCTTAAGACAAAGAGCTACTGGGAATTGAGATGACAATTTTTGTTTTGAAGAGGAAAATGTAAAGGATCTGGCTATAAAAAGATCCTAACGAGGAAGTTATGTCTTTGTCTACCAAAAATCTGTCACACGCATCTCTCAAGCTCGCATTTTGAGACACAACCTTAAGACAAAGAACCGCCTGACCTGAATTAATGAACTACCAGATGTAACAGGCTTTTCTAAGTTTCTATCAAAAAATCCTAATGTGGAAATGATGTATTTGTCCGCCAGAAAGAAGGATTTATAACTACTAATTACTAAACTCACAATTTTAGTCACAACTTCGAGACAAAGAGCCGCTCAGAAAGGTGGAAGTTTTGAACACAAGCTGAGAGAATAATGGAGAAAAATGTGCACCTGCATTGACGAACTGCCGACTACAACAGGTTTCTCTAAATCCTTGAAAGACACTCCCTTTGAAGAGCGAAATAAAAGGGATCATTGGTAGGACACTCTGAGAGAAAGTTGAATGAAATTGTACCCTTGACCCAAAGAGCCGCTGGGAATTGTGATGACAGTTATCCTTTTGGAGAGGGAAATGAAGAGATTTATTTGCAATGCACGCTGAGAGAAAGTTGTAAAAAATTGTGTACCTGTATTAACGCACTGCGGTTTACAATACAAGCTTCTCTCAGTTTTTAGAACAAATGATCCTAATGCGGAAGTTACGTCTTTGCCCGCCAGAAAGAAGGATTTACGACAACTGATGGAGAAACTCTAGATCCCCTGCTTTACACGCATCTGTCAAACTCACAATTTGAGTTACAACCTTAAGAGAAAGAACCGCTCAGACAGGTGGGAGTTGCCCTTTTGAAGCGCGAAATGTTGAGGACCATTGGTGAGACTCTGAAAGTAAGTTGGAGAGATTGGGCCCTTGCGACAAAGAGCTGCTGGGAATGATGATGAAAGTTTTCCTTTCGAGTAGGGAAATGAAGAGAATCATTTGTAGCTGAAAGAAAGTTGTACCAAATTGTGCCTCTGCATTAACGCACTGCTGGTGTTAAAGCCCCTATAACATTTTATGGCGGGAAAAATCCAGCCATTTCGCTTTATGGTCACCCACCATCATCTACAACCTTAAGGGTTTTTACCTAGTTTTTAGGACGAGTCTATGTCCAAGCCTCAAAATAAACGCAACTATAACACCAGCAGCGCTATTTTGCTAAAAAACTATAACTTTGGCTAAAGTCGAAATTATAGTCCGATAATTACAGCTTGTTGGAATTCTGCTAGCAGAAATAGTTTCTCGGCTACTAATTCGAGGAGGTACAAACCGAGGTTATAAAAATATAGTCGCCACAACTTGGCAACATTGTTATACCACGATACCCAAAAAGGAATACCGCGAAAACTGATCTCACATTTTCATATAAAGAAAACTAAAAAAACAAGGAGTAGAGATTCATAGATCTTATAGAATTCATGGCGAAATTCCAAAATTACAGAAGTCCCGGCGTAGGCATAGTGCATTTAGAAGGAACTAAGAAAGGCGGTGAAAGAAGTAATGGAGAGGATTCTGACATTTCAAGGCCTTCTTGACTTTTCACCACTTATAGATTCGGGAAATTGGTCTTTTACCAAGCAGGTAAACCCCTAAAAATTACAGTAAACCCCAAAAAATTACAATGTAAATTGAATTTTGTTTACTTTATACAAGAGTCGTTTTACCTATCTGGGGACACACTGTAGGTACTTACCTACCTTTAATTCTGCAGATATCCCATCTGCTGGATGCCATGCCAAAAGAGGCCTAAGCCTATTAGTTATAAACCTTGCCGTCTCCTTATCTGCTCTGAAAAGCCTCCTAAACTCTAAACTGGACAATTCAAATGGATTTGCCCTGTCTCTTAAAACTTTTCTTTCAATATTGAACTCTCGTACTCTTCACCGCCTCTATGTTCCTTATGTACAAAAGCGCACCAAAACCAATATCGGCCATTTTTTTTACTTCAATTTGCTTCTACTAAAGATTTAATTTATAGGCGGGTCAAGTAGTTTATAGGCGAGTTGCCCATTGGTTACAAAAACGACTATAATAGTAGTTGCATTAGTAGCCTTCATTTTGGACTACACTGAATAGTAGAATATCACTTTAAGCAAAATTACTACAAAGGGTAAATTAAGTCAACAACAAGACTACATAATCCATATCTAGCCAGGCTACTATTTAGCAGCATAGCTCCGCTGGTCCTTTGAGCATCATTTAAGTTTAGTCGTCATTATGGCTCTAAACATTTGGTTCTTCGAGCCATAATTTAAGTTTAGTCCTCATTGTGGCTTTAAACATTTGGGGTTTGATGTTTATAGCCACAATGACGACTAAACTTAAATTATGACTCGAAGGACCAAATGTTTAGAGCCACAATGCGACTAAACTTAAATCCGGCTCGAAGGACCAAATGTTTAAAGCCACAATGACGACTAAAGTTAAATTATGGCTCGAAGGACCAAATGTTTAGAGCCACAATGACGACTAAACTTAAATTATGCTCGAAGTACCTGGTGTTCCTTTTGAAGATGGAAATGAAAAGAATCATTTGTAATATGTGCTGAGAGAAAGCTGTAGGAAATTGTGCACTATAATGCGGAAGTTACGCCTTGGTCCGCCAGGAAGAAAGATTTACCCTAACTGACGTAGGAAATTGTGCACTATAATGCGGAAGTTACGCCTTGGTCCGCCAGGAAGAAAGATTTAGGTACCCTAACTGACGGAGAAACTTAAGACCTCCTGCTTGACACGCATCTCCTAAGTCACAAATTAAGTCGCATCCTTGAGACAAAGAGCCGTTGGAAAAAGTGGCAGGGTTCTTTTTGAAAAGGAAAGTGAAAAGAATCAAATACTATCTGATATGACATTTTTCGTTTTGAAGAGGGAAATGTAGAGGACCATTCGTAACACATGCTGAAATAAAGTCGGAGGCAATTGTTTAAATGCATTAACGAACTAACTATCAAAAGATCCTAACGAGGAAATTATGTCTTTGTCCAAAAGAAATCTGCCTCCCGCTTCATACGCATCTCTCAAGCTCACAAATTGAGTCACAACCTTGAGACAAAGAACCGCCTGATTTGAATTAACGAACTACCGGCTGCAGCAGGTTTTTCTGAGTTTCTATGAAAAAGTCCTAATGCGAAAATTCTGTATTTGTTAACTCACTAATTACTCACTAAACTCCCAATTTTAGTCACAACATTGAAACAAAAAGCCGCTTAGGAGCTGAAAGAATGCTGGATGAAAATGTACACCTGCATTAACGAACTGTCTTCTACAACAGGTTTCTCTAAATCCTTGAGACAGAGAGTCACTCAGAAAGATGGGAGTTCGCGGTTTGAAGAGCGAAATGAAAAGGATCATTTGTAAGACACTCTGAGAGAAAGTTGGAAGAAATTGTGCCCTTGACCCAAAGAGCCACTGGTAACTGTGATGACAGTTATTGGAGATGTGCGTGTATTTTGTAATACACGCTGAGACTCGCATTTTGAGTCATAACCTTGAGACAAAGACTGCTGAGAAAGGTAGCAGTTTTCCTTTTTAAGAGAGAAGTCAAGAGGATTATTTGTAACACATGCTGAGATAAAGATGTATGAAATTGTGCATCTGGATTAATGTACTTCGGATTACAACAAGTTTCTCTGAGTTCTCTGTCTCCCGCTTCATACGCATCTTTCAAGCTCACAAATTGAGTCACAACCTTGAGAAAAAGAACCGCCTGATTTGAATTAACGAACTACCGGCTGCAGCAGGTTTTTCTGAGTTTCTATAAAAAAGTCCTAATGCGAAAATTCTGTATTTGTTAACTCACTAATTACTCACTAAACTCCCAATTTTAGTCACAACATTGACACAAAAAGCCGCTCAGAAGCTGAAAGAATGCTGGAGGAAAATGTACACCTGCATTAACGAACTGTCTTCTACAACAGGTTTCTCTAAATCCCTGAGACAGAGAGTCACTCAGAAAGATGGGAGTTCGCGGTTTGAAGAGCGAAATGAAAAGGATCATTTGTAAGACACTCTGAGAGAAAGTTGGAAGAAATTGTGCCCTTGACCCACAGAGCTACTGGTAACTGTGATGACAGTTATTGGAGATGTGCGTGTATTTTGCAATACACGCTGAGACTCGCATTTTGAGTCATAACCTTGAGACAAAGACTGCTGAGAAAGGTAGCAGTTTTCCTTTTTAAGAGAGAAGTCAAGAGGATTATTTGTAACACATGCTGAGATAAAGATGTATGAAATTGTGCATCTGGATTAATGTACTGCGGATTACAACAAGTTTCTATGAGTTTGTAGATCAAACAATCCCAATGCGGAAGTTACGTCTTTTCCCGCCAGTAATCACGATTTACGACAACTGACGGAGAAAGTCTAGATCCACTGCTCCACACGCAGCTCTTTCTCACAATTTAAGTGACAACTTTGAGCCAAAGACCCGCTGAGGAAAACTGCAGTTTTTCTTTTGAAAAGGGAGATGGAAAGCTTCAATGAGTTTTTAGATCAAACAACATTAATGAAAAAAATTCGTCTTTGTCTGCAATGATCCAAGAAATCTTAGATCCCCTGTTTCACAAGCATCTCTCAAATTCACAATTTGAGTGACAACCTTGAGACAAAGAACCGCTGAGAAAGCTGGCAGATTTCCTTTTTAAGAGGAAAATAAGAGCATCATTCGTAACACAAGCTGAGAGAAAGTTAGAGAAAATTATTCAGCTGCGTTAACGAACTGCTGGATACGACAAGTTTTTCTGAGTCTAACAAAAGATCTTAATGAGGAAATTGCGTCTTTGTTCACCAGAATTATGTAACCCGCTTCACACGCATCTCTCAAGTTCACGATTTGAGTCACAACCTTGAGACGAAGAGCCGCCCAGAAAGGTGAGAATTTTTTTTTTTGAAGAGGGAGGGATCATTTTGTAAGACACTCTGAGAGAAAGTAAAATTAAATTGTGCCATTAAGATAAAGAGCCCCTGGAGACGGTGAGGAATTCCAAGCTTTCCATTTAAGTAAGTAAATGAATAGAATCATTTATAACACACGCCGAGAGAAAGTTGTAAGCACTTGTGCACTTGCATGTGACGCACTGCGGGTTACAACAAGCTTCTCTGAGTTTCTAGATCAAACGGTCTTAATAATGTGGAAGTTACGTTCTTGTCCGCCACGAAAAAGGAATTACGACAACTGATGGAGAAACTCTAGATCCCGTGCTTCACACACATGTCTCAAACTAACAGTTTGAGTCATAACCTTGAAACAAAGAGCCGCTCAGAAAGGTGGGAGTTTTCTGTTTGAAGAGCGAAATGAAGAGGATCATTCATAAGACACTCTATAAGAAAGTTGGAGCAAATTGTGCCCTTGAAACAAAGAGCCGCTGGGAAAGTTTTTGACAGTTTTTCTTTCGAACAAGGAATTGAAGAGAATTAGTGGTTTTGATTTTTGGTTTGTAGGATCAGGGGTGTTATTCAAAATCAGTTATGAAGTTCAGGACAAATTCAGATAGGTTTTGAGAATCATAGGATTTTTAAACATTAGTACAAAGTTGGACAAAAGACGAATAATATGATTATTGGCATAGACAGAGACAGTACCAAAAGCAATTCAACGTATATGGTCGGAGTCATGGGATCAACGTTGCATTGCTTTATTCACAGCCAATTAGATGACGTTTTTAAATTAACACACCTTAATGTATTAATTAATTTAAGTATTACTGTTTGTTTCTGAACTTTATGGCGAAGGAAAATTTCATTGATACCTACAGGACGTTACTAATATTCAACATGGATTCAACTTTTAAACCAATGCAATGGCAATAAGCACTAAAATTTTAGCTTTGGCTGCTTTTGTTGTTTCGTTTTTTGGTTAACCTAACATAAAGCTACTAATTTAAAAAATAAACTTCTGTTCGTGGGTTCCTCTCGTGACTCTGCGAGAGAAGGCCCTCTTTTACATTATATAACAACGGATCAAATTTCCTGGCTGAGCTTTCTTTCAATTAGAGACAATTTATTGAAGGAAGAAATCTAAATAAAATAGATCTGTGAATATGATTTTTGAGTTGTTGCGAAATGATAAAACGTGCCTACTGAATTACTGATATAATATCTCACTAGGACGCTTTAGCATGAAGTGTATGTAGGCATAGCGAGAACAAATTTCGACAGTACATACACCAGACTATAACAAATATTTGCAAGTGATAAAACCTTATCAAATCATGTCATCAGAAAATGGTTGAGTGGAACCCTCAATAATTAACCATAAAAATACTCGAGCAAATATTGAATTGTTTTTATTTGTTTACTTAAGATCTCATATAAAGTTGCGCTTGCTGGAAACGAATCATGATTAAAAATCTATATCTGAACAAATATACCAAAAGATTATATTACTTGCCACTCACGAGAGATCATGATAGAGATAATATTAAACCCGAAATAAGAGCGGGGATCAGGTATTGTATGTGCATTAATACTCTAGTTTCTCAATGACGAGGTCGACATGTAAATTAGTTTAGGTCTGAATTATATAGGTACTACAGGTTTGTTATTTAAAGTTCGTTTTCATTCGAATGCAAAGGCTACGATTTTAATGTCATACTTTACCTATATTATATCACGAGAACGTAAAAGCTTATATGTCACACCTTAATAATTAAGTACTGTACTAATAATCTTCTGAATATTTTGTGTTTTTAATAACAACACAAATCAGAATTTTATGGTGGTTTTCGGTAAGCAATTTGTTTACTTCCATATTATAACTTATAATTATATAGAATTGCTAAAATTTTACCCATTTTATCAGCTATCTTTGAGACTTGTCAACAAAATAAAATTATTTAGATTTTAAATAAAATTCTTTTTTGACCGATTTCGGGACATATAGGCCGTCATCAGCGTGCAAAATTTTTCAAAAAAGAAGTGTGATAAGACCGTACACAACCAAAATAATAGTATATTATATATCAAGATTGTGGAAGTATATTATCGTCAAGCTTAAACGCTGATGAGGTGCATAGCGCTGAGGAATTTAGAATGTGAAGATCGTAAGTTAACCGCGGTGAATATTCAATTTTTCCCCTACTAGACTCGATGAAGCTATAGCAGAAAGTTTCCTAAATTAAGAAGATACCGTTCCGCACATTTTACTACTAAGAAGTATAACCGATCAACAAAACCTCCAATATGATGACATCACAGAGTCTTTAAATGCCAGACGACATCCAATATGCGTCTGGAATCACGCTGACAACTGACCTTTTTAAATAGCTAGTTAATTAATCTCGGCCAATAATGTTATCATTATTATTGACCGCTTATGTTAAATTGTTAGGTTTATCAACAAGGGGACAGTGGTGGATCTAGCCATAGCGCGAAAACTTTTTGAGGTGGTACCCCCACTTAAATGTTAAATTTTGACGAATGCATAAATTTTCCCATAAGAGGAGTGTAATTTTCAAAAAATTTCAGCAGACGTTCCACGTTGTCTAGACAACGGTTAATTTTCGCTGTCCCCTACTAACAATTTTGAGTCAGTAACAACTTCATTGACCTCCTGTATCCAACTGTTTTTTCCTATTCTTGATGTCCTCTTTCACCTCCCACCATCGGAAGTTCCGTAGGTGCAATACTTTCGGAGATAGACCCCTTGGGAGATCGATTTTTAAGCACTTTTAAAATCGCTTTTTTTGGCTATTTTCAAAAAAAACCTCTTTAGAGATTAAATTCATTCGAATTGAGTCTGTTACGTTCATAATTTTGGATTGCAAACGTGTTATTAATAATGTGTAGTAAAAATTAGTAAAAATTTTCCGAATTTTTTTTCGAAAATGTCCAATGAAGAATGGTGTTACGACTTTTTTCTCAATTCTCAACTTTTACCGTCTGTACTTGAGAACGCCTCGACCGATCGGAGTGAATCTAACTGTTTTTTCTTATTCTTGATGTCTTCTCTCACCTTTCACCATCGGAAGTTCCGTAGGTGAAATATTTTCGAAGATTGACCCCTTCGGAAGTAGATTTTTAAGCACTTTTAGAATCGCGTTTTTTTACCATTTTCAAAAAAAACCCCTTTAGAGGTTAAATTCATTCGAATTGAGTCTGTTACGTTCTTAAGGGATTGCAAGCGTGCCATACCGATCAAAAACAGCAAACAAATTTTTCCGAAATTTTTTCGCAATATTCGAAAATATCCGTCGAAAAAGGGGGGTATATTACGACTTTTTTCTCAATCCTCAACGCCTCGACCGATCGGAGTAAATCCAACTGTTTTTTCCTCTTCTTGATGTCCTCTTTCACCTCCCACATTCGGAAGTTCGGTAGGTGGAATATTTTCGGAGATAGGCCCCTTTGGAAGGCGATTTTTTTGAGCATTTTAGAAACGCGTTTTTTGACCAAAAACCTCTTTAGAGATTAAATTCATTCGAATTGAGTCTGTTACGTTCATAATTTTGGATTGCAAACGTGTTATTAATAATGTGTAGTAAAAATTAGTAAACATTTTCCGAATTTTTTTTCGAAAATGTCCAATGAAGAATGGTGTTACGACTTTTTTCTCAATTCTCAACTTTTACCGTCTGTACTTGAGAACGCCTCGACCGATCGGAGTGAATCTAACTGTTTTTTCTTATTCTTGATGTCTTCTCTCACCTTTCACCATCGGAAGTTCCGTAGGTGAAATATTTTCGAAGATTGACCCCTTCGGAAGTAGATTTTTAAGCACTTTTAGAATCGCGTTTTTTTACCATTTTCAAAAAAACCTCTTTAGAGGTTAAATTCATTCGAATTGAGTCTGTTACGTTCTTAAGGGATTGCAAGCGTGCCATACCGATCAAAAACAGCAAACAAATTTTTCCGAAATTTTTTCGCAATATTCGAAAATATCCGTCGAAAAAGGGGGGTATATTACGACTTTTTTCTCAATCCTCAACGCCTCGACCGATCGGAGTAAATCCAACTGTTTTTTCCTCTTCTTGATGTCCTCTTTCACCTCCCACATTCGGAAGTTCGGTAGGTGGAATATTTTCGGAGATAGGCCCCTTTGGAAGGCGATTTTTTTGAGCATTTTAGAAACGCGTTTTTTGACCAAAAACCTCTTTAGAGATTAAATTCATTCGAATTGAGTCTGTTACGTTCATAATTTTGGATTGCAAACGTATTATTAATAATGTGTAGTAAAAATTAGTACAAATTTTCCGAATTTTTTTTCGAAAATGTCCAATGAAGAATGGTGTTACGACTTTTTTCTCAATTCTCAACTTTTACCGTCTGTACTTGAGAACGCCTCGGCCGATCGGAGTGAATCTAACTGTTTTTTCTTATTCTTGATGTCTTCTCTCACCTCCCACCATCGGAAGTTCCGTAGGTGCAATATTTTCGAAGATTGACCCCTTCGGAAGTAGATTTTTAAGCACTTTTAGAATCGCGTTTTTTTACCATTTTCAAAAAAAACCCCTTTAGAGGTTAAATTCATTCGAATTGAGTCTGTTACGTTCTTAAGGGATTGCAAGCGTGCCATACCGATCAAAAACAGCAAACAAATTTTTCCGAAATTTTTTTGAAATATTCGAAAATGTCCGTCGAAAAAGGGGGGTATATTACGACTTTTTTCTCAATCCTCAACGCCTCGACCGATCGGAGTAAATCCAACTGTTTTTTTCCTCTTCTTGATGTCCTCTTTCACCTCCCACATTCGGAAGTTCGGTAGGTGGAATATTTTCGGAGATAGGCCCCTTTGGAAGGCGATTTTTTTGAGCATTTTAGAAACGCGTTTTTTGACCAAAAACCTCTTTAGAGGTTAAATTCATCCGAATTGAGTTTGTTACGTTCTTAGGGGATTGGAAACGTGTTACACCGGTCAAAAATAACAAAAAAAATAAATCCGAAATTATTTTCGAAAATGTCCAAAGGGGGCGGGGGGGGGGGGGGGGGTTCGATTTTATTCTACATTCTCAACTTTGACCGCCTGTAACATGGGAGTGCCTGGACCGATTGGAGTGAATCTAACGGTTTTTTCCTCTTCCTGATGTCATCTTTCACTCCCACCATCGGAAGTTCCGTAAACGCAATATTTTCGAGGATACCCCCCCGGGGGAAACCTTTTTTTGACACTCATTCAACTTATCTAATAATTGTGTAGGTATGTATATTAAAGATTATTATTTCGTTTTTTCTCATTAGTTCTTCTGATTTGACCAATTTTAAAGTGCTCGTGCGGTTTTTGTTTAGTACCTACTTCTTATCTTTCTCATATATTCTCTTAAGTATTTTTGGGAGTTGGCCAAGGCCTGTGTGCCAAAACCCCGGTTCACAAATAGAATGTTTTTATTTAAAAGTGCATGAAATATAAGCCATTTATTTCAATCGATCTTCCTCAGTTTATTGCTACCGTTAATACATCATTAACAACCTAGAAAGTTACTACAGGCTGCGATCAAAGAGTCACGGCAGGCATTAAGTAGGCAGGTGCACGTAGCTGTATAATTCTAACTAAGGAGGTATAAAATAAACTAATCACAAGGGCAATTTTCTATCTGTGCGGTATGAATAGGCCAATTACAGCTAATCCTATTCATGAGATACGAAATAGAATAATCAAGGATCTAAAATATTAATGCCGGTTCAACTAAATTAAACATGGAGACATATACCAATAATAATTCATTATTATTGTTACGCCCGACCGTCACCGGGAACTCGTCTAGAATAAATGAGAACCGGGAACAGTCGCCTCCGTTCTCGAAAGTACGAGAGTGTGTTCAGACCGAGTATATATACCAGCAAGCCGCGCGAAATGGGATCGAATAGATAGTGCAATGTGGTAAATAAGCGGACAAGCGACCAGTCCGAATTGTTAGTACAGAGTAATTGTGTTGTAACAGTTAAAAGTAAATAAATATGTGTAGTTAATTGACGATAAATTATTGGAAACCGTATCCCGTAACATTATGTATTAAACTTAGATATAGGTACTTTCAATTATTTAAAAAAATAGTGTATTATCCATATCTCTCACTTGTGAGTTAGTTGAGGTTAGTTCAGGTTACAATTTTATGTTGAAGTTACAGTGGTACATTAAAGTTACAATTGTAGGGTCAAATTTCAGGTCTAGGTTTAAGTTATAATTGTAGGTTCAAAACAAAACTGTAGGGTAAAGTTGTAATTGTAAAGTTACTATTGTATGTTCAAGTTACAATAATTGTAAGTTCAAGTGAATATGGCAGGTTCAATTCAAAACAGAGAATACGCTGGACGCAAAAGACAACACCTCGAAAGCTGCTGTAGTTGATGCAAAAGGTTTCAAAATGGACAAACGGATACAAAAATTAGGGAAAGAAACCCGGAATTAACTGGAGATTAAGAAATATTTCGCAGTGATGGAGCACTCCTAGAAGAGGGCGCTTGGTCAGAACATTAAACAAAATTAAAGGAAAATAATAAGAAACCAATATGATATATGATGAGAAAAATTTTTTAAACGAACCAAAACCCAAAACTACATGAGGTGAGAAATCGACATTTCCTCGAGTCGTAGGACAGAAGGATAAATCCTATAAAGATGTGCTACGATGTACCAAAGAGACTATGGGGAAAGGAAGACAAAAGAAAATATAAGGGGTTTCAAAAGCGCCAAAAAAAACTCTTAATTATAATGAAGGACAAGAAAATCCAGAACACAGTAAAAAAAATAGGCGCACAGCCACATGCCAAAACAGGGACAAAGTCTATAGTTTGACCACACCAGAAGAAAAGCCAATGAATACATTCTACATTAAATAAATGAAAGCGGCGGTGAGGGAAAAAGTCGAAGTAGAAAAAGCAATAAAAACCTTCATTGAGGATCTAAAATTGAAAAATGCTTTAAAATCGATAGGTGTAGTAAATGCTGGTCGTACAAACACCATCTAGACTGCAAATGTGGAAAAGAGCACCCATCCAAAAAATGTCCAATCAGCTAACATGCGCAATATGTAGAGGCGAACAACATATTCTGTGTTGTTCGCCGGCCTAGTCACAAGGAAAATCTTTAGGGGAGACTAACGCTAAAAACGGTGCCATATCGCACCTCTGGAGAAACAATGACATAAATGCAAATTGAAAAATATGCATTTATGTCGTTGTTTCTCCAGGGGTGCGATATGATCTTGGGAAACCAATGGGAGGCGGAACATTCTAGAAAGCTAAATTGTAGCAAATAACTTAGTAATCCTAAACAATGGCGATACACCTTCCTTTAACGGACATCAAGAATCTTCAGCAGTCATCGAAAATTAGCAGATGAATCAAAGGGTGCCAATCGTTTTGAAGTAGTGTAAACCCAGGTAACATTTTACTTCTTTAAGACGTCTTTTAGATTACATCTCTTGGTCCAAAACACGTCACTTAGGCGGTCAGTGGGACGACTTAGTGACGTAAGTAAGACACATCCAGAAGACGTCACATATGACGTCGCATAGTCTTACATAAATAGGAAAGCTGGACGTTAGTCACCTAAGTGTGACGTCATATGGAAGTCAGTTTAACCAAAAAAGTTACCTAAAACACGTTCTAGAAATGTCTTTTGTGTGTTTAGGTAACAAGTTTTACAATAAAATAGTGTTACAAATATATCCATTCGGTATTTACTTAAAGTAGGTAAATGGCAACTTTATTCAACATCAAACGTAAAAATAATATTGTTACGGGATACGGGTTCCAATAATTTATCGTCAATTAACTACACACTTTTATTTACTTTTAACTATTACAACACGATTAAAACACAATTACTCTCTACTTCACGCACTGTACGCAAGCGAACAGTGCGAACAGCGAACAGTGCTAACAATTCGCACTGTTCGCTTGTCCGCTTATTTCGCATATTTACTACCCTCCACCATCTATTCGATCAATCTCGTGCGGCTCGCTGGTTTATATACCCCGCCTGAACACACTCTCGTCCTTTCGAGAACGGAGGCGACTGTCAACGCCTCATATGTAACTGACAATTGTATGCCATATTTAAGACGTCCTTAAGACGTCTTTTTTTTAGTCACCTGACTAATATAACTAAATTGAACCAAAATAAGACGGCTTTGCGACGTCCTATACGTCAGACTGGTCACCTGGGAAGTAAAACCCTGAAAAAAGAACACGTATTAAGCCTAGGAATATACTAACAAGAGAAAAAAAGCAAACAAAAAAAAAGAAGATGGCTCGACGGCCTTCGAAGATGGCTTGAAGGAGCTTTTTAGCTTTTTTGAGTGTTCTTTCTACTATGACGTAAAATAGTGTAAGTGCTATTATCCTCTTACCAGAAGGGGCGGAATGGGGTCAAAATTGGCTATCGCCAGGGGCGAAAAATCAATGTGGGCGAAAAGTTAAAGAAGGGGAAAGAAAGACGAAAAACCTTTAAAAATAAAAATATGTAAATTAATAAATACAAAAAATAGAACAATGAAATAGAACATAAAAAATTATTTGATGTTTTTTTTTTATAAAAAAGTACGGCAGAAACCATGAGTGGTCGAAATGGTTTTGATTGCCCAGGAGTGAAAAAATTCTTAATCCGCCCCTGCTTACCAGTGTTGAGTATCGTTGAGAACTCATAAGTTCGTAACAATATTGTCTATCTAAATCTAGAATGTGTAGGCGCCTAACAATGCCGACGTGTAGAGGGAAATAATAATGGCTGCCGGTTGATTGTAATGTTTTTATGTTTTTTAAAATTCTTAATTAAATACACTCCAAATTATGTGAGTTTGTGCTCTTAGTGATTGTCGCGCAGTGTCCCCCCAGCCGATAATGATAATCCGTATTAATCCGTTTAATCGGTGGTCGTTGCGTGGGGGCGGCCGTGTTCGCGGCTGATGCCGTGTTGCCGCCGTGTCTGCGGAGGAGATTCGACTACGTGGATGTTCTAAGTCCAACGTATCTTCTTGCGCCAAATCTCTTTTACCACGCTGCAAGGGGGACCCAACTCTTGGAAAGGATCTATTGTCCCTTAGGTCGCTAATTTAAATAATGTAAAATTTTATTGTTTTAGAGATGCCAGCAAGGTTTTATGGTTTAAGACAAAAACCTGCAAAAAGCCCAAAAAAAAAAACTAATTGAATAGTAATTAAGGAAGAATAAAATTAAAAATTAAAAAAGACAATTTTTAGTTTTCTCCAGAATCTGAAATAAAATAGCGGCGGACGTGAACTTATTGCAAACAAGCTCAGTGGTCCCCAGAAACGTGTTTGACGGGTACACGATTTCTTACTAAATTGGAAAAACACAACAAAGAAAACTAAACTAACGACGCAGTGTAGAAGAGAACAGAATTCTGCCAGTAACTGGGATCCTCGATATTATGGTGAGCAAAACACTACTATAATATACTAAATGATTCAACTTCTACAACTACTCTACAAATACTTAATTGCCGGTAGTCTCCTGCGTCTGCAAAGTATCCGCTATCTGCAAGAAAATGGCCTATTCAGGAAAAGGGCAGAGGTGGGTTGACACTATATGGCACAACCGAAAAACACTCCACGAAACTTTTCATAGGCGAGCAATAGCCGAATTAATGGTTTTGACACTAATTAAAAATACAAATAATTAGCGCGGCGGACATAAAAACGGGATTCACAAAGGGAAAAAAAATTACGAATTGGCGATAATCAGAACGGCGGAGCCAAGGACTTTTCTCGCGGTAAAATTCGAACTTTTTTGTCTTCCCGGTTAATCGTCGCTTTTAGATCGTAACTCTATTGAGTTCCAAAACGCGTCTTTTTCTTTCGAGTGTCGAAGATCTTCTCTCTACCACCCCCTCGGTACTTCTCATCCCCGAAAAGGGTACTCCGAAAAAATCGATACCACACTGACCAGTGGCGATTATATGGCGCTTCGGACAGCGCGGGCATAAATTTAGTAAATGAGCTTTTCTGGAAAATGTGCTGGAAAAAGAAAATTGAAAATGTGATCATTGGACAGAAGAAATGATGCTCTTCAAAATGACACCTCACACGACATAGTTTAATTGACAATTAAAGCTTTTTATTGAAATTAACCGTTAATTTCCTGGCTCAGTCAATTAAGACATTAATTGTTCGAATTTACAATCAAAGGATCAGAAATTAAAAGCTCTATCTGCTGAGAGAATAAGATTTTAATTTCAATTAACGATATTTGCAAAAACGCTTTAATTACCAAACTATTGTTTGGGTCACGTACAGGTCTGAAATTCTTTCAAGGGCCATAAACCATTAAAAGGGCGCCTTTGCCGGTCAAAAAAGAAGGGCAATTGTAGTGACCATGTTTTATGGCCGGAATTCCCAAGAAATTGTGAAAGTGCCTGTCCAACACTAACAAAGGAAATGCTCTTGACGAAAAATAAAAAATATTGCAAACACATGTGCATTTAGGGCCTCATTGGTCTGGTTTATTTAGAAAACCGAAAAATAGAAAAACTTCCATAAGATTAAAGCTTAAAAGCTTCGAAAAATGGCTTACAGAGTTGCCACGATTCCACACATTAACTCATATGCAAACAGAGGTCAGTTTGCATAACATGATCTAGGCCAATTCCTACAATTGTAAATAAAAAAATACGCAGTAGTGTCGTTTAAACTATAGCTCCATGTTATCGATTCTTTTCGCGAAATATATTGAAGAGGTAACTTTTACAAACATCTATTGGCACTGATAGTATTCTTCCCGAGTGTATGTCTATCTTTTGACAGATGAAGTAAACTAGTACAGCCTGTAAAATAAAGAATGTGTAAAAGGTGATCATTATGTTTATTCTGTGCCCTTGAATAATGTTATGCAGTGCTTCTAGTCATCTAGTTCATGGAGATACACCACTGTACACTGTATAATAGCAGTTTCTTTTCTTTATGACAACACAACACAGATATAAGTTAACGGAGGTGCACCATATGTTTTGGCACCAAGTTGTATCCCCGTATTGCTGTCTAGTAATACAAGGTCTTTGCCATGTCCTCTTCATCATACTGTCAACTGTCAAAATAGCCTACGAAAGTCACACGTCACACGTCACTGTTACTCAATAATCAAACGAAGTCAAAAGTACGTACATAGAACATCCAAATTTTTAAATTTCAAAACTAAAATTTTGGGAATTTACCATCGATTCATGAATGACATGAATTAGGATTAGAAGTTCTATATTTAAAGTGCCTCATCAACAATTAAATTCGTTCCTAAATACAATGCCGTCATTGCGTGACCGCTCCGCACTTGATCGAAACACGAAGAGACTTATTAAGAACAGATTTATAGCAGCAGCAATTTAAAATCAAACTGCAAACACGCAAAGTTTCCATCAAATTGAAATCATGTCCCACCATTCAGGGCCCAACCGCAATACCGAACGCAAAATGGGGCAAAATAGCATCATCCAGCCCTTACTAACCGACCTATACCAGATCACCATGGCGTATGCCTACTGGAAAGCTCAAAAAGACCAAGCTTACGCTGTGTTTGATTTGTTCTTTCGAAAAAACCCATTCCACGGAGAATTCACCATATTTGGGGGTTTGGAAGAGTGCCTCAAGTTTCTGGAAAATTTCAGCTACTCGGATAGTGACATTGAGTACATTAAGCAAATACTGCCTTCATATATTGAGGAAGACTTTTATCAGTATTTAAAATCCATCACTGCAAGCGAAATCAAATTATATGCTGTTAAAGAAGGTACTGTAGTATTCCCAAGAATGCCTTTAATTAGGATTGAGGGGCCTCTCATAGTAGCACAGCTTTTAGAGACTACTTTGTTAAATTTAGTAAACTTTGCCAGCTTAATGGCAACTAATGCTGCTCGCTACAGAATGGCTGCAGGAAAGCTTAGGTTATTTGAATTTGGGCTCCGCAGAGCACAAGGACCCGATGGAGGCCTGTCTGCATCAAAGTACTCTTATATTGGTGGCTTTGATGGCACTAGTAATGTACTGGCTGGAAAACTATTTAATATTCCTGTTAAGGGTACACACGCACATTCCTATATAACCTCATTTAATGGATTTGATGAGATTAATAATAAAATTTTATCACCTAAGAACAGTGGGTGCCCTAAAAACCTGCTAGAGTTGGCAATAAACTTTAGAAAAAAACTCATCTCCCTTTTCAATGTCCTTTTATCAGAAGTAAGTGATGGAGAACTAGCAGCATTTGTCTCATTTGCCATAGCTCTGCCAGATAACTTCATGGCCTTAGTTGACACATATGATGTAATAAAGAGTGGGTTAATCAATTTCTGTGCCACAGCTTTAGCTTTGCATGAATTGGGGTACCATGCTCTGGGTGTTAGGTTGGATAGGTGAGTCTGTCTAAGCTTATATTAATCAGGGGTTCACTGTTAAGTTTCAGTGGAGACCTGGCTTATCTATCCTGTGTGGCGAGGGAATATTTCCGTAAAGTTGCGAATGACTACAGTATACCATATTTTGCCAACTTGATGATAATGGCCTCAAATGACATCAATGAAGAGACGATTTTGAGTTTGAATGAGCAGGTGCATTGTATTGATTCTTTTGGAATTGGTACTCATTTGGTAAGTTTAAACATTTGTTTTTGTTAAAATTAAAAAAAAAAGTTTTCAATTATACCACATTTGGTTCTAAGTTTCCAGTGACATTTGCAATGCTGCGAATTGAAACATGACCCTAAATATGTTAAAAACCTCAATAAAAACCAATTTGGTTCTTCAAGTATTTAGATAGTTACTTGAATGTTATGAAGTTAGTTTTTTACCCTTATTCTATGTTTCTTATGTGCAAGAATTAACAAACCGCCTGCTGTGCTAAATAAATAATTGTATTATTCATTTTTAAAGTATTGTACTTTTTAAAGAGAAAAAGATATTCTATAGAACTTCAAGTGGCCAATCTTGACATTACAAGCCAGTTTAAAAACTTATAATAAAATGTCCTGCATATTTTTCAAATTTTCAACCAAGTTTTCTAGCAACTAAGATTAGATTATTGGTAAAAAGGTATTATAATGAATATAAACAAAGCTATTTCTGCAATTTTTGATAGATATCCTATCTTTTGTAACTTTATATACTTGGTGACTGTTGTGGAATCTCCGAGGGGATCTCGGATATATTGATGAAGGTTAAATTAAAGCAAAATTGCGCAAATGAAAGTCTATAAAAAAAAACATGATGTTTTTACTTTTTATAGACTGGAAATATTTGCAAAAAAAAACAAAATATTGAAAAAAGATTTTTTTTCTGTTCTTAATTTAAAAGGATAATTAAAAATAATTGACACTTATTCATACCCTCTTTTTGCTTTCTTCAACGTAGTAGATTCAAATTAAAAATCTGACATTTTGTTCTCAAGCAACCATCAACTTTATTTGTATTAATGATCTTAAATTTTTTATATCAAATTCTGAATCTCCTTGCAATTTTACATTGCCTTGTATGCAACAATTAATAATTCTATTCACTTTTAAGTTACACTTTGCTAATTTTGTGATGACTTAGGGTCACCACTAGTGATGTAAAGTTTTGTTACTTTTATAAAAACTTGGACTGATTAGTTTAATTTATGTATTGTATTCAATGTGACTGGACTTATTAACCTCCACCGCAACCTGTGGTCTATTGTGGCTCATTCGAGGTGTTGCCAGCCAGGTTTGCCCCTGCTAGCTCCACTAGTTGTCACCCATTAGAGACACATCTTGAGGTTCAATGATTGTGTTTCCGAATAGTCAGTATCTCGATCTGGCAATAGCCGGGCAGTCACATAGGACTGCCCGGCTCAACTGTCTCATCATCCTCCAAGCAGAGCCTGCACTCCGTCTGTTCGGACAGTCCGAGTCTGTGCTTGTGAGATCTTAGGTGGCTATGTCCTGTGTACAGTGCAGTGGCCACCCTAATTTGTCTTCTATTTAAGTCTGAGGAATGTTTGGGCTTTTGCCTTCCCTGTTCCCGTGATACATTTTTTGGAGTGTGGTTGTCCGGGTAGGTTTTCCCACCAGTCCTGGGGCTTGTCATGGCTCCATTTCTGGAGTTCAGCCTTGACCAGAGTGTATAGGATCCAGTATGAGTTATTGTTCACATTTGGTTTGTTTTGTGACACACACATCTTTCCCTACATGATTTATGAGTTTTAAATTAGCAAAAAGAGAATCCATTTCATGTAAAAAACGTATTTGTTTTTCGGTTCCCATAAAAGCACTGAAATTATGTAAATTACTTGAGTTTAAAAGGTCAAAAAAATCATTAATTTTTAAAATAAAATCAGCTGTGTATGATGCTTCTTTTGGTAACACTCTAAAATCAATATAAGTGTGCATAGCAGCACCAACTGAATGGCTAAATACTTGTGAGGCCCACTTAACTTTAATTTTTTGAAAATTATTAGGATACAAGTGGTCATTGGTTAATCTAGGGGCGAGTTTAAATTGTTTTTCCTTATCAACTTTATACATATCTTCCAAATATAATTCTTTACCTTCCTAGAGTCAATTTTAAACACATGCATAAACATTTTTGCGGGTTGGTTTAAGAAGATGTGGTACATCAAAAAATACACAAGTTTTAAGTTATCTACAAAAAAGAGAGTATTATTTTCAGTAAGATTCAGCTCTCCTTTTACTAATTTTTGAAAATTAGGACCTTGGTCTGATACAGTTCCCAAAACATTTAAACCTATTGAGCTTAGTTTTTTTACTGATTGAAAAAGAATATCTCTGAGTTCTTTAGATGGTGCAGACGATTTATAAAAGAATTACGCAGGAGGTTGTTTCCAGTTACTAGCCATTCCTCTAGCCATTACCACCAAGGCATGTGTAGCAATTTGTACTGAACTTTCATTACAATTAGTTTGAAATCCAATAATTGTGTCTTTAGAAATATCGTAAAATAATGAGATTTCAACGATATTTCGTCCAGACATAGTACGCAATCCTTTTCCTTTTCTTTTAAATACCTTACTCGGTATTCAGTAAGTCGAAATATAAATTCGTTAAAAACCCATTTGCTTGTATAACTTTCGAAAGTCGACTTTGATGGCAATCGTATCACTGAAGACATTTTTTTGTATGCTTTTGGTCCAAGAAAATATACACTCAAAGCAAATTGCTTATATTCGTTACTATACCTGCTGCCCTTTGGTAATTTCTCAAGTAATGAATGTTGAGTTTTTTGTGCTTGCAATTGTTTTTGACCCAAATAGATCTCTAGATATTGAATCCTTCGCTTCAGTTTCCAAAGTTTTAATTTTTGCCATTAGAAGTTTTTTACTAGGACTTTGCGCCGAAAGCGTAGCTCTCGTTTATTATATTCCTTATATTATATTCTTTAAACTGTGGTTTTGGAGGAGACAGGCAGGAGACAATGCGTTAGTGTTGAGCGGGAGGGCGTTAGAACTTACTTGAGAATGATGAATGTAGGACAGAGTGTGCCCCAGGGATCAATACTGGGCTCGACATTATTTTACCATCTATGTCAATTCATTATCAGGTATTGTCCCTTCGGGCGTTGTATGTCAGTATGCCGATGACACGTTTCTGCCCCCTCTGTCGGCCTTCTGGCGGATCAAGCGTGTGAGGTGGTTGATCGAATTCAGGCAGGGTGTGGCCAGCACGGTCTGACTTTAAACTCCAGTAAAACAGGATTGATCGAATTCTCCATATCTCAGAGTATTGAATCAATATTGGTAAAAACTAATGGCAAGTCTATTGCAACTGCACCCAGCAGAAAATTTGTGGGAGTGTATTTGGATCCTTCAATGGACTGGTTGTTCCACATGTCGCAAGTCCAATCCCGGCTATCAAAACTGTGTGGCTTGATGCGGAGATTAAGACCTATTGTCTCTGTTGAAGTGTTGCGAGTGTTTTACTTTGCGCAGATCCAGTCCATCCTATAGTATGGTCTTATATTTTGGGCCTCTTTACTGGGGGTGCTGCTCATGTCTTTAGGGTTCAGAAAAGGAGTCTATGTTAGGGGTTTCTCAGCATACATCTTGTAGGCAACTGTTCCCTGATCAGAGAATTTTGACACTGCCTTTTTTTTACTTTGTTGGCTTGGTTATGTTTGTGGAGAAAAATATGGGGCTGTTCTCGCAGAACAAAGACTTCTATTCAGAGTGCATGTCCATGATGACTAGATTCCGGGAGCAGCTGAGTGTACCATTCCACAGAACGGAGTTTTTTGAGAGGGGGTGTACTATAGAGTAGTCAGGGCGTTTCGAATGCTTCCCGGGGAAATGCAGAGTATTACTAATGTTTCAATCTCTAAGAAGCGAGTTTACGAATGGGTGCACCAAACATGTTTTTATTGTTTTAACTTTGACACTTCATTTTAACTTATTTTTTTTGGTTTTATTTTTGATTCTGAATAGTTACTACTATCTAAGTTTTAAATTTTTATTTGTTTTATCGCAGACACCTCTAGTAAAGGTGTCTTTTGTTGACGTTGCTTGGCCATATGATTGGTATTGTTGGCAATAAAAAATATTTGATTTGAACTTTACTTGATTTTAAATAAAGTATTAAAAATATTTTATATGTGCCTAAAAGTATGCCATTTAAGTTACGAAGGAACAGTTTCTTCTTCCAGATGACTTCCATCTTCACTGACGCAATTTTCAAGCTTGTTAAGAAAACTGCTCTACGCATGTTCCAATTTTTATTTGTGGATCAGCAGAATTTCTCTTTGAATAGCATTTTTTGGAGCTTGTAACAGTCAATAGTCAATAAAGTGATATTGACTAGGTACCCCCACAAAAAAGACTCTACTTTGACTTTTTTTTTGTGGAGGAAATGTGATGGGGAATGTGTAACTTTTTGGTGAGGGTTTATGCTCAAAAAACCACATTTACTACAAGATCCAAAAGGAGCTCTTCAAAGAGAGGTACTGCAAATACGAAAGCGAGTGTGGGCCGGCTTTCCAAACATTCTGAAATTGCATCAGGGAAGATAGACCTCATCTGCAAGACTTTATTTTTGCTACATAACTAAAATAGCATGCATTTAGGCATATATTAAGAATGTTTAATACATTTTTTTATAACGAAATAAAGTTGTACTGTTACTTTTACAACGGGTTTAGTCCTGGCGGTCATTCTGTGTAATGTAAATCAATACACAGTCGATATTAGATATTCATCACTACTTAAAAATTGTCGAACCACCAAAATTGCTCCAAAGACAAAAGTCTTAAAGAAGAAAAAAATTTGGAAAAATGCTGGACATTTTAACACCTATATAGAAACCTTTTGTTCAAATCACAATTTTTTTCAGATCCCCAATTAATTTCAAGATTTGAAGTCGGTGAAAACCGCATTTGAATCTTCTTTTCTGTTTAGCAATTATGGTAATTTAAAAATGACTAAAAAAATACAGGGATTTATTTAGCGTGGCGCGCAGTCCA
This sequence comes from Taphrorychus bicolor, assembly GCA_951812265.1. Classification (NCBI taxonomy): domain Eukaryota; kingdom Metazoa; phylum Arthropoda; class Insecta; order Coleoptera; family Curculionidae; genus Taphrorychus; species Taphrorychus bicolor. Next base: position 8,791,208 of record OX638300.1, read on the forward strand.
GTTGCGAATACATTCATTCCTACAGGTTACATGTCAAAAGCAACCAGCCTTGGGTTGTGTCTATAAAATGGTAGAATTAAATGGAGAACCACGAATAAAACTTAGTCAGGACGTTGCTAAAGTGACCATTCCTGGAAAGAAAGATGTTTACCGACTTTATGGCGAAGCTGGATATGCCTTGATAGATCTCTTGCAAAGGACCTCGGAGGATACACCAGCCGAGGGCAAGAAGGTCTTGTGCAGGTAAGGTCTTTCACGTAATTGTATGGTTTCTCTTCAATAAACTTATGCTTGGCTAGACATCCTTTCCAAGAATCGAAAAGGGCTTTCGTAACACCTTCCAAAGTGGAAAAGTTGTTACGTTTACAGTTTGAGCATGGGCATATATGTCAACCTTTAGAAACCCTGCAGGAAATGCGACAAACTGTAGAAAACTCGCTTAAAATTCTAAGGCCTGATATAAAGAGGACTTTAAATCCCACACCTTATAAAGTGTCGGTTAGTGATGACTTGTACCATTTCTTGCACACCCTCTGGCTGGCAAACGCACCTATAGGAGAATTGTCTTAGGATTAGATCACCTTAGAACGGTTTTTAAAGCGCAGGGATAGTTATACGTACAACATACCATCCACATTCTAAAGTATTTTTCTTTGAATAAGTATTGCATTTTTATAGTTTTACTTAAAAGGGTTTATATGTGCATTTTTACATTAAACTTTATTTTGTATACATCAGAAAGTTCCAATTGTATTGTCATTTTTTGACGTTGCAGAAATAAAAAATAAATAACTTAGGATCGGGTCTTCCATGTGTTGTAAAGCTGCCAGTAAAAAAAACTATCAAGCATTGTACTACCTGCTGCGTTAAAAAGAAAAAAGTAGAGTTCCTACTTAGCAGCAATTTTAGCAGCACATTGAAGAACCGTCACTCGTCATCCTCGAATTAGATATTACGCAAGTTAAGTAAACAAAATAAAAATAATAATGCTTTTATAGTACTAGAAGTTTAAGTCTTCAATAAAATTATCATTAGAAAGAAAAGTAGTGAAATTAACATTAAGAAATAATAATTATAAATTTATGAATTTTAATTTCAATGAGTAAGTACCTGAACTTGAGACATTTTTGTTGATTTACTCAGTGTTTTAAGAACAATTGATGTTTTCGTGATGCTTCAGACTTAGTACATTATACATAATGTAAATGGTCAAAATGGTCAAAAAAGTTTACTCTTTATATATATTATATTTATTAAAGTCTTGTTCTGGTTTTTGCGCCTTTGTTAATTTTTCCCTCGGTAATAATAGAATAAAACGTGTTCTACTTAAGCATTTATAAAAATTTATCTGCACGTTTTTTTATCAATTATGTATTTGACGGCTGAAGATTGGAGGGAGGAGTTCCTTCCGTTTGATCCGTATCCTGTTTACGGTGTTGTGTACTCAAATAATAATTAGTATTACGTGATCTGGGTTCAAGAATAATATTTTAGTTGGTTAGATGTTGTATAGAGCAGGCGACATCCACCAGCGTATTAGATCTAATACTACATGGCAGATGGCGCTTAGTACCTCGCAGGTTATCGGAACTAAAACGAAGTGTAAAGAGTAGATGGTCACCAATTTGTTGATCAACCCATCTGCATCCCAGTTTCGGAGTCTATCCCTCATCAATACAGTTTTGGCTGGTCGACAAATTGGAGACCGTTTATCGTGGTTTAAAGCCAAAATGCTATGGAATAGCGGTGAGATGTTGTACAGAGCAGGCGACATCCACCAGCGTGTTAGATCTAATACTGCATGGCAGATGGCTCTCAGTTCGATTGGTGACCACCTACTCTTTACACTTCAGGGTACTAGCCCTTGCAGTACCAACGATGTTTTGATACAAGATGGAATATGAAGTTTCTAGGGTACAAAGTTAGCACAGTGAACATTGAAGGGAAGCAATTGCTGGACAAGATTAGGCGGATCACATCGTGTTGTGATCAAACAAGAAAAAAGCATCAATTGACAATAGAAAGAACATGGATGTACAGAGACCCGGATCCTGTTTTAACTGCTTCAGAATGGGCCATTTCCAGAGACTGTTGCACACGATAGGAAAGAAGTCAGACTCGCCGACATCTTTGGCTGCACAGGAATCGGGAAAACTAAAATTGGTCATTTTGAGGGGCGAACTTTGACAAAGTCTAGGGACACGAAGGATACTTCGATACTATCAAAATCTCGATAATTTGATCTCAAAACTATCGATATTTGGCACCAATACTTTTTTATTGATATTGTTGTGGTATCGATGCTTTAAACACGGTATCGAATCGTTTGTTGTGACAGAGCTGATAGGGCTAACAGTGATGAGTATGTGGTTGACATTTTGGCTTTAAGCTACGACACACGGTCTCCAATTTGTCGACCAGCCAAAGCTGTACTGATGAGGGGTAGACCCCGAAACTGATATGCAGATGGGTTGATCGACAATTTGGTGACCACCTATTCTTTACTCTTCATTTTAGTTCCGATAACCTGCGAGGTAAAGAGCGTATGGGCTGCTTCTCGAACTGAGAGCCATCTGCCATGCAGTATTAGATCTAATACGCTGGTGGATGTCGCCTGCTCTGTACAACATCTCACCGCTATTCCATAGCTTTTTGGCTTTTAAGCCACGACACACGGTCTGCAATTTGTCGACCAGCCAAAGCTGTACTGATGAGGGGTAGACACCTCGGTCCTCGGTAGACCCCGAAACTGGTATGCAGATGGGTTCATCGACAAATTGGTGACCACCTATTCTTTACATATTCAAGTTGGTTGGTTATGAATTTTTGACGGAAAAGAGACCCCGAGGATGGGTCGAAACATCACTTAATAAATGTCAGGCACAATTAGAGAGTTCATAGAAGAACATTGGTTTTCGAAGTCAGAAGCGGAATTAAGTGAGTGGTTATAGCACGTGTTTAACCTGGATCAAAAAGACATAATTTGCATAATTAAGATAAGGACCGATCTTACAACCATTGTGTTATTTGCCACATTTGTGCTAGTTTCATGGTGATTACAAGATCTCAACTGAAAGAATTTGCGAGATCAGTTCAAGAGCCGGCAAGAACAGAAAATACGAAAAGAAAAACAAGAGAAAAATGAACAAACGCCACAAATAAAGGAAGTGCGGCAGCAGAACCAGCAAACACGACTGTTTGCTTTAAAAACCGAGCTCTATGAGTATGTAAACGCTAAATTAGGTAAGTGAGAAAAGTGGAACAATTCAATGAAGCAGGCCGAGGCGACAAAGAACAAATGGCGGTGGTTTAGAAATGACTCTCTATGCATCAACCTCGACTCTGGCAAGATTTAGGGTTACTAAACTTCCAGTTTTCGAAAGCACAGCCTAGGCCAAGGCTATTTAGTATTTAGTATCCCTAGTGATACATGGTCTAGACAACTTATCCAGTTGAGACCGTTGCTTTTGTCACGGAGGCAATTAAAACTGAAGTGCGTCGGCATGTTGACGCACTTCAGTCGTCACCTTTGCTATTGACATGCATTGAGAAAAGTTATCCGTAGAAATTCGTAGACAAGTGTACAGGCGTCGTCTTGGCAGGTGGCCTATGGCCTGTGCTAGAGCATGATTTAACCTTCGATGGCCAGTACCCATATCTTAGAGTCGCCGCTTTCCGGAAGGCTTGTCCTGGAAGTAGTCCAAACTGGTTCATTTTGTTCAGTGTTCTTTCGACTCCATGACGTCCATTGTGGTATTTGTACAAGATCTTAGCGGAAAACGACCAGTAGTGGTACAGACTTCGCTGAGGACAAAAGTATCCTCGAGAAATCCGAGAAGTGCTGGCTTCGGGAGAGTCAACGGATCCAAAAAATTTTGGATTTTTGGTGTAAACAAGGCTTGTGACTTTTTGAATGCTCTTTGTTCGTTCTGCCATTTTGATCGTTTTTTTTTCTCGTTAATTTGCTTACTGGGCCGGACTGGCAACAGGAGTGATGTCAGAAATGAACTTTTTGTACCAGCTGCCGATTTGTAGGAAGGAAATCAGCTCCTTAACGTTCTGTGTTCGACTTAGTGGCTGATTGCTGATATCTTGTCTGAGTCTAGTAAGAGGCCTTTGGTACTGTTCAAGTATCTGACACTCGGGCGTCCGAAGGAGCGCTTCTGGATGGGCCGCTGCAACTAGTCTCAGTGCTCTTCGGGATCGCCTGGCTGTAAGATTAATGCTAAATAGACTAATAGCTTCAGGTGAAGTACTTGTCGGCGAAATCGATCTAGCAAGCGCTAAAATGTTGCTGGGGCCTGGCAGAAGCCAAAGGACATACGGTTAAACCGATCGGTGTCAAACGACAGTACAACGTTTTATCTCGGTCAGTGGTCTGAATCTCCATTTCGTAGCATCCTGAGCGCAAATCCACGCCACTGATGCATTGTCCAAGAGATCGTTCATTCAAGGCAACGTATAACAGTGCGTTGAGACAATGAATGTTGCACAACCGGGCAGTTCTTTCTTACTTGTTGTAGCAGTAATTTCTGTTTACGGACCGTTCGGTCCAGTAACCGGACTATGGGGGGCGCTGCCGATCCGGTGTTTGGCATAAGGTAGTGGCGGACAGGTGGGCTGCACAAGATCTTCATCGTCGGAGAGCAATAGTTCGAGGATATCCCGCGTAACTCCGGTAATTTCTTGCGCTGTTTGTAACTCGAATGAGGCGAAATTAACTTCTTCCACGATTGTCTCAGTCATTGATGACAAGTAATCATCAAAGGGCGGGATAGAAGTTGCCTAGAATCTACGCTTGTCCGGAACGCGAGATCGTTACATATACGAGGAGCGGAGGGCAAAACCAAAGTTTCGGAATTTGTACGGCCAAACGAACGGTCCAGCTTATCCTGTAGCAGTTCTCTTAACTGGAAAGGACTCGGAGGGATCGGTGGCCGCATAATTTTGAAGCCGATTTATTTCGAATGGATGGATGGACTTAGACAAAGGTGCCTAACTTCTAGTCGCTTTACGTGCAAAAGACAGCAGAACCACTTGGGGTCATGCTATCCTCGCAGGCAATTAATGCAGCGTCAGAACTGAGGTTTAGCAATGCTCATAAGGAAATCATTAATCAAACGGAGCTACTAACAAAGCAGCTGAAGTCAGTGCAGGAGTTTGAAGCAGACATTGAATTCAGTTGACACGGTTAGCATACCCACCGGCTCCTCCCGAATTTCTGAAGCAGCTGGCAGTTCAGCAATTTATTTAAGAAGTTAAAGATGCGGCGAATGAAAGCTACTTCAGGTTACTAGCCCTTGCAGTACCAACGAAATTTTGATTAAAGCCCTCTTGGAATATGATATTTCTAGGGTACAAAGTTAGCACAGTGAGTCTCCTGTTGGAAAAAAGAGATTGAAAATTTGTTCATTGGACAAAGTAAAATGTGCTTTTTAAACATGAAATAGTTTAATTGACAATTAAAGCTTTTTTTAATTTAAATTGACCTTTAATTTCCTGGCCCAGTCAATTAAAACATAAATTGGTCGAATTTACATTCAAAGGATGCGAATTTAAAAGCTCTATCTGATCAGAGAATAAAGTTTTAATTTCAATTAACGATACTCTCGAAATCGCTTTAATTGCTAAACTATTGTTCGCGTCACGTCCAGGTCTGAAATACTTTCAAGGGGGGCATAAGCCATCCCTTAAAAGGGTGCTTTTGCCGGTTAGAAGAACATATGAATATTACAATAAAACATGAAACCCCACACCTACTGTAACGTCGGCTTTCGCTTCAAGTTTAGGGTTTCATGTTTTATGGCTGGAATTTCCAAGAAATGTAGAAACTGCCTGTCCATAAATTAACAAAAGAAATGAATGGTCTTTTTGACGAAAAATAAAAATCTAGCAACCAGAGGTGTACATTTAATGGCCGCATGGGACTGGATTATACCGAAAACCGTAAAACAGAAAAAACTTCTCTAGGTTTAAAGCTTAAAAGCTTCGTAAAATGGCTTACAGAGTTGACGAATTGCCACATATGAAGTCATATGTAAATCGGGAGTTCAGTTTGCACAACACTTTGTACTGCGTCTACGTTACCGGTTTGGAAACGTTTTAATATGCGATTGCAAGAGCCATGCTTTTTACTGTCACCTCAATTGACCATTCCAGAACTGCTGTTTTTGACAAGCTTTTTTGAGGGGCATCAAACAGTGTAGTCAGACATACCGAATTTTCTATGCTTATATGAAAATGATGAATAAGATTCGACAATTCAATGTCGTTTGTTCTTTTAGGATGATATGTCCTCCTTAAAACAATATTTTTCTTCTATTATTCGCATTTTATTAACATTATCTTTAACCTTATATAACTTATAACGGCACATAAATATATTAAAGTATAAAAAAAATAGTAAGAACGGCAACACCGCAGCCAGTGTATTAATACTATTAATTATGAAGAAGTAAGAACATATTCAGCTACAAAACTATAAATCCTTGGAGTTTTTTGCCTAAAAGACATAATTTAGGAAAATATTATAAATATATCTCAAATCAAACACGAAACAAGATCAAGATGAAGTTTTAAGTTCCGTCTGACATAAGTTGATCCGCCATATTGCCTTGGGCGGCAATTATGTCAAATGACGTAATTCTGGAATGATCAATCTTGCATGACAGTTGCGTTTATGTGAGATACATAACCTAAAAACTTTTCATAAACAATGTTTTTCTAAATCCAAAGTTTTGTACCCGTTTCTTTTAATATTATTATTTATAGCATTGTTTGCCCTTTTCAAATATTTCTTCACTACAAATGGCACTTTAAAAGACTAATCAGATTATGCTTCGCAAAGTGCTAACGCACACCTTTAGCAACATTGGAAAAAAGGCGCTAAAAATGGGTAAGATGTATTGTTTAGTTTAACAACATATTCCGTTCACTAACTTGGAAAATAATTAGGTCCTCTTAGCCTTCCTGGTGCTTTAAATGGCGTTTGTGATTGTTCAGGTTCCAAAATAATTGAGACTGGTGCAGATCGCTTGGTTTGGATTGACTTAGAAGTAAGTGTTTCACGTTTGCCCCTTCCATACTTAAGTTCAAAGTCCTATTTCTTAGGTGCGTTTTTAAATTTTTATTGAATTTTTGCGACTTCCTTTGTCTTCCCACACTTCCTTTTGCCTCCCGCTATTTATGAAGGGTCCTCATTCCTCAAGGGTGGAATTGTTGTTTAACTGATCAGTAGTTTTTTTATTGGATAATTGACACTTATATGACATACTTAGACCCGGTAGTTTGAATTTCGATTAAATTATTTGAACAATGATTATCTATGACATATTATTATGACCATAACATTTGACCGATGATTACTTGATCATGTTTGTGATCGGGATTCAAAATACTGACCCTAAGAGTATGAAAGTTGAAAGGAATTTAAGTTCTGCAATGTAAGTTAGAGATTAAAATTTTTTAACTTTTTTGCAAATCTCTTAGATTTAGAGAAAACCAGACAGATGATCTTAAATTTCCGTCAATAAAAGGTTCAATTCAATCTGCTTTTCTACCATTAATAACATACATTCATTTCTGAATCATACTTATTCGCTGACTACATAGAGACAGTAGAGACAAATCATTTACCTTTTGCTAATGAATAGGCCAATAAAAGTCAGTCTCTACTGTCTTTATGTACTCAGCAAATAAGTAGGTACTGGGTGGTGAAATAAGAGCTTTCAGCTGTGTTTGAGTAACTATAGATATTTAGATTTTAGACAGGGTTAGTCATAACAGGTGTGCAAAAATTTAAATTTCTTTCGAATGCTTTCCTATTATGTTAATACCGATTATGGTTAGTTTAAGATGGGGTTGTAGGAATTTTGATGGGACAACAGCTTACATCTGATGCAGTTTAACTCTTATTACATTTGTCCCTAAAACTAGGAATTTTGACCTTTTTAAGATGCCATCTAAAAAAGAATTAAAAGCATTTACAAAAAAATATATTTTCTAGTTCTGTATACTGTTGTTTTAAATTAGAGTGAAAATAGCAAATTGATTGACTGTCTTGGCTGTTTAACTAATTCTCGGTTGACTCTGTTACTTGAGAATTTATGAAAAAAACAAAATCAAGAGACCATCTGTAACTCTGGTCAAAGTTCAGTTATGTAAAGATAACTCAACCATCGTGACAGAAAGGAATTATTTAAGGAACGTCTAAGTAGAGCATTTATGTAATGCCTCAGTAAGAAATTTCTAAGGAAAGCTGATAATGTGCAACCTCTTCTCGGTGTGTAAGAAATTCTGAAAAAAACTTGTTCAAAAAAGCTATCAAATAACTGATTTGTGTCATCTATTTAATATTTTTAAAATCATACTAATAATTCTATAGATCAATCCTGCAAACATAGCAGTTTAATAAACCTTGAATGGGCTTTTTCAATTTATTAGCCAATAGAAATTCAATTCACGCTTCAAAGACCAATAATGAATTGACGCCTACATTTATTTAACCTTCTTAAGATCCTTAAGAAGGTTCTCTTAGATCAATGTCTTGGTAATTTTAGAAGGAATATAATTTCGAAGTTAATCTTCTATTCAACCTAAGCCACCCCTACGCGATGATCAATGGGTGGTAGGGACACAATGGACACATAGCGACAGTATCTTGTTTCAACACTGATTGTGGCGACATCTGAGTGTCTCATCTCTCCAGAAAGCTCTTTAAATAATATTTTTTTAAATTAAAGGTTGATTTTAAGGGGAGGGGGGGGGGGGGGGGTTCTGTCATACAATTGTTTTATCAACCCAGCTTCGCCACACCACCACCCTGTATATATGATAGAAATTCGAAAAATAGTGGTTTTAAAGAAATAAAACTAAGGAAAATGCTTTCCTATTTTGTTAATACCTATTATGGTTAGTTCAAGTGGGGTATGTAATTATTACATATTACATTTGTCCCTAAAACCAGCCATTTTTTCTATTTTTGGGAAAATGGTCTTAAATAATACAAGTTTTGACTGTAGTACTGATCTTTTTAAGATGCCATCTAAAAAAGAGCAAAAAGTATGTACCAAAAAACTAATTTAATTTTTTTATTTTTTGAAATATGTACCGCAACTGAATACATCACAGAAAACTAGGCTACAAAAGTGAGTCCTTTTGTTCTATGGTAAATGGTTCCCATTTTACTTCTTTTTGAAATGTAGTAAAAATGACAATAATTGCTCACTTAGGACGTCTGTAATACAAATATAAACATACCTATATTTTATACTCATCAGATGTAAGTGTGTCCTTCAAAATTACTATGACTCCTAAACTACTCATTGCTGCATCAAGTTGTCACCCATCCACTTTTTCCTATCTTCTCAAAATGTGCAGAGAAGGAGATGGGTAAGTAAAGAATACAAGGTGAGTTTTTTTATGTTCAGTAAAGAGACCACTGAAACTAGCAGAGTTATAAAGTGGGTTAAATGAGGAACAAATTGCAGTTATAGGAAGTTGCGACGCCCTTTCTCAGGTCCGCTGATACTTAATTAATTCGTTGAGTCTCGGGCGCCACCCTTTGATATTTATAAAGCGACAAAGGGACCGCTATTGCCTACAAGGTAGCTTTTAAACAGAGGAGAAATATTCCAGGGATTTTAGATTAAAACACCAGGAGTAAGGAACAATAATAGGGTGTCTATTAAACTACGGTACAACAACATCCAAACACCTACTAGTACTACGACTGTTAGTGACTCTCTATAACTACATACGAAAACATCCTAAAACTATGCAATTAATAACAGCGAGAGGGGGGGGGGGGGCAACAGTTAGTTACTTAGTAGACGAAATTCTGATAAACCAGGGAAAACGGGAGGTTTCGGTAATAAACCAGTACACTCTGTACTGGATCGGTCGGGGTCGGAAACTTCAATATTGCGTACAAGCAGTAACAACAATATGAAACGGTAACGGAGCTTTGGGACCACTGGAAACTGGGGTTTCGGAGGAAGCGTACTTTATAATTCGGAATCGGATATAGTCGGTTTCGGTTTATTCACATCCAGCCTGGCTTTGAAGTTCGGTGCTACGGGAAGCCCAGGATGTAAAACAGGTCGGTGACGGAATCGGTAATAGGTCCCAAATCGGATTCGAAAGAAGCGGTGTGTTAGCGATTTTCCCGGGTTACATATGAACGCACCCTGTGAGGAACAAAATGAACGCGGCCAGAATCAGCATGGCACCTGCGTCATTTGAACGTCACAAGTACTCCGGTGGAGCGCGACAACTCCAACTACACCGGGAAATCACAAATCCACCCCTCTTGTGTCGTAAGACCCTAGCATGACGTCAGGAGCCGAAACGTGAAGCAACAACGTCGGCCCCCCAGGTCAGATATCCGGTACTAACTCATTGAGCCCTCCCATTTGATCGACCGTCCACGACCCCAAACCCTTCGAATTATTTTACAAGTCTTTATAAATTCTGTCGGCTTGTTAAGCGCGACAAACAGGTGGCGCCATCTATGGGCGCACTCGCGGACCTACGGCCGTTTTGGCCATTGCCTATGCTTTTATATGGGGAATTCCCGTTTTTTATTTAAATAAAAGGTGTTGTAATGAGTTGGGTGATGAAATATAAAGAAAATGTTAATTGTGACGTAATTACCTGTGAGTTAGGGAAAAACTTCGTTACATTACCCCCTCTTCTTCATAAAGAAAAATAAGTTTACTTATTTTTCTTCACATCTTAACATTTTCAAAAAACAATACAACCTAAAATTAATTCACAATACTAAAACTAACACTATCACTAAAACAGTCTTTGGCGTCTGTCTGGTTCTGGGACTGGTTTCTCTCTAGTCCCTGCTCTTTCAGATTCCTGAAGGTATCGCTTTTTACTTAGCAGATACGGCTTCTTCTTCCTATGCTCCAGGATACAGGAACAGCGACGCGACGTCACTCCAACTCTGCCACAACGGGAACAAAATAAGATGGACCGTCCTTGGCAGTGGTATCTGTCATGTCCAGAACTTCCACATCTCCAACAAGTGTCGTTGGTAATGGCGACTTTCGTTGTGGGTTCTTTACAGCTGGTGGCTTTCTCCTCGGTTTGCTCATGAGTGCTAGTCTGACATTTGTCTGGAAGTGGAGCATCGTTGGCTTTAACTTCCGATAATTCTTTTCTCCATTCACTTTTTTTCGACACTACACGGTTCCGTCCTCATGGGCTGGTTTTAAATCCTTGATGTGGATATGCCGCAGCAGTTTACCGGTGGAATCGCGGAGATCGTATACGACTGGTGATACGACTTTTGTTACCGTATATGGACCGGAGTACTTTGGGGCCAGCTTTGCTGCAAAACCCTGCAAAGCGTGAGACAGAGGATTATCCTTCTTAAAGACTCGGGTTCCCACGGTACATCGCCATTCTCGGCGACGAAGATTATAATGCCGACTCTGTGTGGAAAAGGCACGACCCAAATTAATCTGGACTAAACGGAAAATTTCTTTTAACTTTTGAAATTTGCTGGCGTGCTCAGATAGTTGAATCTCTTCAGGGTCTGGGACAAAATCGGATTCAGACGGGGCAACATCTGCACTGCGACTTAGTGCATGTGGGGGAACCATCTCCCTCCCAAAATTGAGAAATGCCGGAGAAAACCCAGTAGATTCGTGCCGGGAGCTATTTATAGCAAACATGAAATCGGACAAATGTTCATCCCACTTACGATGGTCTAGTTCACAGAACTGAGCGATCATTGTCTTGAGAGTTTTATTGGTCCTTTCGACCGGGTTAGCTTGTGGGGTGTACGGGGGTGTCAAACGGTGTTTGATGTTCATTTCACGTAGAAATGTTTGAAACGGTTGTCCAGTAAACTGGGAACCATTATCGGAAATGACAGTAGTGGGACATCCAAAACGGGCAATGATATCATCATACAAGGTTTTGGTAACAACTCGACTAGTGGCTTTACGGATTGCTTTACACTGCGTCCACTTCGTGAAACGATCCTGGAATACAAGCAAATAAGAATTTCCCTTAGAAGAACGTGGTAATGGTCCTACAATGTCTGTAGACACCACTTCCCAAGGTTGACTATTTCGGATTGGGTTCATTTTCCCCGCGGGTTTCTGTTGACATGTTTTATACCTTTGACAAGATGGGCAATTACGGACGTAACGGTTTATGTCTCTAAACATTCCTGGCCAATAATACCTTGAGGCTATTTTGGCGATCGTCTTTGCAACTCCCAAATGTCCGGCAGTCGGTTGGTCATGATTTTCGGTTAGTACGGTAGCGCGGGCAGACTTTGGAACACACAGTTTCCATGGATCGGTCATTTCGGGTTCGGTCGGAACTGAGTAGTCCCAGAAATGTCGGTATAAATGACCGTTTCGGATACAATAATCGGGGAAAGCAGTCGGATTATTCTCAACGGCTATCTTCTTATTTCGATACCACGAACATGGTACAAAATCAGCCAATAAAAACACTTGTTCCTTTTCTACGGTTTGGTTCGGTGCAGGATTACGGGATAGAGCATCAGTTACTTTATTCAACACTCCTTTGCGATATTTAATGTCGAAGTCGAATTGTTGAAGGTACATGCTCCATCGAGCTAGTCTACCAGACGGGCTTTTAAGGGTGTGAAGCCATTTCAAGGACTGATGGTCGGTTACCACAGTGAATCGGTACCCTTCTAAATAAGGACGCATTTTCTCTATTCCCCAAACAATCGCCAGACATTCCTTCTCGGTGACCGAAAACTTTTTCTCATTGACACTCAGGGTGCGGCTTGCATATGCGATCACGTGGTCGCCTTTGAATCCATTCTGGATCAGTGCAGCACCTAAGCCTTGATCGGAAGCATCAGTCTGCAGGATGAAGGGTTTCGTAAAGTCAGGGCAAGCCAGAACAGGGGCCTCGGTTAAACATTGTTTAAGTCGGTTAAATGCATCTTCTTGTTCTTTGGACCAAGTCCATCTGGAAGCTTTCTTGAGTAGGCGGGTAAGAGGTGACGCAATTCTTGAAAAGTCGGGAACAAAGCGACGGTACCAGGATGCTATTCCAAGGAAGCGTCTTAATCCTCGAACGTTAACAGGGGCGGGCATTGACATAATCGCGGAAACTTTGTCTGGATCGGTTTTTAATCCTTCGGGAGTGACAACATGACCTAGGTATCGGAGGGAACGTCGACCAAACTGACATTTTTCAGGGTTTAGCTGGAGGTTAGCAGCTCGGAGGCGACGGAAAACTTCATGCAAATTCCGGAGATGCTCATCGAAAGTTTTTCCTAAAACTATGATGTCATCAAGATAGGCGAAGCATACCGGGTCTAAGTCAGGGCCAATTATTTGGTCCATGAGACGCTGAAAAGTTGCGGGGGCGGAATGTAGACCAAAAGGCATTACTCGGAATTGAAAAAGGCCCATCCCTTCTACGGTGAATGCGGTTATCGGTTTACTTTCTTTGCTCAGCGGAATTTGCCAGTAGCCTTGTTTTAAATCTATGCTGGAAATATAACGGGCATTCCTTAGTTTATCTAAGATGGCATTGATATAAGGAAGTGGGTAGGCATCTTTGCGAGTAACCGGAGTAACGGTGTTCACTTTCTGAAAGTCAATACAAAATCTGGGTGTACCATCCTTTTTACGGACTATTACCAACGGAGAACTCCATGGACTGGTGGAGGGCTCTATAATTCCATCTTTTAGCATCCTCTCAACTTCGGTGTGTATCACTTGCTGCATTTTTGGGTTGCGAGGGTGGTAGCGTTGCTTTATGGGCTCCAATTTTTCCAAATTTATGGTATGCTCAATTAACGGCGTGGTACCTTGGATGTTCTTAAATTTGGGCAGCTCTTGATCCAAAAACAATTTTAACTTTCGTTCTTCATCTTCAGAGAGTGTAAGGCTGGGTCTTTCTTCACTTCCTAACAAATTGCAATGCTGGTCAGTAGAAGGGGTTTCAATAAACTTCCATGTTACGGTTTTAGTCTGTAGGTCCAGACTATCAGCATATTCTCCCAGAATATCCATACCCAAAATAATATCCGCAGCTAAGTGTGGAAAGTAATTGAAAAAGGCGGTAACTTTTTCTTTCCCAATTTGCAACGGTACTTGATAACATTCTTTCACATGGACCGTCATTCCATTAGCAATTTTGACTTGTAAACTTGAAGCAACTTTAGAACAAGAACTCTGCTCACACAGTGAAGCGACGGCGTTTCCTATATATGAACTAGTTGCTCCGGTATCGAGAAGGGCTAAAAATCTTTTATTAAGTACCTTTACTACTATATGTGGACGGTTGTCCGGGCTTGAGCTTGCTTTATGAGCAAATAGCGGTTCATTCTGACTTGATATCTTTTCAGGCTGCACTGTCTCTAATTCAGTGCAGCCCCCTTCCAGTTTTCCTGTCGGGCACAAGAACAGTTTCGGGTTAACGTCCTAGCTTTCCCGCAACGGGAGCAAAACAATTTAGCCGGCTTCCTACAATTCGTTTTATAGTGCCCATTCTCACCACATCTCCAGCAAACGATAGCTGTTGTGGGTTTCGGTCGAGTTTGTACTGGTGGGTTATTTCGGGGGTAAGATCTTTCCTGTCTTTCTCTTGGGTAGGTAGGTCTATCTGGTTCCGTCGGTCGGTAAGAGGGTTCAGTCGGTCGGTAAGAGCGGCGTAGTTCGGCGAAGAGTACTTCCGCTCTTCGTGCAGCATTGGAGAACGAGGTTATATCGTAAAAGTCAGTATTTCGGATTTGCTGTCGGTATTCTGGTAGCAAATTACGGTACAGCCATTTCAATTCGTCCTCCGGGTTGATTCGTCCATGCCTGCGAATCAGTGTCTGTAAGTCGGTTATATAACGGTTCACTGGCTCAGTTGCTCTTTGAATTCTTCGACTTATTTCAACCTCCAATTCCTCCTCGTAGTTCATGGGAAAATAGAAGGTCCGGAAATCCTTAAGAAAATCATCCCACGTGACCCAATTCCTACCGTTATTTCGGTGCCATAAAGACGCTTCGTCCCTTAGTAAGACTGATAAATAAGGCATCAGGTCATTCGGTGTTATCCCCTGTACTTCGGTGACTTCCAGTAAGCGTTCAATAAAACTTACAGGGTCAGTTTTTCCATTAAAGCTTATTCCCCATTCTTGTAGTTTCAGCGGAGGTGTGACATATCGGACCATCGGTGGCGGATATTTTTGCTTGACATGGTGGAGGACTAAATGTGGTAGGATGGTGTTGAGACGGTAAGACTGCTGGATTGGGCCTACTTGCGGTAGCAGTGGTATAAGTCACGGTAGTGGCTGTAGTTGTGGTCGGTCGTGTAGGGAGCGGTGGTATTACAGATGGTGTTGGCTTTATACCAGCTGTTGTTATATTTTCCTGATAATCGTATGGGTTGATGAGTGACTGAGGTTTTATTTGCTGAAAAGGCGACTGACTAGGATAGTCGGAATTATATGGTGGCGGAATAAATGATGGGTGGGATATACTGTCGGTCGGGGCGGTTGGTTGTGTCGGTAACGGTGGTATAACAGTCGGTAGTTGTCTTACCTCAGTGCTTGGCGCGTTTTCCTGATGATCAAAGAGTCTGGCTCTGAATCGGTTTCGTAAGTCTGATAGGGTACCTTGTGGATCCCTATATACATCACAAGTTTCCCTAACGAAAACTTCGGGCGGCATTCGGTATGGCCACGTCATAGGTGAACCAGTAATTTCAGGTGAGGGCTGTGTTTGGTTTGGTATCGGTAAGGGGCTAGGCTGCGGTAGGAAGTCTGTGTTTTCTTCCATGATTCGGATAAATCGGTACAGCGTAAGAAAATAACAACCCTTAAATTTAAACAAAAGAAGAGTCCCTGCTCGGGCGCCAAAATTATGCGACGCCCTTTCTCAGGTCCGCTGATACTTAATTAATTCGTTGAGTCTCGGGCGCCACCCTTTGATATTTATAAAGCGACAAAGGGACCGCTATTGCCTACAAGGTAGCTTTTAAACAGAGGAGAAATATTCCAGGGATTTTAGATTAAAACACCAGGAGTAAGGAACAATAATAGGGTGTCTATTAAACTACGGTACAACAACATCCAAACACCTACTAGTACTACGACTGTTAGTGACTCTCTATAACTACATACGAAAACATCCTAAAACTGCAATTAATAACAGCGAGAGGGGGGGGGGCAACAGTTAGTTACTTAGTAGACGAAATTCTGATAAACCAGGGAAAACGGGAGGTTTCGGTAATAAACCAGTACACTCTGTACTGGATCGGTCGGGGTCGGAAACTTCAATATTGCGTACAAGCAGTAACAACAATATGAAACGGTAACGGAGCTTTGGGACCACTGGAAACTGGGGTTTCGGAGGAAGCGTACTTTATAATTCGGAATCGGATATAGTCGGTTTCGGTTTATTCACATCCAGCCTGGCTTTGAAGTTCGGTGCTACGGGAAGCCCAGGATGTAAAACAGGTCGGTGACGGAATCGGTAATAGGTCCCAAATCGGATTCGAAAGAAGCGGTGTGTTAGCGATTTTCCCGGGTTACATATGAACGCACCCTGTGAGGAACAAAATGAACGCGGCCAGAATCAGCATGGCACCTGCGTCATTTGAACGTCACAAGTACTCCGGTGGAGCGCGACAACTCCAACTACACCGGGAAATCACAAATCCACCCCTCTTGTGTCGTAAGACCCTAGCGGCCTAGCATGACGTCAGGAGCCGAAACGTGAAGCAACAACGTCGGCCCCCCAGGTCAGATATCCGGTACTAACTCATTGAGTCCTCCCATTTGATCGACCGTCCACGACCCCAAACCCTTCTTTTTTTTTTTTTTTTTCGGGGGGAGCGACCCCGGGGCATTAAAAAATCTTCTAAAGACACCGGACAACTACCGCACGACGTTGTCCGGTAGTGTGGGATTCTTACCCACTAAAAAACCCCATGTTTTTTACGCTTGGGAATTCCGGGCCGATTGCCTATAAATCCCCGATCTGCTGCCGGCAGACTTCTCTGGTTTGCGCTCTTTCCTGTTTTCATATCTCATAGCCTCTCCAGCTTGGCTGGTTTGGCTTGACATATCTTGCGGAAGATGTGGCCCTTCTTCTCGGGCGGTTTTTGCGTCTCTGCTGTCGCTCTACTCTGCAGTTTGATATTACAGTTGGTGCCGCGGCCGCTTCCAGGGTTGCCCTGATGCGGGATCCGGCTCGTAATCGACCAAAGCCCGCAGCAGGTCGTCTGGATGTGCTTCAGCTCGCCGGAATGTCTTCTCGGCTTTGACTCTCATGAAGTCGCGCACTGTTTGCCATTGCAGATTAGCACGAATTTCTTCGTTACCAATGTACAATGGAGCATTCACCGCCATACGGAGGTGAATGTTTTCAACAGCTTCTATCCTTGAGAGGTGGGCCTCCGCCGCGCTCCCCCATGAGGCCGATCCATATGTTAGGATCGGTCGCATGATGGCTTTCAGCAGCAGGAGTTTTCCTCTCACGGGCAGATGGCTTCTTCGGTTGAGCAGGGGGTATAGTGAGGCCATAGCCCCCCTAGCCTTAGCAGCGGCGACCCTGACATGGGGGCCCCAGGTCAGCCCTTTATCCAAGGTTACCCCCAGATAAACGGCTGAGCCTTGCCACGGCACTTCGATTCCATCGATCACAAGTTGATCAGGGATGGCATCGCGACGTCTACCTATCAGGATTGCCTGGCATTTGGTTGGATTAATTTTAATCCTCCAACGTACCAGCCACTCCTGGAGGTCGTCTAACGCATGTTGCAGATTCCGCCGCACGACATCTTTTCTCCGGTGTTTGGATAAAAGAGCCGTGTCGTCGGCGTAGAGCGCGAGCGTAGTCCTTGGTGTTCTAGGAATATCGCTTGTCCCAAACCCTTCGAATTATTTTACAAGTCTTTATAAATTCTGTCGGCTTGTTAAGCGCGACAAACAGGTGGCGCCATCTATGGGCGCACTCGCGGACCTACGGCCGTTTTGGCCATTGCCTATGCTTTTATATGGGGAATTCCCGTTTTTTATTTAAATAAAAGGTGTTGTAATGAGTTGGGTGATGAAATATAAAGAAAATGTTAATTGTGACGTAATTACCTGTGAGTTAGGGAAAAACTTCGTTACAAAGTCAATTCAAAACCACTTCCACATTTTTAAAAAAATGTATGACTTGATTAAATAATAATTGACAAAAACCAAATTTGTTGTAGACAATGACCTAAAGATATGGACAGAACCAACAAGTACCGATATTTCTCTAAAAATGGTCCCGTTGGCCGGAAGTCCTGTACTCTTAAGGTTCCCATGACGTAATGTTGTCATTAGCGCACGTCATACAAACGTCATAGGGCCATACAAGGATATTGATTGTGCCGATGTTTTTTTGTTAGGTTAGAAGTCAAGTTTTAGAAAACCTTGGAACTAGGTCAGCTGACGGGTAGAAGCTCTAGCACTTTAGCTAGAAGATGAATATATAAGTTCGATATTTGATTGGATTGGAAATAAGAACTAATAAAAATACTGACAGTGACAACTGTTTTGCAATAAAAGTCTAACATAAGAGGGGGTTCTCTAGATTAGCTCGATGGTTGTAGATAGTTTTACTCTGCTGGGATCGTGAGATTTTTATAAATAATGAAACTGTTACGGTGAGCGGGCGCTGGGAGGCGGAGCGACATTGGAGGTTGGACCTTCGCGGCTTATCCGGGCGCTGCGGCATGGGAACTGTCACGAGTGATTCATTGCTCTGTTTCTTTAGAACGCAGTTATTTACGACCTTTTTTTTATGTGACTCTTATCAATTATTTTTCTTCTAAGAATGTTCTAGGCGTTTCTGTATTTTTAAGATTTTGTATAAAAGGTGAATAGCGCCGCCGTTAGAAGTAGTCTTATTTTAATCGAGCTATAGGTAAGCTAAAGTATCAAACGATGATAGAAGGCTATAAAATGTTAAGTAGTGAGCTATTTAGTAGTCGAATTGTACTTGTGTGATAAATAAATAGTGTTTTCGTGTCAAATCGCTACACTAGAAGTATTGAACCCTGAGTTTGCGACAATACACACACACACATTAATAATGACATAGCTACATTGATTAGAAATTGTTCAAAATTTGGTTCCTTCCAATTATCTAGTGAGTCATAAAATATTTCAAAAGTGAAGAAGGGATTTTGATTTGATCTCCAAAAACTGCATTTTTTTTCTAATTTAACCTACTTTGTAACTCTACACTATGTAAGTCTGGCAGTTTCTAAGATCACTTCACAAAACATCGAAAAAAATCACCCTGCATATTTAATAAATTAATGAAATAACACTTTGCCTATTAATGGCGAATTTCAAAGCTGACTGAAATGCGGATTTTGTGGTACTTTATTCATTGCTATTCGGTAAAAAAGTACTTTCTGCATATTTTTTCTAAATTCGCTTACCTAGTAGGAGATGGGTGTTTTGGGAATTTGTATTCAGAGGTCAGTCCAAGACGACCTGAAGCCCCAGAATCAAATTTCCTTCCATTTTATGTAACTCACACCTAGACCGGGCATATTAAGAGACTTATCTTGAAAAGAAACGAGCCTTAGGACCATTTGTCTTGAAAGCAGGAGGTGAATTTCCACTGAAGGCAAGCGACTTTTTTTTTAGTCTGAATTGTTTGTCCATTAAAGCCATTAAAATTATCGGCTTTCATTTACTAAAAATAAAGACAACCCTAAACTTGGACTTAAAATTGAAGTATTATAAATTCTACCATAAACATGTCGTTTTCAGATGACCGGCCTTAATGTGAATAAAGATAAAATAATGGAAATAGCATGTCTGATTACCGATTCTAATCTGAATGTCATTGCAGAAAGTCCCGATATAGTAATCAATCAGTCGAAGGAAATTCTAGATGGCATGGACGAGTGGTGCATTAAACAGCACGGAAAAGTACGAATATATACCTCATCATTTTGCTTGAAATTAAACCAAAGTTCCCTTATTTGTAGACAGGTTTAACTGAAGCATGCCTAAATTCGCAGATTTCCCTCGAAGAAGCTGAAAATACAGTACTATCCTTCTTAAAGGAACATGTTGCCCCCAACTCCAGTCCTTTAGCTGGAAACAGCGTTTATATGGACAGATTCTTCCTTATTAAACATATGCCCAAAATACACGAATATTTGCACTACAGGATAGTGGATGTTTCTACAATTAAAGAAATTTGTCGAAGGTGGAATGTGTCAGTTTATAAGGGAGCGCCGAAAAAGGAATTTGGACATCGCGCCCTGAACGATATAAAAGAAAGTGTCACAGAGCTGAAATACTATCAACAGCATTTTCTTAAACTAAATTGACCATCTTTTGTATAGGTATCTGTTGTAGAATAGTGTTGTTGTCTCGACTAAATGGAATAAGCTGAAAGATTGTGAAATAAAAAAACAACTCCATAAAAATAACAATAATTCTTTTAATTCACTTTACATTGTATACAAGCTAGAAAATATTAGGTACATTCAAAACTCACTAAATGCTAATAAATTGTAATTCTTTACGAGTTATCTAGTATATACTAGACCATGACCACAAGAAAATATAGAAAAAAGGTAAGAAAGGTTTGAACATACTTGTTGCATAGGAATAATAGAGGTATAAAAAAAAAAATATACAAATTACATACATAATTTCATGGGCAAATAAATAATAGATACATTGTACAAGAGGAAAGAACTTAACGATCAAAACCACAATCATTTATAATTTACCTACACTGATATGAACACGCGGCAAGGTGATGTAACACGCATTTGAAATTTCTTTACACATAAAATGCAATCTGATTGTGTAGGGTCGTCAATTATCAAGCAAGCAAATACTTTATCGACCCTATATAATATAATACTTACACTGTAACCTGTATATAGAACATAATAACTATTGTATTATGTATAGAAAAACATTCACTATTATATAGTTAACGACGCAATTTTTAACAAAAAAAAGTAATTACTTATGTATAAAAATACGTTTGAAAACAGTGGAAATCCTCCAAAAAGGGCGGCCTGTTTAATAATAACAACGATTAATATAGTAAAGATGCTTTTCGCGGTGTGCAATTTGTTAATTGAATGTCGGCAGACTTTCTGATACAGAATACCAAAAGGTAATTTTCCTGCACACAGGATGATATAATATGTAATCTTGCCATATGTATCTTTAAGGAAGGGCCGAACTAATTTCAGAAAATAAAGCTACAAATTTTAATTGGTGATTATTTATATATAGAGAAAATTGACCGATTTCTGTGCCCCAGTGGACGCAGTTTTTGTATCAAAAGCTAAAAGTAGTGAATACGATTATTGGCAAGTAAATAATGCTGTTAATATTAGTTCATGACAAGGATTATTTAGGAAAACATCCGATTACTTTGGCTTAAAGCCGTGCAAAAATCACTGTTTGCTTATCTAGATATAGAGAGCTACGACTTTGGCGGCGCTTCTAACTTTATAACAATTTCGTAAATAAGTAAAAGTGTTAATTTAAAAAATAGTTAGTTTCTTTTTAGTCTAAATTAATGTTGAAAACTGACATAATTTATACTGTTGTTAATTGCTTTCAGTCTCGCATCATTCTTTAAATAGTTCAGTAGAGGGGTTCTTTTCTAATTACGTTCATTGCCGGAAAAAAAAGGGGTTATTATTTTATTGATTTGACAACGACTATTGTTCCAATAGGAGTAATACAAACCAATGTCCGATTGGCGCAATAACCAATTATAACGTCTGGCGCATATTTGAGAACGTTTTGTGACACTTTGGGATTGATGATAAAGCCGGATAGGGTGCCTACTTAATTTGCATCAAGAAAGTTGGTAACCACACCTTATATTGTTAGTTTTGTGTCGAGGTGACTGAGGTCACATACCCAATTTAAAAAGTTTGTTAAAGCACTTATGCAATAATAGACTGACATCACAGACGGCAGAATAGAATGAATATTTTATGTTATTGTTTTGACAGCAACTTTTGTTCGAATAGGAAATCAAACTAATCTCGGACCATCAGAAATATGCCCAATAACCCTTCAGGACGTCTTGCACATATTGTAGGCTCTTCTGACCGTTTGTGACTGACGATAGAGCCTGACGATGATAGGTATTAGGTCCTCAGAATCTTAATACCTTTTATTGTTAGTTTTGTGTCGAACTTACTGAGGTCACATACGCCATTAGTAGAAATCTTACTGACACGGTAGAAGAGAATAAATATTTTATTTTATTGATTTGACAGCGACGATTGTTCCAATAGAAAATCAAACCGCTCTCGGACCGTCAGAAATATGTGCATTAACCGTTCAGGACGTCTTGCGCACATTTTGGAGTGTTTTCTGACGGTTTGGGACTGAAGAGCGGGCCGGATGATTATAATAAATCTGCATCAATAAAGGTGGTAACTTTTTTTTGTTAGTTTTGTGTTGGACGTTTTGAAGTCACGTATGCCATTTAAACCGTTTGGTAAAGTACAATACCAGTGGTTTACCGACATCACAGATGGTAAAAAAGAATGAAGAGAGCCATAGTCGGATATTTGAATGGTAGAACTCGGCCATAGTAATAGTATTTGCCGCATTCTGACAACTTGTATCGTTATTTGTCGTTATCTTCCATTAACTACCGATCGTGTTTTAAGTGACAAAGCTTACACCACAATTTAAGAATTGAAACAGTTCAAGCACTCCTTTCATATCTGCGAAATACTGACAATTTTTTCCGGTGGCGTTTTCAGATGAAATACGAGGGCCTGAATTCCAAAGGTACCTAACGTTGAGTTGTGTGGGTTTTACGTACAAGGGCAGGCCGATGTCCTACTTATCGGGTCGACACTGTATACTACACTGCTAGCCAGAGTAGAGATCTTGGGTAGAGAGGACAGGGGGCGGCAAGGTTTGGCGCCAACCGTCGAGTTAGAGTTAGAGTAACAAACCTAAAGCTCTTGTAGTAATAATCAAGTATTAAACGTAACGTCTCTTAAGTAACGGATTGCTTCAAATATTTAGATAGAGGCTCAAAAAATTCACGTTAGCATTCAGCAGAAAGTGATAAGTCATTCCTATCCAAAGGGTCAACATGCGCTTTTTCTCGTAACCGCATCACTCACGTGTTATTTAAAAACTAGGCTAAACACAGAATAACTAGGCTATAACGTTCATAATGTTGGCGTCTCGGGACTTTCTGAGAAGACTTTGTTATTTGTTATTTTTAAAGCAACAACATGTGAAATAAATGCATGTTTAAACAAGGTGACCCCAATTGTGGATCAAACATCAAAAGCTAGGTAAAATGAAGAACGGAAATGCTTAAATGTAGAACTTCAGTTAGTTTAACGTTGAAACAATAGTCATTCAGGCATAGGGTTAGACTGGATAATGACGGCATAAAGTGTCTATAACGGATGTGAACATAAAACTGCAGACGGTGAAGTGAAACATTTCTTAAGTGACATTTCTATTGGTCTTCTAATTACCTATAGTTGCAAGAATTAGGACATCTTTGTTATGATTGAACCCTTACAAGGTGGGGGGCAAGTTAGGGCCTAGATGCTTAAGTCCTAGTACTTCAGTTTGTTTAATGCTGACCAGACTATCTCCGTTCGGCAGAAGATGTTATCCTAATGATAAGCGGCGCAATATCATAAAGGGTGACGACACCTTACACAGGGCAACATCACTCTTACTGTTCAATCTCTACTCGAAGACATCACACTAGAAGACACCACAGACGGCTTTAAGGTGAATGACGACACGGTTTTATTAACCGATAATTTGGAGGAGTTACAAGAACTTACCAACAGAGTTACACACACAAGCGAAAAATACGGATTTGACCTGAATACCAAGAAGACCAAATACATGGTTATAAGTAAGTCCCCTAATCAACGCGGTGGGCTGTATTGTAAAAACGAAGCTATCGAGAGAGTGCGTAGTTTTACTTATCTTGGGTGTAACCTCAATTATCCGTGAGACCACTCCTAAGAAATAAAGTGCAGAAGAGAAACGGCTAGAACAATGTTCATACAAATGAAACAGTTCCTCTGCTGTCGAGATCTCAGCATGACGCTCAAGAAGAGAATGATAAAATGTTAAGGCCCCCACAGACGCTCAGTTTTTTAGCGCAGGCTGACTGTGCAAACCTCGTTTGTGCAGGCATATCGGCACGTGTGGGAACTTCCGGTCGACTGCGCAGGCTGCTCGCCTGACCTGAACGAAATCAGACCTTGCTTGAAATTACTTACAAGCCTGAGCATGTGTGTGTGCTTGTTCAGTTAATTTGTTCACTCTATTCTTATTGAGTACAGTCATAAAATGTCGAACTTAAATAACCAGTTTTTATGTGAATTTATTGAATTATACAAAAGCTTATGGAAAATAAAAAGTAAAGAATACAGTGACAGAAATAAAAAATCTGCAGCTTATGAAGTATTGGTTGAAAAACTAAAGGAGGTTGATACCGAAGCAAATAGGGGAAGAGTAGTCAAAAAGATTAATAATTTAAGAAGCTCATTTGGGAAAGAATTAAAGAAAGTCTTGAAGAGTAAAGTAAGTGGGGCCGGTTCAGAAGACATTTATACCCCAAACCTGTGGTATTACGAATTGCTGGTCTTTTTAAGTGATCAGGAGACACCACATGCCTCAACCAGTAGCCTAGACGAGGAGGAACATGGAGTAAAGGTAATGGGATATAGAAACACCATATAGGAATATGTACGATATTATTATTTTTTATTAAATGTATTGGCTTTGCCAGTTAATCGCACCACTGTTGTTAAAATAATGAACAAATACATCACGTACAAGCTTTGCATCTTTTGCCAAATTTCTATTGTGACCAGCTTGTAGGTCATTCATTATTCCACAGCTGACAACATCTAGATCCTCAGCTTGAATAAACGCGTTGGAGGTTTTTTCTTAAAAAATTATGCAAAACGCAACAGCCTAGTACAACAGAAATAGTGTTATTTGGGTGTAACGATATTACTGTATACCGCAAAGACGTTCTCTATGATCCTTCTTGCCCTGGATAATCTATAATTGAATATTCTGGTTTCATTGGTTAAGTCTCTTTGGCTGAACGGTTTTAAAAAATCAGTTCTTAAAGCGAAAGCTTCATCACCAACAAATACGTAAGGTAACTCATCGTCACTATTAACCACTTTTTCTGGGTTCGGTATTTTTAATTCTTTGTCATTTAGTTTTTCATAAAAGCGCGTATATTCCAAAACACCCCCATCAGAAATCCGTCCATTAATTCGGAAATCTACCATTACAAATTCGTAGATCGCATTTGCAATTGCCATTAAAACCATGCTGTGTGTAATTAAAAAAATATGATCCAGTACCAGGAGGAGGCACTATATTAACGTACTTCCCATCAACTGCTCCCAAACAGTGTGGAAAATTCCATCTCTGTTCAAACTGTTTTGCTATGGCTTTCCAGTCTTCTTCAGATTGTGGAAACTAAAAACAAAAATATATGACTTTTTATTTATAAAAAAAATAATATTAAACTTTTTTTTCAAAGCCCATTAAATATCCGAAGTTCTGAGGTGCACGAGCCCAAGGAGGATGGCTTCGAATTTACAGAAGACTCCGAAGTTTTTACTCGCCCTACTAGCTCAGCCAGTAACACGACTCCAAGCACCTCGAAAAAAAAAGACAAGACCCAACCGACATATTATTGTCAAAAGCTTGTGCACAATTGGAAAAAACGGAGGACCAATTTGATATAACAGGCAAAACTATAGCCTTAAAACTAAGACGCTTGCCAAATGAACAGCGAATATTTGCTGAGAAGCTCATTAATGATGTGCTGTTTGACGCGGAACTGGGTTGCTTACATCGAAATTATAAATTGGTGCAAGAACCTACAGCTCCAAATTCTCATGGTATGCAACCTCCTCATCAACTGCATGTTATGCAATCCCTCCAACAACTGCATGTTAGGCAGCAACAAGAAGATCCAGAATGTATAAATATTAATGACCAAACTTTAACTACTTTTGTGAGTGGCTTTAATCCCCAGTATAACTATAACTAACAATAAAATTTTATATTTTTGAATTTTGGGAATAAAATGTTACGTACCTTCATGAAATCTTTTTTCAATATTTTGAATATTGCACTGCATGTTTCTGGTATTATCCGTCCCAATGCCTGAGGTGATATTATTGTTGAAAACTTTAATTCTTCATATGTTCGACCAGTTGCAAGAAATCTGAGGGTTGCTACTAATCGCTCATGGCATGAAATTGATTGCCGCATACAGGTATCTTGTTTCTGTATTGAAGGAGAAATCAATTTCAATAGTTTCAAGTAAGTTTCCTCGTCCATTCTTAGGTAGTTAAACCAATCCTGTTTTTCAAGTTTCAAATCAACAAGCAAATTAACCTGGGAGTAATTATTCCTTTTGAGTAGCCAATATTTTGTCCATTTGCTTCTATTAATTAAACGGTGTTTTTTTTTCCTTTTTCTTTATTGCACAGGCGAGCACAATACAATACAGAACTGTATCTCGGGAAGCCATTTTCACTATAGAATAAACATGCGAAAACTAGTTAGAGCGAATTTACTCAGTTGACGGTAGACAGAACTGTGCTATAAAACTGCGTGTGTGTGTGTGACGGGCTGTAGTACAGGTTAAACTGCGCAAATTGGCCTGCACAGTCAGTTTGTGCTAAAAACCTGAGCGTCTGTGGGGGCCTTTATATTTTCTCACAATTGTTGTATGGTCTCGAGGCTTGGACGTTGTCCGAAACAACAGAAAAAAGGATCAAGAGCTCTGAACTATGGATCTATCGAAGACTCCTAAGAATTTCCTGGGTTGATCGAGTCACCAACAAAGAGGTCCTTCGACGAATGAACTGCCAATTAACCTTCATGAATACCATAAAACAAGGCAAACTTGAGCATTTGGGACATGTCATGAGAAACCGTCTCAAGTATCGTCTACTACAGCTGTTTCTGCAAGGTAAAGTGGAGAGAAGAAGAGGACCAGGTAGAAGAATTTTCTGGCTCGCGAACTTACGGAACTGGCTTGGCGTGACTTCCATTGGACTGTTCCGCTCTGCAGGCAAAAGCCATGATGATAGCCAATGTCTAGAACGAATAAGGCCGACGAGGGAGAAGAATTCTTTCTTGTAGGTAAAGAAACGATATACATAAATCTAGAAAACATCAAAGATTTAAGTATTTATTGTAAATCTTGCATTTTTGCCACCTCACTCCATTCTTTGTCAACCAGTGTCGGTCCTTGCACCGGATTTCTTTTATCTCATAGTACCAATGTTATGTTTCGGAATTCCAAAATCAACCTTTTATTGTAGGTGTTTTGCGTGAAAATACAAACGTGCTTGAACTTTTAAACAAATTTGTGCGTTGCGGGGGTACAAAATCGCTCGCAACGCACGCGCATTGCATCCACTTTGGACTAACCTAAATACACAGATTTAATTGCAGACGTTCACTGTATCTATCGCCCGCACCTCATCGCACGCATCACTCCTATCGTGTTCACGCTCGACATAGCGTAAGTAGATCTTTACACGCGGAACTAGACGCACATCTGTCACCATTGACAGTGGGCTTCTTGCAGCCAAATAATAACGTAGCAAACTATTAATGCACGCTTGTGGCGTAATTGAAAAATAAGTTGTCACTGTATAGATAACCTCTTGAGTCTAATAATAGTATATTATAAACCAAGGTTGTGAAGTACATTATTATGACCCGAACGTTAAGTTTTAAGTCTAAGACGTGAGGGTCAGAAGTAGTTCACAACCGCGGTGTATATACGATTTTTTCCACTACTACCTCGATAAATCTACAACAGAAAATTGCCTGAATTAGTAAGATAGCGCTCCGCATATTTTATTACTAAGAACAGGCGCGTCTTCAATCCATATGGAGGCTACGTTACCGTGGCAACCAAAAAACAAAATCGCCGTATTACGATATCACGGCGCCTAATGCGCCTGACAACTGACAGCTTTATTTACCAGGGAAATAATCGGCCATAACGTTGTCATTATAGACCGCTTATGTTCAATTGTTTTATAAGCGACACGAGAAAACCCACTTTACAGTTATTCTGCTGGCCTTTAACGGTCCGTATTAAAGCTAGTAGTGGAAAAAAACTGTTTAAAGCAAAACTTTAGGAAGATATTAATATTTACAATTTATACTGCTACCATCTAAACTATTATTGTATCTTTTTAGTCCGGTAAAAACGATTTATTATTGGCTTACAACCTATTTCGAAATTCAAACAATATATATTTCCTCTTTCAATGATTATTAAACATTTTTTTATCATTTTTAATAAATATTAACTATAATGCAATTTTTGCCTTATAGTCACTTTAGGAAATTTTTACATAAATACTAATTAGAATCAATTACTTTTTACTACTAGACTCAAACATGCCTATATGTCGCAAAATTGATTCTGTTTCCGAAATGTCCAACATTATTTTTTTCTACCCATATCTTTCTACATTACGGCCTCTCTTGTGGCACCTTTTCTTTCAATCAAAAGAAAGGTCCAAGCACCGACGTACGCTTGACGTAATGTTTTCTTATGTCATCGTTGTTGTTGATTGGCCACTTGTCGATGACAAAGATAAAAGAACGTAGTTCTTGAAGACGAAAGAGATGGCGAAACGGCATCACGTCGTTGATATATTGGCAACGAGTGGTGTCGGCATGTTGGGGTCTAGTAGTACAAAGTGACTGATTAGAATATATTATAGTATATCATTTTATGTCTCTATAGGTACTCTGCTATTTGTGGTAGTAACAAATTTACTATGAAAATCTTCTTGAAATTTGCCCTAAATGCAAACTGGATCTACCTTGTTTCAACAGTAAAGACTACATTTTTTCAAAAATATAATTGTAATGTACTTTATTGACTACTCCTTTACCCGAAGTAACTAATTTTTAGCACATATTTAAGAGATATACGAATTGTATAAGCGAAAGAGGAAGGAAGATATCGGCAACAACACATGTACAACAACAGCAACGCCCCTACGACGGGACTTGCAACGTTTCAGTGATAAAATGCAATCAAAGGGGAATTTGCAATATCACTCATGCTGCATAAATATAAACTTTAACCTGCCCCCCCTTGTAGCAAAGATTTACTGGGCATTTCAATTCCAGTCCTTAATACATTATCACAACAAACTTACTGGCTCCATACGAAGTAACCATGGAACATTGTTCATCCTATTCTAAACGATTCTTTCTCGAAAAACATCGATCACGTTTTTAATGAACAATTGACTAGACTTTAGTTAGGTGGGCTGCGGCATCTGCGCCCTTAACATTCGGTCTCGCATTCGGCGTCTGGCCAGTTCGGACATTGCTACTGGCATTAGGTGGGCCACCTCAGGAGATGTTGCGATAGCCCTGGAAATAAAGTAGTATTGTTGTTCGCGCCTATTTTTTTTAATTCATTAATAAATTTAACTAAACTGCTGGAAAGCATAATGAAAATTTGCAACTTACATTTAAGTTCAATATCTCGTAAAATTAGAAAGATGTGTAATTTCGGTAAACACTCTCAGATAGACCCATTTTTACAAGGCGATGATGGTTCATATTACATAAAAAATGCCACAGAGTGGTCAAAAAGACAATGATTATGTTATTGACATTAATTTAATTCATAACTTTCTGAAGAACGACCTGAAGCTATACTTTTGTTTAGTGGTATACTGGTATATAGAAGAATATGATAGCTCGAGACTTATGCGACGGGTTTGATAGATCCATTCTCGTTCGATAGAAATATCTCCTTCTAATGACGCCGTCTCCCTCTGAAGGTTGGCGATCCAACTGGTTATAATGGTGCGGTGCGCGAAACTGCACCCCTGAATATCTCAATAGATGTTCGACCAAATCATCTTCTCAGATCCTTGAGCCACATATTCTGCCGTCTGCCCACAGATCTTTTGCCCTCGATCCTTCCCTCAATAACAAGGCGGAGTATTTCATATCGTTCTCCTCTCATGATGTGGCCGATGTATTGCAGTTTTCTTTCCTTTATTGTGGTTATAGTTTTTTATCTATACTCATCCGCCTGAGTACATCTTCGTTGGTTATTCGGTCTATCCAAGATACGCCCATAATACGTCAATATAAGTACGTCTGGAATGCGTTGATCCGACGCTCCAGGGCTTCATTAAAGGTCCAGCTTTCACATCCATATAGAAGGACCGGGAAGATATAGCAGCGTAGCGATCGCACACGCAGCTGCAGACTCAGGTCACTGCAAGCGAAGAAGCTCCTCATTGATGCAAATGAGCGTCTGGCCTGTTCGATCCTTTCAAGAATTTCGACTTTAGGTTCATTGATTTCGTTGACGAGCGCGCCAAGATTTTAGAGCCGAGACTTGTTGTACAACCGCGTTGTTAATTCTGAGGGTTGCTAGTTTTGGTGTCTTGGAGAATACAACAATCTTGATCTTGGCAACGTTCATTTGTAGTCCGTGCTGCATGCTATGTTCGACAATACGGTTCATCATGCTCTGGAGATGAGGCAGGCTGTCAGCAAGCACGATCGAGTCACCAGCAAAGCGTATGTTGTTAACGCAAATGCCATTGATCTTGATGCCCTCTCACATATCCTCCAATGCTTCACGAAAAAATTGCTTCGGAATATATATTGAAAAGAAGGGGCGAAAGAACACAGCCCTGTCTCACTCCCGAATCTCCACCTCTTCAGATGTTTCGCCCTCTATTCTGATTTCCGTCGTCTGATTCCAATATAGTTGGGTGATAATGCGCAGGTCTCCCTCGTCAACACCAATGGATTTGAGGATCTCAGTAAGTCACTGATGCGAAACGCAGTCGAATGCCTTACGGTAGTCAATAAAACATGCGTATATATCTACATTCATGTCCCTGCACCGCCAGAACGTTGAGTGTAAAGAAAGCGTCGCGTGTTTACCCATTCCGTTCCTAAATCCGAACTGCGTGCTACCAATCTGTCCCTCGCATCTGGCATATATAGGTGTGTGGATGATACGAGCAACGAAGGACATGGGACATCAATCTAATTATGCGGTAAGTCATCGCATTGAAAAGCATTCGGTTTTTTTGGATATGGTGATGAACGTCGATTTTAGCCAGTCCACTGGTATTCCTCTAGTCTGATATATACAGTTAAAAAGAGTGGTGAGGAGGGATAGGCCTTCCCCATCTGCATCCGCAACGAGTTTGAGCGTTTCTGCGTGCACCTGGTCAGGTCCCACGGCCTTGTCGCTTTTTTGTATTCCAGGGCTAAAGTCATTAACAGCTCACAAAAAACACACACAACAATGACCCAAAAAACCTCACCTTTAGGAGGTTTTTTGGGTCGAACATCGTTGACGATTTAAAGAGGGACTTAAAGAGGGTCTTTACATATTCCTCCCATCGTTTTCTGTTTTCTTCAGCGCCCACCAAAATTTTGTTATTGGCATCTCTCAAAACACCCTGCTGTTGTTTACGCTTCGTCTTGGTAAACTCCTTGATTTTTTTGTGGAGATTGAATAGGTCGTGCTTATCTTGTAGTGTCTCGATTTCAATGCACCTTTCTGTTAACCAACGCTCCTTTAACTTCCGGTACTCTGTTTTCACCCTTCGATTCAGTTCCTCGTAACGATCCCTGCTCCTGGCTTTTTCTCTTCTTCTGTCGTCCACAAGTCATAGGACCTCATCGTTATCCACCACTGCTTGGCAGAGCTCTCCTTATAGCATATGTCTAACTCCAAAGAACTGAAAACTTAACGACGCAATGTAGAAGAGAAAAGAATTCTGCCAGGTCGCTGGGATTCAACTGGGATGAACAAAACACTACTACAATATACTAAATGTTTAAACTTCTACAACTACTTTGAAAATACTTAATTAGTCTCCTGTTCGTTCCAATCCGGAAACACTCCAAGAAACTTTTCGTAGGCAGACAAAGAGCAGTTTAATTTTTGGCACTGTTTAAACATTACAAGTAATTAGCGCAGCGTTTTTTAAAATGGGATTCAAAAAAGGAAAAATAAGGAAAAACGAAGACGCCGGAATCACCCTCTTGGCACTTCCTATCCTCGAAAGGGTACGAGAGAAAAATCGATACCACCCTCGTCAGTAGCCACTATACGGCGCTTCGGACGACACGGGCATAAATTTAGAAAATGAACTTTTGTGGAAAATACGTTGGAAAAAGAAAATTGAACATATTGTTACCCCCGACCGTCGGTCCACAGAGATTCGGGTCGAAGCGGCAACGCCGAGCGCCGTCAGCGACCCCATCTTGACTAAACGAGAACCGGGAACAGTCGCCTCCGTTCTCGAAAGTACGAGAGTGTGTTCAGGCCGGGTATACAAACCAGCGAGCCTCGCGAGATGGGGTAATAGATATTGCAGTGTAGTAAATATGCGGACAAGCGAACAGTGCGAATTGTTAGTCGAGAGCATTTGTGTTGTAATAAGTAAATAAAAGTGTGCAGTTAATTGACGATAAATTATTGGAACCCATATCCCGTAACAATATATACATTTTTGCTTTATAAAATGAGCTTTGAAACAAACAGTGTAATTCAATGCCGGTAGGGGTATTAGCCCTCGGAGTAGTTGTAGTTTTCAGTTTCCAATTAGGAAATAATGCCTTTTTGCATATTTTAAACTAGAGTTTTCTGCGAAAAAGCTAAAAATAATTTCGATCACTGATATCTCTATTGGTTACAGCATAATACAGGAGTAACAAAAGTATAAACTTTGGAATTTGCGTCGCCTCTTAAATAATCTTTTCACTGATCTGCTGTCTACGGGAAGTATACAGGGCGTTTCTAATATAGAGTAGATATAGATTAAGAAGTAATTAAAACAGGACACCCTAAGTTTCGAATCAACTTTTAAACTGTTTATCTCTAAAGCCACGCAATCGACTTTCGTTAACGATGCCTTTTTGGAAAAGTCCATGTATAGACTGGTTTAAGAGGTTATGAACTAGGTATTAGGTTATATGTTTTGCAGGTTTTCTAATACAGGGTTCAACAAAACTTGATGTACCGATAAATTAAAAACTCGATAAAAACGTCAAAACGATCTGATCTAAATCACATTTTTTAGTTCTTAAAACTACTAAGCGCTCATCACCGTCAATCACCCGGTATAGGGATTTAATTATGTGGACTGTAAGTACAGATGCATGAAAAAAAAGTGTATGTCACCTGAAGTAGAACGCGATTATTCTGCTTCATTTAGTTTTCGACAAATTTCTGAACTCGGCATAATAATCGACTCTTTTCACTTCTAGTAACATAATATATTATTTTTCGTTCTTCGAAAAACTGCTGTTACGGAAACAGTCCCAAGTCCACCAGAAAATGGACCGCAAAAGCTAGGAAAAAGCTTCTCAAAATTTACAAAAAGTGGGGGGTCACCTTTAAAAATTTTCGTTTGTGGCTCTTTTCTACTATTTTCCGCCCTCTTATCTTACTTTTTGCGTACACTCATGCGCTCTGCCCCCTTGCGTTGCGGGCTGGATACGCTCTTGCTAGTAAAATATTCAAAAAATGAGTACATTGTTTTGTTTTCTACTTTCAAATATCTTTCTTTTTCTAGAAGATATTTAACTTCAAATAAAAGCTACCAATTTTCATTATGCGTTACGAAGTCCCAGGGGCTCATTTAACAATAAGATGTGTAGTAAATTGGTGGATTGGGACAAGAAGTTAAAAAACTACGCACTCAATCGCCGACGTTACGTTTAATTCAACTTAAACTTTATCAGGACTGTAAAAATTCCATAAATTAGGGTTATAAGGAAAATGTATCTCACAACGTTTCACCTAGTTACGCCGAAATTAAAATTAGAAAAAGCATTAATATTACAAGTGGGTGACTTCAGACAGATAGTTTGCACAATTAAAATATTTAAATGGCATTAAAACAACTAAAACTTTTGTACCAGCAAAACATTGATGGGAACCCAAACTCTCCGAGATCTATGACCACAATTCCATCCTCATTCTCACCCATTGTTTTTGGTTGTTAAATAACTGTATATTATATTAAGATTTTAAGTGTTTGTTTTAAAGTTAACGGTCTTGTCCCTCCAATTGTTAATGTGCAACACCTAGGACGTGTACGCTTCTTGTAATTTGTTTCAACATCTAAACTTTTAGGATGATCAAAATTTAAATGATGACCGATATCAGAGTGATGGGAAGCCAACGCAGTCTTCTCTTTCTTGTTGATGTTTGTGATGTTACAGTCTTACCTGTGATGCTTCATTTTTGTCATGTCTATGCCTGGTACAGAATAAACAACAGAAGATCTGTTAAGTACGGGTGTCCTGTCTTTGACCCTTGAATATAAATCCCCAACCGTCTTCTCCTAATAACTTTGGTGTTGTCTTTCTTCAAGTCCATACTAAGCCCTTGGATTAGTGAAATTTTGAAATATTTAACATCAACTTTATGAGAGTGGAAGTCTCGCAACGTTTCACTTACCGTTCACCGGTAACAATAACTAACAATAATGGGTAGAAAATTATTCACAGATGAGGTAAATATCTTATTTTAAGGATATTCTTTTCCCATAACTACCGGTGGCTCAATCTTATGACCCTGGTTCTTAGATATTTGATAATTGCTACGTTCTGCGAAAGGGGGTGGGCAGATTTAAAATTTATTAGTCGACCGGAGTTGATAGGTTTACGGTACCAATCAGTGATAATGTTGTTGCCCTGTCTAATCACCAAAGTGTCAAGAAAAGGATTGCCACCATTATTCTTCAATTCCATTGTAAATTGTAGGTGCGTAGTAAATGAATTAAATTACAAGACAAGGTCTACACAATCATTAGGTATCAAAGTAATGAGATCGTCAACATTCCAGTACAAAAAACGGCAACCGGTAAAGCAGTTGAGGGACAACACTAGTAATCCATGCATGCACAAATATCTGTGCATAACAGCACTCATCAAACACGAAATAGCTGGTGTCAAAAATAAACGACACAATATCCCCAAAGAGGATCTTGTTTATTTTAGTATTGTGTTGTATTCAATGTGAGTTCACAAGGTTTGCCTCTGGTTGCTCCACTAATTTTCACCCGTTCTGCCCAGACCCTCAACGAATCTGATGAGTCTCTCGGGCGACACTGCGTTTGCATCTTGAGGTTCAATGATCGTGTTTCCGAACAGTGAGTATTTCGATGTGGCAATAGCCGGGCAGTCAAATAGGACGTGCTCAACGGTCTGGTGGTCCTCTAAGCACAGCCGACACTCCGTCTCTTCCGACAGTCCGAGTGTGTCTATTTAGTCTGAGGAATGTTGGGGCTCTTGCCCTCCCTGTTTCCGTGATACATTTTTTTGAAGTGTGATAGTCCGGGTAGGTTCTCCCACCAGTCCTGGGACTTGACATTGCTCCATTTCTGGAGTTCAGCCTTGACCAGATAATATGGGACTGCCAGTGCCGGCTGCGGGCCTACGAATGCAGAGCCCGCCGCCCTCCTGGCTAAAGAGTCGGCTCTCTCATTGCCTTCGTTACCACGATTGCCCGGGATCCATACCAGTGTCACGCTGCTCTCTTGCGATAGGGTGTTCAGAGTCCTGTGGCAGTTCCAAATAGTTTTGGAATTGAAGCGCAAAGACACGCGCTAGAAGCGCTGCCCGAGTATCCGAGCAGATCTTTATTGTTCTATCCCCCTCGAATAGGGGTCGGGCACACAATTCAATGGCATGTATCTCTGCCTGAAACACTGTGGTGAATCGGCCCAGGCTCTCTGCTATGCAGATGCCATCCGATCTCCCCTACACTCGGGAGCCAGCCCCTTCGTCGGTTTTGGATCCGTCCGTGTACCAGGTACTTCCTGCCAGTTGCGGATCTTCGCCTCGTTCGTCACAGTCTGTCCGTGAGGGAACCCTGATGACGTAGCGAGTGTCTAATGTACGTTTTGATGCCATTAGGTCGGAGACCATGTTCAATACCGCAAGGCCTTCAAGCGAGCCTGGGCATTATTGGTCTCACCATCGAATGGCTGCGGTGCCATGTGCGTCACTTGTTGCAACCGGTATGTCGCCTTCATTACCTCTCGTTCCTTATTTTAGTATGCTGTACTACATCGACCCAGTACTTATTTAAATTCCTTAATACCAGTTCTTTTGGTATGTTAGTGAACAAGGATATAACATCGAGGGACACCAGTTGAAAACCCGGAGGTACAACCATGTCCCTGATAGTGAACGAAATTTGTAGCTTTTTCGCAGGAAACTCTAGTTTAAAATATGCAAAAAAGCAATATTTACTAATTGGAAATTGAAAACTTATCTGCTTTCAATATTTCCAAAAATATTGCAGCGTTAAAGAGGGAAACAAACAGAAACAACTACTCCGAGGGCTAATACCCCTACCGGCATTGAATTACACTGTTTGTTTCAAAGCTCATTTTATAAAGCAAAAAAAAATATTAAAATGAATTAATAAAGTAATAAAAAATCTTTATTTTATTGATTTTTATCATCAGTGATGACAAAACTTCAATAAATTTGAGACTGTTGACTTGGAGTTCGCTATTTTCAAACTTCAACACGGTGATAACACAAACACTCAAATCACATATATCTACATACGCACTACTGGCCGCATTTTATTGTATACACCATTGGACATGTAACAAGTATATAGGTACTTAGCTGCTTGTTCAGTTTTATTTAATTTTGTGTTACCCCACTCCGTCTTTTGATGGTGTGTTAATATAATTTAATTTTGACGTTTAAATATTTTAATTTTGCACAGTATATCTAAAGTCACCCATTTGTAATATTAAGGCTATTTCTACTTTAATTTGAATTTTGGCGTAACTCGAGTTAGACTCGTTGTGAGATACAATACAATTTCTTTATAACCCTAATTTGTGCAATTTTTATACAGCCCTGATGAAGTTTAAGTTGAATTAAACGAAACGTCGGCGATAAATTCGTAGTTTTTTGACTTTTTGTCCCAATCAGCCAATTGACTGCACATCTTACTACTTCCTGGGACACAATCTCCATATTGGTTATTCAACAATATATTATTCATAAATTAAAAATAGCTATTTGTTTATTATATTATTCCAGCGTTAAGTTCTTTTTTTTTCAAAACAAATCTGCTAAATAATACATTACTTACCTAAAGGTGGCTTCGACAGTTTCTTTTAAATGAGGTATAGCTACATGAGCATTAGTTTCCACTTGGGTATTCGTAGGCTTCAAGTGATTTGAGCTCTAAAAAATACAATTTAAACGTGTTCGTGTTTTTTTAAACTATTTTCTACCTTTTGAGCGTAGTACTCCTCAACCTGAGCATTCAGCCACGGATGCTGAACTAACTGAGTAGCCGTAGGCCTCCTATCTGGTGCAATGTGCAACATTTGAGAGACTAAGGTTCTTGCATCGTTTGATAGGAATTTCCAGTGATCATTCTGAAATATACAAATGACTCGATGTCGTACCAAATAAATTGACAAATGTACCGAATCGAGTTTTCCAGAGTTTATTCTCTTAAGGATTACTTGTGGACTGTCGCCGGGGGCTATACTAAAAGGCGACCATCCGCACAACATTATATAAAATATTACACCTAATGACCAAATATCACAAGCCGCATCGTATCCTGTAAGCAATTGCAAACGTCAAAATTTCGAATTAAACATATAGTTGTTCGAGTGGTTTACCTTGCCGTTTCAGTACTTCGGGAGCGACGAAATTTTTTGTATAACATGGAGTCATCAACAATCCATTATCGGCTCTAAGCTAAAATTCACACTTTAAATTCCACTTCAAGAAATCATTGTTTGACCAAACCTGTTTTGCGAACCCCATATCAGCAATTTTAACACTGTCAGGGGCTCCACTGCTAGCCAATAGAATATTAGCGGGCTTTAAGTCCCTATGTAGTACGCCGTTTTCATGCAAATACGACACAGCAGTGGCCAAAGTTTTCAGTATTACAGCCGATTCTCGTTCACTTAATCTTCCCTACAATAAATAACTACCATAAAAAAAACAAAAACGAAAAAATGTCATTCAGTGGGAACCGAATAACCCCCCTATTCTAGTTTTCCTGTCCATACTGACAGAAGAATAATAATTTAAATTAAAGAAAAAGTTGGCCTTCAGCCGGATTTGAACCAGCGACCTTCTGTAAACCGGACACAATTCAACTCAATTTATTTAAAAATTACAAAATTTACATAGCTTAAGGAATTGTTTTGTTTGATATAACGTCACCCTGCAGCGCCTAGCGTGCACTGGGAAACATAGAACTGGTGGCCGATGTTTGAGCCCAAACTCCTGCGGATGCATAAAAAGAGACTGGAAACTTCCATCTCCCGGACTTTGGTCCACATATGGAAATTCGATGAGCTCATTCGTATAACAAAGATAGAGGCGATATTTGTGAAGTGAATCAATGTATTGTTCGAAATTAAATTTAAGGCAAGTCATTGCGGGAAAGTCATCGAAAAAACCCGCTAAAAACTTCTCAGGTCCCTGGTGTAGCAAAATGGGTAAGAGCGAATCAGTCAGTTGTGGTGAGTTGCAGATCGTAGCCCTTGCAGCCCGCTCTGCCCAGAAGAGTGTAGGACTCTTATGCACAGAGCAGACTCCAAGTTGTTGCAATATATCTACTGTAACTTGTATAAGTGGGCATGGCAAGTCATGGTTTGAGAAGACGTCTAATAATTTTGCAACATAGAGCGGCGTGTAATAAATAGGCAACCGTTTGTAAGGAGGTCCGTGTTTTACATGTATGTATATGAGGATTGTATCTTGTCGAGGTTAGATGGCGAGTTAATACTGATTTGTGGGTACTGTGTAAATAAAATTTATTAGATACTTCATCTATGTATTCTGAGAAATATTCGACATTGGTCATATCATGTAGATCATCTATGCGAGTATAGCGGGTTGCTGATACTGCATTTCGAAGAATTTTGTTTTGGAGACGTTGTAATCTTGTGCGCTGAGTATTAGAGATTATCGACCAAACCGGCGCCCCATATGACATTACTGGCCGAATTATAGATTTATAAATGATTAATTTATTTTCGGGACTTAAAACGGACTTGCTAGATATCAAGGAATAGAGCTTTTGTTGTGCTATGAAAGCTTTTTGTAGTACATACGAAACGTGAGCATTAAAATACAGACGTTCGTCGAAAACTATTCCCAAGTATCTTACGGTTTTTGACTGGTTTACTAAGGTGTTTTTTATCACAAGAGGATTTATTATTTTATGGTTGGTAAACTTCTTGGTAAATATAATCAGATTAGTTTTTACGGGGTTTACTTTTAATTTACATTTTTCATAAAAGGGCATGAGATATGAAATATGGTGCATAAAACGATATTTAGCTGCCTGAGCGTAAAATGAAGAGTTATAGATAGCGGTGTCGTCCGCGTATAGTGCTAGTTGCGTATTTGGAGATTTCGGAATATCAGGTGTGGATAGGGTGTAAAGCAATGGAGAAAGTACTGCGCCTTGGGGTACCCCCGCCATTAAATTGCGAGGATGAGAGTAGGAGCGCTCGATTTTTATTTTAAAAGTTCGGTCATTTAAATGCGAATGTATCAAAGATACGAAGTGAAGTGGAAAATTATGGATTAATGCCAATTTGTACAGCAGGCCAGAATGCCAGACGGTGTCAAAAGCTTTCTCCATATCAAGGAGGAGCAGAGCCGTATTCATTTTCCGATTGCAGGCTTCGAATGCATCAGCACATATTTTTGTTGCTGTACCAACTTTAAAAGTAGTCAACCTTAAAATTGAAGATATCAAAGTACAGGCAGAAAACAAATATGGAGATGTAATAAAGAGGTCTTATAATATGACGTATTAAGCTTGAAAAAATCTACTTTTTTTACTAAATTATCACTGTGTAAAAATTCCGACTTTGTTTCTTTCCCATCCTGAACACAATACACTTTCGGCACTTTCTAAAACTTATTTAAAATTATTAATTGGAAATAAATGGCATTTTCAAAGACGAAAAAAAACGCATAAAAACTCCTGAAACATTTCTTAAAGTCCAACGCTTTAATGCTAGAAGAACTGAACTTAAAAAACTACTCACTCTTATCGCATTAGCTAATCACAGTGCTTACCTTTTTAACTAAATAGTCCAACAGGTTACCGCCTTCCAGCAGTTGCAAGACCAGGTACACTTTCGTATTTTCCTCGTAAACAGTCTTCAAAGTCACAATACCCGGGTGATTTCCGTACCTGTGCAATATCTCTACTTCTTCCCGGCAATCGCAAAGAGACTTATCGATTATCTATGTATAAAAAAACATGTTCAACAAACGGTTATAGTGCTTGGCACTCCATACCTTAATGGCAAACTTCTGACCCGTAGCTTTGTGCTCTCCTAGTCTGCAAACGCTATAACTACCTGCGCCTAATGATTCCGTAAGAACGTAGTCTTCAAAAAAGTTTCCGTAATTAGTGCCAAAGGATTTCATTGGCGTTTCCATTAACTTCTTAAAAAGTGTTCCGTTTTCTAAAAGACACGGAGCTACATAACTAAACCTGTAAAAAAAACAGTTTTTCCTGCTACTCTTAGAAGAATCAAGCTATTTCTAACCCTTTAAACAACTCATAGTTTTCGGCATTAAGTGGAAGCCCAGGAGAGTCTTTTGGTGTCTTGCAAGTATATTCCGAATCAAAATATGCATCTTCAGGCCCGCACACTGCAGGTTGAAACGGGGGCTTAATTTTTTTGGCTAGGAGTGCTTCAAAGTCTATCGTGGAGAAGAATTCGTGGCGCTTTAGGTCTTCAACACCCCCTGAGCCTGCCCCCAACCTAAAAAGCAGTAACTTTAATTTATTCTATTCCCAAATAACTGAAATGAATTGCTGATAAAATGGCCTTCATTTACCGGTTAGCTGGATTCCTTTTAAACAAAGCTCTAAGCAAACTCTGGGCCTCTGGGCTAAGATTCGAGGGCATAGCAAGTTTGGCTTTCAGAATTTGTGTAAGAGTTTCTTTCCTGTCCTGGCCTTGGAATGGTAAAGAGCCTGTCAACATTTCATACATCAACACCCCAAAAGACCACCAATCCGCTGCATACGAATGTCCGTTGCGATTGACTACTTCTGGAGCCATATATTCGACCTAACAAAGATTCGAATGAAAACTTCGAAGCTCAGATATTACGCGTAATTTACAGTGCCGCAAAAACTGTAAGTTATTCCCTCCTCTAGGGGCTGCTTGCAAAGGCCAAAATCGGTAAGAGCGATGTGACCGTTGACGTCCAGGAGAATGTTTTCTGGTTTCAAATCTCGGTAAATAATGCCCAAAGAATGTAGATGGTTCAAAGCCAGCGCGAGTTCCGCCAAGTAAAACTTTGCGTCTTCCTCTGTAAACATCACCTAACCCCAGAGGGAGAAAGTTATTAAAGACTACGGCTATCGCACGGAAACCTAACACAACTATCCTCTTACTGGCAAAACCAGAATAGCCAAAAATTGTAATTTTAATGTTAAATAATATTCCACCTCTAATGGTTTCCCCAAAATGTCGTTATTTTTCTTACATTCACTATTTGTTACTTTACTATTTCTATAAACCATTAAATATTTTACCCAACTTACCTCCTTGCTTAAACGGGTAAACAAATCTCCTCCTCGTAGAAAATCCAAAATTAGGTACAATTTTCCTTCTGTTTGGAAAGCATAATGAACTTTGACTATAAAAGGATGTTCCACATCAACCAAAATGTTTCTTTCCATCCTTGTGCGTTGTCTATCTTTTACCTAAATGAAATTCAAGCTTTGAGTACGCAATTTTTCTGGAGTCTTTCTACTTTTATAACCTTTAAGGTGGCTTTTTTCAAAACTTTCATGGCATATAAAGTTCCGGCGTCTTTTCCCACAATTTTACGGACTAGGAAAACCTTCCCAAAAGAACCCTGTCCCAGGACTTTAAGAAGAATAAACTGAGATGGAGTCGCTTTGTCATGACCATTTCGAACGACCTGTAATAGAATGCAAGATTCTTTATACGTGTTTCTGTTTAAATAAATTAACTTTAAAGGGACTTGCTCATAAAGATAATAAAAATAAAAATACCTACATCATCTACTTCAATCTCGTGTTCCTTTTCACTTGAATCACCTAGCCCATCTTCTCCTGCTCCCTCATCTGTATCGCCCGATTGTGACTGAAGAAAAATGAAATGTGTTACTCAGATTAAATTGAAATAAATTATTAAAATAATAGAAGACCCAATAATTCCACTCTAGTTGTAGATGAGACTTGAGAACGGGGTCCATCAATCAGTTCGTGTAAAAAATTTGATTGATTCGTAAACATTTTCGTGAATTTTTTCTACGTGGATAATCATCAATATACTTTTTTGTCACAAGTTAAACAACTCTTTGACAA
Organism: Taphrorychus bicolor; assembly: GCA_951812265.1. Lineage (NCBI taxonomy): Eukaryota > Metazoa > Arthropoda > Insecta > Coleoptera > Curculionidae > Taphrorychus > Taphrorychus bicolor. The sequence goes on from OX638300.1 coordinate 8,833,654, forward strand.
AGCTTAAAGGGTAAAGGAACACTTTTCAACAGTTTAAAAAGTGAAAGTTATCAAATAGTATAAAACAAATTATCAAAAGTATAGGTACATTCACCAGGGGGTCGCAGTCAATTATTGTAGACTGTCGTCATCAAGGTACTCAGCTAGGGAGTAGTATGCCTTCTTGATCTGACAAGTCGTCTAAATCTTGCAAAGCATACCTCCCCTCTCACCTCGCTGGGAAGACGGTTGAACAATCTCCCTCCGTTATACACAATAGATCGCTTCACTCTCGCGCTATGGGGAATAGGCAGGCTGAAAGTATGTGGTCTCCGCTCACTGTAACTGTAACTACAGTACCCACCCATACCTCCTAAATACGAAACATACCGTTTCCAGGATCTACAGACTGCAGAACGTGAGATTGTTCAGCCTGACAAACAGGGGCGGAGAATGAGCCCCAGAGGCAAACCTGACAGCCCTTTTTTGCATAACGAATACCCTGTGGAAAAACTCAGAAGAGCATGAGCCCCAGAAGCAGATGCCATATCGAAGATGAGATTCGACAGGCGCAAAGTAGGCCCGGCGGGCAAGAGAATGCCCTATGTCGTTATAGATTAGGCGAACGGCATAGCAGCCCGACGACGCCTTGCCGCACACATTCATCACATGGCTGTCAAATTTCAGCCCTGCATCCAAGTCCCAGAAACCCAGTCATTCCAGGGGAGCCAACAGGACTGTTCCCCAGGCATACATCAATAATCTCACACCCAAAACCTAGAGCACATGTTTTATTGACATTAAGTGAGGGTTGGTTTGCCTCACACCATTTAATAATAGTTTGGTCATTATTTATGATGGTATATCATCAGCATAAGATGGTAGTATCATCAGCAAATACGGTGAAGACACCCTCAATAGGTAGGAGGAGCAGATCATTTATATAAATGGGGAAGAGAAGCGGACCGAGAACTGAGTCCTGAGGCACCCCTGACTCCAGCCGAAGCTCCATCGAGGCGGCCCCACCAACAACAACGGTCTGTCCACGACCCTCAAGGTATGAGCGGAGCCAGCACTGCTATAACCCCCTAAACCCATACATTTCAAGCTTTGCAGCGGTATCGCACGGTTGACACAATCAAATGCTTTCGTGAGATCGCAGACTACAGCTGCGCAGTTTTCACCGTTGTTTAGGTGAGTGTAGAGGTGGTCCAGGAACGAGAACAAGGTACTCCTGCCAGGGCGAAACCCAAGCTTCAGGAGATTCAGCAGTTCTCTGCGCTCAAGAAATGAGAGCATCTTCAAGCTCATTATCTTTTCAATTATTTTGGATAATGTAGGAAGGAGAGCTATTGGGCCATAATTGCATAAACTCTCACGTTCTCCCCCTTTAAACTTTGGAATTACAAGAGCTTTCTTGAGGCAGTCAGGAAAATGCCCTCTAGAAAAAGAACAGTCGATCACCTCCGCTAGGACTCCCAAGGCAATATCTGGCAAGGTCATGAACAGGGTCAAAGACAGCCCGTCCCATCCCGCTGCTCGTTAGCTTTTAAGTAAAACAAACACTTCTTTGATCTCATCAAGAGTAACAGGGCTGAAAAAGAATGTTTCAGCGCAATCGAAACTAATATGCTTCCAAAACCTTAATTCTTAATACAGCAATAAAGCACTATCCTAGAGCACTGTAAAACGAACAACTGGTAAAACGAATTCAATCACGGTTGACGTTCGCTTCAAGATGAATTCCGTGAGGGTTGTCCAAACATTGGTTATAGTGCCAGGAAATATCGACCAAACATTGCTTATAGTGCCAGAAAAAATCGATGATGGGGTGGAACTCATAATGCAAGATCATCATATGACGTCATGAGAATGAGGCATCTTTAGGTTATAATATGGCAAGCATCAAGAAGATATTGCATGAATATTTGCAATAGCTGGATAATCTAACAAACGATCAAAAGAAGGCCTGCGTCAGTTGGTGCAAGGCTTGGTGTAGGAAAAAAATACGTTCAAGGTGTATCCAAAGCTGTATATAACCTCTACACAGGTGACGAATCATGGACCCGGAAGCAAAACCCCAATCGACTCTGTAGATCTTCCAAGATCAGGTAAATCCAAAAATCCAACAGCTGATCTTCCAAGATCAGGTAAATCAATGTGCTTCCATAGTTCATGGAAGCACATTGAAGCAAATAAATGCCTGTCCCTGTTTCTTTGACTTAACTGTTACATGGCGAAAGTGCCCTTAGAGCCACGCATGAGGTCTATTCTGAAATGCATACGACCATTTTTTTGCCAGAAGTCATCAGAGAAATCCAAAAAAGGCAGAAGAGGCGAATTATTCTTCATTTATGACAACGCGAGGTCTTACACATCGGCTCAAACAAAAGAATTTTTGACCGGTCTCAGGATAAGCCAACGAATTAGACGTGCCTTTATAACTCAGTTGAAAGAGCATCTGTCCGGTTTACAGAAAGTCGTTGGTTTAAATCCGACTAAGGGCCTACTTTTTCTTTAATTGTCCGCTGAAGCCACAAACATCACTTCTAAATACCTACTTAAAGTTTAGCTTAATAAGCTTAGAAAATCGTCAAGTCTCCCTAACCGTTTTCCGTGGAAAAAATGAGCTGAAGGAATTTAGAGTTTGGGACGAGCAGCGGGACGGGACTGTCTTTGAGTACAGTGAGCGGAGACCACATATTTTCAGCCTGCCTATTCCCCATAGCGAGAGAGTTAAGCGAACTATTGTGCATAACGGAGGGAGATTGTTCAACCATTTTCCCAGCGAGGTGAGAGGAGAGGTATGCTTTGCAAGATTTAGACTACTTGTGAGATCAATACTTCTCAAGAAGGCATACTACCTAGCTGAGTACCTTGATGCCAACAGTCTACAATAATTGACTGTGACCCCCTGGTGACTTGGTCTTATGTGATATGTGTGGATTTTGTTGTTTGATTGATGTGATTATACTGTTGTACCTATACTTTTGATAATTTGTTTTATGCTATTTGATAACTTTCATTTTAAACTGTTGAAAAGTGTTCCTTTACCCTTTAAGCTATGTCAAAGAGTTGTTTAATTTGTGAAAATAAAGTATATTGATTGATTGATTGATTTTATGGGAAAGGGTGGTTTGCTCTAAGTACATATACAGAGTGTTCCGAAATTAGAGTGCCTATTTTACGAGATATTTTATGAACAAAAATATGGCAAATATGGCTAAACATAGGTCTGTAAACGCTTATTATTGCTATGAGTTTCTGAGATATTCAGCTCAAATTTGGAATATAATTATTTATGATCTGCATCGTTAGATATACCAACTTATTGCCAAAATTTACAAAGTTTTATGATTTCTGCGGGTCTAGTTTTGGGTGGAAAAAGGGAGCCTTTTACTACTCAAAACTCTCTTGTAGCGCGCAACTGACGATATTTTTTAAAACTTGAATTCTCAATTTAATTTGGTTATGACCTAAAATATAGCACGTTTCGTATAAACATAGGTCTGTAAACGCTTACCAACTTATAGCGAAAGTTTACAAAGTCTTGTGGTTTTGGCAAGTCTAGTTTTGGGTGGAAAAAGGGAGCTTTTTACTGCTCAAAACTTTTTTGTAGCGCGCAATCAATGATTTTTTTTTAAACCTGAGTTTTCCATCTCATTTTTGACTTGCATTTTTTTTGAGTCTCCGTTTTTTGTGGAAATTTGCAAAATTATCTAGGATTGTAAAAAAAATTTTTGATAAGAAGTGCCTATGCAGCTTGCATTTCCATTAGATTTCCATGAAGAAGTTTTTTTTTTGTGAAAAAATAAGGGCATTTTCAGATATTTTTGCAAAGCAAAACATGAGAAATAGGCAAAAATGCAAAAGGCAAAACGTTTAGAAATTGAATAGAAAATTCTGATTTTTAGGGAGGCCACAGTTTTGAAGGGCAAAAAGGAAAACAACAACCCTACACGATGTGGATCATAAATAGTTATATTCCCAATTTGTGTTAACAGTCTCAAGAACTCTAAAAATTATAAAGAACTAAAAAAAAAAAAATTTAACACCCTATACCTCGCAAATGAAATACTTGTGCACCAAAGTTTATATGAACTTTTTGCTTTATTTTTGGTCATAAAATATGCTGTTAAAATTATGTAACCAAATTTTGGGATACCCTGTATAATAATACTTTATACAATTAAGAATAAGTCTGCACTTATTCTTTAAGAACTAATGCATTATTGTGAGTGTTACACTAGAATATAGTATGACACAACTCTTAGCATCTGTTGATCATCATTTCAATACATGTTTATGTAAGACACATTAATTGAAATAACATATTGGATATTTGGTACACAGTGATTGATTAATATAATGCCCAAGATGTGATTATTTTTTTTTATTAACTAAATTTTTCTCAACCTTTTGCTCAAATCTCAAAAACCCTTGCATTGATTTCGCATTTGTTGCAATAGGTGCTGTTTTGTGGTAATGTATGTCTCTAATGCCTGTATTTATAGTTGTGACTTAGCTCCGAGTAAGCCTCAAGTCTGATTTTGACATTTAGTCTCCATTTAAAATACATGGACTTGTGTCGAACATTTTTGATTAAGCATGTGCTCTTGCTCAAGTTGTGACTATAAATACAGGCATAAATTAGATATAATTTAGAGACAGGATGTTCTTATGATATTCAGGGTGTTCCATAACCATAGAGATCTGTCTTCTTATAACTATAGAAACCTGAGTGGGTGGAGACAGTACATTTAAAAATGATATTTTTTTTCAATTTGCCTGTATCAATTATTATTAAAAGTTAATAAGATACATAATGAGTAAGAAACATTTTTTTTTTCAAAAAAAGTAAAATGGTTTGACAATCATATAAGACAAATTATTATTGAAAATTTGAGGACTTTGTGCCCTGAAAATATGTAATTTTTGATTATGTTCATACCCTGTGTCAAAAATCAATATGCCATAAATCTTATGCTACTTGAGATTAACCTAATCATAATCAATGAGTCAGAGCAGTAAATTGTTTAAAATAGCATAACATTCTACAGGTGTTTCATTGGTGAAAAAAATAAATAGTACTGTAAGGAAAACATGAGCAACAAGTAATGCTCTATTACAAATGATATACCAATTGATAAATAGCAGGTTAATGTAGGAACATAAATATGAATAATCTTATACAACAGGATGTTTAACTTTGCTAAAAAACTCAACGCGTATTGCCTAAAAAAACAGCATTAAAATAGTTTTTTTTTACCTCTGTCTCGTTATGTTGGATTTGCCAGAGCTCTCCGGAATTGGCAAGCGGCATTTTCAATTATCACACATGAAATACTCAAAGGAAAAGCAGTGTGAATTTTTAAAAAGTGAATGTATTAATTTAAATATTCAATATTATTACGATTCGAATAAAATCTATAAACAAACAAAAATCACATAAAATTGGAGTTGAAGTTTGAAGTGGCAACTACTGACAAGTGATAATTGACATGGCTGTCAATCTGCTGTCAACACTTGAAAGTGACATCAACGTGTTGCCAACATGTCGGATAGATTGTTACCAAACAGGTCCTTACTTCTTTGATGTTTTTTTCTTTCACTTTTTGAAAAAAAATAATCAAAAATCAAACAGTTTTCAGTTTTGCGCCTTTTTGGGTGTCAAACTTGTTTATGCTCCTTACTAATTGTTTTTAAAAAAAATCATTTACCCCAAAAATATTTAAAGCTTCAGTAACTTTTGGTGGGTTGTGTTGCATGACCGGAAATTGCTTGCGCGCGCGCCATTTTTACATGAGGTAATTTCCGGCGACTTCAAGTTGTCGTCTGTTGACTGATTGTGGAATTTTTTTCAACGTAGCAAGCGCGTACAAGTTGTTTCCTGCAATAGGAAAACAATAAAAAGGTCAAAATGTTATTAAAATTGCAATACTTGTGATATGTGAGCGGGAACTAAGCTAACATGTCTACATCTGTAGAACAACTAGAACACACTTCTGGTAAGAATGCATGTTTTTTTTTTTATTTTTGTAGTTGATAATGTATGAAGTATGCACGCTGTCCTTGTATCCAATTTTATATATAAGAGAAATAAGTGCATATTGCATAGCATAGGCTACTCGATAGGCCCTTAGGTCACATAGGGCTCCTTATCATTACCACCTTTTATTCCAAAGAAATCCTATATGAATTTGTAGAACAATGTTGACAGTGTTGCCATAACAACCTTAATTTCCTCGACTTTACTCAATTTTCAGGAGGGTGTTCCATACAAAAAGTGATAGCTAACTTGTAATAGTGATGACTTTTTGTTATAATTTGCTTTGTTGTTAATAGCGTTTTCGATTGGGAACCCCAGTGCAAAACTAGTGCAATTTGTACGTTTGATTGGAAACGTTTGTGCAGTTTGGTATGTTTTATTGGGAAACCAGTGCACTGTGTTTCACACCGAGTGCAACAGTTTCAGCACAAGCTGTACTAGGTAGTTTTGCCTGAGTGCAATACAAATACGAATTATGTGTTTTATTGGAACAAACTGGAATTGCTCTGCAGTTGACTTGGTACGAAACTTGTTTTGCCAATCGAAAACACTATAATATTACAAAGATTTTAAGGTGGGTTTGTTTATACATCAAATAAAATAAAATTAGAAATAAGAGTTGGTTTCATGTATATCCCTATTAGCATTCATGCACCAAATCAGATTTATGTTATTTGGTGCTAATAGGGTTATATATGAAACCAACTCTTATTTCAAATTTTATCTTATTCGTTATTTTATTTTATTTTGTGTATAAACCCACCTTAAAGCCACTTATTTCAACACTCCATATCCATATTTTGACATACACTTTATCCTAATCTCTTACAGTTGCAGTACATCACATATAAAGAGATTTTTATTCACTTATATCACTTTTTTATCCTTATTTTGACGTAATTATGTAGACTGTTTTTGTTAATGTTAACTTAATTAGGGTTAATGAGTTCCGTTATGTATGGACCAATTTCCGATGCTTTTAACACTAATTAAATTAATGTTAACAAAAATGTTAGAAATATGTTAAAATAGGGATAAAGGCGGGTTTATACACTAAATATATATAATAGATAAAATTAGAAATAAGAGTTGGTTTCATATATAACCCTATTAGCATTCATCCGCCAAATAAGATATGAATAAAATAAAATAAGAAGTTAACCAACTTTTAACTTCTTATTTTATTTCTTATTTGGAAACATAAGAGTGCATGTGCATATCTGTCTAAAATGTCAATGTCACCAACAAAATAGCAATGTACAGGTAATCATCTGTAGAATATAAATAAAACAAATTAGGTACAAGGAATTGTTGTTTTGTGATTTTTTGTAATTAAAAATTTTTCTAATTTGCATTTGTGGTTTTTGTCAAAGAGGGTACAACGAGGGGTATAATAAAAGTATTAATCCTCATTGGTTTTTGCCAAGAAAGTTGTTGTTGAGTACTGTGTTTCATTGCATTGTGTAATTGTTTTTGGGAAAAAATGACTTGGAAGGATAGTGGATAGAAACTTTGCAAATTAATCTTTTTGAAGAAATGGGACTTTTGCTGTTATTAGGGGCAGCAGCATCTGCTGTTTGCTAAGGAGTCAAGAAGCAAAGCAGGAGGTTTAAGATTAGACCCATGAATCAGTGTAGAGAAAAGCACAATGTAGGTATATGAGAAATTAGTCAAGTTTGGGGAGCTGGATGCTGAGCTTGACATATGAAGTGTCATCTCATTGGTCAAATATTTATTCCTTATTTTATTTTATTTACTGTATTAACAACACACATTCAGTTATATTTTATTTTATTTGGTGTATAAACCCACCTTAAGAAAGTTGATATAAAAAACTCTGTCACAGAATTAGACAGAAAAACTGTTGAAGTAAGTAGCTTAAAATCTCTATTAGGAATTCTGCACCAAACTTGTTTAAACATGTAGATTACGTCATATGTACATACCTACTTCAGACCCTGCTGTGGATTTTGGAATACCTGTGGAATGTTCAATTTTGTGCAGCGATATTTTGTGATTTTCAGTAACCAGTAATATTATATGCTCTTCTTTTTTTTCTTTACAGCATTTGCTGTGGCTTGTTATCAGTTTTTTTAAATGATCCATCTTCCTTTAGTACTTATGAGTCATCAAAAAAAAATCCGGTTTGTCTGTATTCTTATGGGGTAAACACCTTCATACATGCGTTCTGCTGCAACTGCATTATGTCACAAAATGTAGCACTTTACCATATAAAATTTTTCTTCCAATGAAATGTTTCGTGCCATTTTAATGCCAGAAGATGTTACATTAACACTCAGTAACTAATCTGTCAATATTTTAAAAAGTTTGACAATGTCATGTTTGATCCACGCTTTGCAATTTTTCCAAGACCTCCTTTGTTGCATTTATACCTAAAAAGGCATTAAAAATAATAAAAAAAGTAATTTAACACCTAAAGATTGCGTAAATTACTAAGGGTGACTTTTACAACTATCAGTAAAACTTCAGTTTGAAGATAAAACACCAGTAATGACGTAGACTGCCTTGTTACCAACAATGTAATCTACGTCATTACTGGTGTTTTGTCCTCACAAATGTTTATCCTAGCAGGTGTACAAAGGACAGTACCTTCTTGAAAAATTTGATAAACCTTTTATAGTGTCAACAAAAAGTATAATTCCTACCTATATATTACTAAAATCTATTTATATTGTTATTTTGACTCAATGGAAATATTTTTAATTTCGACAGAAAGAAACCTGCAAAGTTGTGAACTTTTGCATGTTCACATCCTATTGCTTAAATGATAGTGATTGTATATTGGAACCAAGTGCCATCGGCATATTGGTATTCAGAATTTAAAAAAAAATGACTGGGACGTAATTGTTGCAGGTTCACCATGGCGCAAGCGGATTCACGAGGATCTAAACCCAGACCTAAAAGACTTCAAAAAACCCCGATGCAATTACTTTAGGCTCGAGAGCGAGAGTTCGAAAGCCTCCGAGGAAGACACGGAAAGTGTATGTAGTACGCAAGAAAAGGACACCGGTAGGGTTTTGCACTCGTGTTTCCTGCTCAAACAACTTCATTTCGAGGTTGTAATAAATTTTAGATGTTGTCAGAGATACCTCTGATACTGAATCTAAGATCTCTTCTGGGGATGAATATGAAGTGGAGGTGGAATACGAGGTGGAGAGCATGTCGGATAATGTTGATATTGAGATATCAACGACCGATTCGGAAGTAATTCGGCTACCCTTTTTAGAAAAAAGGTTTTTGTAACATAACAACGTTTTCAGAGCATGATGATCGCTGCAGCAGCTGCTGTTATTGCTGATAAGTCCTTAGAAGCTTGGATAACGGATGCGGAGGACTCCGATTCCTCGTCGGATGAGCCCAGTTTCGGCAGGTCGGGATTTTCCACATGTGTACAGTGCAAGGGTGAAAATCTCAACCCGTTTTACAGATACTGTGAAAAATGCTTCCAGGTACTTAACAAAGGGAATTGTGGTAGATGTGCAGTTTTTGTGGGTGGTACCTTTTTACTATATATATTGACGAAATTAATAGTTTTCAGTTGTGCAAACTTGTATTTACTTTTGAGGTTAACCCAGCCACAAGCAGGCACTGCATATCTACTATAAAGTATTCTCTATGTAGGCGTTGCTAAGATTTTTGTTTAGTAGTACTTTCGTTTACTCAGTGTTTAGGACTCGCTTTAGGAGTTTAAAAATAACGTGTTTCGTGTGGACTAAAATTAAAAAAAAGGAACTAAAGTGTTTAAAAAAGCACCTCACGTTGCAAAATTAAAAGGACTTTTCTGCAGTCTTAAGGAAGTAACAGCTTCTTTAACGTTCCGGTCTGGTCAGGTAACCACCATTTTTTTCTCTTTCTTTTTTTTTATTTATCAGGAAAATTGGTAAGCTTTTCCTTTCTATTTACTCTATTTTTTTACTATTGGGTTCGAATTAAATTCGTCTTTTGAACATCTGTTTTTTTTTCTAGTTTTTTTTAGGTACGTGTTTGAAGTTTATGCGAGTTTTGTAAGTAATTTATTAAAAAAAGTTTCTGATTATTACTTCATCTAAATTATTATTTCCGTCGGCTTGTATTTGTTAAATAGTGTCTGAGTTTTTTGTTTAATAGGATGCCTAGTGCGCCCCGCTATAACCTTGCTTCTAGTAGAAAAGTGGATCTTAAAGATGTGTGTTTGAGAAATGTTTAGAAGAAAGCTTGGACTTCAAAGGTAGGTATGCAGGATGGCAAAAAGTATTCGTCATACTTTTCACGCGCATACTCACTTTTTATTTATTTTTTAAATCATGAACAATTTCGCTTCGATCAAATGTATAACTAATATTTTATGTTAGTCCTTTTAAGGTAAGTTTTAGTGGGTTAAGGTAAGGTAAGGCTTTTTCAACAACTATGTTAATGTTATTACGTTTCAACGATTTTTGATTTCAAGCTAATCAAAAATTGATTTCCGGTTCTTGGCCCTAATATAGAGGGTGTACCGCGACTCCGCGAGCTTATATTAAGTATTCTATGAGTTGTTCTGATAAGAAAAAAGTTCATATCAACTATGGGTCAATTCGCTTTTGTTTCAAAGATATAAAATAAAAAATAATCAACCAAAAAATTATTTATTTAAATATTGAAAAAATAGAAAAAAATCACAAAAACTGCTCAAAGTGGAATCATCTTGTTGGAACCACATGTCTCGCCGAGTTTCTAAAGGAATATCTTTTAGTAACCCGGCAACTCTTCTTCCTCCAGAAAGGTCAGATAATCACGAGCCCTAAGAGGCTCTTCGGAGAAGAATGGTCCGTTAAGAGAGTTACTCAACAAACCGCACAATACGTTGACAGAAAAAAGCTGTCGATGTTTCGTTATAACAATGCCTTGTGGGTTTTCATGGGCCCAAATGTGCTCATTTCGTGAGTTATTAATACCGTCGGTCGTAAATTGAGACTCATCCGTAAAAGGTATGTAAGGAATAAGTTCCAAGTTATTGTGCAACCAGTGATAATATCGCAGCCGATTATTTAAGTCATCATGCATTAAATGTTGCACCTTTCGTAAATGGAAAGGATGAAGTCCTTCTTCGTGAAGAATCCTCCATATGTAAGTTTGACTAATTCCGTGTGTGCGCGATACTATGCGACTACTTGTAGAAGGACTGCGTTGAATTGCATTTAAAACAACTTCAGAGTTGGTTATTTCGAGCTCTTTCTACACGACGATGTGGAAAGGATCTTGTATTCCTCAAATATTGCATGACGTTTGAAAAGTTAGAATGGTGGGGACCAACCCGATCTGGAAATTGCTGGTGATACTCTCTCGGTGTTGCATGTGCATTGTCATCACAAAAACCCTATAAGACCACCATATCGCCATATTCCGTGCTTGTAAAATGGGGCATGACGGACGGCTAAGTTTGAAACCCGAATTATTATGTGTGACAGGGGGTTTTTGTTTTTAACAACAGGTGTCTAGTTTGTTCACAAAAATGTGATTTACCTACTTATTAAAAATAACTGAATTTGTTCCTATTTTCTTCAATATCTTTGAAACAAAAGCGAATTGACCCATAGTTGATATAGGGAAACTTTTTTTTATCAGAATAACTCATAGAATACTTGGTACAAGCTTGTAGGTCGAGTCGCAGAACACCCTTGCATATGTAAGAATGACACAGCACATTTACCCTGTATCCAGTGCATATAGGCCTATCCGTTACAGAAGAATAATCTTCCATAACCAACACCTCAAAATATCGAAAATTTAAACTCGCGATGGTATGTCCACCCTGCAATTGCTGGGTAGACATTTGGCTTTAAATTTTCGATATTTTGAAGTCTGAGATTGTCAGAGTGAGGGAAGAATTTTTTCACTGGGTTATGGAAGATTATTCTTCTGTAACTGATAGGCCTTTATGTACCGGACACAGGCTAGATGTGCTGCGTCATTCTTACATTATGTATAAATGCTGATAGTAATAGGTATTTACATGAATAAGGAGGTAACTAGAGCTTGGTAGAAGTTGATAAGAGTTCAATGGAAAATGTAGCATTGTGATTTTACCACATTTTTTTGCTGAAAGATGAGGAGAAACAGAAAAAAAAATCCAACAAGCAAGCATTTGCAACAGGCAAAGCAAGGCTAATAAATAGAAGATGACTACTGGTGGTACTAACAATATAGTAGTTGTTATATCTTAAATTGTACATGCGGGACATATTGATTGCTGTCTCGCAGGAGGAGCGTCCCAGTGAACAATTAAGATCTAAAGCAACCATTTGTGGTAAATTTCTCTCAAAAAGACTTTATGAAAGAGTGTTTTAAGCAACGATCTGAGAAGAAGAACCGGAATTTATAAAGCAGACCAAGAAGAGGGCGAGTGATTCTCTTTAAGAGGCCACGTAACAGCTTTCTAGGCTGAGGTTTTTACAATACCTGAAGTGGCCATCTAGCATGAAGTCAAACAAGGCCGAACTAACCTGAACAGGAGGTTTACATCAACTTCGATAGTCAAGCTCTCAGTCAAGAGAATCCTGTACGAGGCAGCTGTAGGAACAAGTTGAGTGGAAAACTTGTTCAGGAATGCTCTGGAAACTTTGTGATGGGTTACCGGCTATAGGGGCGTTGAGGAAAACGAGCGACAGGGTAGATGGGCTAAGCTCGTCACCCAATTGCGCTTTAATTGGCCAGAACTTTATCTACGAATCAAAAAAAGACACTTATCCCATGTAGTGAACCAGTGAGTATGCCAAAATACAAAGTCTACTTAAGTGAAGAACATGTTGACATTAAACCGAGAAAATCTTTCCCAACCCGAACAGATCCAAGACCTCGTGACTACTTAGAAGATGTCTGGGGGACCCTGTAGAAATCATTAGAGGCCACTTCAGACTTCCATGCACATGCACCTCCTGGGAATGGTCGACAGTCCACTATTCCAACCCTGAGGAAAACTGCATACCACTTTCTGCTTCGTTTGCGATTTTCGCTTATTGGCTTTATCAGGCAAAGTATGAAGAGAAGTCTCGTACTTTAGCTAAAGAATCGCCCAGAAGGTGGGTGCACATATTTGCGTGTAATTTGAAAAAACATAAAAGAGCAAAAAGTCGGGAACCACAAGACGAATGGGAACCACGTACAGGCTTTAGCTCAGCCTTTTGTGGAAATACCCAAAGTTTTGCCGTAGCTACTGTAGTTTGCCCCGCGCTGAAATTAAGATAGAAACAAACGAGTCCGAATGATATGTAGAACTAGAAAGGTACAATTTATGGAAAAAAACCCTGCCCCCTGCTGCTTGTTCTACGAATATAAATAAATATGTACAAACGTGTTTTGATGCCAATAAAGAAAACGTATTTGAGATTGAAAAAATAAACACATGTTTGCCTATTTGAAATTTAGATGCAAAAAATGCATATTTATACTGATATATTGGTGTGGTTCTACATAAATGCAAGAAATGTAGACTTTTGCTTAGGGCAAGAAGGTTATTTCGTTGCCAGATAGCAATAAGTTAAACTTTGTTAGAAGCACAAGTAGCAGGACAATTGTTAGATGATATGGGCAACAAATCTGATGGGCAACAAATGTTTTTTTTCTTGTGGGGGTATAATTTTCAATAAAGCCAAATAATCTAATTCATATAACATCATTATAATCCTGTAATTATACCTCGAAACAATGAATTTGAGAAACAGTTCATCTTTATAGACGACAACGCCAGTCCACTTCGTCCACAGCACTTCAAGATCTATAAAACTCACAAGGTTAGAATGACTGGCAAAATCACCTAATATGTGGTCCCATAATACATATATAGTACGCATTCGTCAAAAGTTATTTTCAACTGGCCTAATGAACTAATAATTGTGCAAGAACTTATTGTTGCTGTTACTGAGAAATGAAATTATATCCTTTAGGAATTCTGGGAATAGATGCACTCGTGAATTAGAAGAACTAATAGCTCTTTCAAATATTGAATTTAATTCTATACTGTAAATCTTCAAGAAGGGTAGTAAGACAAAATGAAACCTATAGAGCAATGTGGAAATTGCTGATGTTTTGATCTTTATTTTGCGTCTTTATCAAGGCTTTTTTATCGAAGTAGTAAAAGTGATGTTATCAATGTACATTTCACCAAAATTTTCTACAAAATAGGGGAGAAAGCAAACATTGAGTGGGATCGTGTGGTAGTTAGAGACGGTGCGGTTGTTACTGGAAAAAGTAAGTTTAAATGACGGTAAGAATAGTTTCAATCGCTTCCACCGCTCTAGTGTACCTTCCTTACTAAAACCAAAACAAACACATTTTTCAAAATCTAGGCATTCTATTACAAAAATGGGACACTCTTAAGAACGCGGCTCGATTTTCTGCATTATTTGCGGCACTGTTTTAGGCGCACTTTCACATGTAGGGCAAAAAATATACTTTATCTAGACAAAATTTATACGGTTTTGGAGTTACCTAGTTTGGTTCAGTTTAAATTCAAGACTAAAAAGTGTATAACCAGACCTAAGAATTTATTCAATTCCTCACCGCAGCCATAATTTTAAATTCTATAAACGATAAAGGTAATAATGGTGCCACAATTTTTTTTTGTGACGGCTTCGCCACAAGCCATCATTAAACTGAAAAAGAGAAGTCTACATAGTCAAATAGTTAAAATGAAACATAATTATAAATTAAAAGGAATGGAGTAAAATATTCATGGTTAAATTATTTTTTACTTAAATGCAGTTTTGATGATGATTTTTTGGGGTTGTAAGCTTTTTTAGCGATACATTCATTCTGGCCTGATAGTGGCTTGTTAGCCGAAACAGATCACTAGAAGAAAAAAAAAAATGTGGTACCGACATTGACTTTTTCTTCTCTAAGGTGGTAATATGTAATGTCAAGGTAGCGTACTACAGATGTAGTTATATCACGTCAGGTTAGGGCGGGTTTAAAAAACTTGGTAATCGGGGTCATAATGAACTTGGGGAACATTAAGGGTGACTTTTACAACTATCAGTATAACCTCGGTTTGAAGTTAAAATACCAGATATGACGTACAATGCATTGTTTATCTGTCAGGTAAACATTGCAATGTACATCATGTCTGGTGTTTTAACTTCAAACTGAAGTTTTAATGATAGTTTTAAAAGTCACCATAAGAGGAGAAAGTTCTTGCAATGCGGTTTTTCGATAAATGAAAGATAAAAATCATCTCACCACAACCTTCTCGATTAATAGTTGTTTTTCTTTTGATCTGCAACATATTCATCATTAAATTTATGTATTTGTAAACATACAAATTTGTAGTTGCTAAACACGTGTATTTAGTAGTTTTAATTGATGAAGATGCAGATCAGCACTGAAACATCTATATTAAATACTTGTCAGATCCGTCAAATTAATATTTTCGTTTTGGAAGGCATCTTTCACGAGGATCTAGGTAACATGAACTATAATGGCACTTCAATCAAAACTATGTAAGCTTCCATAAACCAAAACACATAAACAAACAACTCTGCTCTACAATAATCCGATAAACTCGAGCTCATATGAAATTGTCGATCTAAGTTAATTATAAAGAACTGGCGATCCGGGGCCAGTCTTCCTTTCTTTCGATCTCTCCAAAAACTAAACTCTCAAACTCTGGCTCCGTTCCACCCAGACCGGTCGTATTTCCCACGACCGATGTGTTCTTTACTTTAACCTAGACATAACATATAAATCAGTCAGCCGCCCTTAACTCATATTCCGGCTGACTCCTAGAAACGTATCAATAGCACTTGACTAGTAAAAAGGTCCTTATTCTTTAAAACTTCAAACAATCTGAAGGCGCCGACACGGCCAATCTGACAAGTCGCACGTCCTCGTGCGCTACTTCAATGTTTCACCTGAAACCAAAGCAAAACACCTATTTCATTTAGTCAAGTTCGACAATCCTGACCAAGTCACATCCAAGGTCAACAACATAACAAGTCAAAATCAACTTGATCGCTACCGCTGCAGCATTTACTAACAGATTGTCGCAACAATCTTCCTAGTATCTCTTAATAACTACGTTTACAAACGCATCACCAAAGCTACCGCAGTAATCTTTCCTTATCACATCTAGCAGTCATAGCAGCGACTCTCGGGACAAAGCAACTAAACAACAAAACACAATAAAAAGATTACATCAACAATCTTTTATCATCACATCTAGCAGTCACAACAGCGACTCTAGGTAGAAAGCAACTAAACAACGAAGCACAATCAAAAGATTACATCATCAACAATCTTGTCTCATCACATCTAGCAGTCACAACAACGACTCTAGGTACAAAACAACAAAACACAATAAAAAGATTACATCAACAATCTTTTATCATCACATCTAGCAGTCACAACAGCGACTCTAGGTACAAAGCAATTAAACAACATAACACAATCAAAAGATTACATCAACAATCTTTTCTCATCACATCTAGCAGTCACAACAGCGACTCTAGGTACAAAACAAAAATACACAATAAAAAGATTACATCAACAATCTTTTATCATCACATCTAGCAGTCACAACAGCGACTCGTACAAAACAACAAAACACAATAAAAATACTACATCAACAATCTTTTATCATCACATCTAGCAGTCACAACAGCGACTCTAGGTACAAAGCAACTAAACAACAAAACACATTCAAAAGATTACATCAACAATCTTTTATCATCACATCTAGCAGTCACAAAGCGACTCTAGGTAGAAAGCAACTAAACAACGAAACACAATCAAAAGATTACATCACGCTACTACCGGCGCCGTTTCATTCTCTAAAACTTTAATAACTTTCTAAGGTCCTCTAAATTTAGGATCCCATTTTGAAAGCATTCTTTCATTACATTTTGCATAGACAAAATCTTCTATACAGAAAGCCTTACTTGAGCTTTGCCATTGTTGAATCGCTCAATATGTAATTTAGCAATTTTAGATATGCTCTCACAAAAAAAGTAGTTTCTTTTTTTCTTCATTATCAATAAGTAGATGCACCATTGCATTTAAATGCAAAGAAACAATTTTTGAGATAAAACAATAACTCCACAGGGCTAATACAAGCAGTTTTGTGTTTACTACTATTTATGGCTAATTGTACCTCTCTTAAACAATCTCACCAATTTTTACTTCTCACAATTTCAATTATCGTAAAAAAAGACTTTTTTTTAAACATCTTCATTGATCCGCTTTTCTCGCCATTAACCGTGCATGCACTATGTGCAACAAAACGAAGGTCATTATTACTATTAACGCAAAACTTTTTAATATTTAAGGTGGTAAAACACTTTTTCTGGTCTATAACAATTTTCCTAAGTGCCCAAACAAATACGTCAAATTTCAAAAAGAATCGATTGTTTGTTTTCCAGATACAAATTAACAAAATAACAAATTTTCTAAAAACGCCATTATTTCAAGGCCGTATCTCCTCGAAACGCTTTTATCACTTGACTCTCCAGAAATATCTAATGAACGGTATGCCATGGTTTTGCAATTTTGCCTTTAATTAATAATTGTAAAATACAAAGAATAAAATATCCTCCTTGGCCATTTAAAGATATGCAATTTTCCGGCTTTCCGGATAAAAATAAGCAAACACTCATTTTAATTAACGGTCAGCCAGAATAAAAAAAAAGGATTAACCTTACCATTCTCCATATCCAGTTGACTTCTAAGGTTTAGACTTACACTGAATTTTCTTCACATCTAGAATCAGAGCCTCTTTTCTTTTCATGGCAACTAGTTCAGATATGGCCTAATTTTCCAAATTTCAAACAAGCAACAAACTTAAACGCGTTAATACCTGATTGTTTTTTATTTGCCGTTAACCTTTTAACGCGATACTGCTATTCTTTATGTCCAGTTTTTCCACATAATCGATACTTTCCTACAAACCGATCATCGTTTTTATTTGACGGGGTAAAGGCACGTTGCTTCGGATTGATGTGAAGATCATGCCGAAATAGCACCGTTCGTTTACCCGCCAAACCACTAACGCAACATAAATTTCTTTTCAAATCTTTTGGTGTATCTTTTTGTAATGGTTTACCTAATACTTCAGAACAATTACCTACTACATGACAGGCAAACAATGTTTTTAACTCTTTGCCACTCTCACGCCTCTTAATCATGTGCAATGCCAAGCGTAGAACATGCAATACTTTATCATTATCATCTTTTGCAAATAGCTTCAATATATCCTGAGGGTGGAGACCTTGCACTGAAGGTGGTGAACTTCAAAGAACTCATCAACTAAACAACACTAAGTTTCTGGACAGTAATTTTTTTTTTACTTAAAATAAAACTCGGCAATTGCACTTTAGTTGATTGACATAAAGTTCCTGCCAAAACTTTGCAACTGTACTATTTTCTTTCATAAAATGTTAGCTTGTTGATGACTCATAGATGGCTTCTGCAGGTGCAGGTAATCCCACTTCTGATGTCAGATCCGTCGAATTAATATTTTCGTTTTGAAAGGCATCTTTCACGAGGATCTAGGTAACATGAACTATAATGGCAATTCAATCAAAACTATGTAAGCCTCCATAAACCAAAAAACATAAACAAACAACTCTGCTCACTCATAGGAAATTGTCGATCTAAGTTATTTATAAAGAACTGGCGATCCGGGGCCAGTCTTCCTTTCTTTCGATCTCTCCAAAAACCAAATTCTCATACTCATTCTCTCCCCTGGCCCCGTTCCACCCAGACCGATCGCATTTCCCACGACCGATGTGTTCTTTACTTTAACCCAGACATAACATATAAATCAGTCAGCCGCCCTTAACTTATATTCCGGTTGACTCCTAGAAACGTACCAATAGCACTTGACTAGTAAAAAGGCCCTTATTCTTTAAAACTACAAACAATCTGAAGGCGCCGACATACTTTTAGAAGTTTATGGAAAAAAAAAATTTCTCTTACTTAGCTGCCAAGCTTAGTAGTATCTAATCCGATTTATAGGTTTTGCGTTTTTTATTGTTATCTAGGTCGGTACATTGTTCCATAGCAATTTTTGTGATTGATTTCGTAACGTAACGTTCCGTTCGTAACGTAAACTCTTTGTTCTTTGACCAACTCAGAAAGTTGTATATTATTATCTTCAAACTAACCTTTTTCTTTCTTCAATCATTGTATATTTGAAGCACCGCAAATAGTTTTGTATCACAATCCAATGAATAATGGGAAATTAATTCTTTTTGTTTTTTTTTTGGCAGAATTGCAGGAAGTGCAACAAAGAAAAGAAATACCAGTGTTTTACCTTGTGTCAATCTTGTTTCAAGGTGTGTACGAACTATTTTTTTCTTCATCATGCATTTAAGTGTTGTATAATGTTTTCATAAAGGGTTTTAACTTGGTCATTTGAAATTAACCCGTTACTCCCTAACCCGGATGTATGTGGCGTCATATTCCTATAAGTTTGGATCAAATTCGCTATAATACTCGTTTAGCGTTTCAGTTGAATAAAAACTCAATTTATTTTTGAAAATTAATATATTGTATACGGTTGGGAACCAAAAGTCAAGCCGATAGCGCACCTCGTAATTTTTCTCTTGTAGAATATGTTTTTTTAGCGAAATTTGGAGCACACCTATCAGAGCGCAGCTGTTACTGTGTCTATTCTAACTGTCAAATTGAGCTGTAAACCATTTCGGTTTAATTTCTCTAACGAAATTGACTTTTTTGTTCCCAGGTATGTTGGAATGTAAATACATATTTGATATTGTTTGTTTGGTAATCTTGTTGTTTCTGGGAATCGCAGGGGAGAAACTTTCGAAAAAAAAATCTATGGGAACCTATCAAAATTGAAGAAGGAAGCATAACTCTTTTTTTCTGCTTACTTGTACATAAATCTAAATACAGAGTAACCGAAGGTCAATTGTACCCCAAAGCAGTTAGACGCTTACAGAAAACAGAACACATGTTCTTTCTGAAAATGTGCAAAGAACAACATGTATATTTTTGCATTTTTGGATTCGTCTCTACATTCAAAGAATATTTTGTGTAACATAGTCAATTGCGGAATGTAAAAACCGTTTCGCTCTAACGCACGTGGTAAATACATTAATTAACTCCCAAACTAACATTAATACTGGTTATTTCAAGGTAATAATAGTTAATATACATAAAAACAAGAAGGCCTTGCGGTATTGAACATGGTCTCCGACCAATGGCATCAAAACGTACATTACATACGTACAGGGACAAACGAGGCGAAGATCTACAACTGCCAGGAAGTACCTGGTATACGGGCGGATCCAAAACCGACGAAGGGGCTGGCCTCGGAGTTTACGGGAGATCGGATGGCATCTGCATAGCAGAGAGCCTAGGACGATTCACCACAGTGTTTCAGGCAGAGATACATTCCATTGAATTGTGTGCCCGACACCTATTAGAGGAGGGAGTACACAATAGATCAATAAAGATCTGCTCGGATTACTGCGGGCAGCGCTTCGTATTTGCGCTGCAGTTCCAAAACCGTTTGGAACTGCCACATGACTCTGAACACCCTATCGCAGGAGAACGTCACACTGGTATGGATCCCGGGCCATCGTGGTCACGAAGGCAATCAGAGGGCCGACTCTCTAGCTAGGAGTCCCATACCCTCTGGTCAAGGCTGAACTCCAGAAGTGGGGCAATACCAAGTCTCAGGACTGGTGGGAGAACCTACCCGGACAATCACACTCCAAAAAAATCACGGGAACAGTGAGGGCAAAAACCCAAACATTCCTCAGATTAAATAGGAGACAAATCATAGTGGCCACTGCACTGTACACAGGACAGCCACCTAAGATCTCACATTCAGAGACAAAGGACTGTCCGAAGAGGCGGAGTGTCGGCTGTGCTTGGAGAACGACGAGACTGTTGAGCACGTCCTATGTGACTGCCCGGCTTTTGCCAGATCCAGATACTCACTGTTCGGAAAAACGATCATTGTACCTCAAGATGCAACCGCAGTGTCGCCCCAGAGACTCATCAGATTCGTTGAGGGTCTGGGCATAACGGGTGACAACTAGTGGAGCTAGCAGGGGCAAACCTTGCTGGTAACACTTCGAGTGAGCCACAAGAGACCGCAGACCAGTCCACTCACATTGAATACAATACAGTGCATGAAAACACTAACAACACCGTTAAATTTTTCATAGTACCAACATTACAACGTAAAATACCAAAAACAGCATCGAAACTGTTAGAGCGTCAAAACAGTGGCTAGTTATTGTGAAATCCAAATATTTCGAGGCAGAAAGATATTCTTAGAATTGCGAGATGAATCTAAAAATGCAAAAATATACAGCGTGTTATATTTAAATTTGCAAGGTAAAATCTACTTCATCTTGAAATTATTTTAGATCGAAAGAGCAAGAGCGACTTTCTATATGTGCAAATTTTCAGAAAGATCCTGTGTTTTGTTTTCTTCTACTTGTTACAATTGGCAAACAAAAACTTGTTAACAATTTGAAAGTTTGTAGAGTTAACAATATCATCTCATAGACAACCATGTAGTGTTATAAGGGCGCTGCAAATTTCGTAAAAAAAAATATTCAATGAGGTAAAAGTTATGAGTGGGGCGACGGACTTTTGGCCCTCACCGAACTCGGTGACCTATAGATTGCTAGCTAATTATTTTGGTTCAAAAAAGTTAGCACTTTAATATTTTATTGCTGAAAATATTATCTTGAGACTTAAAAAATTAACAAAAAAATGTCAAATTTTGACCTCCGGTCTGACTAGATCTAATTATACACCCTACGTCTGTCTCTTACCGTTTTTGTGCAAAACGACGCTCGACGTTGCGATGTCAACACGCAGCTACTTCTATTTAACGTTTTAAGTTCTTGGTGATTGTTGCATTAGATTAAAAATGTTGTGGAAGAAAAATGTTTTAAATTTAATAAATACTGAATATTTAAAGTAAAACAATAGTGACATACTGTTTAATTTTCTATTTTAACAATGACGACTCGGAAGGATCATATTTAGGTTGTAAGAACTACCAAAATGGTCGTATCATTTGAAATCAAGAACACGGTTAGGGAGTGACTTTTAAATGGTTAAATCGGAAGTTAATATTTACCATATAAACATGGTCATCCAACGAAAACCTCGTACCATTTCAATTTTAATAGGGTTGCTGCCTCGCGCACAGGGTTGGGGGTTGTTGGGGACGTGTTGCAAACTTGGAGTTCGAATAATTTCACTTCAACTGTTTTTTAATTAACCAATAATTTATGGAATGCACAAGTAAACACGATTATAATTCCTCTACTAATATTCCATTGATAACTGACTATTTGCTATTAAACATATAATACATCTTTCTACTAGCTCGTTTGTTTAGCTGTATTATTAGCCTCGATTAAGAATTGGATTTAAAAAAAGCCAAAACTAGAATATTTTACTAAAATTACGAGAATAATAAAAGAATGTGCATATTACAGCATAAACAAGACAAGAAATCACCCAGGTTGGCGACCGATAACTGCCTCGATTCGTGCCTGCACTGATTCTTAAAAATGTCGGTTTGTAGGTCCGTTATAGTATTTTCACTCACTAAACACGCACTAAAATTTTAAAATCCTAACCTTTGAACCATAGTAATCGCTTGGGCTTGGCTAGAAATCCCTCTTTCAATTGGTGTAAAACACTCTATAGTCAAAACTGATACTTTCTGGGGTTGCTACCATCTACATCAATATTCTCAGTTTTTCTCACTTCATATCTTATCACTTTATTTTATTTGATTTTTTTTAAGTGAATAACTCTTGCTATCTGCCAGTTTGCTACTGATTTTGTTTATGTTAAAAAACTTACATAATTCGGGAAAAATTTATACATTGTGATATTTCAATGTTTCAAAACAACGAAATAATATATTTTTTACATTTATCGTTTTTTTTCTCAGCCACTTTTTTAATCAAATTAAGTTCAAGGTATTTTCAAATTGACGAATATTTATGAAGAGCAAAGAATAATTGCTATAAAAACTGAAATATTTCTTGAAATGTATAGATATTTCTTGAACAACGTTGTGTTTTCAACATACTTCTTTTTTTTTTTTGCTGCTGAACCAGATTTTTCTGTAATTCATTCTCATTATTCATTTGTGGAGTGTGATGCTTTATTATTGTCGTTTCATAAGTCACTTCCTTGCTTCAGTATAAGTTGAAAATAATGTCTAGGGTTCTGTTCTTTAAAAAAAGACACAGTTACGGAACTAACATCGCAGGGATATGCATTTATAAACCATTAAGCGTCGCATATAAAGAAATGTTACTGCTTTTGGGATTGATTATTTTCAAAATCTTATTTTTTCGAATTCTAGCAATCAAACTTGCGTCAATGTTTCTCGAAATTCAAACATGTATCAACTCTCGCTCTAAAACGGTTTGCGACTTCTCCCACTCCGACATGTTCTTCATTACAGAGCTTTAAAATTCATGTAAACGTGTGGGTTTTTAACATTCCATCTGTCCGTGTCCTCCCTAGAAAAAGGGCGTTTTAAGTGTCGAATTTACCGAGTCACGACTGTTCTAAATTTGACAAGCTTGCTCAACTGTTCCGATTTTGCCGTCAGGACCGCAAAAAGTGTTTGCCACCAAGGCCCCGCAGGAGGCGTCGAAGGCGACAGGAGAAGTCACCGCCCCGCAAAGGTCCCGTCAAATTGGATATGCTGCGGAACTGCCTGAGTGGACTCTCGCAAGATTCCGGCGTCGGCTCAAGCCAGGAAAGTTGCCCGGTCCTGTCGCTAGACAAAATTGTGGTTCCGGAGCATCTGCAGTTGCCAGGTAAGATGTTGTATTTTTTTTTGTCCGGTGCTGGACGGTTTGATGAGTTTCTCTTCTCAGGTACGTCCAAAACCGAAGATATTACCACAACCATATCAAATCCCTCGGAAAACAAGACCGTCCGCCTTAATAACGATTCGCCACTAAAACGTAAACGGCAAAGTTCGGAAAGTAGCCTGTCGGACTTCGACGTTGTCAAAAAACCGAAACTTGAACAAGTCACTTCCGATTTAGGGTCTGAAATTAGCTCCACATCGTCTTTTGCATCAACTTTTGCGAGTTTAGCCGATAGCAGCAGTTTCAGTTCAGACAAGATTCCAGGAAAATCGGAAAGCGACTTGTGCATGTTTTGTAATAGCGCTCCAAAAAACAGCATATTTTTGCACACTAACATGGCGCACTGCTGCTGCTGCTATCAGTGCGCCAAAAAGACGTTAAAAACTACGAAGCGTTGCCCCATCTGTAACTTAACCGTTAATAGAGTTGTTAGGATTTTTATGTCATAGAGGTCTGTCAATAATATTTCCTCGAGTAGGAGGAGATCCTTTAGTTGACATATCATAAGTTTTAAATCGTGAGGAAATTTCAATTGTCAACTTGGGCATTCCTCTTACTTAAAAGCGACTATTAGTAGGACCCTCAAATTATTCGGCTACAGAGTGTCAGTGACTCACTTACAAACTCCAGCCGGACGGTTGTATTCAATTTGCCAACATATCTCATCTCGTTTTTCCGATTTCTTTATTTGATACTTTTCCATTAAATAATTTTAGTAGTATCAGCGGCGAGGGTGGAGGAAGTTCTAATTCCAACCTTTAAATTAGAGGCACATAAAGAGTTACCGGTTTTCGAGTTTAACCACGGGGATCTCGGTTATTTGAAGAGATACGAAGAAGGTTAAATTAGGGCAAAGTTGTGCAATTACAAGTCTATAAGCAAGACTTTTTCAAATTTGAAAAATTCCTATTGGTTGCAAAAATTATTGACACTTCTTCTTAGCCACTTTTTGCTATCTTTAACGTGGTATTTACAAATTTAAAACCCTACGTTTCGCTTCCGTGCAACATAATTTTTTTAAATACGTTCCTGGATTTTTTTATATCGTAATTTGCATCTTCTTGCAATTCTGAATTCGCTGACTTGCGACAATTAATAATTTTATTAAGTTTTAAATTAGCTTTCGCCGAGTTTGTTTCAGTCTTTTCTTATATTTTACGCAATATCAATATTATAAATAGGTACTAAAAACGAAATTAAAAACGTCACAAAAGGTGTTTGAATAAATTTCAAGGAAATTTCCCCAAAACTTTCCTGAAAATTCTCTAACTAATGCCTTCAGAAATTTATTCATCCCTATTCAAGGACAATAGTTTCATAAAAATACCACATTTCGAAATTCAGACGTAAAGCCCTGATGATGATTTATCGTGAATATTTCAGGATGTTACGACATTTTAAACAGTTAATACCAAGTGTTCAATACAAAGGCCTCAAGTTAAATATGAATTTTTAGCAGAAAACATTGATTATTAGAGATGATACTTTGGTTATTCCTATTCTCTTGACAGCCAACGTGATGTCTTTTTCTATTGAACGTCCCCCATTTACGTTTAATAAATATCGTTAAAGGCTCAGATTTTAGTTTGAGTTTTTCGTATATTTTATTCGGCATCAATATTTTAAGTATGTAAGAATACTTAAAAAGAAAAATAAATTAAAAGCACAAAAAAGGTGTCAGGGTAATTTCCCTAGAAATTTTCCTAAAAATTCACTAACTACCTAAAGGCCTAAAGTTCCTAAACCCCAATTCACCCTTTTTTTCGGAAATTTACCCATCACTATTATTCAGGTATTATACTCTGACAAAAATACCACATTTATAAGTTCACACGTAAAACTTTGACTGATTCCTTGTGAATGTCTATGAATGTTAATTATCATCTTTTAAGCTATTGATATTAGGTGTTTAATGGAAAACTTATCAAATTTTTGACCGAAAAAAATGGATTAATAAAAGTAGGTCACACTTTTGTTGTTCAATCCTTTTTTTCTTAACAGTCAACTTGATGACTTTTCCTATTGAACATCTTCTATTTTTGTTATTAATTTATTAATAAATCTCGTTAGAGGCAAACATTTTAGTTTGTTTTTCTTCTATTAAAATTTTTTAAAATCAAATTGAGTCACAAATAGTGTTTAGAAAATATCCTAGAAATTTCCCTGAAACTTTCCAGAAGAGTCTGAGTCATGCATCTTCGGAAGTTTGTTCATCACTATACAACCTTTTTGTAGTTTTAAATTGAAAAGATAATTAAAAATAATTGACAGTTCTTCATAGCCACTTTTTGCTATCTTTAAGGGGGTATTTACAAATTTAAAATCCGACGTTTCGTTTCCTTGCAACCATCACTAACTTAATTTTTTTAAATACGATCCTGGATTTATTCTGCTATGGATTGAATTCGGCATTCGGTGATGAATTTTACTAGGTTTAGGTTAGATTTTGGGTAATTTTGTGATACGATTAAAATTAAAATTAAAAAGCTACCGTTTGACAGTCTTCGTACCTTACCACCAATCAAACAGTTTTATCTTTGTAGTTTGCGATGGTTAAGCTCAGTCCAATAAACTATCTGCCTCTAGTCTGCGGTTGCTAAACAGTTCGTAACCTAACTGTCAAACAAAATTTTCGGAAATATTAGCAAAAAATCAAAATTACAAATTTTGATTTTTTGCCAATTTTCCGAAACCACTGGGAATTTTCGAAGTTTGAAATCGACATTTTTATAGACTTCTAATTGCGCAACTTTGCCCTAATTTAGTCTTCTTATCTCTTCAAATAACCTAAATCCCTATAATCAAACTCGGAAAACGGTCATCCTGTATAGTATGGTATGGGTCACTAAAAGCAAGTAACTCTTGGGTAGTCTTACTTCTATTGACCATATCTAAGTGTTTGCTTCTAAATAGGTAATGTTTGAAAAGCGTTTGTGAATACTAGAATTTCTGTGTGTTGAATTGATACATAGTTATCACTTAAAAATATATGTTGTTTTAAAAACGACCTTCAGATAACAATGCTACTGTATTATAAACTATCTAGGTGTACAGAATTAATTATTAATTTATAAAGAGAGATATTTTATCAGAAGAATAAAAAACGCCATACAAAAATTTAAGAGCTTAATTCTTGCAAAATGTTTTGGTACATTGTTAACTAATGTGTTAAGTATTTTTTTTATATTTATGTATTTTATTTCTCTTAAATCTTTGATGTGGTTTTTCTTATGATGTGTACAGGCCGCTCGCTATTTGTCAAGGGACTCTTTTATACACACATTAATCATAATAGGTATTGCAAGATAATGCATCTTTATGCAGATATCTACTATGTTGATTTGTGTGTGTAAAGAAGTATTCGGCAATGTAAGGTAATTTGAGGTTTATAAATAAAATGACTTGGCACATTCTGTCCGGTTTGTACTCAGCATTATGTTTGTATAAACTTAAATGTTCCAATATTTTTCCTATATGAAGCAGATCCGTGATAATTATTAATAACATCAGCGGCCGTTTTCTTTGAATTTAAATACAAATAACTTTCGTAGCTACCTTTTAATAATTAAGAGTGAAGGTGCAAATTACACACTCAAAGACGGGTTTAGCTAAATTCGACTGATACTTGGACCTATCCATAACAAAACCTTTACTCTCATTAAATGTCACAAATGATATTAATTTGACAGCAATGCAATTCTTATAGATGGGTTTAAGTACTAGCCAGGTTTAGCTGAACCCAACTTTGAGTTTGATTTGTACAAATACTTTCACTAGTTCAGTTTAAACTTTAGTTTGTAGTTTAAACGTCCAGATTTGACGTACATTGCATTGTTTTTCTGTCAAAATCTTTCGTTTATCTTCAAACTAAAGTTTAAACTGAACTTGTAACAGTGAGTCTAAGCAGTCAATTTTTATTTCAATGGTACGCTCGAAAGTAAAGCGTTCAAACGTTTTTATACAAGTTCGTTTGGTGTGGAAATTCAGAATGTTTTTTTATGATGTTCATAAAAAAAATTATTCTTTTGTTACTTCTGCAGAATAATTAAATAGTTTGTACAAGTATATGAAAAGCAGGAAGAGGTGGAGAAATATATGGAATTCTTCTAGTTATAGAACTTTTTTATTTTCCTAGCGCACAGTTTTAAGAGGCTTGGAGAAGTGTACTGGCTCTTAAATATAATGTAGGTAACCTCAATTTTTTTTAACTCGTCTTAGGGCCACTCCAAACACCTCCGCCCATCTTAATGTTAGATGCTTAAAAAGGCTATAAAATAATAAGTACGGTGCTGGCCGGTATTAAGCATTACGGAGTTTTGTGGTTTTTTGAAATTTACATTAAAGAGGGCATCAAATTAAGTAGTTTGAAGCAAAAAAAATTGCGGAATATTCATATTTGTACCAAAAAATAATAAAAAAATACAACATTTATGATTAAGTTCAATTTATTTAGTTCATTGAACGGGTGTAGGGTTGGTGTTGTAGAGGTAGTACCTTTCACCAAGTATGATTGTGACTAACATTTACGACGGAAGCTAGTAGGCGGTGGCTGGTCCTCACAAGACTACCAATTCTCACTTGTGGCTCCCCGCGCCACACCCCGGGCAACAGCATCGACCCGCAGGCGAAACCGAGTGAAAATAGTCAGATATGATGAACCGAGTAGCGTCTGACCCACAATGGGCGGCTACTAACAGCGTCTGTTCCCATATTGGGCGACTGAAATTAAATCAAGGAAGGCAACGGGAAACCGCCTTGATCGTTTTTTCCCAGGAAATGACAATGGCGAGAAACATAAACAAGACGGCCCCTAGTAAATGGGCAGGGGGTGCTAAAAACCCCCGGCTCAAAATA
This sequence comes from Taphrorychus bicolor, assembly GCA_951812265.1. Taxonomy (NCBI): domain Eukaryota; kingdom Metazoa; phylum Arthropoda; class Insecta; order Coleoptera; family Curculionidae; genus Taphrorychus; species Taphrorychus bicolor. The sequence continues at coordinate 8,862,400 of OX638300.1, forward strand.
GTGAAATCAAAGTTGCTGTACATGGAACGTGAGAACCCTGTTTCAAGCTGGGAAGCTCGATAATTTGGTTCAGGAGATGAAGAGAATGAGCATACGTTGGGTATAAGTGAACACCGTTGGCCAGGCTGCGGTTCATGTCAACAGGAGCACGGCACACTATACTACGCAGGTAGTGACGACAACAACCAAAATCATCGAGGCGGCGTTGGCATCTTTGTTTCATCAGAATACACAAAATTATAAGAATTTTGTGCCAATAACCAACCGGATATGCTTACTACAAATGGTCTGCAAACCATTCATAATCAATCTTATTTAGTTTTATGCCCCAACTACTGATAAGGGGTATAATATGGAAGTGGAAACTTTGTATGAGCTAATTGATTCCACAATGAAGACGTTAAAGGAGCGATAGTGTTATTATTGCGTTGGGAGATTTCAAGGACAAAGCACCGATATAGTTGGTGGTTTTGGGCTTGAGAGCTCCAACCAGAGAGGTGACAGACTCTACGAGTTTTGTCAGGACTCAGGGATGATAATTGCTAACACGTTTTTCGATCTACCCAAACGAAGACTTTATACTTGGCAAGCCCTACGCAGTGATGTAAATAACTCAACACCAATTAGAAATCAGATCGACTACCCACTGATTAATAGGCGTTTTAAAAATATAATAAATAATGCCAAAACTTACCCTAGGGCGCGGACCATAATCTCCTTGTGGCTGAACTGTCGTTAAACTTAAAAAACTAAAAAGCAAACACACCCAACTAGAGCAGTTGATGTAACGAGACTAAATAACCATGAAGTCAGACATATTGTTTACGAAGAAATGAATAAAAGATTAACAAGTCTACAGGAAAACCGTCTCCAAGATATAGAGACTCTTTGGAATAACATCAATAATATCATTGTGGACACTTGTAAATTACATATCCGTGAAACCTTTAAACCCAAAAACAAGTGGATGACAGATCACATTCTAACCCTCATGGAGCAGCGAAGACTGGCGAAGAACAAACCTGACAAATATAAAAAAATACAAAAGGTCATAAGAAGGGAGATCAAAGAACACAAGCAGGGATGGGTGGAAAGGGAATGTGCAGAAATGCAAAACCTCTGTTCCAAACATGAAACTTTTAATATGCACAGAACAAGTAGCTGGAGTCTATAGGAAGAGAACGACTATGTCACTTACAAATGATCGTAACCAACTAATTTTGGAGGAACAAGAATTAAAAAACACATTATATAGAGGGGTTATATAGAGGCCAACTTTAAAGATCATAGAGCTGATGCGGTATACGTGAATGAGGGCATGGGACCAATTATTCTTACATCCGAGGGCCCTGACTAGATTCCCACCGAGACTCTAAAGCTCATTACAGAGGAAACTATTGGCTTGGTAGTTAAACTGTTTAATAGTATCTATGAGACAGGTGAAATTCCATCTCACTGGTTATCATCAACTTTTATTGCTCTACCTAAAAAACACCAGCCAAAAAAATGTGATTATCGCTTAATCAGCCTCATGTCCCACATGCTCAAGGAGTGAGGAAGATCTTGATGATTCTCAATTCGGCTTCAGAAACGCTTTTGGAACGCGTGAAACACTTTTCGAAATAAACCTTCTCTTCCAAAAATGCCGTTATCAGCGAAACGATGGTTTTCGCATGCTTTATCGATTACGAAAAAGCCTTTGATCGCATACAACACGACAAACTTTTTGATATGCTACAGGGGGTTGGAATTGATGATAGAGATATCCGCATAATTAAAAGTCTATACTTGAATCAAAAGGCACAGGTAAAAATAGGCAATATTAAAACAGACCATATTGTAATACAACATGGAGTAAGAGAAGGTTGCATACTGTCGCCTTTATTTTTCAACCTATACTCTGATCGTATATGGGTTTCGTGCGGCACGTGACTACATTGGTTGAAAACAAAAAATATATTGTATTTGTGTGCTCTTGCATCAACATAACTCAATTAAAAGTTTGGATCCCTCAAAAAGGCCTTAGAAGGATTTGAAATTAATGCAAAACGATCAATTTTATTGCAAACATGATATAATTAATCATTAAAGTATGGTTATATTTACTAAAATTCTGGCAAAATGACGTCATGTGCACGAAACCCATTTAAGGAACCATTGGAAGGAATATCACACCTCGGCATCAAAATAAATGGAGATTTATAGATGCGACGTATAAACCTGCGTCGTTCTTGGACCTTGCTGTATACAGGGTGTCCAGTTTAAAATTATGTACATGGGGATATTGAAAACCGTTGGAGATACAAGGTCGCTTAAATAGAAGAAAAGTTGCATATTGGTCTGCTTAAAAATAATCCGAGTTAATGATATTTTAAATCCATATCGTTCCGATGATACAGGGTGAAAACCAAAAAAGTGCATTTTGGAAAAACCCTAATATTTTACTTATTACAAGAGCTACGGTCATGAAAATTTCAGGTTAGGTGTAGGAGAATGTGGTGATTCTGAAAACTTGGTCAAAATCCTAGGCCTACTATGTGATGCGCGGCCACTTTCGATTTTCTTATCGGGGCACTATTGAAATTTTGCACTTTTAAAATCTCCGTAAAAAATGCTCTTCAACCATGTATAACATCTTTATGTCCGGCCAAGAAAAATACTTAAAAATAACAAAGTTAAGATTTCATCGTATTGGCCAACTTCAGGTTAATTAGGAGAAGTTATGTGTAGTTTACTAGTAAAATTATTCAAAAGATTCTACAAGGTGAACTAAGAAACAATTAATATAAAGGCACGAAATGAATAAGTAAAAAATAGTTTCTTACTATTTGTGGATTAAGTCCGTTAACAGCTTCTTTAACAGCTGGCCTAAGTTCCTCTACGGTTTTGTAAGACCTACGATATACTTGATTTTTGAGATAACCCCATACAAAAAAATCGAGCAGTGTTAAATTAGGGAACTTTGCGGGTCCATTTATCGCCAAATTCAGCATTCAGATAATTTGTAATAATCCGCCCATTATGAGGTGGAGCACCGTCCTGCTGAAAAAAACATGTATGTAACCTTGGATAAGGGGCTGACTTGGGGTCCCATATCAGGGTCGCCGCTGCCAAAGCCAGGGAGGCTATGGCCTCACTATACCCCCCGCTCAACCGAAGAAGCCATTTGCCCGTGAAGGGGAAGCTCCTGCTGCTGAAAGCCATCATGCGGCCGATCCTAAGCGTTATGGATCGGTCTCATGGGGGAGTGCGGCGGAAGCCCACCTCCCAAGGGTGGAAGCTGTTGGAAACATTTACCTCCGTACGGCGGCCCCATGATGCATTAGTAACGAATAAATTCCTGCTAATCTGCGATGGCAAACAGTCCGCGACTTCGTGACAGTCAAAGCTGAGAAGACTTCCAGAAGCACATCCAGACGACCTGCTGCGGGCTTTGGTTCAATACGAGCCGGATCCCGCATCAGGGCATCCTTGGAAACGGCCACGGCACCAGCTACGATATTAAGGTGCAAAGTAGAGCGACAGCACAGACGCAAAAAACCGCCCTGAGAAGCAAGGCCACATCTCCCGCAAGATATACCATGCCAAACCAGTCAAGCTGGCGAGGCTATGAGATATGGAAACAGGATAGAGCGTGCACCAGAGAAGACTGCCGGTAGCAGACCGGGGATTTATAGGCAACCGGATCCGGAATCCTCAAGCACAAACAGGGTTTTTGAGTGGTTGAGAATCCCACACTACCGGACAGCAGAACGGGGCTATCCGGTGTCTTGCCGAGAAGATTTTCCGCCCCGGAAAAAACTAAAATCTTCATGGTAATAGGATTGGCTGATTTAGAAAATAAAATCTCTTCTGGTAATCTTAATGTTTTTTCTTACTATACAGGACAACCGTCGACAAATTTTCGGTCCAATTAATGCAATGTCACCGTAGGGCTGATGAGTTGACGGTGAACACATTCCACTATGCCATTGGCCGCCGAAAAGCAGTCGTGTGAGTCGTTATCAATCAAACGAATTGGGTGCTTGAATAGGTGATACTCACAGTGACGGTTTTGGTCTGTGGTGAGGAGAAATGGAGCTCCGAACCGCCATACCCAATGATCGTCAAATACTGAAGGGGGTTTTCGGTATGTAAGTGAGGTTGCTTCTGATCAACGTGGAAACCAGTTAACCATGCTCAAACAGTGCCTATAAGCTCTAGAAACTGGCATTAAAACTACGTTATGGACGTGCTCTAAGCTGCAAGGAGCTGCAAAAGAACGTAATCCGTGGTATGGTATGGTGAGGTACCGAGAACGTTGACATCGGTTACAAGCTTGAGATTACTTTCTGCAATTAGCTTTGATTGGCTTCCAAACGCAGCCTTGAGAAATTAGTTTTATGCTCGCGTTAACTCCCATAACAGGGTATTTCAAGTTATATATACTGTATAAAGTTGCCTTTCTGAACACCTTACACGTGAACGCTGGCATCTGGAACTTGGATTCGTTACAAATTCACAATTCAGGCTTTTTCATATGGGTCTAGCTCAGTCCATCGTATTGGAAAGAATGTAGTCTTAAATGAAGCTCCGTAGTATTTCCAATGTTTGCAATTTCTAACATTGGCCCTCCTTAATTCTAGTCGTTTGAATCATATTCCTCTTTGCCCTGATACCTACCCTATCCAAATAAACAGTCTTAGATGTTGGTTTGGGAGCGCGTTGGATTTGGTACACGATGTCGTTTATTCTGTTTAACTCAGTCTAGGGTCCTTTGCAAAGTTGGCTTAGTTTAAGGGTTCGTTGACACCTTCCTTGTAAAAACATACTCGGTTACCATCTTTAAAACATAACGTAGTAGTGGTGGTAGTAGGGGTTCACTGCGCATTTGACACGGCTGCGCTTTGCCAAGCCCCTTACTACACTTTTACCTGATTTTAAACTTCAACCACAACAACTGACTAAATCTAATGTTGATGACAGAAAAAAATATCTGAAAACAACGTATCATTTGGTTCTCTTTTTTAAAAAACTTAACAATATTTATATAGAAAATTGAAAAATAAGTAGCTTACTTATCTCATTCACTGCGCACTTGTCTCGGGTGCGCTATGCCATGCGTTGTACAGGACATTTCAGCTAATTTTAAACTTCAGCGGTACCCTCTATATTATCTCAAGATCCATTGGTTCCCGAAAAGTATCGAAAACTTAGGTTTGAGCGTTCTCAGACGCTTGTTTTTGATATCGACATAAGGACAACTTGGTTTCTTTCGACATAAGGAAGCCGACCTAGTTGTCTTTATGTTCAAAGGCAAACATTAAGAGTTTTATGGTGGGTGTATATAAAAAAATGCAGCTTTAGTAAGGTAGAGGAGAAGATGAAGAGATTTTTTAAGGTAATGCTGGGCACAACTTCACCATAGCATCAAACTATTCCTCAGCCATTTTCAGCTTGTCCAGAGCAAGGCGCCTAGTCTTGCTATGTATAACATATGTTGCTGATGTATAACAGAGTGGCAGAGTATTTTAACGCTAACAGATCGTTATTTCTGAATAATGAAGTGAAAAATTGCGTCCCAGGATCTATAGATTTGTGTAGACTTGGCGGATTGGGAACAAGAATCGAATTACAAGCTCATCGCCGACGTTTCGTTTAATAATGCTTAAACTTCTTCAGGGCTACAAATACATAAATCTATCAGAAGCCGAAACGGCAATCACTTGAACAACCTCACCTCGAGCTTGGAAATTGAAACTAAATCATAATTTAAAATAAAAAAAAAATTTTTAATTTTTTGAAAAGTTAAAAAATTAAAACACATTACAGGTTTCACACTTTAAAAAATTGGAGGTAAAATTATTAAAAACAATTAACACCTATGAATTAATAAGACAAGAACAAGACGGTACGTAAATACTGGGCAAGCAGACTGACTGGCGTGTCCCTTTACACGAAACTAAACCACACATAGGCTTATCTGTGCGGTGCGTGAATGTTTATTATTGTTTTTTTTCTGTTTCCGATACCCATAGAAATCAATTTCAAAACTCTCCCAATTAAAATTTTAATTACCCAAAAGTTGATATCGTTTGTGTTCACCACACATTTAGTTATGTCAATTGTGTGTAATTTTAATGTGTAATTCTCTCAGTTAAAAAATTGTAAATGACGCTCAAATTCTGAGTGTCAGTCCTGAAGTTGACTGTTTTATCCCTCCATTTGTTTATTTGTAACATTTCCGAGATTGTTCGTTTTCTATAATTAGTTTCCATGTCCAAAATTGTAGCGTTGGTAAAAGCAAATTGATGTCCAGTTTCAAAGTGATGCGCAGCCAATGCGGTCTTTTCTCTCTTGTTAATGTTGGTAATGTTACAGTCATATCTGTGTTGTTTCAATCTAGTCATTAACTTATTCTTCGTTTGTCCTATATACCGAGTGTCACAACTGCTACAGGGGACAGAGTAAACAACTGAGGACCTTTCCTGTAAGGGTGTTTTATCTTTAATGTGTGAATACAAGTCACCAACAGTTTTTTTTGGATACGTAACAATTTTTATGTTGTTATGACTCAAGATCCTACTCAAATTGGCACTCAGCCCCTGCACCAATGGTATTTTATAATATTTCAAATCAGGTTTGGTTGTCTGGGAATCGGTTATTCTATCCCCTGTCGGTTGGAGGAGGGCATTGACAACATTGGGTGGAAAACCATTAAGAGACGCCAGGTGCCTTATCTTTAAGAAATTCTTTTTCCCAGAAAGACTCATGACTCTAGTTTTTAAAGATTTTATAATAGCCACTTTCTGTGAAAGAGGGTGTGCTGATTTGAAATTTATTAACCGGCCCGAACTAGAAGGTTTCAGGTACCAATCAGTAGTGATAGTTCTTTCATGTCTAATGACTACAGTATCAAGAAACGGAATGCGGTTATTTTTTTCCACTTCTATGGTAAATTGTAAGTGAGGGTTAAAAGAATTGAAGTTTTGAAGGACAAGGTTTTCTGAGTTATGTGGAATGCAAGTAATTATGTCATCAACATATAAGTACAAGAAAGGCACATGAAACGATAGCTCTGGGATAACACTACTAAGTAGTTCATGCATGCATAAACTAGCCAAGACAGGTGACAGGGGGTTACCCATCGCGCTTCCAAATATCTGGGCATAAAAGCAATCACTGCACACGAAATAGCTGTTGTCGAATATAAACGACCAGTCCAGTGTTTGTTTAAGGTGTTAAGGACCAATTCCTTGGGGATATTAGTAAAAAGTGATATGACATCTAGTGACACCAATCATCTCCTTAATATTTTCAGCAAAGTCAAAGGAGTTTTTTATAGAGTAAGTGAACTGTGTACTTAAATTAGAGAGATAAGATGCACGAGACAACAGGTCTGAGAGGGACACCATCCTTATGGGTCTTAGGTAAACCATAAATTTTGGGAGGCAGTGAGTTTTTTGTCGTAAGTGATTTGTAGGTAGTCTCGTCAATAAGAGCTTCAGTAAAAAGGTTCTTAATTATTTTATTAGCCCTGTTTTCCAAGGCAGTTGTAGGGTTTTTGTTTAACAATTTGTAAGTGCTCTTATCTTGCACTAGGGCATTCATTTTTAAATTATAGTCATGTTTATTCATCAACACTGTAGAGTTACCCTTATCCGACCTGATCACCAGGATGTCTTGGTTATTTCTCAAAAAACGTTTCGTGTCATTAAACGCTATATTGAATGCATCGTTTTTCTGTTTGACTTTTATGCCATTAACAAAGTTTGTTATGACATTAGTACATCTAGCTTTTGTCATGTTCTTGTTTAGATCGTCGTGCGTGTTCTCTATTATGTACTCTACATCCTTAATGATGTCGAACAACGTTTTTTTTAATAATTTTACCTCCAATTTTTTAAAGTGTGAAACCTGTAATGTGTTTTAATTTTTTAACTTTTCAAAAAATAAAAAAAAAAATGTTTTAATGTATAATTTAGTTTCAATTTCCAAGCTCGAGGTGAGGTTTTTCAAGTGATTGCCGTTTCGGCTTCTGATAGATTTATGTATTTGTAGCCCTGAAGACGTTTAAGCATTTTTAAACGAAACGTTGGCGATGAGCTTGTAGTTCGATTCTTGTTCCCAATCCGCCAAGTCTAAACAAATTTCTGAATAATATGGTGAAGATAATGTTATTATAGTTAAGGTCGGGGAAAGAGGACATAGTTTGCCAAAAAAAGGAGCTCTATGATTGGGCTATGTTTTTCTTCTGCTGTCAATACAGGCGACAGTTATTGATAAATGACTTCCTAGTAATTGTTTGGCATTCTTCTTGTCTGTCAATTAATCGTTTTATTAATTCCTTTTTCGGTTTCTCATTTAATTCGTCAATTAGCTTTTGGTTGGCAACCTCACCTGGGTAATGTACCGGTAAGATATACACGCCAAAATATGTTTTTTCAGGATTAGTATGCTTCTGGAAACTTACTTTCACAATTTAATATTATAGTTCAAGCTCCGTCGAATTGAAGTCAGAAACTCGTAGCTTAACTAGCTTTAAACTAATAATCACACTTTATTATAGATCACATTGGAGTCATCACTTTAAAGTGTCCATATAGATAGTACATGTATCCGTGCAAAAAACTGTTAACAAAATAACACGACAGGTGATTGCGAAAGTAACGTTAGACTAGACTTGGAGAGTTAGACTGGAGCTTTAGTTGGTTCAGGCATCTTTATTGAATTATTTATACTTTTGGGAGATTGGGAGAAGAGGGCACATTGAATGGCCTTCACGTTGGCCCTAATTATCATAACTGGATTTTTTCCTCCTATGTCTGAATCATTGCAGGATTTGAGACTAATGAATGCTACCAAATTATACTTTTAATGTTATAATCTCAGAGAACATTTTCAGCAGTTATTATGCGTTTTTGACGTCCTTTTTTTTTAATGGATAGTGATAGGTTTACAACCTAAAGTGTTTTCCGTGCTTTGAATCCGTGATCCAATGGAATTTCTTCCTGAGGTTGACGTCAATGGGCGAAGTGATCTACCGTGCCTCCCGACGTTGACTGATTCGACTGTGGTGAGCTCCGCGGTATTTATTCCCCCGCCGCCACCGTCGCGCTGCAGTAGTGAGACTGGGGTGGGGTTAGTGGTGGCGCGGGGTTTCAGCCCACTTGAAGTATGTCGTAGAACTCGCTTCCAGTCTCCATTTAAAAATGTAATTTCCCCCTTCCTCTTGAAATTGTTGTCGTGTTTAAAGATTTCAATAGCCTCTCTCGTTAGTCTCGGATAGAAACGGAAAGATGTCGTGACCTTCGGAGAGAGCGGGCTTTGCTACTGCTGACTTTTGTGTCTTTCCCAGCTTGCAACTCCTCTTGGGTTCCGTAATCCTTGTGTTGACACTGCCCAACCAAAAGCTCTTTGCAGATGCTTTATTTCCCAATTCAATAGTGCTAGGTTTTCTGGTATAGCACAGAATAAAACCAACTCTCGTTTAAAAATTGGCCGACCTTTCGATTGTATATTGTAATCTTCCTTAAGGCGACAAATTACACAATGGTCAGGGTGGGTACACAACCCGTTGAAAGAAAAAATTTAATTTATTATATAAATATAAATTTGAAACACATATAGGGACTCAGCAACATGCACGACAAGATAACGTTAAAACGAACGATCACTCACAGATGGTTTTACTGACCTTTTTTTTTAGGTTGAGAACATGGTTATCTCAATAAGGTTTAGTGCATGAGCACACATAATGGAGAATGGAGAGTGGAAACGAAACCAAACAGGAAATGCTGTCTCGAATTAAAATGTTTTTGTTTATTAATTTTTTGTTATACTGGTGCATGGAAGAAACGGTGTTTTGCTTCTATGAAGCCTCGAACTGGAAGTGTGGATGGGTCAGCATTTTTTTCGACGATGTAACTTTTAGGAAGCTGAATACTGTATGCTTTTTTTGTATTTAATATCTTTTTATATAGAAACCTGTCCGCACCATTCAACCAACGTATTGTTACGCCCGATCGTCGGTTCACAGTGATTCGGGCCGAAGCGGCAACGCCGAGCGCCGATTGCGACCTCAGGAACCCATCTAGACTAAACGAGAACCGGGAACAGTCGCCTCCTTTCTCGAAAGTACGAGAGGGTGTTCAGGCCGGGTATATAAACCAGCGAGCCGCGTGAGATGGATCGAATGCAGTGTAGTAAAGAAGCGAAATAAGCGGACAAGCGAACAGTGCGAACTGTTAATAGAGAGTAATTGTGTATTAATCGTGTTGTAATAGTTCAAAGAAAATAAAGATGTGTAGTTAATTGACGATAAATTATTGGAACCCGTATCCCGTGACAACTGGTGTCAGAAGTGGGATTATTTTTGTCAAATTTGTGACTGTACGGACAAAGCAGCCGTTGCGCGCCTGGAATTTTGCCTAGTAAGGACAGTTCAAGAACTTTGGTGTTTTCTACATGCCATATGCTCGATCTACGGCAAAAATCATGAACCTGAGCTAACCTGAACAATTGGCAGCACTTATGGAAATGTTGAAGGACAAAGACGAACAAAGAAATTTTCTGGAAGAACAAGAAAAACAGAGGCAACTTGAGAAAAAGGAGCAAGAAAAACAAAGGCAGCTCGACAAAGAGGAACAACGAAATTTTCTGGAAGAACAATAAAAACAAAGGCAACTTGAGAAAAAGGAACAAGAAAAACAAAGGCAGCTCGACAAAGAGGAACAACGAAATTTTCTGGAAGAACAATAAAAACAAAGGCAACTTGAGAACAAAGAAAAAATCAAACTGCTCTGTTTCGAACATTTAGGGGTGGTTGTCGCGAGTTGCAAGAACTTGTCTCAACCAAAATGACTGAAGTCAAGCAAGACTTAGATCAGGTCAAACAAGACCTGGATCAAGTCAAGTATGAAGTAGAGATGAAAATGACGGAGTTAGAAGAACGGTGGCGGGTCTGGAAAACACGTCGCAGTGGGCCAACTTCAACCGCTGAGCGACTAAACATTACTAGGCCTCCAGTTTTCGACAGCACTACTTCTTGGACCATTTATAAAGTCCAACTTGAGACGGCGGCAGTTAAAAATGGATGGACAGATTCGGACAAGGCTACCGAACTTTTAGTAGCTTTGAGAGGAAAGGCTGCAGACATCATGCCTACATTGTCTACCACTGAAAAGTGTAATTACAACGCAATTGCTCGGCGTTAGAGCGGATGTTTGGTAATGCTCATTGCGAAATAATCTACCAGACAGAAGTACGGATGAGGCAGCAGAAGCCTACAGGAATTTAGAGCGGACCAGCTATCAGTCCAGCAGTTTATCGAAGGAGTTCGCGACAGTGAAATGAAGTGCCATTTGAGGTTGACTCGTCCTTCCAGTGCAAATGAGACATTAATTCGGGTATTGAAGTATGAGGCGTCGAGAATAAACACAGGCCACAGAGTTAGAATAGTTGACGTACAGGAAGAGCCGCAGTTAAACTCAATCTTAAAGCAATTGTTGGACGAGCAGCGTGAATTCAGGAAGCAAATGACTTCATATTTCGAGCAATCAAGGAGCAGGGCATAAGACATTGGTTACCGAAGGAATATGGACCGAAATGCTAACCTATAGAAACCCGGATCTTGTTTCAACTGCGGCAGAATGGGCCATTTTAAAAGGGACTGTCGCGTTTGACGGGAAAGGAGTCAGACTCCGCCACGACGTAAATCTGGCGAACTGACGCATCAGCCGGAAAACTAAGACCAGTGGGTGTGAAGATGCGAACTCTGACTGGCCCTACGGAAGCCCCCAGGATCAATAGGATTGGACAGCTTGGAAGAAGCCTCACCATCCCTGGCAAAATTGAACATCGTCCAGGCAAATCTCATGGTAACGCAGATGCATTATCACGCAGGCCTAGTAAAGGGGTATGTCGGCACTGGCGAGTAGAACAACGAGAAGGACCAAGCATTCTTAGGAGAACCAGGATTGACGTCGACATTGCACACTGAACAAATGAATGTCGAACAAACAACCGATAATGCTGCGTGGTTAATACGTAAATAGTAGTTGGAAAATCAAAGACCTGATTGGAAGGACATAGCAGATAAGAGCTCGGAAGTAAAAGCAGTGTGTGCTCAGTGGCATTCCTTGGCGATTCACAATGGCTTACTGAAGAGAACTTGGGAAAGTCCCAACGGGAAAAGTGCCACGCTCCAGTTTGTCGTACCAGAAAGGAGACGGAAAAATGTCTTGCGAGAAATGCACAATGGAGGGTCTGGAGGCCATTTTGGAGTGAATAAGACCCTGGATAGAATTTGGGAAAGATACTACTGGGACTGGGTGAACTGCCGAGATGACGTCGAAGAGTGGTGCAGAAATTGTGATACCTGATGCTCCGTAAAGTGTTTCAAGATCAATTTGTTAACCACACAAACCGATCCCAAACTAAGGGCTTGCTCGCTTTAGGGGTTAGTGAACCTTTCCAAAGGTTGCCAATTTTTAAATGTATCTGCCTTTATGGAGGTTGCAAATAAATACGAGGGGGGGGGGGGGCAAAAAGGGGCACGGGAACCTATTTCGACGTGGAACCAAATCAATTTTAACAGCACCACTTTTGATGCGAGTTTTTAGAGCAGAAACTTCCGAAAGGGACTAATTGAGCAACCTGTGTAAGAAGAGAGAAGAAAGAAGAATGCGAACGTCACACATTTAGTGTTTTCCTTTTGTATGCATGGCCTTGACTCCTCGATACATAAACAAATCATCCACCACACCGACCAATCAGAACCCGAGTTACGAGCGTCGGCCAAGAAACCTTCCCCTAGCAAACTTAAAAATTGCCCTTAAAACAACTTAAAGTGGCATTATTATGTGCGTTGCAATAAAATTTGGGCTATTAATAGAACCAACGGTGATAAGTGAAGTCTGCATACGTGAAGACTGCTAGCATTGAGTTCGGATTTAATAGAGATATGTCAACGAGTTTTAACATGCAGAACTTGTTGAGGAAGTTTCCGAAACATAAAGAAAGACTAGGGGGTAAATGAAGCAATGCAATGTTGGCGCCCCATTTGAACGAATTGCGATCAACGTGACAGGTTCTTTTCTAGAAACGGACAATGGCAACAAATACATCTTAGTTGTCATGGATTATTTCAGTAAATCGCCTGAAGCTTATGCACTACCAAATCCGGAAACTTACACCGTGGCAAGCGTCTTGGTTGACGAATTCTTCAGTAGATTCGGTGTATCATTAGAGCTTCATTGGGATCAGGAACGGAATTTTAAATCGCAACCTTTCAAGAAGATCATGGAACTTCTGGGAATCCCCAAGACCAGGACTCCACTCCATCCACAATCAGATGGCATGGTCGAACCATGGAACTATACCTACCTCTGCAAAATGGTAGCGGACCACCAGAAAGATTGGGACAAATTTCTGCCTCTTCTAATGATGGCTTACAGAGGTGCAGTGCATAACACGACAGGACATACCCCTGCCAAGGTTATATTTGGTAAAGAACTTCATCTTCCGGTAGATTTGGTGTACGGATCACCAGAAGAACCGGGCAAGATGTCCAAAACTAAGGTGATGAACTTCGAGAAAGATTAAGGGAAATCCATCGAAACGTGAGGACAAAGATAAAGATTGCCAGGCGTCGGATGAAAGCCAGATATGACCTAAGGGCGAATTCTGCAGGATTTAAGGCAGGTGACTTGGTGTGGCAGTATAATCTACTGAGATCAACGACGTGGTATTCAAGATCCAACGTATCCCTAGAGCAAAGATGAAAGTGGTTCATCTTGAACGGTTAAAAACTTACAGTCGTGAAGATTTCTATGATCGGGACGACCAGAACTAAGAGGGGGCAATGTTACGCCCGACCGTCAGTCCACAGAGATTCGGGCCGAAGCGGCAACGCCGAGCGCCGACCGCTACCCCGGGAGAGTAATCGGGCGACCCTATCTAGAATAAATGAGAACCGGGAACAGTCGCCTCCGTTCTCGAAAGTACAAGACTATGGTCAAGCCGGGTATATAAACCAGCAAGCCGCGCGAGATGGGGAATACAGTGTAGTAAATAAGCGAACAGTGCGAATTATTAGTAGAGAGTAATTGTGCTTTAATCGTGTTGTAATAGTTAAAAGTAAATAAAAGTGTGTAGTTAATTGACGATAAATTATTGGAACCCGTATCCCGTAACAGTATGGTATAGCAAGTTCCCAGAAGTTTTTTCACGTTTTTTTATTTATTTTTTTTTGTCTTGTTTTAAATACGTTATGAATATAATTGTAGTAAGTAGGTATACCCAGGCTATGTGGCAGTTGTAAAATTTGTTTAGGGCTATATGACTCATTTCGCTGATGTCTTTTCTCGAAAAAGTAAAGGATTTGGACTATTAAAATTGAAAATGTGATTCGTCGAAAAATTATGAATGGCTTGCACGGCCTTTTCATTAAGGTCCCTTGTTGGACTCTTTACAGTCGGATATAACCTGCATAGCACTTTCCACATGGAACCTTAAAGATAAGTTTAGAGTGAAGTCTAATGGTGCCTCATCTTTAAGTTTCGTGAATATGGCATTCACCACTTTTGTGTTGTAGAAAGTTAGTTGGCAGGATTTTAGAGAGCTGTTTTTGGAATTCAATTTCATTTTTCTGAATTGAATATTTTTCAAGTTTCCTTTTCAAGTCTCCTAACAATATTCTTCTATACTAGTAACCTAAAATTTTGAAATAAGGGTCTGTTTGAAAGAAAACTTAACGTTCTTTAAATAACCGATGTGTTATATAAGACAAGATGGGCTCTTTTCTTAATTCTTCGTGGTTAATATTTTCAATTTTATTAATTTTTTTGTTCTGATTACTGGTAAAATAAGCACGTCCCCCCGTACTTATCTTAATGGCTTAAGTCTAAATCAGGACGTTCAATTTAAATCTTTGTTTTTCCTCAAGATTTAATTTTCTTGGACATAAAGGGGATATCCGAAGGGCGTGCACGTCCCATGCGGCTATATGAGTTATAGGCTCTGAGTATATGATAAAGGTTGTTCATAAAAAAAACCTCCTGGTGCCATGGAATTAATCTCTGAGATATTCCAATTACCAATTAATTTCTGAGATAAATTCATAAAAAAATAAAAATCGAAACATTTATGACATTTTCAGCTTTTACTTTTATGAGGTCTTCTCAGACCTACTGTTGTAATTCCGAACTTGATGTTTTTTTTTTTTTTTTAATTAATATATGATATTTCTTACATTTGGTTGTTAAACCTTCAGAAAAACAGGAAACATTTTAAATTCTAGGTTTTGTTGCTTTTTTTAACTTATTATTTATTGTTAACTTATAAGTATGCAATAATCCATTGCTATTTGTTTTTTTTTTCAAATTGCCTAGCATTTTAATAGAACTTTTTTTGGGGACAAGTTGACGATTTTTGAGAATCGACAGGACCCTGCTAATGCCTGTCTTGTTCTACATCAAGGCAGTAATCTAATCGTTCATAAGGATGAGCTTAAAAGTAAGCTGTCAACACCAATAAAAACCATATCATTTACCTTAATATGGAAGGATAACACGCATTAAAAATTGTAGGTAAGATAATAAATATGGTTTGTTGTTTATAACCATTTAAAGACTATAAATTCCATAATCGCGGACTTAAAAAGTGTGTTTTACTCGTTTCTCCTTCTATATGTTCTATGACTCATATTATTTTCTCCTCCCAATCAAAACCGCTAGCAGACATCTAATAATCGGAGAGTTTTTGCGGTACGTTACGTATCTGATTATCACTGCAAAGTGTATGTACAGTTGTTACAGTAAAGCTGAAAGTTTATGAATTAAAAATACGTTCTTAGTTGCGCGTTAATTGCTCGTTTGAAGAACAAATATAATAATTGCGATTAGGTAATTATGAAAAATCTTGTAGGTAATTTTTATATTACTCACTAGTTGATTAATTGGAAACGTTAAATTATTGACGGTCCGTTAAATTATATTAGACAGTGTGTAATAATAAATCATTATTTTATTACCAGTGAGGATTGGTTCTTCGACTATTTCCTTTTTTTCAGTATTAAGCTGAGGTTTTTCACAAAATTTGCCTTTTCAGCTGAATTTAGGGTTCTCTGAACCTCTGAGGACCACCATGTTTGCCATAAAGCAATGGTTCATAGCATGCGCATAACACAGTCCCCCCATTTCGTTCCAACCAGATCGTCAAATTTGCCATTGCATTTCCGAAGTGCCGTTCGGGTGCGCAAGCCGTAAGACGTCGATTCTAGTCCTCCAAGTGTTAGTCAGCTGTTAGCCGGTTTTACTTTACACACAGAAGTTCGTCCTAACAGTTTTTATACCAGTTTTTTATTACCTAGTTCTTCCCAAATCACATATCCGAGGTAAGAAAGTGCCGTTTTACTTCTTTTAAATATGAGCTTCTTTTATTAAGGGTGGATTTGAGTTATGTGGCGATGTAAAGACCGGTTTACATTAACCGTTTAACGCGCCCATCACGATAGGGTGGGGTTTCTTCATTTCTTCCATGCATATCAATATATTTTTATCTTTAATTAAGCCACACTGAAATGTTTTCAGGCTTTTGGGATTTGAAGAATCTCACTAGATAAAACTAAATTGATTGTAATCTTGCTGCGGCTTGGCGTTGACCGTTAATAGCAATTTAATTAATTGCTGACGATTCATGCTTTCTTGTGGGTATTTTCACAGTTTTTTTTTAGATACCTTTTTACCGCATATTTAAATAATTTTATTTCTTGCGGTAACTAAACTTGTTCTATTTATACCTTATTGACTATTATCTATAGTCATCCACCGATTATATTTGTTAATACCTGCGTTTAAATGTTATTTTTTATTTTTTTTTCAACTAGAAAAGTATTTAACTCGGTATCTAAACAAGCCGGTTTGGGTAAAATTGAAATATTTTATTTTGCCAGACAGATCAATAAAATGTGTGTGCCCTTGTCGTCTGTGGATGAGTCATGGGGTACATATGGTCATTTTCAGCGGATGGGGATTTCTTGTGCTTTTTCAATTAAGTGCAGAAGTCTGATGATGACAAGAGGCATAACAAACTGTAAAATATTTATAAATAAGTTGCTTTTTTGCTTTTTTGCATTTGATATACTTACTCAGTTGCTTCTAATTCTAACAATCTATTGGATTAAAAAAAACATCTTAATTGGATTTTTTCACAGAACTTATATTTTATATCTTTATATCTAAAGTCTAAATATATCTAAAAAAACCTAATTAATATCTAAAATATTCTAAATAATCTAAAAAATAATTTTATAACTAAAGAAGTTAAGACTTTGATTTTTTGAATCAAAGTTGTTAATGCCGTGTTATCACGGTCAGAAAGTAGTTTAGTTGAGGCCCTTGGGGAGAAAAAATCTCGTATACTTCCTGCAAGTTATTTTTAATCTTTTGATGCAGACCGGTTTCGGGCTTTAGACTATCATCACCGACAATTGGTTGTTTTGATGAGGGAGTATAAATGCGTGGAATTTTGAGAACTGACTCGTCAGTGGAGGAAAAGCGATAAAACAAAACAAGTTTAGAAACTTATTACCGTCACAAAATGACTCTTTTCGCCATCGTGATATATGAGACCATGTGATCATTAATGAATGCAACCTGAACCATCCAGTGACTGGAACAGTTGTGCACCTGTGGTGTTATTGGCATTGGTACTTAACAAATTGTCATGCTCATTCTTTTGATATACAGTGAGATTTTTTTAACTTTGAACATATAACGCTATTTCCCCTATGTTCAATTTTAAAAAAACCATTTCAATGCCTTGCTGTCAGATCTTAATTTCTAGGTTCAGATATCTGTACAGGTAACTTTAACAGCTCGAAAACTTCAAACTTTAGTTTTTATAACGCTGCTTTTAGTAAACTTTTTGCTGAATATTTTTCATAGACTTTAGATAATGTATTCTAAACAGGAAAAAATAGAATTGTTTAATCTTTACAAAAAAGAAAATAGCCTTAGGAGAGTGCGTGATTTATTTGCAACTAGTCATCCAGACAGTCCCATTCCTTCTATGGGAATGATACATAATATTGTCAAGATGTTTAATTCAGAAGGATGTGTAGTTAACTCTCATAGGATGAGGAGCAAACAACCACATGTTCTTACAGAGGAATTAAAACTGGAAATTGTATGTTTTATGGAAGAAAATCCTGGATCCACCTTAAAACAAGTGGCTGATTATTTCCAATTTCAAAATTTTCTGTGTGAAGGACCCTAAAAGAATTCAAGTTCTAATTCTACAAATACTCTAATCATCAAGTGCTCTATGACGACGACAAAGAGAGATGAACAGATTTCTGTGAAAGATTCCTAAATTTACTCCATAGGATTGGCAACATTTTGCGAAAAATTGTATTTACAGATGAAGTATCTTTTTCATTAAATGGTTGTGTAAATTCCCAAAATTATAGGTAAAGAACTTTTATAGCAATCGCCTGAATTCTGTTTTTTAATATCCTAATTACCTACTGTTTTGAGATACTGGTCTCAAACAAATCAGCATTTACAAAATTTAACTCACTCCCAATATAATGCAAGAGTCAGCGTGTGGATAAGCATAATTGGAGATGCACTTATAGGACCATTCTTTATTGAAGGGACTTTAAATTCGCTTAAATTTTTAAACCTGCTCCGTGACCAAATTATGCCAGAAATTGAAAATTTGAATATTGAAAACACGTGTTTTCAAATGGATGGCGCACCTGCTCATTCCACGAACGAAGTTAGAAATTTCCTCAATCAAGAATTTCCTGACAGGTGGATAGGAAGGTTTGGGCCTATTTCATGGCCACCAAGGTCCCGTGACCTCTCCCCAAACGACTTCTTTTTATGGGGCTATCTAATCGATCTAAAGTCGAAAATTTATAACAATATTGAAATTGAGAATGTGGACGTTTTAAAACAACGTATCCAGCATTAATCCGTTTTAAAACAACGTAACAGCTTGCAACGAATTTAATCAAAATTGCTTAAGAAACACAGTTCGTGCCTTTCAAGATTGACTTGCATATTGTTTAGAACGCGAAGGGGGACATTTTGAGAATTTGTTATAAACTTTTAATTTTCTAGTGTTTTTAATAAATGTTTTCTTGTTATAAAAATGTTATTTAATTGGTGGATATCATTGGCGGATTAGGACAAAGCAGCAAATTACACAAATATCTCTGTGCCTGTGCCTCTCTGCTTTGGCAGAGAGATAGTTTTGTAATTTGCTGCCTTGTCCCAATCCGACAGCCATACCAACCAATTACTTTTCTAGGACTGTATACCTTTTAATCAATGTTATTTAATGTTTAAAAGCGATGTCTAAATTGAAATAATTAACGAAATATATTTGGAGACTTTTTTGACGTTTTACCTTTACCTAAACATCAACGTCTAACACCAATGCTTTGAGATGATTTTTTTAAAATTGAACATAGGGAAAATTGCTTGTATGTTCAGAGATAAAAAAATCTCACTGTAGATATCGTGCATAAACAAGTAGTGTTGCCCTGTTGTCGAAGTCTAGATTTTATCAACCTGGAGTGCGTACCTATCACACTGATATTTTATTCCTCTTCTCCAGCAATTGTACTAATGTCTTCCCCTACTTTCTGCGCGAAGTCATGACAAAGACTCATGGGTTATATTTTCCACACTAACCTCTCCTAAAAGTTCACAAAAAATGTGTTTAGTGGAGAGCAAGATCAATTATTTATCCATATTGAATGGCTTTTTAAACTTAACAATTCGCTGTGGTCTTAACTTGAATCGCCAATAGGGTCAGCCACCAAACATGATGCTCTCACTGTTAATGCTTCATAGTTCCGGTATTTTTAACAAATTCTTTTAAAATCACATTTAACCTCACTAAACAGAAAAGACCATGACCGATAGGCTTACAGGCCGGAAGCCACTTATCAAAGTCGTTAAACTAGGCAACAAAACATGGCTATTAAGCATTTCAGATATATGAAAATTGGTATTTCCTTTCGGGCCCCAGGGAGCAGCTCCGAATAAGATTATGGTTTTTTAATGAAGTTATTTCTTTTAGAAATTAAATAATAATTAATATGTCAAGTAATGGAATTTTCTATTAAAAATCGTATTTTAGAAACTAGTTACATGAGTTTTTTTAGTGCTTGGTACTGAATTTTAAGGCATCAAATAGGTAAAATTTTGTATTGTTAAATTAAGGCAAAGTTTTAATGCAGATGATAATAACATTTTGAAATTTCCAAATTTTTGACTGTTTCCAAATGATATCGAAAAAACGAAGTTGATTCGAACTTCGTTGAACATTTTGTTCGTTCGAAAATTTTGAACCAAAGTTCGAATATCATCAAAAATCCTTTTTAGTTGTTTTTTTTTTAATTTATGTGCAATGTTCTTTTTAAATAAATTGTACATTCTCAAGAGTACATTTTCTACTCTATAAGACGGTACTATCGACGTTTTGACTTTTCTAAATCCAAATCTATCTCCATAATCTAAATTCCAATATCACAAATTGGAAGACCTCTTACCACATATTCCGTGATACGTAACACTTTATATTTTCGTTTAGTGTTTATTGTCATTTCTTACGATCTATTTACTTTTACGCAGGATATACCGGTTAGTCAACTTCGTCGAATTAGATTAAATTGAGACAAATTTTATTTTAATATCAACAAGATGTTGTTTTTAAATTTACAAAAATTTAACCACTTTCGGAAATATACAAAAATCTAAATTTACTATAAATGGTATTATTTTTCTTTCTGAACTTATTGAATACATTTTGAAAAATTAATTTCACTTTATCATTCATACTTGGGGGTTGTAGGGGTATATAAGGTGTTGTAAGAATATAAAAAGGTAATGTCCCTATTAAAAGAAAACAGTTGATGATGGTTACTACAATGCAAAACGTTATTTTAGAAATCTGATCACATTGTCTTGTAGAAAAAAAGTGCAAATAAGAAAATAAAAATTATTTTTTAAAACTTCTTGATAATATATTCTTATAATATATATTATATAGATAATTCTTCATAATAAATTCAGGAAAAAATAAAACCAGTTTTAACAATTAATTTATTAATTAATAAAATCGAAATTAACAAATTTCGATTATTTCGGGAAAAAGTCGGTATTTTTTCGGAATTTCAGCCATCTACGTACTCTGTAAAAGTAAGTAAATCGTTAAATAGGACAAACTCTAACATAAATATGAAGTGTTACGTTACACATCATTAAATTTGTAATAAAAAAGCCTTTCAGTTTTTGATGTTTAATTTTGATGATGCCCTAGAAATGTCGAAACGTCGGATTTAAAAATAAACAACACCAATGTGCAACTTATAAGTTCGTCCACGAGAATGTGCAACTTATTTTTTTTTCGAATACATTTGGTTGTGGAAATGAAAAGTTGTGGACGTTGGGGAAACGTTTGGGCAGTTGAACCGAATCTGTATCTCTTACGGTTTTCGAGATCCCAATCATGAGCGGCGAATAACCTGTATAAAATGGGTAGCAATCCCGTTAATTCAAACATTCATATTCAATATCATTTTAGCTAGTTTAGATACATTTTTTTTTGTTTGTTGTATTTTGTTTTTTGTTTTTATAATGTTGTTTTCTATTATTTCAAAGAGCAGCTATTAAAATTGTTGAAATGTTCAAAATGTCAGTGTAATTTGCAAAGTGCGAAAGAAAAGTGATTTCTGCTGCCATTTATTAACAGACGAAGCTACTTATTAGAATATGTGGTAAATTCTTAATATTGAGAGTAATGTTACAAAAAAATGTGGAAAAAGTGAAAGGCGTTGAAAAAGTTCAGTGCATAGCACCAAGCCACAGGGGAAGTCAAATAATAAAAAAAAAACATTGTACACTTTTTTCGAAATCTATAATTTGGAATAGAGGGCTGTAGAAAAACTTTATAATAAAATTAAACATTCAAAACGTTGTTTTTAATTTTACCAGTAATAAGGACAGGGCACATC
The DNA here is from genome assembly GCA_951812265.1 of Taphrorychus bicolor. Taxonomy (NCBI): domain Eukaryota; kingdom Metazoa; phylum Arthropoda; class Insecta; order Coleoptera; family Curculionidae; genus Taphrorychus; species Taphrorychus bicolor. The sequence goes on from OX638300.1 coordinate 8,884,412, forward strand.
GTATTTTTAAAGAAAAAACAATGACACTCAAATGTTTTTTTGAAAAACAAAACTCAGTTTTGATTTTAGCAGCTAATTAGAAGCAAAAAAACTCTTTTTAGTTTTTTTTGTAAATTTCTTCGTTTTTGAGCAACAAAATAAAAACCATGGTTATATATAGTGTTACGGGATACGGGTTCCAATAAGTTATCGTCAGTTAACTACACACTTTTATTTACTTTTAACTATTACAACACTATTAAAACACAATTACTCTCTACTAACCATCCGCACTGTTCGCTTGTCCGCTTATTTTGCCTACTTACTACACTGCACTATCTATTCGATCCCATCTCGCTGGTTTATATACTCGGACTGAACACACTCTCGTACTTTCAAAAACAGAGGCGACTGTTCCCGGTTCTCGTTTAGTCTAGATGGGTTCCCAGGGTCGCGGTCGGCGTTGCCGGTTCGACCCGAATCTCTGTGGACCAACGGTCGGGCATAACATTGCCTCCCTCTTAGTTCTGATCGTCCCGATCAGACAAATCAGTCTTTAACCGCTCAAGATAAACCACTTTCATCTTTGCTGTAAAGGTACGTTGGATTTTGTATACCACGTCGTTGATCCGTTTGGTGACTGTATATGGATCCTCCCAAGTAGGAGACAACTTGGGAGACTTTCCTTTCTTCCTCTGTGGTTTATACAGCCACACCAAGTCACCTGCCCTAAATCTTGCAGAACTCGCCCTTAGCACATATCTGGCTTTTATCCGATCGCTGGCAATCTTTATCTTTCTCCTCACGTTTCGATGGATTTTTTTTAATCTTTCTCGAAGTTTATCAGCATAGTTCTAGACATCTTGCACCGATTCTTGTGGTGATCCGTACACCATATCTACCGGAAGATGAAGTTCTTTACCAAATATAACCTTGGCAGGGGTATGTCCTGTCGTGTTATGCACTGCACCTGTGTAAGCCATCATTAGAAGAGGCAAAAATTTGTCCCCATCTTTCTGATGGTCCTCTACCATTTTGCAGAGGCATTGCTCCATGGTTCGATTGAAACGCTCGACTAGGCCATCTGATTGTGGATGGAGCGAAGTTGTTCTTGTTTTGCGGATTCCCAGAAGTTCCATGATATTCTTGAAAAGTTGCGATTCAAAATTCCGTCCCTAGTCCGAATGAAGCTCTAATGGTACGCAGAATCTACTGAAGAATTCGTCAATCAAGACCCTTGCCACGGTGTTAGTTTCCTGACTTGATAGTGCATAAGCTTCAGGACATTTACTGAAATAATCCATGTTCGTTTCTGCAAGAGGACTTGCCACGTCGATCGCAATTCTTTCAAATGGGGCGCCAACATTGTATTGCTTCAATTGCCCCCTAGTCTTTCTTTGGGGTCCTTTTACGGAGCAGTAGGTATCACAATTTCTGCAGCATTCTTCGACGTCACCTCGGTAATTCACCCTACAGAATTCTATCCAGGGTCTTATTCACTCCAAAATAGCCTCCAATTCCGAGATTGTCCCGTTGAACGCGACAATCCCTTTTAAAATGGCCGATTCTGCCGCAGTTGAAACAAGATCCGGGTTTCTGTAGGTCGGCATTTCGGTCCATATTTCTTCTGTAACCAATGTCAAGTGCCCTGCTCCTTGGTTGGTCGAAATATGAAGTCATTTGCTTCCTGAATTCACACTGCTCGTCCAACAATTCCTTTAAGATTGAGTTTGGCTGCGGCTTTTCCTGTGCGTCAACTATTCTAACTCTGTGGTCCGTGTTTATTCTCGACGCCTCATACTGCAATGCCCGAATTAATGCCTCATTTGCATTGGAAGGACGAGTCAACTTCAAATGGCATTTCATTTCACCGTCGCGAACTCCTTCGATAAACAGCTGGTCAAGGAAATTAGAGGGTGCCGCAGGATACGCGAATCTTGTCAAACGCTCGATGTCCGCTCCAAATTCCTGTAGGTTTTCGTCTGCATCTACTGCCTCATGCGTAGTTCTGTCTGGTAGATTACTTCGTGATGAGCATTACCAAACCTCCGCTCTAACGCCGGGGCAATTGCGTTGTAATTACACTTTTCAGTGGTCGACAATGTAGGCATGATGTCCGCAGCCTTTCATCTCAAAGCTAATAAAAGTTCAGTAGCATTGTTCGAATCTGTCCATTCATTTTTAACTGCTGCCGCCTCAAATTTGTCTTTATAAATGCTCCAAGAAATAGTGCCGTCGAAAACTGGAGGCCTAGTAATGTACAGACTGCGACCTGTTTTCCAGATCCGCCACCGTTCTTCTAACTCCGTCATTTTCATCTCTACTACATGTTTGACTTGATCCACGTCTTATTTGACTTGATCTACGTCTTGTTTGACTTCAGCCATTTTGGTTGAGAGAAGTTCTTGCAACTTGCGACGACCATCCGTTAATGCTTGAAACAGAGCAGCTTGAATTTTTCGTTGTTCCTTTATCTCAAGTTACCTTTGTTTTTCTTGTTCTTCCAGAAATTTTTTTTGTTCTTCTTTGTCGAGCTGCCTTTGTTTTTCATGTTCCTTTTTGTCAAGTTGCCTTTGTTTTTCTTGTTCTTTCAGAAAATTACTTTGTTCCTCTTTGTCCTTCAGCATTTCTTTGTCACCTACAGCACTCCTTTGTCCGTACAGTCACAAATTTGACGAAAATTATCCCACTTCTGACATCAATTGTTACGGGATACGGGTTCCAATAATTTATTGTTAATTAACTAGACATTTTTATTTACTTTTAACTGTTACAACAGGATTAAAACAACTCAATTCAACAAACTAACTCTCTACTAACAATTCGCACTGTTCGCTTGTTCGCTTGTCCGCTTATTTACTACACTACACTATCTATTCGATCCCTTCTCGCGCGGCCTGATGGTTTATATACCCGGCTTGAACACGCTGTCGTGCTTTCGAGAACGGAGGCGACTGTTCCCGGTTCTCGTTTAGTCTAGATGGGTTTCCGGTTCTCGTTTAGTCTAGATGGGTTCCCGGGATTGCCGCTTCGGCCCGAATCTCTGTGGACCAGGGCGTAACACGATGGTCGGGCGTAACACTATTAAACTTTGTTTTAATATTTTAAGTGACAGCATCATCAAAATTTGAATAAAATATCAATACCCTCTATTTCGCAAACGAAGGTTCTTTTACCTTTGACTTCCGTTTATATTCTCACTCAAAGTCAAGTCATAATACTACAAAGTTTAGCAAAGTTAAGTTATGCACAATGATTACACTGACGATAATATAAATGGAAGTATTAACTGGTCTAATAATCAGTTTTTAACTTTTTTGAGACACCCTACTGTTGTGGCATTCTACTACGATGACATTCCTATATTCACAGTTATGTGGAAAATGTTCCCTTTTTTATCGCGTTAAATGACGGTAATTCTTGGATTCGAAAATTCATATTCAGTGACAAAACGGTCAAAATTTCATTTTTTAAGACACTTGACTTGGGTGTTTGTTTAGAAGTTTTTTGAAATGTACCGACTCTGCAATTGTAGGAATCCTCGTAGGAACTCTCCTACAAGGTACAACTGTTTTTTCATATATGTACAGGGTGATTCAAAACTCAATACAAAAATTTTAAGTCCATATTTGTGGGGTATAATAAGACTAGGTATATAAGACTTTTTTTTCCTATAAGCATGGATCCTAACATGAACCCCCCCCCACCCTACGGGCGCTCAAAATTAAAAAAAAATTTTTTTTTTAATTGTGGCCGTATTTGTTCGTAAAAATTTTTGAAAATTTGTACATCCTCATTTTTCAACGAGCTTTTTTCATTTCTTTTCTCAGAAATGGCAAAATTTTAATTCTTCGCAGTTTTTTGGCAAGCAACAGCTATTTTCTCCGTTCCTAACAGTTGGAATGAAATATGAAAAAGGTATAAAATAGTTTTTTTAAATATATAAACGTCTGTGAATGGTAATAGTTGTCAAATTGCAAAGTCCCAGTTTCCTATGTTTTTCCTCATTTTGATGATGATAGTGCAGCCGTTCAGTCAAACGAGTTTTTCTCGAAAACGGTTAGTTTAATCAAAAAACTTCAAGAAATCTAAATTAAAGATATTTGTTTGGGCTACTAGATAGTGTCGATGAATTTAACAAAAACTCCCGAGAAACATAAAAAGTTCGCCATAATAATGACAGTAAGTCCTTAAAAACTGCGAAGAATTAAAATTTCGCCATTTCTGAGAAAAAAAAATGAAAAAAAACTCCTTGAGAAACGGGATGTACAAATTTTGATGAATAAATAAATACTGCCACAATTATAAAAAAAAAAGACTTTTTTCCAACTTTGAGCTCTCGAAGGGGGGAGGGGGGTTCATTTTAGGACCCATGTTAATAGGAAGAAACGTCTTATTTTGACCCCACAAATGTGCCCTTCAAATCCTTGTACTGAATTTTGAGTCACCCTGTACTTAAAGCTCTTTACTGGAGACATTTTGTCTCCAACAGGCTATCGACTAAGGTCCTTCAGCCTGAGGAGATTTCTCTTACAAAGTGCTGCATACATTTATTTATTCAGAAAGAGGTTCATTCACTGTGATTCAGCTTTTGCAACACCTCTATCAATGTTGTCAGGTACTTTCTAGCAGGTCTACTGTTTGGGTTTCTTTTTAAACAGAAGTCGTCCAGTAGCTGCAAGGTTGTTGTTTTTGTTACAAATTTTGTTGTCAATGCTTTTAGCCACTCTGGGAGAGGAGTTATGTTAGTCCTAGCATTCATTGAATGGGTTGTAAAGAGGGTTGTTTGGGTGTCGAAGCCTAGTAATGTTTCGTAGTGCTGATGTTTTGTGCTGTTTGTATCTTTTGTAGGGTTGATTGTTCGCAGTTGCTGTATGTCTTCTAGGAGAGGTCGTCATATGGACTTGTAGATGTGGGTCGCTGTCTTTGTTGACACTCCATTATTTTGAATGTCAGTCTTCTGAAGTGTTTTGATCTTTGGAGGCATTTCTGTTTTACTGCCTTGACATGAGCCAGGAAATTTATTCTGTGATCTATTGTCACTCTTAGGTACTTGACTCTTGGAGATGCCCTCAGGGTTTGGTTGCACAGGCGTATTGTGGGAGAGTTGTTTGATGTTTGTGGTTGAAGATTATTAGATGTGATTTCTGCGGGTTTGCTTTAGTCTCCTAGTTCGAAACCATTCTGTTAGAACATAGTTATAGAGCTGACTATGTTCTGCAATTGTTTTATGGTCTGTGACATCGTTATCCCATGAACTAACAGAGCAGTATCATCAGCGAATTAGAGCACGTAAGAATTCTGTTTTGGGTTGTGATTGTTGGCCACCTGGTGCATATCGTAACAGTAGAGGTTGTATAGGAGCCGTGATAAGGGCGATCCTTATCACTCCACCAATCAGATTGTTTATTTCCTACTCAGACCCTTAGTTTTCTATTTGATAGAAACTAGAGCTATCAGCCGGAGAGCAGTTTTATTGGGCATTTCATTGTGTGAAGTTTAAGTAGTATTCCCTTACACTGTCAAATGCCTTGTTGATGTCCAACATCACTGATGTCCATTGAGTGTCCATTGAGCTTAGTCGTCTCTAGGTTGGAAATCAAATTGGTGAGAGGCTGGATTGTTGGTATGCTGTGTGTGAATCCAAATTGGAAGGGGGTAATTTGTTCTCCTACGTTTTGTATCATAATTGTTTTAATCACCTTCTCAAAGTTTTAAGCTATTATGGGCAGTAATATAATGTAATTCGTCGGTAGCTCGCCGTTTTGGCCATATAATTTTTGAGATTCTGATGATTATCTCTTCTTTCCATTCTTCTGGGAAGAACTTTTTTTCTTAACATAAAACTCATACATTTGTATTATGTATTTGCGAACATCTGTTTGTAGTTTTCTTAGCAGGTTTCTTGTCACTCCGTCGATTCCTGGGGCCGTGTGTGACGCCTGACGACTTGTTAGTTTTCTATTTCCTGAGCAGTTACTTCCTCACTCAGGACTGAGGGCTCCCTTTCAGCGAACTCTATTGTTTGGGGTCGGTTATCTCGGTCGCTATTGTCTGCCATTAGTTGTTTATAGTAATTTTTCCATCGTTCTTTGATCTGGGATTTGTCAGTCAGCAGTGCACCCTCTTCGGATCTTATTGCTGTGTGTTTCGGAGTGAAGCTGCGCGTTATTTGTTTAATTTTCTTGAACACATCCCTCGTTTCATTTTTGTGTGTTTTGTTCTATTTGGAGACGAATGTCGTTTAGGTACTTGTTCTTGTCTTTCCTGCATTCTTGTCTGATATATCTGCTCAGTGTTGCGTATTTCTCTTTGTCATCGTTATTTCGAAGGCCCTTTACTTTCAGTTGTGTCCTCCGCTCTACTCTGTCCCATGTTTCTTGGGTTATCCAGACTTTCCTTTGTTTCGTCACCTTCTGCCTTTCTTGTTGTGCAGCGTCAGTTATTACCTTTTTTGTTCTGGTCCACAGTGAGTCAGCAGTCTCATTTGTGTTTGCGCTAAAGTTGATTTTGGCGATTTCTGCTTTGGCCCTGCTTTATAGCTGTCGGAGTTTTTAAGACACCATAAGTTTACAGTTGGTTTGCCTGGCTTGATGCAGAGTTGTGCCACATGAAACTGGTGGTCGCTATTGCAGTCTTTACTGGGGAACGTTCGTACGATTTTAATAGAGGTCTTATATCACGATTTTATTAGGATATAATCAACTTGATTTCTGTATCGGCCACCCGGGGATGTCCATGTGTAGAGTCTTCTCGCGTGGTGTTGGAAGCCTTTGTTAGAAATGAAAAAATTGTTTTCTTAAGTTTTCTCTTCAGGCCATACCTGGCAATTACTCCTTTACCTTCGGTGTCATTGCCTACTTTAGCGTTGAAATCACCAATTATCATAGTGATTTCTGTCTCTGGAAGAGTGTCTAGTAGTTGTTCTGATTGAGAATAAATGTCGTCTGCATCTTCATCTCGTGCATCCGTCGTAGGGAAGTGGATTTGTATTATGTTTAGATTGATTGGGGAGGACTGCAGCCTTATGGTTATTATTCTGTCATTGATTGCTCTATATTCTCTTATGGCGTGTTCGAGTTTTTTTATTCACAATTATTCCAACGCCATTCCTAGCTGAATGGACTAGCTGAGTCATCATTGCCGGAGTAAAAGACGGTGTTTTTGTTTCGGGTCTCGAAATGTCCAGAACCTCTCCAGTGAGTCTCTGAAAGTCCGACAATGGGGTAGTTGCTGATTTCTTTCTTCACTATGGCCAGTTTCCCTATTTGAATCAGACCGCGGATGTTCCATGTTCCGATGTTCACTGTTTTCCACATGTTTATCCCAGTAGCTGATTTTCCATGTGATGTCTGGTCTCCTACAGCCACATGGCCGGTCACCTATTTCACACTGCCAGGCCCGGACTTCGAGCAGCGTCAATTGCTAGTTGGTTCGCTCGGCAAAACATCATCCTTCGTGTCCATACAACTCACGAATGTTCTTGGGGTATAAAGAACGCAGTGGGGCCCCTGTTCCTTCTGCGACGCAGAGCCGAAACAATCTATATTGATTACTCGGCTGTACCTATATGTTATCGAGCTTTTAGGGTAGTCATTCTACAATAACCTCGATCCACTAATGACGTAACTGCTGCCCAACGCCATGCTAGTTTTGGTCCGCCCCGGGTATTCCATTTCCCCGGTGCCACCCATATCTGGAAAGCTTTCCCCTGTCCGCCACGTGGGGAGGCGCCCGATGGTGGACTAGCAACCCCACGCGAGATGAGTCTTATTGTGTGAGGGGAAAGATTGTGGATGCTATATTGGTTATATCTTTTTGGTGAATATTGTTTTACTGTTTGACTTTGTAAATCTCTGTACGATGTCTTCTTGGATTTGTTGGTTTTTCTGAATAAATGAAAGCATGTGGTTGGTCCCTTTTTCAGCATCACATAGATGGTATAGGATTCTTGGTTCTTTCTTCACATAGTTTGTTTGTGTCATGTTTAGTCGTATTTCTAGTGCTACGTGGTCTGAGCCTAGATCAGAAGTTGTCTTGGTGGAAACTATGCAACTTTCGAGATTTTTTGTGTAGAAGAATAGGTCAGGAGTACTATCCGGGTGGTTTAACATGATGAATGTCGGCGGTGTTGTGGACTTTTTGAATGTGGAATGTGTGGTAAATTATAGTTTTTGCTTATAACTTTGTATTAATAATTATGTTTATTAAATAATAACTATAATTTAATTTAATTTAATAATTTGAAATATTAATAATATGAAATTTAATAGTTTGAAAAGTTGTACTAAGACTTGTAATGTATATACGTTATATCACAACTAAATTCAAATTGAAGAACCTGCCTGCAGAAGGAAGTTCATTACGCATCTCATGACGTCACAATACATCTCGTGCAGCCTATTGCTCATTAAAGCTTTTGTTTTACCTACAAACAAATAAATGAATAACGCCCATTGTCCTGCCCATAATATTCATACACTTTAGACGTTGTTTCTTGGTAATCCAACAAAGTATATCACATACACTTGTAAGCCCGTCGCTTCGATAAGAGTGCAAAACCTTAATGTTTATTTCCGTCTTATCTTACCAAGCCGAGTTGAAAATCCAATTTGTAATTTTGTTCTCGATATTTGCGTTATTGCGAACGCATTTTTATCTTTGTTTTGTTTGCACAGGTCTAAAAGGCTATTTTGAGAAATTTGTAATGCTATTTATTGTTAGGTACTATAATAATATCGATTTATTGAGGTATATCGGATATTTCCTATGGATGAGAGATGAGGTCTTTAGCCTTTGCCCACAAACGTTATCTTGAGGCTTTTCAAGGAAATTTCTAAACTGCATACTTATTTGTGAAATGATAAGTTCCGTGGCTAATGGGTGTTTAACGATAATCACTTTATGTACATATTAAAAATGAAAGTGTCCTTAATTCATTTTAACGCAGAAATTCTCCTCTGCTTATATTTATGAGAACCAGTGAGTCTTTGTCTCGCCCAAAGCGGTGGGCGGATGTGTGGGTCTCTCATCTACCGAAACTAATCCACTAATAAATTAATTTACGCTTACAGGGTTAAGAAATGTGCTCTATTATTTTAAATTAATTTGTTAATAAGTTTGCATTTAGTACTATGTCAAGAATGTGGTATACAGACGAAAAAATGAAGTCTCCGTGCACATAGCACGAATAACTTATTAATACATGCCATATTTGGCTCTGCCAGTTTGCAAAATAACCTACATTTTTACCTTTTTTGCCTCGTGGGTAGCCTTGTACCGCAAAACCCGCAGTTCATGCTTTAAAAGTATCAGGGGGGCATCCCACCACTTTTGGGCGCATCTGTTCGTTTTTTATTCCACTAATTCGGTATAACGCTTCTTATATGAGGGTTTAGCATGTGTGACGTATCATTTTAACAAAATGACAACAGTAGGATGTAGGAACGAATTTTTGAATCGCCGGAAGTCCGTAACGTTGGTCACATTTTGCGTGAGAAAGGGCGGGGCATACCTATACCACCTTTGAATTATTCAATAAAGACGTTCGTGGTTTTGCCTTCGTAGTAGCCATAAAATAAATATTGAGTATATTTGTCTGTTGCATAGACAATAACCTGAAGGAACAAAAATCAAGTCCTTGGTTTGTTGAATATGGCCATAAATATCATCAATAGCTATTGTACTTAAATCATAGTACATACTTAAGCTTTGTTTATTGTGCATATTTTTTAAGCAAGTCTTGTAAATTATGCCCATCAGGCACATAAATAATGTGTATAATAAATCAAACGAGCAGTTTATTTCTCTAATCGGTCTTTGGACGAAATTTCTCACACTTTCTTCTTTATTTTTATACTATGAGCAACAAAATAGCGCTTTCTGCGCGCGTCTTTATGATGTTATTGTTTTGTTTAAAATGACTCATTGTATCGAAATTTTGTTGTACATTACCTTTTCCTCGGTCTCTGTGGTGTAATTTGCTAATCGCAATTGCAGCATTGAATAGCTCCCTGCAGCAATCAGTGATGGTCGTTCTATTTGCTGCATTGTTTTGTTTTTTTTAACTGGGTCAGCAGAAAAAGCCGTAGATGCGTAGGTAGAGGTTATTTGATAAACGTATGAGAACGTTATTGAATGCAATTTCAATGACACTTTGTTATTCAGTAATGCGTATTTTACAGGTACTTATTATCAAAACATCACATCTTTATTAAATTGGTAAAGAAGAGTTTTATTGAATTTCTTTTAAAAGAAATAAATAGTGTAACAATTTTTATTAATAGGAAGGTGGTGAGAAGCGAGTGTACAACTCCTTTGTTTCAGTATTGCTTGTTTTTTTGGTCTTTCATTTTATGGCATATTTGCTTATATTTGCATAATCTTCGTTGCTGCTACCATTGTGAAATGCTTCTCTAATCGAAGAAACCTCGAAGAAGACCTTAACAATGGTCGAAACGTTGGCAATATCCAAAAGTAAAGTTTCCTGCCCAACACCTTTTTTTTGCTTCTTAAGTTTAAAATTAACACCTTCTACACATTTGCTATAGAACTGCAGTGGGTCTAACTCTATCATTATAGTGGAAACTTTTATCGGCTTTAAATGTTACCATCAAACTTGTCACATCACTTTAACTTTGTATCTCTTGTCATCGGGTTGATATCCATATCTGAACATGATCTTCCTTACCAGATACCACATAATTTTCACTTTTGACATTAATTGTAAAAGATTTTTCAATTCTTCTTACAGTGCCTTTCCGTTTCGGACGTTGGCGACCATCATGGCAATCTGTACCTTGTTCGCAGCTGCTCGGAACAGGACCACAGTTGTTATGTTGAACCACGTGCGTAGATTACTTAGCCACGAAATTCTTTGTCTTCCAGGACCACGTTTACCGTTTATCTTTCCCTGTAGAATCAACTGTAACATTCCATGTCTTTGGCTATTCCTCAATATGTGTTCAAAGTATTCAATTTTGGATGTTTTTATCTTCAATAGTAGTTCTTTATCCTTCCCCATCCTTGTTAATACGTGTTGATTAGTTACATGAGCGGTCCATATGGTATCCTCAAGATTCGTCGATACAGCTACATCTCGAAAGCATCGCTTTTTCCACATGCAGCGTCCGTGAGAGCCCAGGATTCCATACAACAATATAGGGAAAACATAACACCTCAATAATCTGATTTTTAAGGGAATAGATAAACCATGACATTTGAAGAGTCTAGCCGTCCTCTGAAATTAACTAGAGCTAATTTTTCAATAAGCTCTGGTTAATTTTAGAACTAACGTGAATAACGAATTTTTCATCCTAAAGCGTCTTCCCGGCAATGAAACTGTTTCATGTTCGATTCAATGGAATAGTTTTCTGGAACCGCGGCGGACATTATCAAAAGCGATGGGCGAAGTGATTTTCCATCGTATTTATCCACTGCCCTAGTCACTAATGTCTTAACCTCTTGAATGGATGGTTCGAGTAATTCCGGTTGCCCATATGGTAGGTATCCCGATCCCACGATTAGATCCCTTCTCTCTCTACCTACGTTTAAGCCCGTCTTCACCACCGTTGGGCCCGTCTGCTGAGGCTTGTAATGGTAGAAATTGATTTTTTTTTCTTGCCAGAATGCAAGTTCTTGGATGTTCTCCTCCTGGGCTTAGCAACTCCCAGTCCGGTCCCAAGGTTCCTGCATTAGGACACAATCTATGTTGTGTGGAAAACTGAATGGTTGGTCAGTAAAACCTTGAACATTATTGTATTGTATTGTATTCAAAGTAAATGGACTTCTACAGTCCTACACCGCGACCTGCGGTGTATTGTGGCTCACTCGAAGTGTTGCCGGCATCGTTTGCCCCTCCTTGCTCCACTAATAGTCACCCGTTATGCCCAGACCCTCAATGGATCTAACGTCTCTCGGGTGACACTGCGGTTGCATCTTGAGGTTCAATGATCGTGTTTCCGAACAGTAATGTTCTGTGTACATTGCAGTGGCCACTCATATTTGTCTCCTATTTAGTCTGAAGAATGTTTGGTCTGTTGCCCTCCCTGTTCCCGTGAGAAATTTTTTGGAGTTTGGTAGTCCGGGTAGGTTCTCCCACCAGTCCTGGGACTTTGCATTGCTCCATTTCTGGATTTCTGCTTTGACCAGAGATTATGGGACTCCCAGTGCACCTTGAACACTACCTTCCGGGACATGTTCTGCGGTCCTTTCTGCATGCAGTTTCTCTTCGGTATCCGCAGACGCCACTTCCATTTGTTGTTGTTCCTGTTCATCCTGTTTTGCTTCTCCAAGTTTTGGTTCAAAAAGAGTTTGCACTGGAGTTTTCCAATCTGAAATTCTGGAATCTGTATTGGGAAGTAACTGGGGTAGTAAAATATCTACCTCGTCGAAAAGCATATCGGTGAGCTTCAAAGAAAGCGTGCTCTAATACTGATGACTTTTGTGTTTGTCCCAGGCTGCAACTCCTTGTGTTCAGTAATACTCGTGTTGATTAAGCGAAACATCTTGGACTTCCATTGTCTTTATTGAGTTTTTTACACGACGTTTCCAGCAGTGGAATCTCTGCTCGTTTCAAGGGAAACTTGAATCTTGAATGAAACTTTGTGTTCAAGTTTCACTTGAAAACGAGCAGAGATTCCACTGCTCGAAACGTCGTGTAAAAAACTCCATAAAGACAATGAAAGTCCAAGATGTTTCGCTTAATAGTACATTATTGTCTACCACTTTTAAACAAACACTCGTGTTGATATTGCGTTTAGTGGTGCCAGATGCTTCATTTTCTGTTCCAATTCAGATGGCTCACAAATTCTTGAACTTAGACTGCAAATTTACTCTTTCTTGGGGAGGGCATTTCTATAATAGCTGCTACCTTCGACATATCTGTATGGATGCCTTGGGCTGAAATGATGTCCTAGATCACGTACTGAATCGCAGCGAGCAGAAGAAGCATTTTGAACGGTTGAGCTTTAATTTGTATTGATCTAGTCGTGACAAGACTTTACAAGTCTCAAGAGTCTAGAGAGCAAAGAATGGTGAAAACATCTGGCAGTTCTTATGGGAAACAGGCGATCAATCTTTGAAAGGTAGGCGAGGACGTGTAAGAGAAAGCTTTGAAGTTCACTATCGCCATAACTCTATGTAACATACCATATATCTAAACCAGCAGCTTGGCCTCTAAAATTTCTATAAAATAGTTGGCTATTACTGGACTAATGGGACTGCCCCTAGACTGCAAATTTACTCTTTCTTGGGGAGGGCCTTTCTATAATAGCTGCTACCTTCGACATGTCTGAATGGATGCCTTGGGCTGAAATGATGTCCTAGATCACGTACTGAATCGCAACGAGCAGAAGAAGCATTTTGAACGGTTGAGTTTTAATTTGTATTGATCTAGTCGTGACAAGACTTTACAAGTCTCAAGAGTCTAGAGAGCAAAGAATGGTGAAAACATCTGGCAGTTCTTATGGGAAACAGGCGATGAATCTTTGAAAGGTAGGCGAGGACGTGTAAGAGAAAGCTTTGAAGTTCACTGTCGCCATAACTCTATGTAACATACCATATATCTAAACCAGCAGCTTGGCCTCTAAAATTTCTATAAAATAGTTGCCTATTACTGGACTAATGGGACTGCCCCTAGACTGCAAATTTACTCTTTCTTGGGGAGGACATTTCTATAATAGCTGCTACCTTCGACGTATCTGTATGGATGCCTTGGGCTGAAATGATGTCCTAGATCACGTACTGAATCGCAACGAGCAGAAGAAGCATTTTGAACGGTTGAGTTTTAATTTGTATTGATCTAGTCGTGACAAGACTTTACAAGTCTCAAGAGTCTAGAGAGCAAAGAATGGTGAAAACATCTGGCAGTTCTTATGGGAAACAGGCGATGAATCTTTGAAAGGTAGGCGAGGACGTGTAAGAGAAAGCTTTGAAGTTCACTGTCGCCATAACTCTATGTAACATACCATATATCTAAACCAGCAGCTTGGCCTCTAAAATTTCTATAAAATAGTTGGCTATTACTGGACTAATGGAACTGCCCCTAGACTGCAAATCTGTTTGTTCGCAGCTAAACCTGTTCCTTCTTTCCCCAATTGGAAATATGTAGTTGTTAGATCTTGTTGCAACACCTTGTGGAGATTCTGATTATTGAACAATATTCCATTTGCTGCCTTGATGGGTAACATCGTAAAGAGCAAAATATCAAAGCTAACGAGAAAATATCGTTACCCATGTTAATACACAAAATGTGGTAAATTAAATTTAGTAATGTGTATCTCTTAAATTTAGATTGAAATCAGGAAAAATTAACAACGAGGAATAGTCACGATCTTTTGTAAACTTTTAAAATTGTTTTATTTTTTAAATGTAAGCTTGTGTCCATGTTGTTTTCTTACTTTTCTTTCTGTTTGTTTCATTTTTATTTTTGGTTCATGTTTGAATTTAAAAAAATATGTAATAATGTCCTTTAAATCAGTAGTGGGTTTTACACTGATTCGAAGAACAACATTTTTAAAACACACACCGAAACATATAATAGATAAAAAAATAAAACCGAAGAAGGAAGAACCATTTTCTGTTGATTTTAGTGAGAAAAATAAATAAGTTATTTGACTTTTAAATTAATAAAGACAAGTTAACTGGTATCTATGTTTCACAAGTTAAACGATACTTTATGTTGGTTACAACTTTGATGAATGGTACCATCATTTCGATAAATATATAGATGAACCTCTTTGGTCTGTATTTAAAATTTAAATCAAGGCTCAAAAAAGGCACAAATCGTGGTTTTCATTTCAAAAGGTTTTCTTCAAAAGCAAAACTGCCCTTTGAAAAAAGCGGTGATGTCCTCAAAAAAAAAAGACAGTTATAAACTTTTAGTGGTCGTAGGGTTCCAAACTTGCTTCCCTAAAGAAACCTGTTCTTTCACGGAAATTGCTTTCTCTGAGAAATTTGTTCACACTTAAGTAAAATTTAGGCAGACAACATTGTTAAATTGGGCGGTTATCAGAAAAATGTTTCCTCCCTTCCTCCTTGTGCAATTAATCCAAAGGTTCTTTCTCCTTCCTCCATATCGCTTCCTACCTGATACAATCTTTCCAGGTTTTATAAATCTCTGGTTGGCTTTTTCATATGTTTTATATATCTCAGACGGGTTGGTGACGTTTCATAATAGGCTATTTCATATCAAGGAGAAAGATTTTATACCAAAGGAATTATAGAATAGAAGAAATTTCTTTCCAATTACGCATTACGCTTCCTACATTCCAAAAATTATTTTCTTTCCAATTACGCAGTATCTCCAGTTGGCCCCTCTTCTGGTATTCACTTGGCTCCAAACAAATTTGCAGTCCATCCGCGTGAGTTTTCTCTTAATTTCCTCCTGCTTATACGTGTCTACTTACCATTTTTTTTATTTTATTTGCCATTTTCGAGTTCTTCACACTATTGCCCAAAACACCTATTCATCACTCCACGTGCCCTTAACAACAGTGATTCTCGCCATTGAATCTCTCATCAACGGTGACTTTTTTGGTTCTGCAGAGACTGAATTCATCAAATCCATTAATCCCGCGAACTCCGACTTATATTGTTTTTATACTGTGTCTTCTTCGTGTTATATATGTTCTTTAAATAGCTTTCAAACCATTTTTTTTACTCAAAATTCAACCTTTTTTAATGATATCATCAACGGCCCACGTAGCACTGTATGACCAAATAGCATTAATGGCCAAAAATTAGTCATAAAGTAGCAAAAATAGCCAGGATTTGGTTGTCATTTGGCCATTTATGTAAGATAAATTTTGGGCAAAAAAATTAGCCATAAGAGCGCCTCTATGGCCAAAATTTGATCATAAAGTAGCATTTTTCGTGATGGCAATAACGTAGCCAAAATTTTGGTAAACATTACATTTTCTTGCCTGGCTAAAACTTCCGAATATTTACTAGATAAAATATCTATTTTATTGCAGTAAATTTGTGGCTTTTGTGACCAGCAGTATAGCCAAAACTTGTGTTAGCCAAAATGGCTGGCTAATTTTTAGCCAAAATGGCTAAAAAATTAGCAATAATAGCTAATTTATACGGCCACAGAATATTGACATAAGATAGTCATAAAATAGCCAATTTAACTCTTTTTTTTTACTTCGTTGAGTGCCACTAGGGGGCGTAAAATAAACGACGGCCGAAATTGCTATTTTTTCGCCACTAATTGGTTTTTATGGCGGAACGGCTGAATTAACCTCTTCACGATCGTTGTAGCCTCGATGAATATCTGCAACAACCCAGCGGCCATGATTTTTAAAGTGTTAAAGTTTCTTATTTAGCAGCTATTTGTAAAGTAATAAAAAATACATATGCAACTATTGAATATTTCATACTTTTATCGTTAATTTAAAGCATTTTGATACATTGAGTCGTTAAAGGGAGTGTTTTCGGGAAAGTTTAAACAAAATCAGAAAAATTTTGTTCAAGGTCAATTATTTTTATTATTAATGTAAAATATAGATTGCAAAATAATGAAAATTACCTTGACGCTTTGAAATATATTAAGTATCTCCTCTAAATTCACACTAAAGTTGCCTTGGCACTAAGATTTTAGTCCATTATTTGAGGCAATTCCATGTAATCTGCAACCAAACTATTCAGGATAAAATATACTTATCCACACAAGACAATCAGTCCGTTCATGTCGGCATTTTGAATCTCCATGCACAGTTGGTTTGATGAAAGGAACGCAATGCAAACCTGATTTTTTCCAGCACCCAAATTTTAGCGATTATGTCTATAAAATCTAGCATTAATTGCTAAAATATGGCCTAAATATATTGGTCAAAAAAGCGAAATAGTGACGAAATAAAAGTTCCTCATTTTCGCCAAAGTGCTGTAATAATTTCGTAATAGATTGGCTTTTTTGGCAGCTCTTTTAACCAAATGGCTACCGATTTTAGCAAGGATTACGAAACGATCGCCAAATTATGGGTTAGAATGCTACTTGGGGGTGACTTTCTTCGTTCTGTAGAGACTGAATTCATCAAATCCATTCTTCCTGCTAACTCCCGACTTGTCACATATATTGTTTTTATTCTGTGTCTTCTTCGTATTATATATGTTCTTAAAATAGCTTTCAAACCAATTTTTTTTACTCAAAATTCAACCTTTTTCAATGATATCATCAACGGTGACTTTCTTGGTTCTGCAGAAATTGAATTAATCTAATCAATTAATCCTGCTCTCTCCCGACTTACACCTCTTCCCGACTTCTTTCGATACTTATATCTTCCTAAAATTGCTTTCAAACCTCTTTTTACCTTTTTATTAAGTTTGACACAATTTCTTAAAACGGGCAGATAGTATGGATAGGATATATCATACGAGGACGAAGTTTCTTTGAGCATATTTAAACATTTATGGTTTCTTCTTCATGATTTTTTTCTCCTCCAATTTTTCTTGTACTAACATTGCTGTCGTCACTGGATGCCACTAGTAGCGCTTGGGGCTCAAATTGTGATCCGTGTTTATTGTAAAACCCTGAGAAGTAAAAATTATTTGATCCCAAGGTGATTAGTGAGTTATCTCAGTGATATATGTACATGTCCTTTGAATAGTGCTCCTGTAGACGCCAGGATAAAATATCTCATAACCATAACCACCAACATCAATGATGTTTGGGCCATTAAGATTGGTAAACTTAGATCCTCAAGTTTTCTTGCAATTTCACTTTTGCGAGAAATGCCAGGTTACGCAAGTTGATTAGCCCACTTAACACTATTGTATCGTCGCTTTAGTATAAGTCTGCTTCGAGTAACGCTTCTATAGAAGCCAAAATGAAATAGCTCATGACATTTCTAGAATGAAATAAGTGTTGGAACACTATCAGTTACAAGACCACTTCGATGATATGAGTAGTTTTTGACATTCAACATTTATTTAGGTCACATTGTCATGAATAAATAATAACTGCTGTGCATTGTAAGTTGATTCAATAGAGTATTTCCATCGTATGTGATTGGTGTCGATGGCGGAAGGGGATGAAATCTCTTCAAAACATTGTCGTAGTTTGAAAGGGGTGAAGCAGATGAACCTTCTTAAAAACAAGTCAAGTTTGATCGTCTTTCTTCTACTCTCTTTATTTTTTTTGGCCAATGACTCATCATCACTATCCATTGTCTTGGGGTTAAATGACACCGATTTTATTTATTGCTATATATTTTTTTGAAGTGATTTTTTTATTTCAGCAAATTAAGACTGACTCCACCAATTCAACCATTGAAATGATTGTAGGTGTCGCATTAACTAAGTCTTCTTTCATCCTTTCCACAGCATATAATGTTTCTTTTGTCCCATGATTATTTCTTAAATTCCTTATACCATTAGTGTGTTCACTCAAACAAATGTTTATGCATAATTTCAAGTCTTAGTCTGTCCAACATGTAAAAGGTAGAGCTCCATCGTATTTGCACATCTTGTATCACCTTTTTCTGATCGGTATTCAATTCTGTTTGAATTGGAATTAATTTGTCTCATGTCTTTGGAAATGGTTAAAATGAGTAGTTATTCGTCTGGATGTCTACTAGTAACGGTTGTTTGGGAACTCTTTTCGGCCCACCACTAGCATTGCTACATTCTGATCGACATAAAAACCGATCCGGTGACCAGCATTCGGCAATCCGACTTAAAACTTACCCGGATTATCCGGTTCCGGTAATCCAGCCATAATGTTTAAAAGGTACAGTCGTAAGAACATATAAATGTCTCAGCAGAGCCTGCTAACAACATGAATTCACATGAACCTGTTTCCATCTCAACCCAATAATAAACTTATGAGTAATTAATCAGAACTAATTTTAGATGAGTCTGAGATTCGAAAATTTCTACTCGGGCTCTGTTGCGGTCTTTCTTTCAAATGTTTATCCACTTTAAATCGGCCATGACCTAGCTCCTTTAGTACGCCAGCTCAGAGTTTCGTCCAAAAGCCAGACTTAACGATCCCACCATGTGTAGGTCTAGAGGAAAATAAAAACTTTTTGTCTACTTTGTAATACGATCATGATATCACCTTTATACCAATTGTCTCTCTATATCTCATAATGGCACTGTTTTCTAGATATTGTGAACGACTATTTGTTACACACTGTATTTTTCCTAGAGTTATGTATCCACTCAGCTTTCCAAACCGAGAAACTTGATCACTTAAAACTGTCAAACTCAGGCTACCGCAGTTCAATTTGATTGAAAATTGTGTAATTGAATTTTTCTTATAAGCATCTATTACGGGGTGTTCATTATAAAACTTCATCTAGCAGGCTATGACATTTTGACAGAAAAGGATGACATAATCAAAGTAAATAGACTTTTGTTTCTCCATCCTTTTCTTTTGACATTTCACAGCCAACTAGATGAAGTTTTATAATGAACACTCCGTACTTTCCTAATTACGAACCACACCGGCCTTCTAAACACATCAGCCTTCTGAAGAAGGATTAGAAGAGAAGTGTATACTACTTTCTATAGAGGAAGCACTACACTGCAAAGGATCTTAATTCATCGACGGCCTTTTGGGGCATTAAAAACACACATGAAACAGGCATTTCCAATTTATTTTTATGGTATTTGTGCTACATATACTTATTTTCTTTTAAAAAAAAATGGGAAATTTTTAAGAAATTATCAAGAGCATGAAAAAGAGGGGGCACCATCTGCGTTTAAAATGCAGATGGTGCTCTCCACAAGGGAGACATATGGGAATTGGAAAAATTGCGTCAAGTCATTTTAAATAATATGAGCGAACATAGGGTTTGAAATTTAAGATTTTTGAACACTCAAAGCCACTTTATAAAGTAGAGCGAATTATACTCTACATGCTGCGGCATTTTCGGGGCATTATGAGGCATTTTATAATGTAGAAAATTGTTTCTCTAATTTTTTGAATTTGTCTAACTACTTAAGGCATGAGAAGCCTAAAGACATATTTAGATATCTCAAGGCATGTAATAGTAGTACTAGTAGACGTTGGAGACGACTGGGACTTAAAGGCCCTTTTCGCAGTCCCCGGATCCACCCATCCCTACACCCCATAGGCTCTCATTCCCTCCACTAGTCGACTCGTCCTTTTAATGAAGGAGAATATCCCGTCCCATCTCAGAGTCGGAAGCTTCTCGTGATGGAGGAAGGCGGTTCTCACCGTCCTGTGACGCAGTCGCGCGCCCTTATAGCACACTCCCAGAAAGTGGTATGACGACTCTTCCCCTGCTCCACAGTGGGTGCAGAGTGGATTGTCCACCATTCCTAGGAGATGCATGTGTCTGTTTAGTCTCCAGTAGCCAGTGAGGATTAATTCCTATAAGGTCTCTCAGGCACTGCCGCCTTCTCCCAAGTAGCCACGAGGCCTTGTGTCTATCCGGGTTAGGGTAGATTTTCTTGGTCTGTCTACATATTCCTGACTATGTCCAGTTTGTCCTTGTACTCTCCCATGCCCACTCATTTAGAGTGTGAGAGGCGTACCTATTGCTTACTCCTAGACATGGCACCGGTCCAGTAAAGCACGTCTGTGAACCACGCTTGGCCGATTCATTTGCGCGCTCGTTTTCCTCAATGTCCCTATGTCCATAAACTCATCCCAGAGTTACCCTTTTTGTTACTGCTAGTGACTCTAGAGCCTCCCTGCAGTCCTGAACGAGCTTTGAACTCGTCCTGTTCCTGCAGATGGCTCACAGGGCCGCCTGAAGGTCGGAGTAGATGAACATGTTCTGTTCTGCTCCATATTAGACTTCTGGTCGTGTGGCCATTTCGAGTATTGCAAACACCTCCCCCTGGAAAACCATCGTGTGGCCTCCGAAGGGAAACTCTTGCCCTCTTCATGACCTGCATTGTATTTTCCAGCTCTTGACGAGTGTGAATCAGCCATTTTTGATCCGTCTGTATACCATGCCTGATTATTCTCAGAAGGTTGCTGAAGCAGCTCTTCTTTGAATTCTTCTCTTGTATCCCAAATGGCTGTTTTAGTCTCAGCCGATCGCAAGGGCGCCCCTCCTGTCACATGAAAATTGGGATGTCCCGCTGGATGAGGCTGGCGATCTGCGTGTGTACTTCCCATGACTGTTTCCTTCTACTGGTGGCAGCAATCCATCCTCTTCCTGCAGGAAGCCATCGCCTCCCCCTTCATCCAGATTGGAAGCTCCGGCAGACCCAGTAAGGCATTGAGAGCTGCTCCCGGTGTGGTTCTGAACTCACCTGTTATGGCTAGGAAGACTGTTCTCTGCAATCTGGCCATCCTCAACGCATAGCAGGCCCTGTCCACCGCTGGCCACCAGACCACGGACTCATAAGTTATCCTCGGTCTAATTACCGCATTGTAGAGCCCGTGCGGGTTTAGACCCCCACCTACTGCCCACTGCCTTGCGCAGTTGCCATAACCATTTTGTTGCCTTATGCATGCATGTCTTTTCTACTTTTCCAGGTCAGCCCGCTGTTGATGATTACACTCAGGTACTTAGCGTCAGGCTTTAGCAGCAGAGATATCGCGTACGGCGTGGGTGACCGGAATCCTGTGGTTTTCCTCCTTTAGGTGTAGAGCACAAGCTCTGTCTTGTCAGGATTGACTGACAGTCCCGCCTCAGTTCACAATTGTTCTATTATTCTGCATGCCCTTTGCATTCGATCGCAAACGCTGCCGATGAACTTTCCTGGTATCATGACCAGTCCGTCACCTCCGGTGATTTCCCAGAGAAGCCGTCACTCTACTACTAACTAACTGTATTGGAGTCCCCCGAGCCCTAAGGGCCTCCAGATGTTGTTTGTTCTGGCTTTGTCGAATGCTTCCTTAATATCAAAAAAGAGTGCCAGCAGCACTACTTTATTCGAGTATGCCTTCTCTATTTTATACACTACAGAGTAGTCATGTCGGTCGACTTCCCATTGCTGTAGGCATGTTGATCTCTGTTTATGGGTTGTCTTGCCAAAATGACCTCTGTTATGTACCTATCGACTATATTTTCTAACGCTTTTATTCGAAAGGATGTCAAACTTATGGGTCTAAACGATTTAGCGACATTGTAGTCACTTTTCCCAGCTTTTCAGTCCAGACTAGAATCAGCTTCGGAGGAGCGGCCACGCCATCTTCTTCAGGGAAGTGGGTCCCCAGGAGAATCTCTAGAGTCTCTCCCTGGTCTCCCGTCCATGTTCCGTCTTGTTTTTTTCATTATATTGGCATTATATAATAGTTTAGCATTCGTTAGTCATCCTTTATTAATAATATTCGCTTAATTTCTAAATAATTTAAAATGCATTTTTCGCTATTCTGAAGCATTTTAATCGACATTTTGACGTCTCAGATACTTTACAAAATCTGTAGTATATTTTATGTATATGTAGTTTAGGAGCTGAAAACGTCAGACATAGTATATCAGAAAAATAAATGTGTCAAGTTCGAAAGACTTTTCAGCATGTTTGGTTGGCAGGTACCCTTGTCCCATACCTTCATTCATTGTGCCTGCTGGTATGAATATGTATTTAGGTTAATTATTCTGCTTTTATCTTAGGTTTTATGGGTTTAAGTCACATTATAGTTACTAGTCACTCGAGAAAACTTCCCTCGTTGATACTGTAATTAAGCCTTTACTAGGATGTCCATCTATCTTCTAATTCCATCAATCACCAGAGTGATAGTTGGAATAATTGGGCCCCTATATGGAAGACTCACATTTTGTACAAGGCCATTTAATCTTTTATTTGATGAAGAAAGGACTTTCGTCGATTATATTCGTGCCAATAATGTTTTAGTGTCATACCATTTTAGGCCTAAGCAGTGGTTTGAGGTCAGACTGCGATGCGTCATTCTTGCTTTAACAGTAAACGCCTAGCATGTTAGTACCACTTTTACCGAGTGTTACAGTGGCGTGCACTTTATGTATAACATACTATATATTATTGATTTTGTTAGAATATATAGACATCATTTCATTAAAAAAAAGTCTTAGGACTTATAGAAAAATGATGTAATGAAATATTTTTCCTAGATATTAACAAAAAGAAGCATCTCGGATATGTGTTGTTTATCATCAAGTCGATTTAAAATTCACAAAGCCTGTTTGGAACCCAAAAATAAACATCAACCGATTTTAATGGTGTACAATGAACCACACACCGGTGTCCTCGATATTCAGTGGCTTTGCATGACAATTTACCATATGCACACAGTATTGTTTTAAGACACCAAACTCTAATGAAAACTAAATAAAGATTGACTAATGTTACATACGTATCTACCGCAATTAGTGAACAACGTGAATAGAAAATAGACCCATTTTACCGCAATACATAAACCGATGTAAGTACGTATTATGGAAAAGCTTAGCAGGTCAGGCATTCCTTACTATGACATTTGCGATCTTCGACTGCTGTAGCAGAATACCATATGGTTGTCAGACATCAGTAAATATGATAATCGTTTAAGTGCATCACGTCTTGTTAATGTAATACTCGGACCAGTGGCGTACCTTTTTTCGATATTACGAAATGAAATGAGTTCAAAGATTTAAGCACAATCAAGTCCATAATTTCTTATTATTCCTAGACGATGATAATCACCTTGCAGCAATTATGTCGAGGAACAAACCCATTCAGCCACTCGACTATAAACAGTTTTAACAAGAAGATCGGACCAATTAAAGCTAATTAAAATGCCTTATAAAAATCTAATTTAGCCTGTTTAAGGTTAAAAACCTTCAAAAATATGGATTCCTCTTACGGTTTAAGCACCTTCAAAAATATGGATTCCTCGTTTAAAATGGGTATTTTATTTATGTTTTAGATGTCTTCTTGCGCTGTGCCAACTGCCCCCGCTCCTCCTGCACTGAAAGATTTGCCCAAAGTAGCCGGCGATTTGAAGAGCGAATTAGAGGGATTTAGTTCAAGCAAGCTCAAGAATGCAGAGACCCAGGAAAAAATCATCCTTCCGTCTGCCGAAGGTAATTATTTGGCTATTTTTAAGCTGGAATTTTGTGTAAACCCTTAAACGTCGGCAAAAGTACTGAGATGTGTACATCTGCGGCATATTTATCTCACTTGTCACATGAGAGCGTTGCCTGCATCGAAATAGCTCCTCCCGGGGCCAGGGGGATTTTTAAATCTTGAAAAGAAAAAAGCGAGATGGTGTATGTCTTTCGAGACGCCATCCTTTAAATAAGCATTCTGGATGCAATTTATCCTTTTTTTTTAACTGTTGGATATTTTTAAAGCGTCCATTTTCGTAGATGTAGCTCAAGAAAAGAAACATAACGCCTTGATAGCAGGAGTAGAAAATTTCAATTGTTCTCTGCTGAAACGAACAGATACCAAAGAGAAGATTGTCCTGCCAAACGCGCAAGGTAAACGCTTGTAACCTTGGAATTGAGTTGATAATGTTTTTCAATTTAATTGGTTTTTGTTTAATTAATTAACTGACAGATTAATGGTTAAGTAACAGTTTTTCTATTGCTTTTACTAATTTAGCGCTAAGACCGATGGTAGTGGTCCGCCCAATCTGGTAACTGTTCTGTATGTGAATCCATCATGGGTGTGTTTGGTCGTTTTGAAAATCAGGATTCACAAACTGAAGTTATGCCAGACTAAGCGCTAACATCCCGACCTCATTAACCCTAAAACTAAAAGTACGTTTTAATTACGGATTGTCACCATTAACCAGAAGCTCTAAACATGGAAGTGAACCTATAGAATTACTACTGTTGATAGGAAGACTTTTAAACTGGCTGCTTCGTTTATGGTCTTTCGTGATGTAGTGGATTAGAATAGAATGGAATCATTTATGTAAAATAGGATTATTTTCCTTATGATCTAAAAAGTGATGTGTACAAACAGTTCACAACCGATTTAAATATGATCGTTAATGTCCTTAAAGCATCAAAGAAAAGTGAAAACTCGTAGAAGATGATGACCACACTCGTATTTGCAAAACCTGAAACAAAATGAACTCTGTGGCAATATGACTTATCTAATTGTTCCTTCTGCACATGAGTGAGGAGCTTATTTAGAATTTTATCAGACTTGACTGTGTGTCGGGGAACTTGAACTATGCTTTACTGGAAGTTAATGCTTCTTTAGTAATGTCGATAATTTCCTGGTTTACAAAGTGGATACAAGCGACAACTGGTTCGGTGTCTCATAAAAAATTTCATTGATAAGCCGGAAGGAGCATTGGCTTGACTAAAATAGGCTGTATTTATATATTCAATGTGGAAATTATAACCGATGAAGCAGAATGCTCAACGCTTCAGTCAAACGGCAGTACCTTTGCTAAGACTCTTGGTGTTTTCTGTTTATTTAGAATTCCATCAGACTTGAGTCTGTGTCGGAGAACTTTACGTGTTTTACTAGAATCTAATGCTTCTTTAGAAATGTCGACAATTTTCTCGTTTACAAAGTAAGTACAAGTAACAACTTCTCCGGTGTCTGTATCAATTGAGTTTTGAACAATCTCATTGATAAGCCGGAAAGAGCATGTGTCGGTGTACTGAATGTTGAAATTCGAAATGATGAACAAGACTGTATAGATCTTGAAAGATGTAGTAGAGAGGAGATTAATGTATTTGAGGACATGACACCACAAATCAAATTACAAAGAAAGGTCTTTGTACCCAAAGCTACAAATGATCACATAGACTTCTTCTTCTTCCAATGCGTTTCCACTAATGGATGTTTGCGATAACATTTTCCATTGCTTCCCTATTCCTTGCGGTGTGTATCAACGATTGTACATCGTGTAGGCCTGTCCACTGTCTGATATTTCGCAGCCAGGACATTTGTTTCCTTCCGATCCCTCTCTGGCCTTCGATCTTGCCTTCAATCAATAGGTGCAAGAATTGATATTTCGTGTTTCGCATTATATACCCCAGATATGCCGTATTTCTTTTCTTGATCAATTCGAACAGTTTACGTTATCTGTTGACACGTCTTAGGACGTCTTCGTTTGTTAATCTGGCCGTCCAAGGTATCTTCAGAATTCTGCGATACAGCCACATCTTAAAAGCCTCTAGTTTGTTAATTGCAGTCGCCCTCAATGTCCAGCTCTCCACTCCGTACAGCAGCACCGACCAAACTTAGCACTCGCTGAACCTGAGACTCAGGTTAAGGTCAAAGTCGGAACAGGGAAGCACTCTTCGGAACCTCAGGAATGCCTCTCGAGCTTGTTCAATGCGACTTTTTATTTCCCTGTCCGATGTCCAGTCTTCCAAAAGCCAGATGCCCAAGTATTTAAATTTGTCCACTCTTTCTAAGGGAATTGTGTTAAATGTTATGGTGGAGTTTTCAAACATATTTAGGTTTCTAGAGATAGCGGAGAGACTGTTCTTGACCGCCAAGTTGAGCGAAAGTTGGGTTTCTTGGGTAGTCGGTGTGGGCGACAAGTATTAAAACTTCTAAGCTGCCAAGCTTTCGACAATTTTTATTGTCTTCATCAGGGCGCCTACTGTTTTACGTCTATGCGGGTCCCGCAACAGAAAAATGTTAAAAAAGTATTAAAAAGACGGACACACGATTACGACAGACATTGTTAAACTATGTACTGTACAATGATGGAACATTTTCATTTCCCTTATAGTTAAAAAACACATATATAAAAATCTCACGTTAAACGACACCCATACCTCAAACAGGCTTAATGTGATTCTGAACTCGAAAGCTTGGCAGCTTAGAAGTTTTAATACTTGTCGCCCAGACCGACTACCCAAGAAACCCAACTTTCGCTTTCTAGAGATAATCATAAACTTTGTTTTCTTGATGTTGATGTTTAAGCCCATGGATTTTCTCTGTTCTCCCACTCTATTGATCAGTTGCTGTAGGTCGTGTACATTGTCAGCGATTAACACCGTATCGTCAGCATAGCGGATATTGTTAATCCACACTCCATTAACTTTGACTCCCATCTCTACATCTTCTAAAGCCTCTTGGAATATTGCTTCCGAATATAACTTAAATAGGAGAGGAGACAGCACACATCCCTGTCGCACTCCCCTTCTAATCTGTACGGCGTTGGACATATTATTACCTAATTTGATTTGTGCTGTTTGGTTCCAATATAGGTTTTCAATGCATCTGATATCCTTTTGGTCTATATCAAGCCTATTGAGGTGCTGCATTAATTTGTGGTGTTGTACGCGATCAAATGCCTTTTCATAGTCTATAAAACAAGGACACATCTTTTCTCTGATCATAGCAGTTTTAAACAAGGACTTGTATTGCGGCCACCGCCTCTCTTGTACCCTTGTCTAAACCCAAATTGCGAGTCGCCCATGTCTCCTTCACATTTCTTGTATATTCTCTGGTGTATGATTTTAAGGAATATTTTTAATGTGTGGCTCATCAGGCTAATAAGTCTGTGATCTTCACATTTTCTTGCATTGGTCTTCTTAGGCAGAGGGACAAAAGTAGAGCACAACCACTGTTTGGGGTAGTGACCGTGTAGTGATCACATAGACAACCAGCATAAAAACAACCGTCTTGGAGTAAGGCCTGGACATTTTTTTAGCGGGGATGACTATGTGTGAGATAGGAGAATGAGAGGAGACCAGTGGTTGGAATGGAGATAAGCTGCTAGATGAGGGGGGTCAAAAAGTACTTAGAGAGCAAAAGCGACTGGAGAGAGAATAACTCAGCAGCAAGAGAGAATGGAAGTTCAAGAACCATTGGTAACAAGAGTTCTCAGCGCTTCAGTCGTACAGCAGTACCTTTGCTAAGACCTTTGGTGTTTTTTGGTTATTTAAAGTTCCATCAGACTTGAGTAAGTGTCGGAGAACTTGACGTGCTTTGGTGGAACCTAGTGCTAGAGAGCAAAAGCGACTGGAAAGAGAAAAAAAGTCCTAGCTCAGTATCAGAAAAGAATGGACAAAAGTTCAAGAACCCTTGATAGTAAGAGTTCTCAGCGCTTCAGTAGTACTGCAGTACATTTGCTAAGACCTTTGGTGTTTTTTGCTTATTTAGTTTAGAGTTCCACCAGACTTGCGGGTGTCGGAGAACTTGACGTGCTTTGGAAAGGATGTCAAACTTATGGGGCTAAACGATTTAGCGACATTGTAGTCACTTTTCCCAGCTTTTGCTATGAAGACCGCGTTCGCGGATCTCCATACCTGAGGAACGTATCCCAGTGTCACGCTCGCCGTGAACACTCTGTTCAGCGACGGGAGCACATTGTCCAGTCCCTCCTGCAGTAGCGCTGGAAATATACCGTCTGGTCACGCTGCCTTAAATGGACTGAATTCGCCCACCGCCCATTTAATGACGAAAGATGTTTTAGAGAGGACAGTGTGAGTGTATTTGAGGACATGACACCACAAATTAAACCACATCTTGGAGCAATGCCTGCGGATTCTTTAGCTGGGATGGCTGTGGGTGAGATAGTAGAATGAGAGGAGACCAGTAGTTGGAATGGAGATAAGCTGCTAGAGGAGGAGGCTCAAAATGTACTTAGAGAGCAAACGCGACTGGAGAGAGAATAACTCAGCAGCAAGAGAGAATGGAAGTTCAAGAACCCTTGGTAACAAGAGTTCTCAGCCTTTGGTGACTAACACTAAGACCTTTGGTGTTTTTTGGTTATTTAAAGTTCCATCAGACTTGAGTAAGTGTCGGAGAACTTGACGTGCTTTGGTGGAACCTAGTGCTTCTTTAGTAAAACCTATAATTTCCTGGTTCATAAAGTGGATACAGGCGACAACTGGCTCGGTGTCTGTATCAATTGAGGCTTGAAGAGTCTCATTTCTAAGCTGGAAAGAGCGTCGACTTGCCTAACTTTACATAACTTTATATGTGTTGAGTGATGAGGCAGAATTCTCAAAGCTTCAGTCGTACATTTGCTAAGACCTTTGATGCCCTTCTGCATATTTACAATTCAAACAGACTATAGATTCTTTTGTAATGCCATGTTCTTGGTTCCCAGAGTGAAAACGAGCAACAACTAGTTTGGCGTCTGTATCGTTTGAGTCTTGATGAGTCTCATTACTAAGCCGGAAAGAGTTTAGGCTTGACTAAAGTTCTCTGTGTTGATGTACTTAATGTTGAAATTATAACCGATGAGCAAGAGTGATCAACGCTTCAGTCGATCTGCAGTACGTTTGCTAAGACCTTTGGTGTTTTTTGCTTACTTAGAGTTCCATCAAACTTAAGTGTGTGTCTGCAAACTTGATGAAGTTTACTGGAACCTAGTGCTTCTTTAGTAGTGGCGATAATTTCCTGGTTCACAAAGTGGATACAAGCGACTACTGGTTTGGTGTCGTATCGTTTGAGTCTTGGTGAGTCTCATTACGAAGCCGGAAAGAGTATAGGCTTGACTAAAGATCTCTGTGTTGATGTACTTAATGTTGAAATTATAACCGATGAGCAAGAGTGCTCAAGGCTTCAGTCGATCTGCAGTACGTTTGCTAAGACCTTTGCTGTTTTTTGCTTACTTAGAGTTCCATCAAACTTAAGTGTGTGTCTGCAAACTTGACGAAGTTTACTGGAACCTAGTGCTTCTTTAGTAGTGGCGATAATTTCCTGGTTCACAAAGTGGATACAAGCGACTACTGGTTTGGTGTCGTATCGTTTGAGTCTTGGTGAGTCTCATTACGAAGCCGGAAAGAGTATAGGCTTGACTAAAGTTCTCTGTGTTGATGTACTTAATGTTGAAATTATAACCGATGAGTAACAGTGCTCAACGCTTCTGTCGAACTGCAGTACATTTCCTAAGATTTTTGGTGTTTTTTGCTTATCCATCAAATTTAAGTGTGTGTCTGTAAACTTGACGTGGTTTACTGAAATCTAATGCTTCTTTAATAATGTCGACAATTTTCTCGTTTACAAAGTAGATACGAGCGACAACTTCTCCGGTGTCTGTATCGAATAAGTCTTGAAGAGTCTCATTGATTGAGAGCATCGGAAAGAGCATCGAGTTCACTAAAATCTTAGAACTTCACTAAAATCGTCTGAGTTGATGTGCTGAATGTTGAAATTATAACCGATAAACAAGACTGCATAGAACGTTACTGATAACAGACCATAAAAGCTAGAATAGATAAACCTGAAAGATATATTAGAGAGTAGATAAAGTTATTTGAAGACATGACACCACAAATCAATCGCATTATAACCGATGAAGCAGTGCTCAATGCTTCAGTCGTACTGCAGTACATTTGCTAAGCCTTTTGGTGTTAGAGATGTGCAGCAATGGTCGGTGCCCCATTTGAAGAATAAAGTGTCGTCTCCAAACAAATTTGTGAAAATATTTAACTACACTAACAAACTCACAAACTCTCAACTCACTACTCAACAAACGCAAAAGCTTTTTTTTCAATTTGACTGTAGTTTCTTTGAGAATTTGGGAAGGCCTTGCTCATATGGAAAATTTCTTTTTCGATTCCACCTGGATAACGTTGAAGTACTACTACTCCAATACCACTTTTACAAGCATCTGCAGCAACAGTTAATATTTGTCCAGAATCATGAGGGCAGGAAAAAGTCGACCCTTTAAGTTGTTCTTAGAAGACTGTTTATATGAAGTAAGTTGTTGACGAACTTGCGGTTGTGACTGACCAGTTCTAAGAGAAATAGTAGGTTTTTTTGGTCTGTCGTTGTCGACGGAATTGCTTAAAACTTCTGCGGAGTCAGGATCAGTACATGACAATGATTCTGAGATAATTTACAAAAAGGCTCTAAATTTTGCATATTTGAAGATTGAGACGGAAACTCAATTTCTACAATCGTTGAAAAATCTTTAGGAGTTGTGCGTCTATATTGATTAAGGGCCATGGTGATGATATATCATCATCCTGGTATAGAATGATTCCATTAAATCCAAATAAGCAGATTTCGATAGAGCGTTAAGGCATTTTGGCGGGTCACTTTTGAGACCGAAAATGAATCGGTTATGCTGGTAGAGGGGTAGAGGCTGCGGTGCGTTGCGAACATGGTTAGTGGTTGGGGGGGGGGGGGGGGGGGGGAGGACTAGCATCTCGTGCAGAATAAGTTGATGGTATGAATTAATGAATTATGCTGGATAAAAATATTTTCACTACTTATATCTACAATAACACCACTTCGGTTTTCCCGTTTGTTCGACATGCTACCACAATTGGTGTGGACCATTGTCAAGATTCAACTTGACAGCTGACTGGATACCAGTATTAACATACAGTTTTGCTTTGTACAGCTAAGGATACTGGACAACACTTCCAATGAAGAGTATGTACGCCCTGAGTTAAGGGGAAGATGTAGATACTTTCATCCTGGCATCCTGACGATGTCTGAGAAAAGTGTCTGAGAAAAACATTCGTACTTGATGAAATGATGAAATTTGTTCTATGAGTACCATCTTGAAGCCAGTCAGTGTTGAGTGTTGCAGCGGACACCCATCTGATCATCTGGGAATACTAAAGTTGATTTGGGTTTCCTTTGAAGGAATTTTGATGACATTTGCGATGCAGGGGTTGTCCTTGACATAATCAACAAGGAGATAAGCGAAACGGTTGATTTAGTTTGCGTCCTTTACGAATGTTTCCGGAGTCACCTACCTGAGGGTTCTCTTGAACTTTGTGGCCCTGCAGCTTGGATTGGAAAATTGATTGAGTCTCAGATTCTGGGAGATTATTACTGGAACTTCCAAACGTCTGACTTGTAAGAATGCTTTTTAATTTTTGTTCTTCCTGTATATGTTTTTCGAGAAGACCTGTATAAGTCATCAAAGTTTCTATGTTAGGCGAGTATTTCATTCTCAGGCAATGAGTCAACTTGTTATGACTAACCATCTGCTCCTCAAGAGTGTCAGGTTCAAATCTAGTGTACAAGAATGAATTACATAGAATGAGTTTTCTTCAGCAGAATCGTCATGCTTTTGTCGATCACCAAAAAGACGAGTCCTAAGTTTCATTAATCATAGGTTTAAGAAATCTGGATGCGATTTAGTTCCAATTTAAACTATAGTTCTTATACGTGTCGTACCATTCCTTAACTCGTCCACGCAATGACGA
The DNA here is from genome assembly GCA_951812265.1 of Taphrorychus bicolor. Lineage (NCBI taxonomy): Eukaryota > Metazoa > Arthropoda > Insecta > Coleoptera > Curculionidae > Taphrorychus > Taphrorychus bicolor. The sequence goes on from OX638300.1 coordinate 8,916,382, forward strand.
TGTGGCAAAAAAACTTGCATCTGAGGAATCTCTTGAACTAGATGCTTGCCAGAAATCTGTGAGTCAAACAGAACTTTCTCGCTGTTTCACTGGATAATGTTCATCCAACGTAACAAGAAGTTTGGTATCTCGCTCCATCACCAGGATTTGGGCCACTACTTGAACGACCAGACAGGATAAGTTTTGCATAAAAACCTCCACGATGTGTTATCTTCGCTCTTGCGACTGCACCACTATTTTGAATTCCTAGGGTCAACACCCTGTAACTTTTTAACGAAGCTTTTCATTTTTGACTCCATTATGACTCACCCTGTATATTTAAACGTAATAAACCGAAACAAATATTAGTTACCGGAGCGTGCTGCTTAATAAATATTAAAAACGTTAATAAAACTACTAAACAAAAATAACAAATGCGTTTTTCACTTCCAGGCAGGAAATTCATAACTGGTACCTAGGGACAGTCATTATGGTTTTAAGTTTGCAACAGAAAACATAACTCACGTTTATATTTAGCGTTGATGCTCTGTGCGTGTATAACATTCACCTCTTGGCCTCATCTCCGATAACGATACCTTATTCCCGAATTTGCAGACGTAGCTGCCGAAAAAACAGAAAAGGCTCTTATCGAAGGGATCACCAAGTTCGATCCCACCAAGCTAAAACACACCGAAACCCAGGAAAAGAACCCGCTGCCAGACAAAGATGGTAAGACGTATTTCCATTAGTGGAGTGTAGTGTATACAGGAAAAAGATTAAATTTGTTTGTTAACTTATTATTGAGGCAAGTCTTTTTCTTGAAAACAACTTACACAGGCACTGATGTGTTTTCTTGTGATTGCATCAATTTGTACATAACGCATTTGCATGGATTTTTTTGCTGGTCACTTTAAACATTGCTTTGCATGGTTCGATATAGTTGTGCAGCAAGAAAAAACCCATCAAAACTTTCTCAGTGGGGTGGAGCACTTTGACAAGAGTACCATGAAGCATGCTGAAACTTCAGAGAAACTCGTCCTTCCTAATACGGAAGGTACGTACCACCAAAGATGGCTTGATTTTTGCACTTTGATGTTGAGGTTGAATAAATTGTATTTTTTTACGGGAGGTTTAATTTATTTTTTTCATTTTTTACTAGTAATTGAACAAGAGAAAACCCAAAACAACTTGCGTTCGGGCATCGAAAACTTCGACAGTACCAAGTTAAAACACGCAGAGACTCAGGAAAAGAATCCCCTTCCCACTAAGGAGATCATCGAGCAAGAAAAAACCGCCTAAATAGGGAGCACAATTGTTCCTCAGGCTCAATTTTTTTAAGCCTCTTTTTGTAATTTTTTACTTTTATATTATTATGACACACGAATCTATGCTAAGAACATACATCTCCTATGAATGATAATAATATATTTGCGGCCAAGTTTAGGTGTTAGGAACGAAATTTGCGGATTTTTTTATAACGAAGTCGACCAAAATAACGTTTTAGTCTAGCGATGCTGTGAGAGATCAAATATCCTGCCAGGAACAGGGGTTTTTATATTACTTTGTTCACATGATAATAATTATGATTAAATAGATGTATCTGTACTTATATTTTCGGTCCATTTAATTAGCAATTATCTAGAATTTATTATCTTTTTGCGTAAATTTTAATGGTGCTTCAATAAATTTGTTAAAAATTGGTTGTGTATTTGTTATTCATCATCATCACAGTGGTCTGTGTGAGAGCGTCCTTGAATAAATATGGTTGGATAGTTAGTTGGTAGAGGACGAGAAAACTCTTAATCTGCTATTGAAGAATCCCAACGTTTCGTATATGTTTAGTGTTCTTTAAAGGCTATCTTCTACGAAGAAAAATAGTCGATCTGTGGTATATTTGAACAGTCATCTAGACTCGAGACAGATAGTTTATTAGGCCGAGTGACCATCATACTAGTTCACCAGTAGGTTGATTTTATTTATGGTAGTTGTTTTCGGCCAAAAATGCCTTCTACACTAACAGCCTCTTCAAACTTTATATAATGCTTTTCTAAACATTCCGTTTGTCCTCACTTAACTGTAAAGAGTTTCTTATGCAAATATCCTGAATAACTAGACTCTTCCTTTGGAAAACTGCTTTTAAAGCTTCCTATAAGGTAACCTTTAGTAGATTTATCCTTTATATTTTGTATATTATAAGTACATTTTATACTTTATATTCTAATTGAGCCTTTACTAGACACTTTAAATTAATTACAGTTTTGCATTTTTTTTTTGCAGAATAAAAGCATTTTTTGCAAAATACAATTGGTCGGTTTAGAAACCTAAACACCAGCGTTATTTACTTTTTCCATGTCTTCATTAAGTTCAATGTGTGTCCAACTCTTCCTTCTGGAACTGCCAATGGTCAAATTCCTTTCCTTCAAATAGCTTAATTCCAAACTCCTCATAATGACGTGAAACTGACAGGTTATCTTTTCTTCTCTTGTAGCCCCTGTAGCAAATGCTACAACTTGCACAACTTTAATGATCTCTAAATGCGCTTACTAAGCCCATAACCTGTTCTAAACTCGTTGAGAACAAGAAAATCAATTTTTTGAAAATTTAAGAAAAACGTTATTATTGACAAAACTTAAACGTTTTAAACAAGTCCATCACTTCAAATATCTAGGAACTATCATAAATGAAAATGTTGCACACAAACAAGAAATCTTGTCACGAATTGAGCAGGCGAGGACAACATTTATATTGAGAAAACTGCTGACAGCACGAGATCTATCTTTGACCTTGAGAGTAAGAATGGTGCGGTATTACGTCTTTCCAGTGTTACTATATGGTCTTGAAGGATGGACACTGAACAAGGAAACATGGAAGAGACTGGAATCGTTTGAGTGGTGGGTGTACCGCCGAATGTTAAAGATTTCCTGGATGGACCGCATTACGAACGAACAAGTTCTGGAAAGAGTGGATAAGGAAATGGAAATTCTTTTCACAATTAAGAGAAGAAAACTAGAGTTTCTTGGGCATGTTAAGCGTAATTCAAAATATGGAATTCTGCAGCTCATCATGCAGCATCGACGTAGAATTTCCGGGCTGCGTAACCTGCGAGACTGTTTTGGCCTCTCATCTATCGAACTATTTCGGACAGCTGCCTCTGAAGTTAGAGTAGCCATAATGATCAGCAACCTCCGAAGGAAAAGCTGAGATCAAGAAGAAGAAACGTTTTAAATAATCTAATTTCGGACGTCTCTTCGTATTGGCAACCGCTGCTACACCGGGCGGAAGCTGGTCGACCGCGCACATCTCTGCTGTCAACCAATGGTAGCCTTGCTGTTGCGGTAGTCTCGTGATTAGTCACAATTTCAATTGATAACAAACTAGCTCGAAATGTCCTATAATGAATCAATAAGGACACTGGAGTTCCAAGTATAAAGATGACAAGTCTAAAGATGACAATACCCTACTAAAAGAAAGTGCTAATGAATTGGGAAAGTCGCAACTGCAAATGTATTATTGAATATCTCTAATATGCAGGGGCCAAGAGGACTTAGAAGCGATAGTTGAAACGTGTAATTCTCAAGAAGATTCAAAAGATCAAAGAGTGCAAAATTAATAAGTAGTTAGTGCAACCTTTTCCACTTTGCAATACCTTTTGTTTTCACCCTGCATCCCCAATTAAACGAAGAGAAATAACATAATCCGACTTTTCCAGGTAACCAGTGTGATGATCTACAAATCGTCGAACAAACGTCTAATTTGGTCAATTTTGCACTATGCAGTGTATATACTCAGAATATAAAGCTACTTCTTGCAGAATATTAAGACTTGTTTGTCAGTTTGATTTTGTCTATGAATTTTTGACATAAAAGGATGACGTAATCAAAGTATATCGACGTTGTTCCTTCCTCCTTTTCTTTTTAAATTTTACAGCCCACTAGATGACTTTTTAAATGAACACTCTCTATCAGAATACCCCTAATAATACAGAATGTGTAAAAAAAAGTTAATGAGAGCTTCCTTGGGGTGACAATAAGAGAGATGGTTTGCTCTGCTCGTAAAATGAGCCGAACACGATTACAGTTCGGCTCAGACATCTGAACGGAGTCTTCAGCCTTGAGAAGAAATCGTTGCTCGGCTCGATTTTATTTAAACTTTAGTGAATGCTGTATACTGTATACAAGTTTCTTTTTTGGCAGGTCTGTAAAGTCTTTCCCAAAGTTCTTATCCTTTTTTCCACTTCGGACGTAGTCAGGCAGCTGGACGGCTTCGACATCAGCTAGCTGTTGGTTTGACAAACCTAAGATATGGTGTATAACCGCCGATTCGTGCTGCAAGCTGATGTAGATAAGCCCAGCAAAAACAGTGGTTCCAATTTATCATGCAGTGGTGTCCCAGGACATCCTTTAGATGTTTGCAACTATCTCTATGAAGCTTGATCCGTAAGAACTTCCAAAGGTACTCCATACTTTGAAATTATGTTATTCAGCAATGCTTTCTGATCGGGTAGAGACACTACTTACTGCCACTTTCCCATGGATTGCTTGCGAGCTAGCTACTGCATCATTCTGCCTCCTGATCGAGTTTTTGCATCTTTCTCCGATGAACCTAACTCACACCGTTTGCACCACTCTTATACATATTACCTGTAGTTGACTGATTGAAATGGATCTCTAACTCGAGCCAAAGTGTTGTTGTGTGTCCAAAAAGGCCTCGTCCTTGTAGTGCAATTAGTTCACAGAACTCGAACGTGTTTTATGAGATACTGATATTGAACTGGACACTATTGTCTGGTGGTAAAGTCTTGAGTATCTGTTCTTTTCCATTTTCGAAGAGATCGTATCGTCTCACAAATCAAGGAAATCCCGTTATAAGTCAGTATTCTTCACCGTTGGTCCATACCGTAGTATCATGCGTTAATTTAAAAAACTCAAGCAGGCCATGGAATTAGAACAGTATGTCTTAGATGACTTCATAAAAACATTTGCAAGTCGAAAATGTTATAAAACGTTTCGATTTTCATTTTTTTATGAACTTATCTTAGACAAGAGTTTTAATTCCATGGCTTGCTATGAGGATTTTGTTTATGAACACACGTTATATCTTGCCAGTTTGGTTTGTAGCCATTCCTCAACCATTCCTTGATCAGTGGCAGGTTAACATCTAACTGCTGTCTTGTTGTTGTTTGTTTGTTTTCTTGATGGCTCTGCTTCTAAAGGGCAATTTGCCAGCTCAATCTCAGTAGGATTAAGGACAAGTCTGGCATGTGCCATGCCCGGCCTCCAGAGTTTTTTTCAATATTTTAGATACTTAAAAGGTAGAGATAAAACTCTGACTTATTCTTGTGCGCATCCAGTTGTCTGTTGTTGAAACTTCTCCCCAGCTGGAGTATGACCGTCGATTTCACTAGTGAGGGGTCCAAATCCGCAGGTTGCACCCTTTGTCGACTTTCGACAGTCACTCCGGACGCGGCCTGACTCCCAATCCTTTAGGAATCACCTCCAACCGACGAAAAGACCCCAAAAAGGCCACTGGAAGGCTAGACCTCCCACTTCACCACCGAATTTGCCCTATAGCCGCGCACGAAACACGTAGTAACTTAACGGTTAGCCGCCATAGGCTCCGATTATAAAGGCGATGCTAAACCTTCAGTGGCCAAACAGGAAGTGAAGTGCTGTCCTGCTAATATCATTACTGTGGTAACACCACGTTCCGGGTTCTTACTGTCCTGGCCTTGCCCTTGGATTTTTGTCGTTCACAAAACTTACTTTTTTAAAACATAGTCTTCTTAACAACCTGTCCGCATTTGCATGGTCCTCTTCAGCGTTTGAGTTCGAAACTTTGCGTTAAAAGTTTTTTCAACCAAGACTCCATTTGTCTTTCCTGGTTCTTAAAATTAAGCAGCCATTGTCCACCATTTCAAATCAACAAAATCAGAGCAACATGATTTGACCTTATAATAAATTTTCGCCATAATAGGAAGCTGTGGTAGTTGTCTACAGCTTTCACAACTGGCAAGAGTTCTTTTTGAGCAACGCAGTAGCTTCTGTCTGTCTTCCCAACGATTTACTGTTAAATCCGATTACCACCTCCTCTTTATTTGCGAATTCCCACAAGACGGGCTCAATTTCGTGGTGCAAAACATCGGTGTCCAGAACGAAAGTTTCCTTGTCTTACAGATAGGCCAAAAATTGATGCCATCATAAGCCATTTCTTCAACTTCGTGAAGAGCTGCTAAGAATCTGTGGTTCACTATAAAATGAGAGACTTTTCCAAAATCCTTTTCAAAGCGGCGGTAATAACTGCATAACCCAATAAAACTCTTAACGTCGCATTTGGTCTTAGGTGACTAGGTTCTTACCGATTCAACTTTTATTGGATCAGCTTTGATTCTTTTCGCGTCCGAGTAGGGTTTAGTTGAATTTCTGACAATATCTATTACCTGTTCTTCACATGGTCAAAGAATTCTTTCCCAATCACCATTATGTCGTCAAGGTGGACCACCATTATGTTTTTCTGGTTTTCCCTGTGCTTGGTAGTAGTACTTATGCTAGTGCTGCAATAGAAGCAGCATTGTTGTATAAAGCGATGTATAATAGTTGCTGGAGATGAGGGTAAGAAATCAATAATTCGAGATGGAAAGTCTGACTACTTATCGAATCTGTTCAGTAATATAAACAGTTCAACCACTCTTTTGATATCAGCGAAATAACAACAATTTTTTATTCTGGTTGCCTCAGACGTTATAAAAGTGTCGACTGCAGATTGACATCGAGAGTGGTAGGTTGTAGGTAGAAGGGCAGACGAATGTAGAAAGAACTCACCGACTTAGTATACGTTGGTTAAAACTACTTCCTGCTTGGCAAGGGATTTGGAAGGTAAGAGGTTAGAGATGGAAGGAGTAGGAAGGTTGTTTAAAGGTTTGAACGGTGATAGTGCTAGGCAAAAAAAATGGAATAGTATAATTTGATATACGCTAGCAATAGTAATGGCCAGGGAGCAAAGAGACGATTTAAGCGACATTCCTCAGCCTCGCAAGAAGTAATTTTCTTGGGGGGTAGAAGTATGGTGGAAGAGAAAAGGAGTTTAGTACCCCTGGATGGACGACAACTCGACACTACATAAGCGGATGCCTATGTAATGTCGTAACGGCGCTTTAGGCAAAGTCATATGCTGGGAGAACAGACTCACATGCCTAGTCACCAAAGTAGTGCTGTTGGTACAGCCATTCATAAGTCAAAGCACTTCTCTCTTGAGAGATACACCAATCTCTTCCAAGCTGAAGGGTTTGTCATTCTGATATGTGAGCTACCAAGTTCAAGTATTTTGCTCTGGCTTATAATAAGAAATCATTCAGATAAAGTATTTGAAGAAGCAATAGAATTGATATGAAGAGTGAAAGTAACAAAAGATAGTAATAGTAGTAGTAAACAATGGGGGGGGGGGGGGGCGAAGCTCGAGGTACCCATCCTTACTCTACCAGGGCCCACATTCCTTCCACGAGTCGACCGGTCCCTCTAATGACGGAGAGTATCCCGTCCGATTTCAGAGTCGAAAGCTCGTCTCGATGAAGAAAATCGGCTTCAAGGGCCCTATGGCGCAGTCGCGCCCACCTATGGCACACTCCCAGAAAGTGGAATGACGACTCTTTCCCTGCCCCACAGAGGGTGCAGGGTGAACTGTCAGTCATTCCTAGGATGTGCATGTGTCTGTTTAGTCTACGCAGTGTCCAGTAAGGATTCCTATAAGGTCTCCCAGGCACCGCTGACATCATAGCCTGACTTAAAAGCTCTTTGAACTTTTCCCAGTCTGTGGTCCTCCCCCCTGCCCTTTTCAGGAATTCGTTGCGAGACGACCGTTACGTCTATCACTTCCTGTCGGATGCCACTGATGAAGGTCGGCTCTGCATTGCTCTCCAACAATGGGGGGGCCGAAGCTCGAGGTACCCATCCTTACTCCGCCACGGCCCACATTCCTTCCACGAGTCGACCGGTCCCTCTAATGACGGAGAGTATCCCGTCCGATTTCAGAGTCGAAAGCTCGTCTCGATGAAGAAAATCGGCTTCAAGGGCCCTATGGCGCAGTCGCGCCCACCTATGGCACACTCCCAGAAAGTGGAATGACGACTCTTTCCCTGCCCCACAGAGGGTGCAGGGTGAACTGTTAGTCATTCCTAGGATGTGCATGTGTCTGTTTAGTCTGCCCAGTGTCCAGTAAGGATTCCTATAAGGTCTCCGAGGCACCGCTGACATCATGGCCTGACTTAAAAGCTCTTTGAACTTTTCCCAGTCTGTGGTCCTCCCCCCTGCCCTTTTCAGGCATTTGTTGCGAGACGACCGTTACGTCTATCACTTCCTGTCGGATGCTACTGATGAAGGTCGGCTCTGCATTACGGTTGGCTACCTCTAGATTTTCCGATGTAGTCCAGTAGGGCATTACCTCTCGCATTAGTGTCGGTGCTGCCCCAAACGATGTTGTGTGCATTAGCGACGCAACCTGTTACAAACGAAACATTTTTATTTTTAGCATATCGCACTACAATTATCATATCTTCCGTTAGGGAAAGTTTCATGATGTCGTATAAAAGATATATACTACTTATAAGCATTTTAACTTTTCATTGACTCACCCTAAATTCTACGATCGCCGCTGTGACATCCTAGGGTAGTCAGATGCGTCACATGAAGATTCTTGGACGATCAGGTGACCTTGGTGCACCGTTGTCTGCCGGGCCGACAAGGATGTTGTGTCCGGCCCCCTGCAGGCCCCTGACTTGCCCCTGATAGAAATAAAATTCTTGAATTAAAGCTATCATCTTTGTTTCACCGGCCGTTACGCTGACCAGCTCAGCTGTAACGTCCCGGCTGTGTTGGAAGTTTGCTTGACTTACCCGAACCATTGCGAACAAAAGTTGGGGGAGACTTCTTTTCTACTTCTCCTGTTCTGGCGGCGGAGTTTGGTGGCTCTTCCACGAACAGTCACCCTCCAAACTCGAATGGTGATATGTTCGTAGAACAAGAGCCACCTTGCCGCCGCAAGACGGTTGGCAACCCCCTTGCTAACATTAAAGGTCAGGCGTCAGTTACCTGTTTCGCCCTCCGTGGAGACGTGTCTTGTCATCTCCCAACGAGCTCCGCGTTTTGAAGGTCGAGTAGCTCTTTTACTCCTTCGACGCGACGCTTGGCCTCTAGGGACTTCTCAACGTTAAGCCGACATCCACTGGCTATGCGCAGTGCGCGTATCACCTGGCTATTCTCCATTGTTCCTGGAGGGCAGCTAGGCAGTCCTCCGCCGCGACCAGGAACCATCCGAAATCCGTCAAGCCAGATCCCCGAAATCAAGGTCGGTCTTCTCTTTCCCTCTTCACCTGCTATGGCTTTCCTCATCTCCCATATCAGATGGCCACAGAGAAGCTCCGCTTCTTCAGGCTTCACCGCTCCGCCTCCCTCCCTCTCGGAGACGAAGACCACTTGGTGTTCTCTCTTGGTGGCCGCGCTATATGACCCCGCACTCCCGGGTTTTGCTCTCCCTTCCTTAGAGGAAGGTTGGGTCCCACTGCCGCGCAAAAGCGGCGATCAATGGGTTTGTGGTCACCCGCTTTGGCTTTTTATTATGCCTGTCTGGTGAGGTGCCTTCCTTTTTTACCTGGTGGCGCTGGAGCCTTTTTGGCACTAGATCCCTCGGGGTACCCTGATTTCCAGCCTCCCTTACAGTAGCAGGTGCTTCAGGGACCTCAAGTGGTTTCAACCGTCTTGCAGTCGGTATGGCGTCTCTTGGACTGGATCCGCGCTACCACAGTTTAAGGAATATAATATCAGTTGACCCACTCTGTAACGTGACCATATTTCACTAGCAAACCGCCGCCCCTTCCTCCCTACGTCAGGGCACCCGTTCTCACCCAGCGCGAACACACACAGTGCCTTCAACAAGCGTTGTGAATGGAACGCTGGCTCATCAACAATAATTTACAGAGTGGTCCAAAAATTTGTCGTTTTAGTGGTACTGTAAGTAAGTTAATATATTTTCACATGTTCTTAGCAATAAACTTCTAATACCATTTCTTTTGTTTTTTTTTAAATTATTCTTTCGAACCATCGTATATGAATTTAGCTGTGCTCGCATAAAACATGTTTTTGAAATCCTAGATACCCCTGAGAGTGCACGTAGTTGCGGCTCTCTAGTGGCTATGGAGCCTTTTTGGCACTGGATCCCTCGGGGGTCCCCTATTTTTCAGCCTCCCGCACAGCAGCAGGTGCGTCAGGGAGCTCAAGTGGCTTTAACCGTCTTGCAGCCCGTTTGGCGTCTCTTGCGCTGGGTCTGCGCTGCCCTCCGGTGGTCCGCTGGGTGCCCTGGATATTCGGATGACGGTCTATGACCGACGACGTTCTGCCCTGGACAAGCTGCGTCCCGCCGTCAGCAGCTGAGCTAGACTCAGTCCGGGTTTTCCCGGACCCAGCCTCCCTCTCGTCCCTTCTCTTGGCCGTTGACCCCTTTGTTCAACAAAGGGGAGTAAGTACCAAAATTGGTTGTTGATATTTTGAGATAGATTTAGTGATGAAACTTTGTGCTAGATCCATAAAAGGGTGTTAAGTGATTGTCTTAATATTCTTATAAAGGCGCTATGTGCCATTGCTCAGATCTTGAAAAATGGAGAATGTTTTATTAACTTTTGCTATCATCACCAATTAATAATAACACTACTGACACTGACGCCTTATTTAAACTGCAGAGAGGCATTAATGTAGGTGTAAGCCTGCAACCTATTATTCGCCTTTGCGGCGGGAAGTGAACTCTTACTGATCGCGGAGACGGTGAACCTGGTGTTGTGAAGCTGCATCAAGGCTTATTAAATCGCCGTGCTTATGGGGTTGTTCCATTGAAGGAACAATGATCGTAGGATAACTAGGAAATCTATTAACGAGTCCTGCTGATGCAAGTTCCGTGGCTAAATTCTGACATGACAAATAATTACAATAATGACACATATAATAGAATAATCGACAATAAAGTATAGAAAATTGATAAAAAAGAAGAACAAGAAGAGAGCTTAAGGCCCAACTGATTAATACCTTGGTAACTTACCAATATGGTATTTTTTTTTCGAAAAAATATTAGTTTTTTCTCCTCTTGACTCTTGTTCCACAAGTTTTGACCTAGATTTTCAAGGTTTTTAATTTTTACTTTTAAATATAATAAAATCTGACATTATTGGTAGGAACAATAGATGTAGATCATTGTCCAGTTTTTTTTTATTTCGAGATAATAGTTTTTATAGTGTACTCAAGATAGTAAATAAATGTTAGCATGTAATTCAATGTTTTTCTTTGAGAGGAGTGAATTGGTTAAGGCTGATTAAAGCACCATATTTTCAAGACGGTCCTAACTCATGACTGACATACTCAACTCATGTCCAAATCTTGTTTATACATTTTTATGATACTTTGGCGTAAATTGCTATTAAGACAAGGATGAAGGAACAAAAATCCATTTACTTAATTATATTCTTTCTTTCAAAAATGCATAGCTTTCTAGATGACTCTTTCTAATAAACGTCCCGCATATGCTCTATCTTGGCTGCTATCTTAATGGGGGGTTGGCTGGTTCAATAAGATGTTCTTCATCTGAGTTTCGGGACATGCCAGTGTTCGTGGCAGTTTTTGGTCCCAAAACATTTGCGTGCCCCGTGATTCACCTGTGAAGATCCTTTTAATGAAAACGTGTCGCTGAGTTGCCAAACATCATTTTTTCCTTTTTCTACTTTGCCTTACTATTTTTGTTTATTTGCGAAAATTAATTTAATTGACGGAACCATTTTGTTTTCAACTTGCCACCTTCAATTTATTAACTTTTCAATTTCTCTTTAGTTTTGTATTACTATATCATTACAACACAAACTCAAATACATTTATAAAAAATATTTTAATATATTGTGTCTCAAACACAACCCACCTAAATATAAATACACAAAAAATTAAGTACGTTCAGCAAACCCTAGCCTATTCAAACCGCCTCCTGGGTGGTAACTACCTCTGGCACTTGCGTACTGTTGGTTGGGGTTGATGGGTTTTCCACTAATTCCTGGCGAGTTCTTGCGCACACTGTAATAAATATTTCATTCTAAGAAATTAATTCCATATATGAGTGTAACTTTTACCTCTTTTGGAAGGTTCCCAACCGATAAATGCATTATTTTTCTTATTTTCCTCCTCCAACCATTTCTGCAGTGGCTTGAAGAAGTCGAGTATTCCAGTTGCATCCATTGTCCTTTGGCCGGTAATAACTTCCATGGCTTCTGGCCAAGGCTTTGAGGAACCCATCGCTAGCATCTGCCTAAATGTCAACAATTACTTACAACAAGTCAACAAAATCAACAAGTACTTACTTTAGTACGTTACCAGCCACTGTGTTCTCATAAATGTCGCACTCATGGAGTGGTTTATCCGCATTGTTCGGTTCGTACTGCCCTGCTTTCTCACACAGTGACCTGTGAAACTGGTACTGATACACGAAGCTTATGAAGTACCTAGAAATGTAAATATTATTATAATTGAGTTTATATTAGAGACTGTGGCTTCGACCTTAAGTATGGAACGTCGGCGATAACGTGGTACTTTCCAGCCGGGTCGAAGTCCTCTTCGCTTCGGTCTACCGGAGGTTCTACCCCTTGGTACTTTTCCCGTAGCTCCCACCATTTGCAGTTGTAGTCCTCAGGTTTGGTTTTATCCGCGAATATGTCCCACCGCCAAAGGTCCATTAAGTAGCCGAAGGGCAAAAAGGTTATTTTGTTGAGCCCTTGCTGAAAATATTCGGCGGTCATTGCATAAACATAATAATATAATTTGTAAAGTTGTACGTACCTTAAAGAGATTATTCAGAACCTGCTTTGGATCATCATTCTCGTTTGGTAGCAAACCGATTTTCTTCATATGCTTGGTGCTTTTCACAGAAAGAGCGATCAAGTCGCCGATGGCCTCGTGAAAACCATCGTTGGCTCCCTCACGGAATTTGAACGGCTGGTTTTTGTATTGCAGAAAGTATTCTATGTGTCCCATTTCGTGATGGACGACGATGAATTCTTCATCGGTTACTTCTGTGCATTGTTTAATTCTAAAAAAAAAAGCGAATCAATTAATTTTAAAAAATAAAGTAGATATGCTTAAAAAGAAAACGCCAATATGTCAAGAAGATAACAATTACCCCAAAAACTGTCTCTTCCGAGATCACTCGATATTTAAGAAGAAATAATAATTAAAAAGAAGACCTCATGCAGAAAACTAAATGAGCAATGAGCTCAAAAATCAAAGTTAACGTTCATGAAGGTAGTGTGGAATATCAGTGGAATGGGACGAAATAATAACTTAAGTGTATTATGTAATCGACGATGATCATATTTTGGTTTCCATCAAGGTTTTACCATGTCCATTGTCCACATGGGCTAAAGTTCACGAGGTACGAAACAAAATGATAGACATCAAGAAACACGAGGCACCTAAAGGGTAGGACAACCAGTAGAATGAGGAATTCAAGACGAACACGAGTTATATGTCTTGAAGATGAGCTGCGACTAGCTGTTCTTGGATGACTGACAGAGTAATGGAATGAAAACTTCAACCGGCCATTATTCGCAGATGTAGTCGAGTAGCTCATTCCAGTGAATAAACCGAAAACTATGCAAAATCTTCTTGCGGAAAGGGAATGCTACAACTTACAAGTGGATTCCACAAGTTCACTCTAGCCATGCCACGCAAACATAAATTATTAAAGAAACAAGCATCATATTGCTAATGGCTTCGTCATTCTGTTCGTATTCATCATAACACTAGTTTTATAAAGAATTGCAGAACATGTGCTTACTCTAACGCACTCTGAATTGAGTTGAAGTTTGTCGGAGACTCATGCTTGGGTTCCTACTCGTTACCATCGTCACAGTTTTTACTCTCGAAAAGAATGCCTCTGAAATCTCCAGATTTCAGATGCATTCGTCATTCTGTTTCTACTCATCTAAAATTGGTTTATAAGTTCAAGTGTGGATTTCAGAGCAACTGCTTACTCTACGCACTCTGAACTGCGTTGAAGTTCGTCAAAGACTTCAGCAGAACGAATGCTCTCCTTAAATCGGATTCGTTACCATAGCCACAATTTCTACTGAAGAAAAGAATGCGTCGGAAATGTCTCTTTACACATAAAAGCTCTCTGAAGCAGTTTCCGAAGAAGGCCTGACGTTCTTCTTTTTGGTTGGAGGGTGGTAGCTGGATGGATTTGAGTAAGATGTATCCTATAGGAACAATAGTGTCAGCAGCTAAATCCACACTTTTCAGCAGAAACTCCCGTGGTGTCTACAACTCTCAAATGTTCGCGCTAAACTGTGTACACGTTGCCTTCCATGGCGAAACTCTAGATAATGTATGCAATTAACTACATCTTCAGTTATCAACTTCTGAAAAGTTGCCGGTATGCTACTGCTATTGCTAAGGCCGAAATATATCACTGAGAATTTTAATGCATCTCCTTCTCCGATGGAAGTGAAGTCAACTCTTTGCTTGCAAGATCCAGCGTTAGTGGCAAGTCTAGAGAATATCCGGGTTGACAAGAAGCTTTTGAGGAATTCAGAAACTCGTATTATTGCCCATGATTTGTTCTTGGAGACCTCGTTGAGCCATACGGAGCAGAGACGTCTTTCTCGGCAGCATTAACGACACTGGTGCGGAGCACCTCCTCTAGCTATTCCTTCAAGATAATTTTTTTGCTGCAGCCATAGCTAACCACTCTGATTCAAAATACCACAATCCGATGGCACTTCTGATGAATGACGGTTTAAGATTTACTTAGTAAATAGTCGTACTAGTGGCATCCTTGTCAAGCAAAACTAATTGCTCTTCAGAGTTTTCAGATTTAGACCTCAGAAGTGCGTCACAGATTACGATACACTTCCCATCACGATACTGCGGCGAGAAATCGATATTGATTTTGAAGGATCCAATAAAAGAATACCCGAGAGGACTAAGTTCGGGTACCACCAGGAAGTGAAAATAAAGAATTTTCCCTAGATATCAATTAGGTATTCGTTGTCAACCAGTCTTAGCTTAGTTAGGAATTGTTAAGATATGGAGTGCCAATCATTAATGTTTATTTTTTTATTCGAGGTACTTATTGTTGAGTATTATTACTTAACCAATGAAACGACACTTCTCTTCTTAGTTATTAAAAAAAATCACGAACATCTACTCCAAAATAAGTATTGGAGTACATTATACCAAATGTTTTAGGTTAGACACAAAAATAGTCACGATAGTTACAAACCGGCCTTATGGCGCAAAATTCCAGACAAGCCTAATAAGATGCCTCTGGTTGGACTTCGCTTGGTGTTTCATAGAGTCTCTGCGTGACTATATAAGCCTAAATTCACTTTCTAGCCTTTTTGGGCGTCAGGAATTGGCACAAGTTAAGCGGATTCACAACAAGCATTATCCTCCTAAAGGAGCGTTAACACATTTCAATTTGCATGATTACCTTGAATGAATCATATAGAATGAAATACAAAAATCTAAACAAAAAAACTGTCTAAACTAGTATTGAATACTAGTTTAGACGGTTCACTTGTATTTCACTTTTCTATGATTTATCCATGGAAAGTGACTTCTATGGAACCCAAAAACGCATATGGAAAATGCTCAGAACTACAAAGAAGGAAATAAATGAAACAGTACAATTAAAACACATCTCAGCAGCCGAATAGACCACCTATTTTCAGGGCCTTTATACGAACCAGGACGAACAGGAACAACGAAGGCCCAAGAACCGAGGCGAAGCCATAGATATCGAGTATGTAGAACAATACACGATGGATGAAATGATATCAGAGTGAAGCACCTGGAAAATGGTAAATCTCCAGGTCCGGACAACGTCCCCAAAGAACTGCTGAAGTGCGAAGGAGAAGCTCGGGCTCGACAGCTGGCCGAACTATGCAACAAAATATTGAAGGACGAAACGACACCAGCAAGGTGGAGACACAGCATCACAATCCCTATATTCAAAAAGAAGAAAACCTCAGATCCGGCTAACTACCGAGGAATATCGCTTCTAGACACTACCATGGAATTATCCACCCGTATGCTACAACAACGTATTCTCAGCTACTCCACAATAAGCGAGGAGCAACAAGTTTTCGGAAGAACCGTTCCATAATTGACGCAAGACGAAGTGTTCGTTATCAGGCAGGTTATAGAGAAGGCAATACAGTATAACAAACCAGCATACCTGTGCTTTATAGATTTGAGAAAGCGTTCGACAGGACAAGGCTGGAGGACGGTAGGAACAAGCTGAACCGCAGGGGAATACCCCCAAGCATCACGGAGACGGTTAGAGAGCTCAACACATACAACACCACAACAATACGATCAAAATTAACAACAACAAAAATAGAGCAAAGCACAGGAATACGACAAGGAGACAGCCTCGGCCCACTACTGTTCAACATCATAATGGACAGAATAGTTGAGCAAGTGCGCAAGGAAGACCAGGGATACAAGATGTAAAACCAACAACATAAGATAATACGTTACGCAGACGACGTAACGCTATTCGCGGACACGGAAGACTGGCTTCATTGGCTCCTACAGGCATTTAAGAAAGAGGCTGAAAAGGATAACATGGAAATATCAACCACCAAAACAAAAAGCATGGTGATCGCCAGGGAACCACGCAGATGCAAACTACAACTAAACAACAGAACAATAGACCAGACTTCTGAATTCAACTATCTGGGAACCCCAATATCACCATATGGTGAACTCAAGCCTGGTGTACGAAACCAGATAAACAAGGCAGCCAGAATAGCAGGAGCTCTACGAACAACCGTATGGAAAAACACATGCATATCAATCCTGACCAAAGTTAGAATATATAAAGCATGTCAGGCCCGTAATGACATACACGGCAGAAACACGAGATGACACAGCGGAGACAAAAAGGATGGCACGAACCAGCCAAATGTGGATACTAAGAATGATCACAGGGAACACACTTTGAGACCAAAGAAGAAGTAGCGAAATTAGGGAGTTCGGGCTAGAGGACGTAGTTAGCTGGACCCGTGCCAGAAGGCGCTTCTGGAACGAACACATATCCAGGATGGAAAACCAAAGACTGGCAAAAATCGCCAGGAATAGAAAACCAGCATCCAGCAGACCACCAGGACGGCTTCCCAAGAGGTGGAAGGACAGCTGGTCGTCAAAAAGTGATCAACCAAATTGAACAGTGTCAACGAGCCTTCACGGCCCCATCATATTGTGCATACTCACCAAAACACTAGTTTGTAGCTTCAAAAGTAGATATAAGAGCATCTGCTTGCTCCAACGCACTCTGAATTGAGTCGAAATTGGAAAAGTTTGAGAAGTATATGCGGAACCATTTTTGCCTTGAAGTTATGCTTTTAGATTCTTTACCATCGTCACAATCTTGAGAGTCACTCGAGGAAAAAGTGCGACGGTAATCTCAAAAATGCTCTCAACCATTGTTAGATCCCGAGGAAGGCGTGAAGCTCTTCTTTGTAGTTGGTGGGTGCTGGGTTTGGATCTGCGTCAGATGTTCAGAGGCATTTGACATAGTTCTAATGGGTAGTTCTAAGCAGCTAAACGCACACTTTTCAGCAGAAAGTCGGAGCCGAGTCTGATCCTCTCGAATGTTGCGTTAAATGTGCTTAAATGGAACTGTTGATCATAGTGTCACCCAAGACTGAACGAATTCGTAATATTTCGTCCATCTGGTAGCTCGAGTCAAATTCTACGAAGCTTCAGACAGGGCTGCTTACTGTCACCACTGCTTTTTAACATATATTCAGATAAAATCTTTAAACGGGAACTCAAGAACAAGAAATGGGAGTACAAATCAACGGAGAATATATAAATACGATACGATGTGCTGACGACACTATCATTCTGAGTGACAAACAAGAAGACCTGCAACATCTACTAAACTGCGCAAACGCAGAAAGACAAGAAATGGGGCTCAACATAAATATCAACAAGACAAAATGTATGGTCTTCAGTCGACAACCACATCCTGATGCTGTACCACAGATCTGTACGAAAAATATAGACAGAGTAACCCACTTTAAATACCTTGGATTTTATAACACCGAACATCTAAATCCAGATAGAAATATAAGATGTAGAATAGAGACACTTGAACAACATTCCGGAAAATTAAACCACTCTTCTGCAATGATAATCTGAACCTAAAATTATGACAGGGAATGGTAAAATCCTACATACGGTCGGTGTTGCTGTAACGAAATGGTACTACACAATCCTACAACTGGTCATGATGGGTAAAATGGAAGGACTTAGAGGAGTAGGAAGAAAACAGGCTTCCTGGCTGAGGAACATCCGTGAATGAACCGGTATACGCAGCGCAGAGCAACTATTTTGATTGGCGCAGAATCGAGAAAAACTTGTCCAAGTAATTGCCAACGTCATTCAGACCTGATATGGCACTTGAAGAAAAAAGTCGCTCAACATAATTTTGTTTCTAGAGCCATCAGTAACCACTCTGGTGAAAGATACTAAAATCGTCCAGAACTTCTTATGAATGATGCGGTAAGTTAGATCTGGTAAGTAGTCGTACACGGCATCCTAGTCAAGCAGATTTATTTTTTTCTTGCAAATTTGCAGATTTGGGCACGTGGGGTAAGCCGCACGTGCGTCGTTTGCTTTCCATCGTGATACTGTGACAGTAGAAATTGATATTGGCTTTATAAAAAGGCTTGCCAAGGATGGCCGAGGACCAACTTCGGGTACCACTATGGAGCGGATGCGGAAGCAGACATGGTCATTTCCCTCAAGATGTCAGTTAGGCCTTTTATGATGACTAGTAGGCTCTCATAGCCTGGAAGAGATCCCAGAGTTACCCGTTTTGTTTCTATAGCATTCTTGCATTCTCTTTATGCACATGGCTGTAAACATAGATGTGAATGTCCTGCTCAATTGCTTGTCTCATTTCTTGCCGTGTGGACGTTTCAAATAGTTCTTAGAAGAACATTGTCCAAGGAGAAGCAGTCTCCCTTCTTAGTATGCTTCGATTCTTAATCAATTACTGCGTCATACCTAAGATTCTCCTGAGGTTATTTCTGAAGAAGCTCTCTCTTCAATGCTTTCCTTGTGGTGATGTGTACCCCAGATGACTGATTCATACACCTCTCAGATGCAAAAACAATTGGTTCTTTCCGCTGTTTGACACTAGCCATGTTTTGTGGCCGTTCTATATCGCTGTTTTCTCCTACATGGTTTTTCAGAATCTTCTGTTCCACCATCATCATTTTTCTCTATTCCTTTTCAAATCCAGGTCACTCTGTATAGTCCCACTATGTCGACCACCACAACCCTTGTAGTGCTGTTGCTCAACTTCTACCTTTTTGATGTCTAAATTCTTCATTCTAATTTTTTTCATTTTTCTAAATCCCTCCTATTGAGCCCAAGCAAAATTAATTCTCGAACTTACTGTCTTGTCATTTTACAAATTTACTTCAATCACTTCTTTAATCTTATCATAATATGATCTCTCATGCTCTTCATAACACACCATTTTCTCCTTTAGCCAATTTGTTTAGAAAAATAATGGCTACCCAGCTGCCCCTATTTACACAGCAAAAAGTACGGGGTGTTCATTATAAAACGTCATCTAGTTGGCTATGATTTTTTTTTTATAGAAAAGAAGAGAGTTATAAAGGCAGGTCGTAACTTGACTCACCATCTATTATTTGTCACTGTCACTTGTTGACATTTGTCACTTACTTATTAGCTGTACCTTACATCCTTCATCCTTACATTCTTATCAAGCAAATAATTCAATTTCAAGTGTTCTGGAGCCATCAGTGTCATCCCCGGACATTTGACTTTACAAAAGTGACGACTTTAGAAAATAGCGAATGAAGTAATTCACGACATGCTTCAAAATAACAAATTAATTTCATAGGCGGCTAGATGACGGATTCTAATGAACACGTGGTATCTAGTTGAATAGCATCATTTATAATATCTGCTGTCCTCTCAATCACTCCCCAGTCCAGCTAATCTCCATACCGTTCGTGTGTAAACTCCTCACCTCAGGCCTCATTTTTTGGCATTAATATCTTGCCCTAACAAAATAGTTGTTTTTGTCCCCAACGAAATCTTCTTTGAACTATCTACAAGTGCTGCGATTTCAGCTTTTTATAGAAATAGCGAGTTTTAAGCGTTATAACCCAAATAATTTTCAAGAACTTTATTATTGGTACTGTTTCTTGTATAATATGACGGGAATATTCGGAATTCTTATAGAAATTCCGGTTTAAAAGCACTTTTGCGCAGTTTTAGCTTACTTCGGAATGGTTTAAGTATGACGTCCTGATTTCAGGAGAAAAAATAGCAAATTTTGAAATAGGTAGTTCTAACTGATACCATGAATTTTAGTTCAGACATCAATATTGTTCATAACTTAGAAATGTTCCCGTCTTAAGGCATCACTGCAATTGGTTAAAAGCGTGGCACAATCCATAGCAAGCGTCATCTACAAATTTGCCATAACATTTTTTTGTATGTCGCTTTTTCTCATCAATATAGGACGTCATATGTTCAACTTTCAGATTGCGCAGAAATTCGGAATTGAGGAGATCAAATACAGATCCAGAATCGGTGAGTATTTCCAACTGAGTGGTGACCAGGTGGAGTTTACCGCACAATAGTCACAGAAATGACCTGAACTACTCAATGCTGACTGATCTGGCGACTTCCTGCTCTCGAGCTCTAAAATAATGACATCTAGCTAGTCTGGGAGGGCTTATTGCTGCTGGCGCAATCTTCGACATTGTGCTGTAG
This sequence comes from Taphrorychus bicolor, assembly GCA_951812265.1. Lineage (NCBI taxonomy): Eukaryota > Metazoa > Arthropoda > Insecta > Coleoptera > Curculionidae > Taphrorychus > Taphrorychus bicolor. The sequence goes on from OX638300.1 coordinate 8,937,204, forward strand.
CACTACAGTTGTAGTACCATGTAGTGCACTAATGCACTACACGGTACTACAATACTGAAATAGTCGAGATGGACGAAGATGTAGGTGTTAAATGCCAAAAGGTTGTATTTTGTCTAGCTTTGTTGTAGTTATGTTGTTGTTGAGATCCTTCTGCATTGCAATTGCAGTCAGAGCTCTGAGAGATTCCATGAAATTAATTCCTTACGCAAATCACTCTCCAGGTGCATAACAACTCGAGCAACCTGTTCCATGCTGCCTTCTATGCTGAATCGTATACGAGAAAGCCAGATAATGGGGTTGAACTAAATGGTGGAATGGGGAAAGTTATCGTTAAGCTCCTTGCCGCTTTCCGAAAAATCAGAGTCGACAGCTCCAAAGAACATTCGTCGGAACTCAAAGAAATCAATTGGGTGAACTCGTAAGTGGACGGCTCAACTGGCAGGATTTGGTTTCATTATTTGATAGAAATGGAACCATACACCAGTCATTAAAATAAAAAGTTAAACATAATAGCGGTTACGTTGGGAAGAAAGTGCCAAAAGCAACATGGAGCAACATTCTGCCATACGTTACTAATATTGCATTGAGTGTTACAAGTAGTGCATCTGCTGCCCCCCCCCCCCCCCTCTAAAACAATACAAACTAACCTGAAATCCTTTCCATCAGCAAAGTCCCATGCGGATGCATGGCAGACCAGATCCCGATCAGTAGGCTTTTCCAGTATGGAATTCTTCCAAAACGTCTCGGGCATTTCCGTGAGATTTATGGACTTAAAGAACGCCTCTGCGGTTCTAAACATTTTCGTCACTGTGTAGTTCTAGCAAAAAGGATTTTTGTCATGTATGGTGCATCCGACACTAATCAGTTAGGTACCTGGCGTAAGAGCTCTGCAGTAAGGTTTTCTTTCTTGGCATCAGGGTATGGAAGCATGAATTCAGCGATGTGATTCCATGACTGGGCCCACATGTTTCCTGCAAATTGCAAGTTCTTTTAACTTAACACTTAATTAGGTAATTTTCTTACCGAGCAAATGTGCGGGTATAGGCCCCCTTTCGCTAACAATATCTCCATACTTCTCCCGTAATTTTGTCCTAACATAAGCGTGAATCTGAAGATACAAAGGTTTCAACTGTTCCCACAAACTTTGTACAGCATTTCTGAAATTCGGGTCTTCATAGCCCTCAAGCCAATATGCTGATGTGTCAGAAAAGTTGTTTAGTCTAGCTGCTTCATTAGACAAGTCTACATACTCCTATAAAAAAATTATTTTAAGCCCTGTTAAGGCTAACAGTGTTTGCTATTAACTTTACCTTATAGAGTTCTCGACATTTTGGACCCACAGCGTTTCTCCATTCCAACCAAACATGCTTCAGCTCTTCAGGGTCTCTGGAGGTTGCCAGTATATTAGTTAATTCTAGAAAACCAATATACTAAAACCTGTTTTTTAAACAGTTTTTAATATACTACAGTACCAGGTTCCAAGCTTAGCTTGCACTCTTGACCATCTTCAGCTTTCTTGCCCTTCGGACAAATTTTAGCCTTCGCGTAAATGGCCTCCATGTCACTGACAACTTTATTAAGTCTTTTAAGCTTGTCTTCAGGCAGCGCTGCCACGCCTAAAATGGAGTATTTCTGGAATTGCCTCCTTAAGCTGTAGTCCGAGAATCTCTTCCAGTTGAACTGGATTACTCGCTGCCACGCTTCTTTTTCGTTTTTTGCTACCTCAGCCGCTACTGCCAGCTATACGGTCCATTACAAAAGAGAGGTATTTAATGTATAAAAATTGTTTTCCAACTAAATAATCACCTGATTTTTTAAATTTTCCTCGGTGATGTTGGACGTGTAGGCCCACTGGGCCAGGGACATCTTATTGGCATCTTGTTCTGTTTGTCTGTTGAGAACAATGAGGAAGTTTCTGGCTTCGTATTCCTCCTCCTCAATACTGGCGTCTTTGGAGTAAATCGTATCACATGCTATGAGAATTAGGCAGAAAACCAGAACGGGGTGGAACTGCTTATGGTTCATCTTTTCATTTAGTTGATGCTTCCTGGAACAAGAAACGTGAAAGGAAAATTTGGTTGTATTATGATACCAGAGGTTAGCGTGATGACACTTACATATGAAAGGTTACTATTATGACATGTTTAATTTTACGTTGATTTTTTAGCACATATCCAGAAACTTAGACCTAAAAATTTATACATAAATCTAACAACTTGTACAAGGAAAAAGGTGAGGCAGATCAGAAACGTCACAGAAATTTGATCGGAAACTAAAGAGTCAGAAAGTTTAATTGGCAGTACTAATTGCAATAGTCACTTGTTCTAATTTGAAAACCAAGTTCTGAGATGTCACAAAATGTCACAGAAAGTCACCTAGAAGGTAAACCATTAGATTCTTAGAAATGGTTTAATTTCTCAGGAAGATTTTTATTTAGAGAATTGGCGATACTATATTTGCAATGTACATCTGATTTAATCTTCATTAAATTGACATTTTGAGCTTTGTTTTTAATCATAGAATCTTTTGGTTTTTAAATACTTAGGCAGAATAATACGCATTCTGAATGTAAGACCTGAAATATGTAAATCTGAAGGATTCTACTAAAAGAATATGGTAAAACAAGATCAGAAAGTCAATATTTATATAGTCATCTTTCACAACGTTTAAGTGACGATACTATTTGTTGTACATTGTCATTTATTAGAATCTAAAAAACAGATCAGAAAGAGTAGAAAATATCACAAAAAAGTCGAACATTAGATTTTTACAAATATTTTGTTTCTCAGAAAGATGCATCAGCAGAAAGTTGACGATACTGTATTTGTAATTGACACTTGATCTAATATGTATTAAATTGACATTCTGAACCTTGTTTGCAAATCATAGAGTGTTTGTAATTACTTTAAAAACCTGAAATGTTCTACTAGAACAAAGGTGAAAGAAGATAAAAAGAGTACAGAAATTTTATCAGAAAGTAACTTTTAGATAGCTATTTCACAGAAAGTTTAATTACCTGTACTATTTGCAATTGCCACTTATTTGAATCTGGAAAACAGACCCGAGAAACCACAAATTGTCACTCAAAAAAAAGTAAACCATTAGAATCTCGGAAATGTTTTACTTCTCAGAAAGAAGCTTTTCTGGAAAGTTGGCGATACTATATTTGTAATTGACGCCTGATCTAATCTTCAATAAATTGACATTCTGAGCCTTGTTTCTAAACCATATGGTGAAATAAGACCATGAAACTCATAGAAATTCGATCAGAAAGTAAACTTTTAGAGAGCTATCTATCAGAAAGTTAACACATTCTGACCTTGTTTGCAAATCATAGAACCTTGAGGTTTGTAATTACTTAAGCAGAATACTATGTGTCCTGAATGTAAGACCTGAAATATCTAAATCTCAAGGATTCTACTAAAAGAACATGGTAAAACAAGATCAGAAAGTCAATATTTATATAGTCATCTTTCAGAACCTTTAAGTGACGATACTATTTGTTGTACATTGTCACTTATTAGAATCTGAAAAACATATCAGAAAGAATAGAAAATATCACAAAAAAGTCGAACATTAGATTTTCACAAATATTTTGTTTCTCAGAAAGATGCATCAGCAGAAAGTTGACGATCCTGTATTTGTAATTGACTCTTGATCTAATATGTATTAAATTGACATTCTGAACCTTGTTTGCAAATCATAGAGTGTTTGTAATTACTTTATAAACCTGAAATGTTCTACTAGAACGAAGGTGAAAGAAGATAAAAAGAGTTCAGAAATTTTATCAGAAAGTAACTTTTAGATAGCTATTTCACAGAAAGTTTAATTACCTGTACTATTTGCAATTGCCACTTATTTGAATCTGGAAAACAGACCGGAGAAACCACAAATTGTCACTCAAAAAAAAGTAAACCATTAGAATCTCGGAAATGTTTTACTTCTCAGAAAGAAGCTTTTCTGGAAAGTTGACGATACTATATTTGTAATTGACGCCTGATCTAATCTTCAATAAATTGACATTCTGAGCCTTGTTTCTAAACCACATGGTGAAATAAGACCATGAAACTCATAGAAATTCGATCAGAAAGTAAACTTTTAGAGAGCTATCTATCAGAAAGTTAACACATTCTGACCTTGTTTGCAAATCATAGAACCTTGAGGTTTGTAATTACTCAAGCAGAATACTACGTGTCCTGAATGTAAGACCTGAAATATCTAAATCTGAAGGATTCTACTAAAAGAACATGGTAAAACAAGATCAGAAAGTCAATATTTATATAGTCATCTTTCAGAACGTTTAAGTGACGATACTATTTGTTGTACATTGTCACTTATTAGAATCTGAAAAACAGATCAGAACGATTAGAAAATATCACAAAAAAGTCGAACATTAGATTTCCACAAATATTTTGTTTCTCAGAAAGGTTCATCAGCAGAAAGTTGACGATACTCTATTTGTAATTGACACTTGATCTAATATGCATTAAATTGACATTCTGAACCTTGTTTGGAAATCATAGAATGTTTGTAATTACTTTATAAAATGTTCTACTAGAACAAAGGTGAAAGAAGATCAAAAAAGTACAGAAATTTTATCAAAAGGTAACTTTTAGATAGCTATTTCACAGAAAGTTCAATTACCTGTACTATTTGCAATTGCCACTTATTTGAATCTGGAAAACAGACCCGAGAAACCACAAATTGTCACAAAATGTCACTCAAAAAAAGTAAACCATTAGAATCTCGGAAAAGTTTTACTTCTCAGAAAGAAGCTTTTCTGGAAAGTTGGCGATACTATATTTGTAATTGACGCCTGATCTAATCTTCAATAAATTGACATTCTGAGCTTTGTTTCTAAACCATATGGTGAAATAAGACCATGAAACTCATAGAAATTCGATCAGAAAGTAAACTTTTAGAGAGCTATCTATCAGAAAGTTAACACATTCTGACCTTGTTTGCAAATCATAGAACCTTGAGGTTTGTAATTACTTAAGCAGAATACTACGTGTCCTGAATGTAAGACCTGAAATATCTAAATCTGAAGGATTCTACTAAAAGAACATGGTAAAACAAGATCAGAAAGTCAATATTTATAAAGTCATCTTTCAGAACGTTTAAGTGACGATACTATTTGTTGTACATTGTCACTTATTAGAATCTGAAAAACAGATCAGAACGATTAGAAAATATCACAAAAAAGTCGAACATTAGATTTCCACAAATATTTTGTTTTTCAGAAAGATGCATCAGCAGAAAGTTGACGATACTCTATTTGTAATTGACACTTGATCTAATATGCATTAAATTGACATTCTGAACCTTGTTTGGAAATCATAGAATGTTTGTAATTACTTTATAAAATGTTCTACTAGAACAAAGGTGAAAGAAGATCAAAAAAGTACAGAAATTTTATCAGAAAGTAACTTTTAGATAGCTATTTCACGGAAAGTTTAATTACCTGTACTATTTGCAATTGCCACTTATTTGAATCTGGAAAACAGACCCGAGAAACCACAAATTGTCACTCAAAAAAAAGTAAACCATTAGAATCTCGGAAATGTTTTACTTCTCAGAAAGAAGCTTTTCTGGAAAGTTGACGATACTATATTTGTAATTGACGCCTGATCCAATCTTCAATAAATTGACATTCTGAGCCTTGTTTCTAAACCATATGGTGAAATAAGACCATGAAACTCATATAAATTCGATCAGAAAGTAAACTTTTAGAGAGCTATCTATCAGAAAGTTAACACATTCTGACCTTGTTTGCAAATCATAGAACCTTGAGGTTTGTAATTACTTAAGCAGAATACTACGTGTCCTGAATGTAAGACCTGAAATATCTAAATCTGAAGGATTCTACTAAAAGAACATGGTAAAACAAGATCAGAAAGTCAGTATTTATATAGTCATCTTTCAGAACATTTAAGTGACGATACTATTTGTTGTACATTGTCACTTATTCGAATCTGAAAAACAGATCAGAACGATTAGAAAATATCACAAAAAAGTCGAACATTAGATTTCCACAAATATTTTGTTTCTCAGAAAGATGCATCAGCAGAAAGTTGACGATACTCTATTTGTAATTGACACTTGATCTAATATGCATTAAATTGACATTCTGAACCTTGTTTGGAAATCATAGAATGTTTGTAATTACTTTATAAAATGTTCTACTAGAACAAAGGTGAAAGAAGATCAAAAAAAGTACAGAAATTTTATCAGAAAGTAACTTTTAGATAGCTATTTCACAGAAAGTTTAATTACCTCTACTATTTGCAATTGCCACTTATTTGAATCTGGAAAACAGACCCGAGAAACCACAAATTGTCACTCAAAAAAAAGTAAACCATTAGAATCTCGGAAATGTTTTACTTCTCAGAAAGAAGCTTTTCTGGAAAGTTGGCGATACTATATTTGTAATTGACGCCTGATCTAATCTTCAATAAATTGACATTCTGAGCCTTGTTTCTAAACCATATGGTGAAATAAGACCATGAAACTCATAGAAATTCGATCAGAAAGTAAACTTTTAGAGAGCTATATATCAGAAAGTTAACACATTCTGACCTTGTTTGCAAATCATAGAACCTTGAGGTTTGTAATTACTTAAGCAGAATACTACGTGTCCTGAATGTAAGACCTGAAATATCTAAATCTGAAGGATTCTACTAAAAGAATATGGTAAAACAAGATCAGAAAGTCAATATTTATATAGTCATCTTTCAGAACGTTTAAGTGACGATACTATTTGTTGTACATTGTCACTTATTAGAATCTGAAAAACAGATCAGAACGATTAGAAAATATCACAAAAAGTCGAACATTAGATTTCCACAAATATTTTGTTTCTCAGAAAGATGCATCAGCAGAAAGTTGACGATACTCTATTTGTAATTGACACTTGATCTAATATGTATTAAATTGACATTCTGAACCTTGTTTGCAAATCATAGAGTGTTTGTAATTACTTTAAAAACCTGAAATGTTCTACTAGAAAAAAGGTGAAAGAAGATAAAAAGAGTTCAGAAATTTTATCAGAAAGTAACTTTTAGATAGCTATTTCACAGAAAGTTTAATTACCTGTACTATTTGCAATTGCCACTTATTTGAATCTGGAAAACAGACCCGAGAAACCACAAATTGTCACTCAAAAAAAAGTAAACCATTAGAATCTCGGAAATGTTTTACTTCTCAGAAAGAAGCTTTTCTGGAAAGTTGACGATACTATATTTGTAATTGACGCCTGATCCAATCTTCAATAAATTGACATTCTGAGCCTTGTTTCTAAACCATATGGTGAAATAAGACCATGAAACTCATGGAAATTCGATCAGAAAGTAAACTTTTAGAGAGCTATATATCAGAAAGTTAACACATTCTGACCTTGTTTGCAAATCATAGAACCTTGAGGTTTGTAATTACTTAAACAGAATACTACGTGTCCTGAATGTAAGACCTGAAATATCTAAATCTGAAGGATTCTACTAAAAGAATATGGTAAAACAAGATCAGAAAGTCAATATTTATATAGTCATCTTTCAGAACGTTTAAGTGACGATACTATTTGTTGTACATGGTCACTTATTAGAATCTGAAAAACAGATCAGAACGATTAGAAAATATCACAAAAAAGTCGAACATTAGATTTCCACAAATATTTTGTTTCTCAGAAAGATGCATCAGCAGAAAGTTGACGATACTCTATTTGTAATTGATACTTGATCTAATATGCATTAAATTGACATTCTGAACCTTGTTTGGAAATCATAGAATGTTTGTAATTACTTTATAAAATGTTCTACTAGAACAAAGGTGAACGAAGATCAAAAAACTACAGAAATTTTATCAGAAAGTAACTTTTAGATAGCTATTTCACAGAAAGTTTAATTACCTGTACTATTTGCAATTGCCACTTATTTGAATCTGGAAAACAGACCCGAGAAGCCACAAATTGTCACTCAAAAAAACTAAACCATTAGAATCTCGGAAATGTTTTGCTTCTCAGAAAGAAGCTTTTCTGGAAAGTTGGCGATGCTATATTTGTAATTGACGCCTGATCTAATCTTCAATAAATTGACATTCTGAGCCTTGTTTCTAAACCATATGGTGAAATAAGACCATGAAACTCATAGAAATTCGATCAGAAAGTAAACTTTTAGAGAGCTATCTATCAGAAAGTTAACACATTCTGACCTTGTTTGCAAATCATAGAACCTTGAGGTTTGTAATTACTTAAGCAGAATACTACGTGTCCTGAATGTAAGACCTGAAATATCTAAATCTGAAGGATTCTACTAAAAGAATATGGTAAAACAAGATCAGAAAGTCAATATTTATATAGTCATCTTTCAGAACGTTTAAGTGACAATACTATTTGTTGTACATTGTCACTTATTAGAATCTGAAAAACAGAGCAGAACGATTAGAAAATATCACAAAAAAGTCGAACATTAGATTTCCACAAATATTTTGTTTCTCAGAAAGATGCATCAGCAGAAAGTTGACGATACTCTATTTGTAATTGACACTTGATCTAATATGCATTAAATTGACATTCTGAACCTTGTTTGGAAATCATAGAATGTTTGTAATTACTTTATAAAATGTTCTACTAGAACAAAGGTGAAAGAAGATCAAAAAAGTACAGAAATTTTATCAGAAAGTAACTTTTAGATAGCTATTTCACAGAAAGTTTAATTACCTGTACTATTTGCAATTGCCACTTATTTGAATCTGGAAAACAGACCCGAGAAACCACAAATTGTCACAAAATGTCACTCAAAAAAAGTAAACCATTAGAATCTCGGAAATGTTTTACTTCTCAGAAAGAAGCTTTTCTGGAAAGTTGACGATACTATATTTGTAATTGACGCCTGATCCAATCTTCAATAAATTGACATTCTGAGCCTTGTTTCTAAACCATATGGTGAAATAAGACCATGAAACTCATAGAAATTCGATCAGAAAGTAAACTTTTAGAGAGCTATCTATCAGAAAGTTAACACATTCTGACCTTGTTTGCAAATCATAGAACCTTGAGGTTTGTAATTACTTACGCAGAATACTACGTGTCCTGAATGTAAGACCTGAAATATCTAAATCTGAAGGATTCTACTAAAAGAATATGGTAAAACAAGATCAGAAAGTCAATATTTATAAAGTCATCTTTCAGAATGTTTAAGTGACAATACTATTTGTTGTACATTGTCATTTATTAGAATCTAAAAAACAGATCAGAAAGAGTAGAAAATATCACAAAAAAGTCGAACATTAGATTTTTACAAATATTTTGTTTCTCAGAAAGATGCATCAGCAGAAAGTTGACGATACTGTATTTGTAATTGACAGATGATCTAATATGTATTAAATTGACATTCTGAACCTTGTTTGCAAATCATAGAGTGTTTGTAATTACTTTATAAACCTGAAATGTTCTACTAGAACAAAGGTGAAAGAAGATAAAAAAGAGTACAGAAATTTTATCAGAAAGTCACTTTTAGATAGCTATTTCACAGAAAGTTTAATTACCTGTACTATTTGCAATTGCCACTTATTTGAATCTGGAAAACAGACCCGAGAAACCACAAATTGTCACAAAATGTCACTCAAAAAAAGTAAACCATTAGAATCTCGGAAATGTTTTACTTCTCAGAAAGAAGCTTTTCTGGAAAGTTGGCGATGCTATATTTGTAATTGACGCTTGATCTAATCTTCAATAAATTGACATTCTGAGCCTTGTTTCTAAACCATATGGTGAAATAAGACCATAAAACTCATAGAAATTCGATCAGAAAGTAAACTTTTAGAGAGCTATCTATCAGAAAGTTAACACATTCTGACCTTGTTTGCAAATCATAGAACCTTGAGGTTTGTAATTACTTAAGCAGAATACTACGTGTCCTGAATGTAAGACCTGAAATATCTAAATCTGAAGGATTCTACTAAAAGAATATGGTAAAACAAGATCAGAAAGTCAATATTTATATAGTCATCTTTCAGAACGTTTAAGTGACGATACTATTTGTTGTACATTGTCACTTATTAGAATCTGAAAAACAGATCAGAACGATTAGAAAATATCACAAAAAAGTCGAACATTAGATTTCCACAAATATTTTGTTTCTCAGAAAGATGCATCAGCAGAAAGTTGACGATACTCTATTTGTAATTGACACTTGATCTAATATGCATTAAATTGACATTCTGAACCTTGTTTGGAAATCATAGAATGTTTGTAATTACTTTATAAAATGTTCTACTAGAACAAAGGTGAAAGAAGATCAAAAAAGTACAGAAATTTTATCAGAAAGTAACTTTTAGATAGCTATTTCACAGAAAGTTTAATTACCTGTACTATTTGCAATTGCCACTTATTTGAATCTGGAAAACAGACCCGAGAAACCACAAATTGTCACTCAAAAAAAAACTAAACCATTAGAATCTCGGAAATGTTTTACTTCTCAGAAAGAAGCTTTTCTGGAAAGTTGGCGATACTATATTTGTAATTGACGCCTGATCTAATCTTCAATAAATTGACATTCTGAGCCTTGTGTCTAAACCATATGGTGAAATAAGACCATGAAACTCATAGAAATTCGATCAGAAAGTAAACTTTTAGAGAGCTATCTATCAGAAAGTTAACACATTCTGACCTTGTTTGCAAATCATAGAACCTTGAGGTTTGTAATTACTTAAGCAGAATACTACGTGTCCTGAATGTAAGACCTGAAATATCGAAATCTGAAGGATTCTACTAAAAGAATATGGTAAAACAAGATCAGAAAGTCAATATTTATATAGTCATCTTTCAGAACGTTTAAGTGACGATACTATTTGTTGTACATTGTCATTTATTAGAATCTAAAAAACAGATTAGAAAGAGTAGAAAATATCACAAAAAAGTCGAACATTAGATTTTCACAAATATTTTGTTTCTCAGAAAGATGCATCAGCAGAAAGTTGACGATACTGTATTTGTAATTGACACTTGATCTAATATGTATTAAATTGACATTCTGAACCTTGTTTGCAAATCATAGAGTGTTTGTAATTACTTTATAAACCTGAAATGTTCTACTAGAACAAAGGTGAAAGAAGATAAAAAGAGTACAGAAATTTTATCAGAAAGTAACTTTTAGATAGCTATTTCACAGAAAGTTTAATTACCTATACTATTTGCAATTGCCACTTATTTGAATCTGGAAAACAGACCCGAGAAGCCACAAATTGTCACTCAAAAAAACTAAACCATTAGAATCTCGGAAATGTTTTACTTCTCAGAAAGAAGCTTTTCTGGAAAGTTGGCGATGCTATATTTGTAATTGACGCCTGATCTAATCTTCAATAAATTGACATTCTGAGCCTTGTTTCTAAACCATATGGTGAAAAAGACCATGAAACTCATAGAAATTCGATCAGAAAGTAAACTTTTAGAGAGCTATCTATCAGAAAGTTAACACATTCTGACCTTGTTTGCAAATCATAGAACCTTGAGGTTTGTAATTACTTAAGCAGAATACTACGTGTCCTGAATGTAAGACCTAAAATATCTAAATCTGAAGGATTCTACTAAAAGAACATGGTAAAACAAGATCAGAAAGTCAATATTTATATAGTCATCTTTCAGAAGTTTAAGTGACGATACTATTTGTTGTACATTGTCACTTATTAGAATCTGAAAAACAGATCAGAACGATTAGAAAATATCACAAAAAAGTCGAACATTAGATTTCCACAAATATTTTGTCTCTCAGAAAGATGCATCAGCAGAAAGTTGACGATACTCTATTTGTAATTGACACTTGATCTAATATGCATTAAATGGACATTCTGAACCTTGTTTGGAAATCATAGAATGTTTGTAATTACTTTATAAAATGTTCTACTAGAACAAAGGTGAAAGAAGATCAAAAAAGTACAGAAATTTTATCAGAAAGTAACTTTTAGATAGCTATTTCACAGAAAGTTTAATTACCTGTACTATTTGCAATTGCCACTTATTTGAATCTGGAAAACAGACCCGAGAAACCACAAATTGTCACTCAAAAAAAAGTAAACCATTAGAATCTCGGAAATGTTTTACTTCTCAGAAAGAAGCTTTTCTGGAAAGTTGACGATACTATATTTGTAATTGACGCCTGATCCAATCTTCAATAAATTGACATTCTGAGCCTTGTTTCTAAACCATATGGTGAAATAAGACCATGAAACTCATAGAAATTCGATCAGAAAGTAAACTTTTAGAGAGCTATCTATCAGAAAGTTAACACATTCTGACCTTGTTTGCAAATCATAGAACCTTGAGGATTGTAATTACTTAAGCAGAATACTACGTGTCCTGAATGTAAGACCTGAAATATCTAAATCTGAAGGATTCTACTAAAAGAACATGGTAAAACAAGATCAGAAAGTCAATATTTATATAGTCATCTTTCAGAACGTTTAAGTGACGATACTATTTGTTGTACATTGTCACTTATTAGAATCTGAAAAACATATCAGAACGATTAGAAAATATCACAAAAAAGTCGAACATTAGATTTCCACAAATATTTTGTTTCTCAGAAAGATGCATCAGCAGAAAGTTGACGATACTCTATTTGTAATTGACACTTGATCTAATATGCATTAAATTGACATTCTGAACTTGTTTGGAAATCATAGAATGTTTGTAATTACTTTATAAAATGTTCTACTAGAACAAAGGTGAAAGAAGATAAAAAAAGTACAGAAATTTTATCAGAAAGTAACTTTTAGATAGCTGTTTCACAGAAAGTTTAATTACCTGTACTATTTGCAATTGCCACTTATTTGAATCTGGAAAACAGACCCGAGAAACCACAAATTGTCACAAAATGTCACTCAAAAAAAGTAAACCATTAGAATCTCGGAAATGTTTTACTTCTCAGAAAGAAGTTTTTCTGGAAAGTTGGCGATACTATATTTGTAATTGACGCCTGATCTAATCTTCAATAAATTGACATTCTGAGCCTTGTTTCTAAACCATATGGTGAAATAAGACCATGAAACTCATAGAAATTCGATCAGAAAGTAAATTTTTAGAGAGCTATCTATCAGAAAGTTAACACATTCTGACCTTGTTTGCAAATCATAGAACCTTGAGGTTTGTAATTACTTAAGCAGAATACTACGTGTCCTGAATGTAAGACCTGAAATATCTAAATCTGAAGGATTCTACTAAAAGAATATGGTAAAACAAGATCAGAAAGTCAATATTTATATAGTCATCTTTCAGAACGTTTAAGTGACGATACTATTTGTTGTACATTGTCACTTATTAGAATCTGAAAAACAGATCAGAACGATTAGAAAATATCACAAAAAGTCGAACATTAGATTTCCACAAATATTTTGTTTCTCAGAAAGATGCATCAGCAGAAAGTTGACGATACTCTATTTGTAATTGACACTTGATCTAATATGTATTAAATTGACATTCTGAACCTTGTTTGCAAATCATAGAGTGTTTGTAATTACTTTAAAAACCTGAAATGTTCTACTAGAATAAAGGTGAAAGAAGATAAAAAGAGTTCAGAAATTTTATCAGAAGGTAACTTTTAGATAGCTATTTCACAGAAAGTTTAATTACCTGTACTATTTGCAATTGCCACTTATTTGAATCTGGAAAACAGACCCGAGAAACCACAAATTGTCACTCAAAAAAAGTAAACCATTAGAATCTCGGAAAAGTTTTACTTCTCACAAAGAAGCTTTTCTGGAAAGTTGGCGATACTATATTTGTAATTGACGCCTGATCTAATCTTCAATAAATTGACATTCTGAGCCTTGTTTCTAAACCATATGGTGAAATAAGACCATGAAACTCATAGAAATTCGATCAGAAAGTAAACTTTTAGAGAGCTATCTAACAGAAAGTTAACACATTCTGACCTTGTTTGCAAATCATAGAACCTTGAGGTTTGTAATTACTTAAGCAGAATACTACGTGTCCTGAATGTAAGACCTGAAATATCTAAATCTGAAGGATTCTACTAAAAGAATATGGTAAAACAAGATCAGAAAGTCAATATTTATAGTCATCTTTCAGAACGTTTAAGTGACGATACTATTTGTTGTAGATTGTCACTTAATAGAATCTGAAAAACAGATCAGAACGATTAGAAAATATCACAAAAAAGTCGAACATTAGATTTCCACAAATATTTTGTTTCTCAGAAAGATTCATCAGCAGAAAGTTGACGAGACTCTATTTGTAATTGACACTTGATCTAATATGCATTAAATTGACATTCTGAACCTTGTTTGGAAATCATAGAATGTTTGTAATTACTTTATAAAATGTTCTACTAGAACAAAGGTGAAAGAAGTTCAAAAAAGTACAGAAATTTTATCAAAAAGTAACTTTTAGATAGCTATTTCACAGAAAGTTTAATTACCTGTACTATTTGCAATTGCCACTTATTTGAATCTGGAAAACAGACCCGAGAAACCACAAATTGTCACAAAATGTCACTCAAAATAAGTAAACCTTTAGAATCTCGGAAATGTTTTACTTCTCAGAAAGAAGCTTTTCTGGAAAGTTGACGATACTATATTTGTAATTGACGCCTGATCCAATCTTCAATAAATTGACATTCTGAGCCTTGTTTCTAAACCATATGGTGAAATAAGACCATGAAACTCATAGAAATTCGATCAGAAAGTAAACTTTTAGAGAGCTATCTATCAGAAAGTTAACACATTCTGACCTTGTTTGCAAATCATAGAACCTTGAGGTTTGTAATTACTTAAGCAGAATACTACGTGTCCTGAATGTAAGACCTGAAATATCTAAATCTGAAGGATTCTACTAAAAGAATATGGTAAAACAAGATCAGAAAGTCAATATTTATATAGTCATCTTTCACAACGTTTAAGTGACGATACTATTTGTTGTACATTGTCACTTAATAGAATCTGAAAAACAGATCAGAACGATTAGAAAATATCACAAAAAAGCCGAACATTAGATTTCCACAAATATTTTGTTTCTCAGAAAGATGCATCAGTTGACGATACTCTATTTGTAATTGACACTTGATCTAATATGTATTAAATTGACATTATGAACCTTGTTTGCAAATCATAGAGTGCTTGTCATTACTTTAAAAACCTGAAATGTTCTACTAGAACAAAGGTGAAAGAAGATAAAAAGAGTTCAGAAATTTTATCAGAAAGTAACTTTTAGATAGCTATTTCACAGAAAGTTTAATTACCTGTACTATTTGCAATTGCCACTTATTTGAATCTGGAAAACAGACCCGAGAAACCACAAATTGTCACTCAAAAAAAGTAAACCATTAGAATCTCGGAAATGTTTTACTTCTCAGAAAGAAGCTTTTCTGGAAAGTTGGCGATACTATATTTGTAATTGACGCCTGATCTAATCTTCAATAAATTGAAATTCTGAGCCTTGTTTCTAAACAATATGGTGAAATAAGACCATGAAACTCATAGAAATTCGATCAGAAAGTAAACTTTTAGAGAGCTATCTATCAGAAAGTTAACACATTCTGACCTTGTTTGCAAATCATAGAACCTTGAGGTTTGTAATTACTTAAGCAGAATACCACGTGTCCTGAATGAAAGACCTGAAATATATAAATCTGAAATGTTCTGCTAGAACAATGTTGAAAGGAGATCAACAAAGCACAGAAATTCTATCAGAAAGTAACTTTTAGATTAATTACCTGTGCTACTTGCAATTGCCACTTATGTGCATCTGGAAACCAGAAACGAGAAATCAGAAATTGCTACAAATGTCACTCAAAAAGGTAAACCATTATATTTTCAGAAAAATTTTACTTCTCAGAAAGAAGCTTTTTTGGAAAGTCGAAGATAACTATATTTGCAGTTGACACCTGATCTAACGTTCAGTAAATTGACCTTCGGAGCCTTGTATTTAAACTATAGAAATTTCAGAATTGTAATTACATAAGCAGGATAATACGAGTCTGTTAAAAATATGAAAGATTCTACTAAAAGAATGGTGAAATAAGACCAGGTAACTCATAGAAATTCAATCAGAAAGTAAACATTTAGACAGCTACCTATCAGAAAGTTTAATTGGCGGTACTATTTGCAATAGAGGCCTCTGGGGGCGGGACAAGAAAATAGCGGAAATTTTTTTGAAGTGCCACGCACATTTTTTTTTAAATCTTGACGAATGTTTTCCTCATGCATTAATTTTACCATAAGCAGAGTGTAATTTTCAAAAAATTTCAGCGGAAATTAACCGCTGGCTAGACAACGTTAACAACCTCACCTACTAACCATTTTGACTGGGAAAGTCAGTAACAACTTTATTGACCGCCTGTTTTGATCATTTTTGAAACGACTTCAGAGGTTAATTTCATTTGATTTAAGTTTGTTACGTTCTTAGAAGATTCCAAGCGTACCATTCCGATCAAAAACAGCAAAAATATTTTTCAGAAATTTTTTCGAAAATGTTCAAAGTATTACGACTTTTTTCTCAATTCTCAACTTTGACCGCCTGTAACTTGAGAACGCCTCAACCGAACGGAGTGAATCCAACGGTTTTTTCCTCTTCTTGATATTTTCTGTCACCCACCATTATCGAAAGTTCCGTAGGTGCAATATTTTCGGAGATAGACCCCTTCGGAGGTAGATTTTTATGCACTTTTAGAATCGCGTTTTTTGGCCATTTTTAAGAAACCTTTTTAGATGGTAAATTTATTCGAATTGAGATTGTTACGTTCTTAGGGGATTGCAAGCGTGCCATTCCGATCAAACACAGCAAAAAAATGTGTATAAAATTTCTTCGAAAATGTCCAAAAGGGGGGTATTACGAATTTTTCTCAATTCTCAAATTTGACCGCCTGTAACGTGACGTCTTGACCGATCGGAGTGAATCCAACTGTTTTTTATATATGATAGACCCCCTCGGAGGTCGATTTCAAAAGTCGTCAAAAATGAATCTTTTCAGTTGTGCGTTTGCGTGTATTAGTTAGTCAAACAAAAATCCCAAAGAGATCTAAAAAGAATCGAAAAAAGGAGGGGAGGATTGCCCCTCCCCCCCTGGATCCGAAACTGCAGGGCCAAGAAAATTAAATCAATTTTTGATTTCAAGCTTCATGGTATTGCTTATTCTTCTAAGATAATTAGTTTGGTGGTGATATTGCCACCAGGTGTAGATAAATTCTCAGCTGTTTGAACACCTAATGTAGATAAAAAAAAAGCTAGAAGCGAAAAATTTCCCTTTTCTATTCCTATCGCAGTATGTTATGTAGAAAATGTGATTATTAGTATTAAATTGGTCTGTCACATGCTGATACCTCCAGTAAACGCAAACACACAAAGCGAGCCTTAAATTGCTTTTTCCGGAATACCTTAGCAATCTATAATAATGACATATCTGAATGCAATTTGAAAACCAGAGAATGTTGATTATTTGAAATATGCACTAAATATCAACGGTGTTTATCATATACCTACATTACTATGAAACTTTATCACCAACATTCTTGAACAAAATGTGGCAATTTTGATGCAAAATATCGAAGTGAAAAGTAATTTTTCAGCCGACTAAACATTGCTGATTTATCATTTTTTCATTGCCAAAGCATTGAATAACTAGGTCATGGAAAATATATAATTTCAGATTCTGCCATCTAGTACGTATTTAAACATGTATTTTAATGCAATTAATATTTAGTCCTTGACAAAAATGCAAAACGAATTTGTTGGTTGCTGTATGTTATCTATATCTTATTCATTTATTATTACCATCCAGATAGCGTTCGAAATTTCACTTTGACACTTTTATCGGACCTCCTCAACTTTTGCTAAAAAGAATTAGGTAAAAAAATGTAGACGATTTCAAAGCTAGATGCCAATAATAAGTGAATGAGATATACAAATGTATGATTGCAATTACTATTCTGGGCCTGATGATGTGATATTGGGGGAAATTTATATCTACCTACATACATGTAACAACCATTAAGATGTTTGAAACTGCTGACTTGGAATTTGACTTTTTCGTTAATAGATTAAAAATAAATTATATTAAAAAATTATCATGTGGAGCTCAAATTTTGATAAGTCATCAGATGCTTACGAGCAAAGTACAACTCAAAATTCTCGTATTACACAAAGAAGCAATGGCGATGTGTTTCGATTTTCCTATAACTAATAAAATTATTTTAAAGGAATGATTACCGAGTTTTGTTTAACATTAGTAGGTCACAACCCCTCGCCGAATACGCGCGTTGATTAGCTATCTTAAAAGACGATCTTTTATTACCATTTAAAGCCAGAAGTTCAAAAATTATTGTTTATAAACATTACCATCGAAACTTTCATTTTATACTTGTTACATGAGATTTTTGTTTCAATCAAAGACTACTTAGTGTAATAAATACGTATCCTTATTCCTTTTCCGGTACAAGGTTTTGGTAGTTTCTTTTAAACTTTCAACTGATAAATAAACATTTTGCATAAACTTGTAGAAAGTTTTACCTAATATTTTTCTTTCGATTTACCTCTAACCTTAACTTTCTATATAAAAAGATTCTGTGATGCTAATACCTGTTAATATGTTGGTATTAGATCATTAAAGTGAAAAACAGGTCTTACCTTTATATAGTTTTCTGCATTGAACAAACACCCATAAACTAAAACTACAATGAGCACTTATTGTTTACAATGTTACAAAAATTAACAGTTTTGCATAAACGCGTGTCGTTTCTCCGGTATCATGGTTTTGAATGAGACTGGCCTGGCTGGACAGACTAGAGTACTCAAATCAAAGACTGACCGAGTGTGTTGCCGCGGTATACCGAGTGTATCGACCGCAACGACTTTTAATTTAATCCTTTTTTAAATTTATTTTTATGTTTTAATGTCGGCGAACGTTTCCACTAATCGACTCGATGTCTTTTTCTCCTGAGGGTTTTTGGTCAAGCGAGACAAACCGTGCGGCCATTGGTGTGCTAACCATGAACTTTTTATTCATTGACCAAGAAATACGTTTATTTACTTTTTAGTACAAGAGGTGGTGTTTTAGCATTTTGTAAGATTACTTATATAGGTATTCAATACAGACACTACTCATTATTAAATGCTTGCCCCTTAGAGAAATGCCTACGTCTATGGATTATTTTTCTGTCTTTGCAACTTTTAGGCGATATCGCTAAAACTTGCTTTACATAAAGCCGTTACAAATGACGGTTTACCTGTTTAATATTTCTAGATGATAGGTAAATTTCAACATCAAATTAATAATGCCGTAGTCTCAGAAAGACGTGGTGACAAATACAAAAATACTTTTATACAGATAGGTATACAGCTCTATGTTCGCTTTTTCAGTGATGAACATTGAATTCACAAACCAAATTAAAAAATTTCATAACAAAACAGGGTCTTAAATTCTTAATTTTTAATAAAGACAAAGTAAAGATTCGTTTGAAAGATAGAAGTATGCCATTAGCATTTTTTAAAGTTTGACTTCACTTTTGGCTATATATTTATTTTTGGAGCCTTATTTTGAAATTCATCTTATTATATGCTATATAACAACGCCCTGTCTGTACAGCGACATCATTTCAAGTCGCTCACTCGATTAGCAGATTTTCTGTTGCACTTTAAAAAATTTTATACATGTTGGTCGTATGGCATCGAAGGCCGACCTCGGATCGAGGACTAGCGACGATATTGGCTGCCCGGTTTGACAGATTATATTTACGGCATCTAAGATACGACGCCATATTATTTTTTTTTTAATGGAAACACGCGTATATTTACTTAGTCTAGTACAGCTGAAAAAGAAGATTACAAAAATATATAACTTCGTATATCTAGCCTTTCGATTTTACAGGGTGGTAAAATGGTTAAATTTGAAAAATCATTTTAAGTCGCTCACACAATTAGCCGTTTTTCCGTTACCCTTAAAAAAAACTTGATACTCGGTTTGCCAGATACGACGCATCTTGATTTTTTTAAAATGGACACACGCACATATATATACCTACAATCTAATACAGCTGAAGGAGCAGATTACAGAAATGTATAACTTTGTGTCTATCTCTAAGCGTTTCGAATATACAGGGTGATAACGGTGGTACACGAAGTTATTTCGAATGAATCTCGCTTAGGGTGTTATAAAGTACATCTAGCCCTCCCTCTTACTCATTACTAGAATAGCGCACAACGTCAGGCTTGCGCTATTTTGAGTTTTATTGCTTTTCGAGGTGGGGGTAATTTTGTACCCTCACGAAGTTATTTCGAATGAATCTCACATAGGGTGTTATAAAGTGCATCTAGCCCTCCCTCTTACTCTGTACTAGAATAGCGCACAACGTCAGATTTGCGCTATTTTGAGTTTTATTTCTTTTCGGGGTGGGGGTAATTTCTACCCTCACGAAGTTATTTCGAATGAATCTTGCATAGGGTGTTATAAAGTGCATCTAGCGCTCCCTCTTACTCTTTACTAGAATAGCGCACAACGTCAGGTTTGCGCTATTTTGAGTTTTATTTCTTTTCGGGGTGGGGGTAATTTCTACCCTCACGAAGTTATTTCGAATGAATCTCGCATAGGGTGTTATAACGTGCATCCAGTCCTCCCTCTTACTCTTTACTAGAATAGGGCACAACGTCAGGTTTGCGCTATTTTGAGTTTTATTTCTTTTCGGGGTGGGGGTAATTTCTACCTTCACGAAGTTATTTCGAATGAATCTTGCATAGGGTGTTATAAAGTACATCTAGCGCTCCCTCTTACTCTTTACTAGAATAGCGCACAACGTCAGGTTTGCGCTATTTTGAGTTTTATTTCTTTTCGGGGTGGGGGTAATTTCTACCCTCACGAAGTTATTTCGAACGAATCTCGCATAGGGTGTTATAAAGTGCATCTAGCCCTCCCTCTTACTCTTTACTAGAATAGCGCACAAAGTCAGATTTGCGCTATTTTGAGCTTTATTGCTTTTCGGGGTGGGGGTAATTTCTACCTTCACGAAATTACTTCGAATAAATCTCACATAGGGTGTTATCAGGTTCATCTAGGTCTCCCTCATACTCTTTACTAGAATAGTGCACAACGTCAGGTTTGCGCCATTTTGAGTTTTATTTCTTTTTGGGGTGGGGGTAATTTCTACCCTCACGAAGTTATTTCGAATGAATCTCGCATAGGGTGTTATAAAGTGCATCTAGCGCTCCCTCTTACTCTTTACTAGAATAGCGCACAACGTCAGGTTTGCGCTATTTTGAGTTTTATTGCTTTTCGGGGTGGGGGTAATTTCTACCCTCACGAAGTTATTTCGAATGAATCTCGCATAGGGTGTTATAACGTGCATCTAGTCCTCCCTCTTACTCTTTACTAAAATAGCGCACAACGTCAGGTTTGCGCTATTTTGAGTTTTATTGCTTTTCGAGGTGGGGGTAATTTCTACCCTCACGAAGTTATCTCGAAGGAATCTCGCATAGGGTGTTATAAAGTGCATCTAGCCCTCCCTCCTACTCTTTACTAGAATAGCACACAAAGTCAGATTTGCGCTATTTTGAGCTTTAGTGCTTTTCGGGGTGGGGGTAATTTCTACCCTCACGAAATTATTTCGAATAAATCTCACATAGGGTGTTATAAGGTTCATCTAGGTCTCCCTCATACTCTTTACTAGAATAGTGCACAACGTCAGGTTTGTGCCATTTTGAGTTTTATTTCTTTTCGGGGTGGGGATAATTTCTACCCTCACGAAGTTATTTCGAATGAATCTTTCATAGGGTGTTATAATGTGCATCTAGCCCTCCCTCTTACTCTTTACTAGAATAGCGCACAAAGTCAGATTTGCGCTATTTTGAGCTTTATTGCTTTTCGGGGTGGGGGTAATTTCTACCCTCACGAAGTTATTTCGAATGAATCTCGCATAGGGTGTTATAACGTGCATCTAGTCCTCCCTCTTATTCTCTACTAAAATAGCGCACAACGTCAGGTTTGCGCTATTTTGAGTTTTATTGCTTTTCGGGGTGGGGGTAATTTCTACCCTCACGAAGTTATTTCGAACGAATCTCGCATAGGGTGTTATAAAGTGCATCTAGCGCTCCCTCCTACTATTTACTAGAATAGCGCACAACGTCAGGTTTGCGCCATTTTGAGTTTTATTTCTTTTCGGGGTGGGGGTAATTTCTACCCTCACGAAGTTATTTCGAAGGAATCTCGCATAGGGTGTTATAAAGTGCATCTAGCCCTCCCTCCTACTCTGTACTAGAATAGCGCACAACGTCAGATTTGCGCTATTTTGAGTTTTATTTCTTTTCGAGGTGGGGATAATTTCTACCCTCACGAAGTTATTTCGAATGAATCTTTCATAGGGTGTTATAACGTGCATCTAGTCCTCCCTCTTACTCTTTACTAGAATAGCGCACAACGTCAGGTTTGCGCTATTTTGAGTTTTATTTCTTTTCGGGGTGGGGGTAATTTCTACCCTCACGAAGTTATTTCGAATGAATCTCGCATCGGGTGTTATAACGTGCATCTAGTCCTCCCTCTTACTGTTTATTAGAATAGGGCACAACGTCAGGTTTGCGCCATTTTGAGTTTTATTTCTTTTCGGGGTGGGGGTAATTTCTACCCTCACGAAGTTATTTCGAATGAATCTCGCATAGGGTGTTATAACGTGCATCTAGTCCTCCCTCTTACTCTTTACTAGAATAGCGCACAACGTCAGATTTGCGCTATTTTGAGTTTTATTGCTTTTCGGGGTGGCGGTAATTTCTACCCTCACGAAGCTATTTCGAATGAATCTCGCATAGGGTATTATAAAGTGCATCTAGCCCTCCCTCTCACTCTTTACTAGAATAGCGCACAACGTCAGGCTTGCGCTATTTTGAGTTTTATTTCTTTTCGGGGTGGGGGTAATTTCTACCCTCACGAAGTTATTTCGAATGAATCTCGCATAGGGTGTTATAACGTGCATCTAGTCCTCCCTCTTACTCTTTACTAGAATAGGGCACAACGTCAGGTTTGCGCTATTTTGAGTTTTATTTCTTTTCGGGGTGGGGGTAATTTCTACCCTCACGAAGTTATTTCGAATGAATCTCGCATAGGGTGTTATAACGTGCATCTAGTCCTCCCTCTTACTCTTTACTAAAATAGCGCACAACGTCAGGTTTGCGCTATTTTGAGTTTTATTGCTTTTAGAGGTGGGGGTAATTTCTACCCTCACGAAGTTATTTCGAAGGAATCTTGCATAGGGTGTTATAAAGTGCATCTAGCGCTCCCTCCTACTCTTTACTAGAATAGCACACAAAGTCAGATTTGCGCTATTTTGAGCTTTATTGCTTTTCGGGGTGGGGGTAATTTCTACCCTCACGAAATTATTTCGAATAAATCTCACATAGGGTGTTATAAGGTTCATTTAGGTCTCCCTCATACTCTTTACTAGAATAGTGCACAACGTCAGGTTTGCGCCATTTTGAATTTTATTTCTTTTCGGGGTGGGGATAATTTCTACCCTCACGAAGTTATTTCGAATGAATCTTTCATAGGGTGTTATAAAGTGCATCTAGCCCTCCCTCTTACTCTGTACTAGAATAGCGCACAACGTCAGATTTGCGACATTTTGAGTTTTATTTCTTTTCTGGGTGGGGATAATTTCTACCCTCACGAAGTTATTTCGGATGAATCTTTCATAGGGTGTTATAACGTGTATTAGTCCTTCCTCTTACTCTTTACTAGAATAGCGCACAAAGTCAGATTTGCGCTATTTTGAGCTTTATTGCTTTTCGGGGTGGTTGTAATTTCTACCCTCACGAAATTACTTCGAATAAATCTCACATAGGGTGTTATAAGGTTCATCTAGGTCTCCCTCATACTCTTTACTAGAATAGGGCACAACGTCAGGTTTGCGCCATTTTGAGTTTTATTTCTTTTCGGGGTGGGGGTAATTTCTACCCTCACGAAGTTATTTCGAATGAATCTCGCATAGGGTGTTATAAAGTGCATCTAGCGCTCCCTCTTACTCTTTACTAGAATAGCGCACAACGTCAGGTTTGCGCTATTTTGAGTTTTATTGCTTTTCGGGATGGGGGTAATTTCTACCCTCACGAAGTTATTTCGAATGAATCTTGCATAGGGTGTTATAAAGTGCATCTAGCGCTCCCTCCTACTCTTTACTAGAATAGCCAACGTCAGGTTTGCGCTATTTTGAGTTTTATTGCTTTTCGGGGTGGGGGTAATTTCTACCCTCACGAAATTATTTCGAATAAATCTGACATAGGGTGTTATAAGGTTCATCTAGGTCTCCCTCATACTCTTTACTAGAATAGTGCACAACGTCAGGTTTGCGCTATTTTGAGTTTTATTGCTTTTCGGGGTGGGGGTAATTTCTACCCTCACGAAGTTATTTCGAATGAATCTTGCATAGGGTGTTATAAAGTGCATCTAGCGCTCCCTCCTACTCTTTACTAGAATAGCGCACAACGTCAGGTTTGGGCTATTTTGAGTTTTATTGCTTTTCGGGGTGGGGGTAATTTCAACCCTCACGAGGTTATTTCGAAGGAATCTCGCATAGGGTGTTATAAAGTGCATCTAGCCCTCCCTCCTACTCTTTACTAGAATAGCGCACAGCGTCAGGTTTGCGCTATTTTGAGCTTTATTGCTTTTCGGGGTGGGGGTAATTTCTACCCTCACGAAATTATTTCGAATAAATCTCACATAGGGTGTTATAAGGTTTATCTAGGTCTCCCTCGTACTCTTTACTAGAATAGTGCACAACGTCAGGTTTGCGCCATTTTGAGTTTTATTTCTTTTCGGGGTGGTGGTAATTTCTACCCTCACGAAGTTATTTCGAATGAATCTCGCACAGGGTGTTATAACGTGTATATAGTCCTTCCTCTTACTCTTTACTAGAATAACGCACAACGTCAGATTTGCGCTATTTTGAGTTTTATTTCTTTTCGGGATGGGGGTAATTTCTACCCTCACGAAGTTATTTCGAATGAATCTCGCATAGGGTGTTATAAAGTGCATCTAGTCCTCCCTCTTACTCTTTACTAGAATAGCGCACAACGTCAGGTTTGCGCAATTTTGAGTTTTATTTCTTTTCGGGGTGGGGGTAATTTCTACCCTCACGAAGTTATTTCGAATGAATCTCGCACAGGGTGTTATAACGTGTATATAGTCCTTCCTCTTACTCTTTACTAGAATAGCGCACAACGTCAGGTTTGCGCTATTTTGAGTTTTATTGCTTTTCGAGGTGGGGGCAATTTCTACCCTCACGAAGTTATTTCGAATGAATCTTTCATAGGGTGTTATAACGTGTATATAGTCCTTCCTCTTGCTCTTTACTAGAATAGCGCACAAAGTCAGATTTGCGCTATTTTGAGTTTTATTTCTTTTCGGGGTGGGGGTAATTTCTACCCTCACGAAGTTATTTCGAATGAATCTCGCATAGGGTGTTATAAAGTGCATCTAGTCCTCCCTCTTACTCTTTACTAGAATAGCGCACAACGTCAGGTTTGCGCCATTTTGAGTTTTATTTCTTTTCGGGGTGGGGGTAATTTCTACCCTCACGAAATTATTTCGAATGAATCTCGCACAGGGTGTTATAACGTGTATATAGTCCTTCCTCTTACTCTTTACTAGAATAGCGCACAACGTCAGGTTTGCGCTATTTTGAGTTTTATTGCTTTTCGAGGTGGGGGCAATTTCTACCCTCACGAAGTTATTTCGAATGAATCTTTCATAGGGTGTTATAACGTGTATATAGTCCTTCCTCTTGCTCTTTACTAGAATAGCGCACAAAGTCAGATTTGCGCTATTTTGAGCTTTATTGCTTTTCGGGGTGGGGGTAATTTCTACCCTCACGAAGTTATTTCGAAGGAATCTCGCATATGGTGTTATAAGGTGCATCCAGCCCTCCCTCTTACTCTTTACTAGAATAGCGCACAAAGTCAGATTTGCGCTATTTTGAGTTTTATTTCTTTTCTGGGTGGGGATAATTTCTACCCTCACGAAGTTATTTCGAATGAATCTTTCATAGGGTGTTATAACGTGTATATAGTCCTTCCTCTTACTCTTTACTAGAATAGCGCACAACGTCAGGTTTGCGCTATTTTGAGTTTTATTGCTTTTCGGGATGGGGGTAATTTCTACCCTCACGAAGTTATTTCGAATGAATCTTGCATAGGGTGTTATAAAGTGCATCTAGCGCTCCCTCCTACTCTTTACTAGAATAGCGCACAACGTCAGGTTTGCGCTATTTTGAGTTTTATTGCTTTTCGGGGTGGGGGTAATTTCTACCCTCACGAAATTATTTCGAATAAATCTCACATAGGGTGTTATAACGTGTATCTAGTCCTCCCTCTTACTCTTTACTAGAATAGCGCACAACGTCAGGTTTGCGCTATTTTCAGTTTTATTGCTTTTCGGGATGGGGGTAATTTCTACCCTCACGAAGTTATTTCGAGTGAATCTCGCATAGGATATTATAAAGTGCATCTAGTCCTCCCTCTTACTCTTTACTAGAATAGCGCACAACGTCAGGATTGCGCCATTTTGAGTTTTATTTCTTTTCGGGTTGGGGGTAATTTCTACCCTCACGAAGTTATTTCGAATGAATCTCGCACAGGGTGTTATAACGTGCATCTAGTCCTCCCTCTTACTCTTTACTAAAATAGCGCACAACGTCAGGTTTGCGCTATTTTGAGTTTTATTGCTTTTCGAGGTGGGGGCAATTTCTACCCTCACGAAGTTATTTCGAATGAATCTTTCATAGGGTGTTATAACGTGTATATAGTCCTTCCTCTTGCTCTTTACTAGAATAGCGCACAAAGTCAGATTTGCGCTATTTTGAGTTTTATTTCTTTTCGGGGTGGGGGTAATTTCTACCCTCACGAAGTTATTTCGAATGAATCTCGCATAGGGTGTTATAAAGTGCATCTAGTCCTCCCTCTTACTCTTTACTAGAATAGCGCACAACGTCAGGTTTGCGCCATTTTGAGTTTTATTTCTTTTCGGGGTGGGGGTAATTTCTACCCTCACGAAATTATTTCGAATGAATCTCGCACAGGGTGTTATAACGTGTATATAGTCCTTCCTCTTACTCTTTACTAGAATAGCGCACAACGTCAGGTTTGCGCTATTTTGAGTTTTATTGCTTTTCGAGGTGGGGGCAATTTCTACCCTCACGAAGTTATTTCGAATGAATCTTTCATAGGGTGTTATAACGTGTATATAGTCCTTCCTCTTGCTCTTTACTAGAATAGCGCACAAAGTCAGATTTGCGCTATTTTGAGCTTTATTGCTTTTCGGGGTGGGGGTAATTTCTACCCTCACGAAGTTATTTCGAAGGAATCTCGCATATGGTGTTATAAGGTGCATCCAGCCCTCCCTCTTACTCTTTACTAGAATAGCGCACAAAGTCAGATTTGCGCTATTTTGAGTTTTATTTCTTTTCTGGGTGGGGATAATTTCTACCCTCACGAAGTTATTTCGAATGAATCTTTCATAGGGTGTTATAACGTGTATATAGTCCTTCCTCTTACTCTTTACTAGAATAGCGCACAAAGTCAGATTTGCGCTATTTTGAGCTTTATTGCTTTTCGGGGTGGGGGTAATTTCTACCCTCACGAAGTTATTTCGAAGGAATCTCGCATATGGTGTTATAAGGTGCATCTAGCCCTCCCTCTTACTCTTTACTAGAATAGCGCACAAAGTCAGATTTGCGCTATTTTGAGTTTTATTTCTTTTCTGGGTGGGGATAATTTCTACCCTCACGAAGTTATTTCGAATGAATCTTTCATAGGGTGTTATAACGTGTATATAGTCCTTCCTCTTACTCTTTACTAGAATAGCGCACAACGTCAGGTTTGCGCTATTTTGAGTTTTATTGCTTTTCGGGATGGGGGTAATTTCTACCCTCACGAAGTTATTTCGAATGAATCTTGCATAGGGTGTTATAAAGTGCATCTAGCGCTCCCTCCTACTCTTTACTAGAATAGCGCACAACGTCAGGTTTGCGCTATTTTGAGTTTTATTGCTTTTCGGGGTGGGGGTAATTTCTACCCTCACGAAATTATTTCGAATAAATCTCACATAGGGTGTTATAACGTGTATCTAGTCCTCCCTCTTACTCTTTACTAGAATAGCGCACAACGTCAGGTTTGCGCTATTTTCAGTTTTATTGCTTTTCGGGATGGGGGTAATTTCTACCCTCACGAAGTTATTTCGAGTGAATCTCGCATAGGATATTATAAAGTGCATCTAGTCCTCCCTCTTACTCTTTACTAGAATAGCGCACAACGTCAGGATTGCGCCATTTTGAGTTTTATTTCTTTTCGGGTTGGGGGTAATTTCTACCCTCACGAAGTTATTTCGAATGAATCTCGCACAGGGTGTTATAACGTGCATCTAGTCCTCCCTCTTACTCTTTACTAAAATAGCGCACAACGTCAGGTTTGCGCTATTTTGAGTTTTATTGCTTTTCGAGGTGGGGGCAATTTCTACCCTCACGAAGTTATTTCGAAGGAATCTCGCATAGGGTTATAAAGTGCATCTAGCCCTCCCTCTTACTCTGTACTAGAATAGCGCACAACGTCAGATTTGCGCTATTTTGAATTTTATTTCTTTTCGGGGTGGGGATAATTTCTACCCTCACGAAGTTATTTCGAATGAATCTTTCATAGGGTGTTATAACGTGTATATAGTCCTTCCTCTTGCTCTTTACTAGAATAGCGCACAAAGTCAGATTTGCGCTATTTTGAGCTTTATTTCTTTTCAGGGTGGTGGTAATATGTGGGACACTCTCAGGTATCACCCTGTATACCGGTCAGCAAGAATTTCTAACAGGTCAGCAAAGAAATCTCACTTTCAAAGTTTTCCAGGGCCTTAACTAAGTGATTTTCGGCCCGATGTTTACTAAATTCGTATATAATATGTGGGACACTCTCAGGTATCAGCCTGCATAGCGGTCAGCAAGAATTTCTAACGGTTCAGAAAAAAGATCTCACTTTTTAAGTTTTCCAGGGCCGTAACTAAGTGATTTTCGGCCCGATGTTTACTAAATTCGTATATAATATGTGGGACACTCTCAGGTATCACCCTGTATACCGGTCCGCAAGAATTTCTAACAGGTCAGCAAAAAAATCTCACTTTCAAAGTTTTCCAGGGCCGTAACTAAGTGATTTTCGGCCCGATGTTTACTAAATTCGTATATAATATGTGGGACACTCTCAGGTATCACCCTGTATACCGGTCAGCAAAATTTTTTAACGGGTCAGCAAAAAAATCTCACTTTTAAAGTTTTCCAGGGCCGTAACTAAGTGATTTTTGGCCCGATGTTTACTAAATTCGTATATAATATGTAGGACACTACCAGGTATCACCCTGCATAGCGGTCAGCAAGAATTTCTAACGGGTCAGCAAAAAAATCTCACTTTTAAAGGTTTCCAGGGCCGTAACTAAGTGATTTTCAGCCCGATGTTTACTAAATTCGTATATAATATGTGGGACACTCTCAGGTATCACCCCGTATACCGGTCAGCAAGAATTTCTAACAGGTCAGCAAAGAAATCTCACTTTCAAAGTTTTCCAGGGCCGTAACTAAGTGATTTTCAGCCCGATGTTTACTAAATTCGTATATAATATGTGGGACACTCTCAGGTATCACCCCGTATACCGGTCAGCAAGAATTTCTAACAGGTCAGCAAAGAAATCTCACTTTCAAAGTTTTCCAGGGCCGTAACTAAGTGATTTTCAGCCCGATGTTTACTAAATTCGTATATAATATGTGGGACACTCTCAGGTATCACCCTGTATACCGGTCAGCAAGAATTTCTAACAGGTCAGCAAAGAAATCTCACTTTCAAAGTTTTCCAGGGCCTTAACTAAGTGATTTTCGGCCCGATGTTTACTAAATTCGTATATAATATGTGGGACACTCTCAGGTATCAGCCTGCATAGCGGTCAGGAAGAATTTCTAACGGTTCAGAAAGAAAATCTCACTTTTAAAGTTTTCCAGGGCCGTAACTAAGTGATTTTCTATCTACATATTTATATAATATGTAGGACACTCTCAGCTATCACCCAGCATAGCGGTCAGCAACAATTTTTGCCGGGTCAGCAAAATTTTTCGTAATAAATGGATTTCTTATGGGTCAGCAAATTAGGAGTTCCCACTAATGTTAGCATGGTCGAAGAAAAAGTATAGTGTTCTACTCGTCAAAAAGCATTTTCTATCGCTCGAGAACATTACCAAACTCGGCTTCGCCTCGTTTGTTAAGCTGCTCTCTTGCAAGAGAAAATGCTATTTTCGTCACTCGTTGAACAATATACTATTTGTTCTTTCATCTTCATCCTTTTTTTTTCACATTTCACAGCTAACTAGACATAGACGACGTTTTCAAATCAACATTACCTACATCAAACACGATTTTTATCGTCTTTGCCTACATAAAAATAAATTGTGCAGCGCCATCTCTTTACGGTTTCATGAGGCATTTTACAGTACACCTCCTCCTAGCAAAGACATCTGCATTAAAAGTGGTGGTCTTTGGTTATATGTCTCGTCACTTGCCGAAGAGGCGCCACCATCGCCGTGTTTGTTAAATGGATGCTAGTGAGTGGGAGTGTTCGTGCTTATTCTCCTAACCTATTAATTTTAAATGGATTTTTTTCGTCAAAACGTCGCGCAAAAATCCCCAATTGGTCGCGGCCTTTTTGCGCGAAAATGACCCGTGGTCAGTGAGAGTTTTTCTTCGGAAAATCTTCCATACGGAACAGGTGCCCCAGTCAAGTGTTTTGTGTTTATTGTTTTATTTTCGATTGCATACAAAACATCGATTGGATTGGATATTGTTTCTTGTTGTTTTGACAGGAAACTGGAACAACAATCATATAGGTAGCTTTACGACTTTTTATAATTCTTTTGATTGGTTTTAATGGTTTTGTTGACATTTGTCTGCTAATTTCATAATAAAATCAAGCAATACAAGGTATAATAGGTAAAGTGTAATATTTGTTTCTGGTTCCGCGCAATAATTATTACATGTTCACCAATCACCTGTGCTGCGTCTGTTGTTGCTATGCAATTGTTTTTA
Organism: Taphrorychus bicolor; assembly: GCA_951812265.1. NCBI lineage: Eukaryota > Metazoa > Arthropoda > Insecta > Coleoptera > Curculionidae > Taphrorychus > Taphrorychus bicolor. Next base: position 8,968,284 of record OX638300.1, read on the forward strand.
GGCCATGTATGTTGTATTTGTTGTATATGGCCTATTTCAAATTGATATTCATATAGTAGGCTGAGGAATTGACAGATTTGAGATTTGTCTTATTCCATCAATGTACATAGGGGGTGTTCATTATAAAACTTTATCTAGTTGGCTGTGAAATGTCAAAAGAAAAGGATGGAGAAACAAAAGTCCATTTATTTTGATTATGTCATCCTTTTCTGTAAAAATTGCATAGCCTGCTAAATGAAGTTTTATAATGAATAGTCAATATGTACTGGGTGTTCATTAGAAAATGTAATCTAGGAGGCTATACATTTTTGACAGAACAGGATGACATAATCAAAGTAAATTGGCTTTTGTATTTTTATCCTTTTTTTTGATACTTCACAGGCCACTAGATGATATTTTTAAATGAATATCGCCTATATGTTATGTGTCACTTGCATGGTCAATATCTATTTGATATGGTCTATACCTGTAGTGTATAGAGTCTAAGTATCACAGCATATTACCTATAAGCCATTAACTTATTATTATCATCAAATAGGCATTGGAAAATTGACTTTGACATTTTTATCCTATCTTCGCAACATGTGTTAAAAGGAGATGGGTATAAAAAAATTAAGGTTTTTAAAGGTAACTACATAGATGACAAAAATAAGTGAATGGGTAATATTAGGTGAATATCTTACTCAACATCATTTTGAAATGGACTTCATATACCTATTACCTGAGCTAGTATCCATTCACTTATTTTTGCCATCTAGTTACCTTTGAAACCTTCATGTTGAGAAGATACATTATGAATGTCAAATTTCCAACACCTACTTGATGACAATAATAAGTGAATGGCTTATAGGCCACATCTCATTCCACATCAATTAGATATTCATTTAGTAGGCTGAGGAATTGACAGATTTGTCTTATTTCTTCTATGTAATTCCTCAGCCTACTAGAAAAGTGTCTATGTGATATGGACCCTACCTATAAAGTATAGAGTCTTTCTTAGTTTAGTTGCTACCTATTAGATAAATATTTATTTGAATTTGACTCTACTTATTTATGGTGATTTTGGAATGACATGTGGACATATAGTCCACATATGCATTACACATTTGGAATGAGATGTAGACTATATATGGTCCACATCTCATTCCAGATCAAATACATAATTGCTTGGATATTCATTTTTAGGGTCAAGGAATTGACAGATTTGTTCTATTTGAGGTTCTATTTTATCTATGTCAAACAGTCACTTTGACATGTAAGTGACATTTCTGAGCCTAAGATGACTATATAAGTAGGTACCTGAATTGAACCACTTACTTATGGCCCACATGAATCGAATAGATACCTATTTGAAATAGACTTTAGATGGTCCACATTGAATAGGGTTTCACTTAGATATTCATTTAGTCCACCAAGGAATTGACAGATTTGATCTATTCTATTGTTGTAATTTGTATGTGTCACTGAGAGTCACATACATGTCAATTCCTCAGCTTACTAGATGAATATCTATATGATCTATAATGTATAATGTCCATATTCATTCGATGTCAGCCTAGTGAATGTCTACTAGATGAATATTTAATTGGAATGCATTCTATATATGGTCCACATAAAATTGATATCTGTTTGAAATTAACTCATATGGTCCACATTTCATTCCACATCAAATGGTTATTCATTTCATTGGTCAATGAATTGATAGATATGTGTTATTTGATCTATGTAAATATGGGGTATTCATTATAAAACTTTATCTAGCAGGCAATGAAATTTTGACCCAAAAAGGATGACATAATCAAAGTAAATGGACATTTGTTTCTCCATCCTTTTCTTTTGACATTTCATTGCCTGCTAGATGAAGTTTTATAATGAACACCACATATGTGTGTATCATCTTGTGTCACTTATATGTCATTTCTCAAGTCTTCTAGAACTACTAAAGTATAGGGTGCATCTCAGCCTTAATCTCAGTCTACTACCTACTATAAACCATTCACTTAGTGTTGCTATCAAGTAGGCATTGAAAATCTGACTTTAACATTTTTGTGGTATCTCCTCAACATGTGCCGAAAGAGATAAGTAGGTATAGAAAAAGATTTCAAAGGTAATAAGATGCAAATAAGTGAATGAGGTATAGATGAATATCTATTTGAAATAGACTGTATAGGTACAGAATAATTGGTTTTCAAGTTTAACCATGGGGATGTCAGTTATTTGATAGACATGAAGAATGTTAAATTCTTCATGTCATGTTCATAAAATTTGTAATTTCTAAATAATTAAAATAATTTTTCAATTCGTTTTTAATTTTTATGATATTTTTTTTTATTTTGGAGGTAGAATTTTTGGACCTAATTCTACCCTGCATTTTTTCAAAAATTTTTAGTTTGTATTTTTAGAAGCTTTAATTCACTTTTTGGCTATTTGACTCTATTAGCATGTAACTCGAACTTTTCAAATAACTTAAAATTTGTAGTTTTACACACTTCAAGTTGATTTTTACGATTTTTTGGACCGACTTCCTCAAAAACCATAAAGTCTTATTTTCAGACGCCTTTAGTAAATTTTCACTTGGTTTGGTCCCAAAATAAATTTTATCAAAAACATCAAATTACATTTAAATAAATTTTGCCTGATTTAGACTTAATAGAATTTCTCCAAAAACATAAAAAGTTTCCATTCTTAGACAACGTTAGCACTTTTAATTTTAATTAATTTTAGATCTAATTGTATACTGCGTATTTAAAAAAATGTTAAATTTACATTTTTAGACGCTTTAACTCATTTTTTAGCAATTTGGTTTTATTAGTACGTATCCTGAGTTTTTCAAAAAAGTTCAAATTTTATTTTTACATGCTTTGACTCAATTTTAACGATTTTTGAGCTGACCTAGAAAAACATTAAATTTTCAGTTTGGGACGTCTTTAGTAAACTTTCACTTATTTTCGTCCAAAAACTAATTTTAACACAAACAACAAATTCGAAGATTTAAACAAATTTTACTTCATTGAGTTCAAAAATTGAATTTATCCAAAAACAACAAAACATGCATTTTTACAGGTTGTGGGTAATTTTTAAATAATTTTAGACCTATTTCTACCCTGGATTTTTTCAAAAATGTTTAATTTGCATTTTTAGACGCTTTAACTCACTGTTTGGCTATTTAACTCTATTGCCTTATTATCATTTTTAATGTTTTTTTTGGGCTGACTTCCTTAAATAGCTTTTTTTTTTATTTTTGGACTTTATTTTTAGACTTAGGTTAGTAAAATTTAATTTATTTTTACTCAAAAAAATTACCACCAACAACAAATTTGAAGACCTATCTAAATTAATTTTGCCTAATTTTGTCCTAAAATAGAATTTCTTCAAAATCATAAACATTTCCATTCTTAGACGATGTTGGTAATTTTCAAATTTGCATTTTTAAACGCTTTAACTCATTTTTAAGCAATTTGCTTCTATTGGTACGTACCCTGAGTTTTTCAAAAATCTTCAAATTTTATTTTTACACGCTTTGACTTAATTTTAACGATTTTTTTGGCTGACTTCTTCGAAAAACATTAAATTTTCTGTTGGGCACGTCTTTAGTAAAATTTCACTTAATTTCGTTTAAAAATTAATTTTGCCACCAACAACAAATTTAAAACTAATTTAATTAATACTAAAGATTTAAACTAATTTTACTTGATTGCGATCTAAAATAGAATTTCTCTAAAAATAACAAAAATTGCATTTTGTACACGATGTGTACATTTTTCTCAATTCAATTCTACCCTGGATTTTTTCAAAAATTTTTAATTGCCTTAAATTATTTTGGACGTCGTTATCAAAATTTCATTTATTTTCGTCGGTTGATTTTCAGACACTTTTAGAATCTAGTTCTTTAGACCATTTTTAAAAAACCTCTTTTCTCAATTCTCAACTTTGACCGCTTGTTACTTGATAACGCCTGGACCGATTGGAGTGAATCCTACTGTTTTGTTCTGTTCTTGATGTCGTCTTTCACCTCCCACCATGTCATGAAGTTTCGTAGGTGCAATATTTTTGGAGATACCTATAGAGAATTTCAAGAATGAAAGAATTTTATGAAAAAGAATGTCATGTCTAATTGAAATAAGTTGTTAAAGAATGCGCAAAATTGAGACATCTTGTTTATACAAAAATAAAATAATTAAAAGCAAATAACTAAATTATGAAATTTTAGTACTTGAATTTTTTTAATGGCACGTACAGTTTTCCAGGTAAAGTAGAGGGTCATCTGTCGATGGCCACCCTGTAATGGTACCTTCAACCCATGCCATTTATCGCGCTGCAATGGGATAAATGGAGACGTGTGCCATAGTATGTTGGCATATGTTATTTACAGAATTGCGAGGTTGCCTAAGTATGTTTGCAATGTTGCCAAATTTTATTTATTCAGTAATTTCAAGCGTTCTTGGATGTGATAATAGATAATTTTTCTAATTTTGAAAGTAATTTCTGAAATTTTAGTGGTAATTTTTGTAATTTTATATGTAATTTTGGTAATTTCTGTAATTATATAATTTTAATGATACTTTTTATAATTGTGAATTACCCCTCGGTTATATGCGACAACTAATATATGAGTGGGGGCCTAAAAGATCCTAACCCAACTTATCAAAAAATTTTAACAATCACATCACAGAATCTAACCTTAAGAGTTAATAGAAATATTAATTGTCGCTTATCGCCAAATGCAGAACTGCAAGGAATTCAGAATCTGATATAAAAAATCCAGAACCATATTAAAAAAAAAAGAAGTAGATGATGGTTGCATGAAAACGAAACGTCGGATTTAAAATTTAAGAACACCAAGTTAAGGAGAACAAAAAGTAGCAATAAGGAAGTGCCAATTATTCCCATCAAATAAAAACATTTTTTTGAAATTTCTGTTTTTTGCAAACATTTGCTAAACCAGTTTCGAAATATGGAAGCGCCATTTGTATACACTTCTAATTGTGCAACTTTTCTGGTTTGCCTAATTTAACCTTCTTCCTATCTCAAATAACCGAGATTCTGATGGTTAAACTTGAAAAATGGTTACTCTATATCCACATGAAATAAGTAGATATCTATTTGAAATAGACTATATATGGTTCATATCTCAATATTGATTGACCGAATATTGATTGATGTGGTCCATATCTATATGGACTTCGATCCAATCGAAGTTCATATAGAAATCGAGGCAAAAATGTAGGGGATGTTTATTTGAAAAACTCATCAAGTTGGTTGTGAAATGTCATGGTTTTTGGTCAAAACTTTACACTTACTTGAAATCCTCTTCTTTCATTACTAAATTATTGAGGTTTTCTTTCGAGCAATTATTGCAATGTAAGGTCTCTCAGCTGTACAGTGTTTATTCGCGATTTCAATTGGCACCGCGAGAAAAAGTCCAAAGGGGTTAGATCAGATGATCTGGGTGGCCATTCGACGGGATCTCGTCTATCTTTCCATTCTCCTAGAAAAGGCTTATCTAATAGAGTGGCTATACTTATTTCCCCTGAATTAGAGAAGTCCGTTATTGATTTTGTTCCACTAGGGGATCGCGTGATGCTCCTGAGGCTACTCACTACCCACAGTGTGATGGATGTAATCCAAACATACGCTCCAACTTGTGATAAACCTGATGAGGCAGTGGAGAAATTCTACTCCACATTGCCACACGAATGCGCTTTAAATCTAACGAAAAAGGGAGAATGCTAAGATCGGGAGTGGTAGTACAGACGAGATAGCAGAAAAATATGGACTGGGAACAACGCTAGAGAAGATCGTTTGGCCCAATTCTGCATAGAACACCATCTATCAATTACCAACACTTTTTCAAACAGCGCTCTCGACGGCTTTACACCTGGAGGTCTCCGGTTGATCGCGATAACAATATAATTAGAAACCAAATAGATTTGCTACTTCAAAAAGGTTTAGTGAAAAATCAGACCGAAGCGAATAAATATCAAAAAGCTTGGAGACCCTGAGGTTCGGATCGAAGCTAGCGAAAACCTGGAGATGCGTCTACAAACCGCCTATAATCGTGATTGAAGTGATGTAGAACCCCGATGGAGTATGCTGAAGAAAGCCCTTATAGATACCCAGGAGCTAGACATAGGCTATACGCAGAGCTCTACGACTTATGGACGACAGAAGAAGAGAAAAGGCCAGAGGCGGGGATCATTACGAAGAACTGAATCGAAGGGTGAGAACGGAGTGCCGGAAGGCAAAGGAGCGTTGGTTAACAGAAAGGTGCATTGAAATCGAGGCACTACAAGAGAAGCACGAACTGGTCAATCTCCACAAAAAAAATCAAGGAGTTTACCAACACGCAGCGTAAACAGCAGCAGGGTATTTTAAGAGATGCCAATAACAGAATTTTGGTGGGCGCTGAAGAAAAGAGAAAACGATGGGAGGATTATGTGAAGACCCTCTTTAACGATGTTCGACCCAAAAAACCGTCTAAAGATGACGCTGTTAATAAGTCTACCCCTGGAATCACGAAAGAAGAAGTAGTACGCGCTATCAGGCTGGACCAGGTGGACGCGGAAACGCTCAAACTCATTGTGGACGCAGACGGGGAGGGCCTGGCTCTCCTCACCTCTCTTTTTAACTCAGACTGGGGGAATACCACTGGACTGGCTAAAATCTACGTTCATCCCCATACCAAAAAAACCGAATGCTTCCCAGTGGGATGACTACCGCATGATTAGCTTGATGTCCCATGTCCTCAAGGTGTTCCTCCATATCATTGATAGCAAGCAGTTCGGATTTAGGAACGGAATGGGTACACGCGAGACTCTCTTTACACTCAACGTTCTGACCCAGCGGTGCAGGGACCTGAATGTAGATATATACGCATGTTTTATTGACTACCGTAAGGCATTCGACTGCGTTTCGTACCAGAGACTTGCTGAGATCCTCAAATCCATTGGTGACAGACAATTCATGGACCAGGGAGACCAGAGCATTATCACCCAACTGTATTGAAATCAGACGGCGGAGGTCAGAATAGAGGGCGAGGCTGAAGAGGTGGAGATTCGGAGGGAAGTGAGGCGGGGTTGTGTTCTGTCACCCCTTTTTTTCAATATATATCCCGAAGCGTTTTTCGTAAAGCATTGGAGGTTGTGAGAGGAGGTATCAAGATCAATGGCATTTGCGTTAACAACATGCGCTTTGCTGATGACACGGTCGTGCTTACTGACAGCCTGCCGCATCTCCAGATCATGATGAACCGTATTGTCGAACATAGCATGAAGCACGGACTACAAATGAACGTTGCCAAGACCAAGATTGTTATATTCTCCAAAACACCAAAACTAGCAACCCTCAGAATTAACGACGCGGTTGTACAATAAGTATCGGCTCTAAAATATCTTGGCACGCTCGTCAACGAAACCAATGACCCTAAAGTCAAAATTCTTGCAAGAATCGAACAGGCCAGAGGCTCATTTACATTAATGAGGAGCTTCTTCGCTTGCCGTGACCTGAGTCTGCAGATGCGTGTGCGAATGGTACGTTGCTATATCTTCCCGGTCCCTCTATATGGATGTGAAAGCTTGACCTTTAATGAAGCACTGGAGCGTCAGATCAAGGCATTCAAGATGCACTTATATCGACGTTTTCTGCGCGTATCCTGGATAGACCGAATAACCAACGAAGAGGGACTCAGGCGGATGAATAAAGATAAAGAACTATTAACAACAATAAAGGAAAGAAAACTGCAATACATCGGTCACATCATGAGCGGAGAACGATATGAAATACTCCGCCTTGTGATTGAGGGAAGGATCGAGGGCAAAAGATCTGTGGACAGACGGCAGAATTCGTGGCTCAAGAATCTAAAAAGATGGTGTGGTCGAACGTCTATTGAGATATTCAGGGGTGCAGTTTCGCGCACCATTGTAGCCAGTTGGATCGCCATCCTTCGGAGGGAGACGGCGTCATAAGAAGCAGAAAATCCACTAAAATATTCGCAAAATTGAATCCGCCGATCAAAATCTTCTTGACTCAACGCCTAATCGTCACTTCGCGTCACACACGTCACAAAAGCACAAAAGCATGAAACTCCGGATAAAACTTGTGTTTTTTTTTCAGAATCCATTCTCTAACTCTCTAAACATTCTCAATTGTTACAAATAAGTTTTAATGATACATATCGCCTGTACTTTCAAATACTAATTACTGAGCAACAAAATCGAGAAATAAACAATCAGAACACATACATTATGCCTGGAGAAATTAACTTAAAACCTCATTTTTCAGATACCACAACATATCAAATGTCAATGCATACCAACAAGCAATAAAGTAGCAATCACGCGAAAATGAACTCGAGGATGCACTTTGCCGGTTCTTATCTCAACAATTCGTTGGCAATCCGACAAGAGATCCAGAGATTCGAAAGTGTGCACCCATCCATCTACGCGATCTACGATCTTATCGACCTGGTGCCTGATGGCATCATTGCACAACAAATTCGGGACCACGTTGTCTGCATAGAAGGTAAGTTTTTACAATCAAACAATGCTGTTAACAGGTAGATTGTTAGATTGTTCAGGTTAGCTGCATATCACATCCGGTTTTTAATTGGGCCTTGAAAATTTGATTCATATGTAAACAGGAGGTGTGAGAACATATTTGGTTTTGTCATCACGTCGACCATTCAATACTGCATTTTTCTTGACTGACTGATTATTAAGTATTTGTTTTGGTTCGGTTTTGTTTAAGGTTTTGGCTCAGCAACTATAAGCTATGCGCTGTAACACTGCACACTGTATGCGTTAGTGTGTGAATTGAATAATTATCTAATTAAAATGGCGAATTTAAATAACAACTTAACTTAATTAATATTTCGGAGATATAATAGGTCTACTTCTAATGCCCTTTGGGTTGTTTTGTTTTGAGTCCTGTTTTCATTTATTGCTTCGCTGGAAACCATGCTGATGGGGGTATAATTCTAATTGTGATCTGCATTACAACAGTCGACTATTGGCACACAAGAGTTAGACCTACATTCCTGAGCTAATGGAGGTACCTGACTTCAACTTTCACTGCATTTTTTAAAAACATATGTGGCGTATTTCATTAAACATTTAAGTAAGTATACCATCGTATGGCGGTGGTAAATAGAAACCCGTTATGTACTATCGTAATGAGACATTATTGGAGCTTGATATATGATATCTAACTCCTAAAGAAAGCTTTACTAATGAAAAAGAAATACCCCGAGTACGTCACGAATTAAGACATGTGCTATTTATTTTTGGAGTCGGAATTTCCTCTTTGTGTCTAAGCAAGACGCGCAATTTCTAATTTAAGAACTTCCTGTAAAAATCAGGCTGCTTTTAACGCGATTTTTGTGTCATCGTTTGCCTGTTCCTCAATTCCTCTATGTATCCATCATACTTCATAATATCATGTCGGAATCGAGGTTACACAGTCCGTACTGATCATATTTATTTACATCCAACTAGCCTTCGGACATGCTTCTGCTCATTCCAAACGGTTCTCTTCGTATACGTCCATTAAGCAATGTACTTGCCCAGCCGGAAAATCACTTCATCGAACTGCTTTTCTACCGAGGTTTTTGTCGGGTCACTGGGCCAAGAAGGGAAATTGAACGAATTCGCCTAAAATCTGAGTCTATGACCCTATTTTTCTAAGACACGCCCATGCATGTAGCGAGGACATCATTTTTTAAGCTTGTCACGTATTTTGCGCGTCCTGCAAATTGCAGGATTACGTGTCGAGTTGTCGACTGCCATATTTAGCTTTGCACCCACTACACATACATTACACATACAGTTTAGTTTATGGGACTGTCTGTGAGTCATTTTTTATAATGCGCTTCCTTCTTTAACAAATTATAATTTTTAGTATATTACCCCTTTCCTTTTAATCCGAAACGGTCAACTTTTACTTTGTTCTCAATATACAAACACTGACTCGGCCAAATTCCATTTCGACAAATCCATTTTCCATATAATATTATGAATAAAACATAAAATTGTTAATAGTTTCCTTTTACGTAGTAAATTGAATCATTGAGGCGTTTTTATTCTTTCAATAATTAATACTTAAGCAGATAATGTTTATCGACATACCTATACTAAAGCCTTCCGTAAGAGTCAGGAGTCAGGTAACACGAGTCGGTTTAATTAAAATAAGACAACAATATAACTTTCGTTCTTTTTTGCAATTCCGGTATCCATGAGCGGAAACCAGAAAATATTTCTTAGGCAATTGCAATGATGATGGTTGTTTTGCTCTCATTTTTCCCAATCTTATGAAACAGAAATGTCTGTAAATTGCCATTGGAACAAGTCCAGAAAGTGTTGCAATTTTGATGGTTATTTACTTTTTTGCTGCAAGTCGCTAGTAAATGTGTTACGACGTTCTGTTTATTATTATTCGCATGTGATGTTTAGTTGTAAAATTAACAGTTTATCACTTGGGTCACATGTTATAAACCGGTCGAACGCCGGCGTTATCAGTACCAGCGGTGTGCGATGTTGACCTTCTTGCAGCCTTGCGCTACTGTTTGGTCGCATTTCCTCGATACATTAATGGGATAACGGTGGTATATGATATATACATTAAAGCCGATAGTGGATCAAAAAAGGTTACATTCTCGGTTAAATTTCTTATTTGTATTTTGAGTTCAAGCTTTGTGTCTAGTGAAATTCGAAACTTAGGGGAGGCAAAAGCTAGATGTCGTAATACTAGTGTAATAGACAACTTTCCATAATTTCTAGTTTCAGAGGTTTGGACCACGTGGATGTTTGAATTTTCTTTCTTTAGGCGCTTTCTCAACTCAATAAAGACAGTAACTCTTTATTTCTTGCGTTTTTATGTCTTGAATAACAGTAGGTACATGTAGAAAATAACCCACTGGCCCTACATGAAATTCCTACAACAGAGTAAGCAGGGCGAACCGAAACATTTATGTACTCATACTGACCACACAACTGTTACAGTTTCATTATTGGGTGCAAATGAATTTAGAGCCTTGTGCTCAATTCATATGATAGGTTTTTAACACCAAAAGACGCATTTAGGCTGGTTTATAGATTTAACTTAATGATAATCTAATGTAACGTAAAAAAGCATCACACATTAAGTCATCGTTTTTGGTCTAATGTTTTCGGATTAAGATTACTTAGAAATTTGGTTGCATGGCTCAATCGCCATTGTGCAATCTGGTTTCTTAAATTTCTTCTAGTGAATGGCTACTTAGACGGAAAATCAAAGAGGCCGACGTGGATAAGGGTAACACTTTCTAGAAGATAATCGTCTATATATACTATTCCATTATTTTCTGCATGGCAGGAGATCATGGAAATTTCCCTGTATACCATCGATAGCTTTTGCCCTCTCTGACGTTGTCAAAACAAATTGGTCAAGTTGGATCCAAAGTTAAAAGTAACGGCGCCATAACTAGTGTTGGGCGATTATGAATGAAATAATCGAAATATTTCGATTTCGGTATAATAATCGATCATTCGATTATTGCCATCGAGACATCGAGTTAAATTATGAATAATATAGGTAACCAAAATATTTCAAAATATTCAAAATTTAACATTTTTAATTCATATAGAAAGACATTTATCGATTATACCCAACAATAATAAAATAGAATTAAACGATTAAACCTTACCCATTTTGGAGTGAGCAATAGTATATACACTTATATAGAACACCCGGTATAATCGAAATTTATATTATTGCCGATAATTAATTATTTATCTAATATCGATTTTGATCAAAACGCCAAACTGCTTTTTTCACAATTACCAAATTGGCATTTTTAGACATTAACCGGTTTTCCAACAATCCTAATCTTTTTTCCAGAATTTTTTAACTTGTGTTTTTTGACGTTTTCAAAATTGTTTACCCAATTTTGGCCTTAATCTGAACTTTAAACTCTTCAATGTTATTTTCTGACTTTGGCTTCAGTGGGTTATTTTTAATCAATTTTAGTCATAATTTGACCAAAATGAAACACTTTCAGCAATTTTTAACCGACTTTGGACATGATTTGTAATGACTCTAAATTTGTATTTTTACACGCTGTGAGGCATTTTTTACGTATTTTGACCTCAATCATAGGCTTGACTTATTCAAAAAATATCAATAACTATCCAAATTTGTATTTTTAAACGTTTTGAGGTATTTTTTACCGATTTTGGCCTTAATCCTAGCGTGACTTTGGCAAACAAACATAAAATTTTGCATTTTTGGATGAGGTGAATAATTTTTAATGATTTTAGTCCTAATTCTAACTGAATTTAAAAAAAGGCAAAGTTACATTTTTAGTGCGTTGTGTTATCCTCCCTAATGTAACCTTAGTTTCAGCAAAAAAACATTAAAATTGCCATTTTGAGATGAAATCTGTAATTTTTAATCGAATTTAGTCTTAATTCTAATCTGAGTTACCCCAATGACTCCAAATTTGTACATTTAGACGCTTCGTGTAAATTTCTAATCACTTTTTTTTAATACCTAACCTGAACTTCTCCAAAGACTCGAAATTCTTATTTTTAAACACCTTTTATCATGTTTTAACCCATTTAGATCCTAATCCTAACCTGAATTTGTGCAAAAACTTTAAATTTGCATTTTTACACGCTTTGAGTCATTTTTCACAGATATTTTACAGAAATTTTTAATTTGATCTTAGCCCTAATTCTAGCCTGAATTGTTTCAAAGACTCGAAAGTTGTGATTTTTATCTTAATTTTAGTCAAAAAAGCATCAAGATTGTCATTTTTAATTGTGTAGTTTGTGAATTTTTCAAAAAACTCTAAATTTGCCCTTTTAGACGCCCTGTGTCAATTTCTAACAACTTTTTGCCCTAGTCCTAACTTAAACTTCTCAAAAGACTCCAAATTTCCAATCTTTGACCCCGTTGTATTTTTAACCCATTTTAACCCCATTTCTAACCTGGTTTGTTCAGAAACTCTGAATAGGTATGCATTTTTTACAGACTGTCATTTCTCATCTTGATTTTTCACCGTGACTAATTATAGCCAAACAAGCATTAAAATTGTAATTTTTTAAAAAAAGTAGGTCATTTTTTATTGACTTTAGTCCTAATTCTAACTTGATTTCCTTCCAAGACTTCAAATTTGCACTTTTATACTTTTTGTAAAATTTTAAACTACTTTTGGTTCTAATCCTAAACTGAACTTCCCCAAGGATTCCAAATTTGCATTTTTAGCTCAATTTTTAGACACGCTGTAAGAGTCACACTCTAATTCTAACCTGAATTTGTCCAGAAACTTTTAATTTGCATTTTTACCCACTTTTCATTATTTTTCACCGCTCTAACCTTAATTTTAGCCAAGAAAAAAAAACAAAAAAACTGCCATTTTGAGAAGAAATTGGTCATTTTTAATCTAATTTAGTGCCAATTCCAACTTAAATTTTTCTAATGACTCCAAATTTGCACTTTTAGATTCTTTGCATAAATTTGTAACCACTTTTGGCCACAATCCTAGCTTAAATTTCTCTCTAAATAGCCTTTGCTCCAAATTAACATTTTTAGACACCTTGTGTCATGTTTTAACTCATTTTGATACTAATCTCTTAATTTGCATTTTTAGACACTCTGAGTTACTTTTCACCAATTTAATCTTAATTTTAGTAAAAAAAAACTGAAAATTGTCATTTTTAGATGAAATGGTTCATTTTAAATCAAATTTATGCCTAATTATAACCTGAATGTTTCCCAAGACTGCAAATTTGCACTTTTGTACACCTTGTCATGTTTTAACCCATTTTGACCCTAATGACCCATCCTGAATGTGTCCAGAAATTCTAACGCATTTTTACACCCGTGAGTATTTTTTCACCGATTTCTACCTTAATTTTAGCCAAAAACATTAAAATTGGCTTTTTAGAAGAAATAGTTAATTTTTAAACAACTTTAGTCCTAGTTCTAATCTGAATTTCTCCAAAGATTTAAAATTTCCACTTTTAGATGCTTGTGTAAATTTTTAACCACTTTAGGCTTTAACCCTATCTGAACTTTTCCAAAGACCACAAATTTGCATTATTATACAGTTTGTATCATGTTTTAACCCGTTTTGATGCTAATCCTGACCTGAATTTGTTAGAAACTCTTAATTTGCATTTTTTTACCCTTTGATCCATTTTCGCCAATTTTTACCTTGATTTTAGTTAGAACACATTAAAATCGTTATTTTCAGAAGAAATGCGTAATTTTTAATCGACTTTAGTCCTAATTTTAACCTGAATTTCTCCCAGGACTCCAAGTTTGAACTTTTATACGCTTTCTGTAAATTTTTTAATTACTTTTGGTTCTAATCCTAACATGAACTTCCCCAAAGCCACAAATTTGCATTTTTAGCCATTTTCTTTTCATGCTTTCACCCATTTAAATTTGTAGAGAAATCCTTAATTAGCGTCTTTACACAGAACACATTAAAATTGTTATTTTCAGAAGACATGGGTCATTTTTAATCGACTTTAGTCCTAATTCTAACCTGACTTTCTCCCAAAACTCCAAGTTTGCACATTTAGACGCTTTCTGTGAATTTTTAACTACTTTAGTTTCTAATCGTAACATGAATTTTCCCAAAGACACAAATTTACATTTTTAGACACCCTATGTCATGTTTTAACTCATTTTGACCCTAATCCTAACCTGAATTTGTAGAGAAATCCTTACTTAGCTTCTTTACACCGTTTGAGTCATTTTTCACCACTTTAACCTTAATTTTAGCCAAAAAAGCTCAAACCTCTCATTTTTGTCATCTCATGTTTAAATGAAATGTGTAATTTTGAATTGAATTTTTAGTCGTAATTCTAACCCGGATTTCTCAAAAAATTCAAAATTTGCACTTTTAGACACTTTGTATCAGTTTTTAATTTTTTTAAATTTTTACTCTAATCCTCACTTGTACTTTTCCAAAGGCCGCAAATTTTTTTTTTGTTAAATACCTTGTGTCATGTGTTAACCCGAATTTGTCTAGAAACTTTTAATATGCGTTTTGTTTACACTTTGAGTCATTTCTACTAATTTTTACTTTAATTTTAGCCAAAAAACATTACATTGTAATTTTTAGAAGAAATGGGTATGTTTTTATCTACTTTAGTCCTAATTCTATTCTGAACCTCTCCAGGCTATACATTTACATTTTTAGACCCCTCGTGTCATGTTTTTAACTCATTTTGTCTCTAGTCATAAACTGAACTTTAAATCCATTAAACCACATAACTCTAAATTTGCATTATTACACACTGAGCTGTTTTTCGCCGATTTTGGCCTTTTGTCAATTTTAGCCAAAAAGTATTAAAAAATTGTAACTTTTAGAAGAAATTGGTAATTTTTAATCGACTTTAGACCTAATTCTAACCAAAATTTCTCCAAAAATTTGCCCATTTAGGCGCTTTGTATAAATTTTTAATCATTTTTGTTTCTGTTCTAATGCTGACCTGATTTTGTTCAGAAACTTTTTATTTACAATTTCAGACGTTTTGTGTAATTTTGAAGCGATTTTGGCTATAATCTTAATTTGAGTTTCTATAAATCCTTCAAATTTGTATTTTTACCGAAATTTTTACACTCTTGAGACATTTTCACCGATTTTGACCTTAATGTTATCGTGATTTTCCCAAGAAACTTCAACTTTTGCATTTTTTGATGGGGTGATTTTTAATCGATTTTAGGTCCAGAAACTCTAAATGTTTCAAAAAAAAATGTTCCCAAAAATTTTAATTTTAATTTTTTCTCACTAGATTCATTTTCGCCATTTTTTACCTTAATTTTAGAATAAAATTGTTTACAAAAATATATTTTGAAGAAATGGGTCATTTTTAATCGAATTTAGTCCCAATTCTAACCTGAGTTTCTTCCAAGACTCCAAGTTTGCACTTTTAAACGCTTTCTGTAAATTTGTAACTACTTTTGGGTCTAATCCTAAAGGTAACATGAACTGCCCCATAGGCACAAATTTGCATTTTTAGACACCCTGTGTCATGTTTTAATCCATTTTCACCTTATTCCTAACCTGAATTTGTAGTCAAGCATTTAATTGACATTTTTACACGCTTTGAGTCTTTTGTCACCGCTTTAACCTTAATTTTAGCCAAAATACATCAAAATCGTCATTTTTAGATGAAGTGGGTCATTTTTTATCGAAATTTTAATCTGCGTTTCTCCAAACACTCCAACTGGTTCAAAATGTGCACAAAGCACATTTTGGCCCTAATTATAACCTGAATTTTTCCAGAATGTTTTAATTTGCATTTTCAGACGCTTTTAGTAATTTTTAACCGATTTTGGCCTTAATCCTACCGGGATTTTTCAAAAAAACATCAAATTGCGCATTTTTTTGATGAGAAGAGTGAAGAGATATTTTTAATCGAATTTAATTCCCACAATCTCTACATATACATTTTTAGACGCTTCGAGTAATTTTTAATTATTTGTGACAGTAATCTTAAACTGAATTTTTCCGAAAACTTTTAATTTGCATTTTTATAGTTCACAAATTATTGGCGCATGAGCGAGACAAGACAAGACTCGAGACAACGTGTAACGTTCTCTTGGCACGGTGTTGTCTTGTTTTGACGAGTTTTTATCTTGATTTGAGAAACAAGACAAACGTAAGTGCATTGCCTTGTCTTGTGGTAACACTCACTAGAAATAACTAAAAAATTAAAACAAGTATTTTTTTTATTGATTATTCAAATCGATAGTAATAATGTTAATATATAATGTTAATAAACTAATAAAGTCATTATTCATTTATTGATCGATTATGACTAATTTTTTTAAAATTACTCTTAATCGATTCAAATGATTGTATGGAATATTTTGAATTTTGATCCATCCGATTAAGAAAATATATGTCCATAACTAGAAATAATCATTTTGAGTGTGTTTCTCTGTATGATGATAGATCAATCGAAATTCTATTATTTCGATTATACAATTGTATCGATTATTCCTATCACTAGTAATAACCGTTTCGATTTTGACTAATTAGATGCTGAAAAATGGGTATAAAAAAATGAAAGTTTCAAAGGTAACTAGATGACAAAATTAAGTGAATGGATAATACCTATATACATATACGTTTACGAAATTTTACACTCACCATTCTATTCAGATTTTTTCATGTTACTTATTCTTTTTTGTTGAGGAAATTTCTTTCTTTCTATTAGATACGTAATTTAATATTTTGGTTTTCTTTACCATGTTTTCTTGGACTGTAATGGTAGGTACATTAAGATACAAATTTCATAACACAGACCATGAGACTGTCCGAAAAAGTCGGGACAATTTTATTGCTGTCGCTCAAAAGTTGGCATCACTAAAAACCCGGACTGTACCGTCTAAATCAAAATGCTTGGGGAATTTTTTCCCTAGTATGTGGTTTGTTCAGCTTGATATTAAAACACTGACAGCAATGCGTTTGGTCACAGCATCATAATCGATAATTATTTTTGCTCTCTGTTTCGATGGTATTGGTAAAATTTGACGTCAAGTAGCGGTGGTTTGTTAAAAGTGAAATCATATTCAACCGAGTTTAATGTCACTATCACCCTGCCAACTTTATTTTAAACAATAAAACTACTAGGCTTGAGAAACAAAAAGTTATTTTTAGTTTTTAATCTTTTGTCTTTCTAACTTTCGTTAGCAAAACCCGTCGTTTTGTTGGATTTGTGTACGCTGTGTTATAAAACTTATGCCTTATCATAGTATTAAGGCAAATATACCCGTTTACTTATTATTGGCATCTATACTTACAAATAGTACATATTTATATACGTTTTCGAACCGTTACATTCACCATTCTATTCAGATTGTTTATGTTTTTTTTTGTTGAGGGAATTTCTTACTTTCCTTTCCTTTTATATATGTGGTTTATAATTTTGGTTTTCATTTCCATGCGTTACTATTTGACGGTAATGGTAGGTCCATTAAAATTCAAATTTAACACATAGTTTTTTCAATTCAGTTTCGACTAACCAATAAAACAATTGTATAAGCTAACGATCTGTAATGCCATTGTCGCACTCGCGATGTGCTTTGCTAACTTGGATTTATGTGAGATTTATTAGACTAAACTTTTATCTTAATGTAAATATATTTCATTCACATATTATTGGCATCTCATTACCTTTGAAATCTTAATTTTTTTTTACCTGTTTCTTTTCGGCACACGTTGAGAAGATCGAAACCAGATTTTTAAGACCAAACTGGATGACAATAATAAATCAAAGAGGTATATCATATAAGTTGGGTGCCATCTCGCGTTAAAACACCGATTACTTACCAATAGTGCAATCTGAGCCACGCACATAAATCAATATTGCAAGGGTGACCTTTACACTTCGTCTGATAGATGGCGGCAGAATTAGGTTTCCTTTATTATCTCTTCATTTGTTACTGTTTTAAAGGGGATTTCAATAAACTAATGGCCAATTTCATAATCATATGTAAAGTTCCTTTAATTTAAAGTGACATCAAGCTTTGACATTTATTTAACTTGAATCAGGGAAAATAACACATGCCAGTTATTTTAGTTAAAGGGACTAAAGGTGCGTTCTCATTACAGCTTCTTGCTTCCTGCGTCTCACGTCATTAATTTTCTATTGGTAGAAGCCATATTTGAAAATGACAGCCCGCCAGAAGTTAAAAATTTTCAACTTCTTGCTTCTGTTTTGTGCATTTGACACCGAAAACAATAAACCTCGCAATAAACGGTTCGCAAAACACTTTGTTTTGTATTTGTTTAAAATATTAAAACTTCAGAAAGAGTGTGCAAAATGGATCTCAACAGGTTTATTTAGTTAATTATTTTACCTTTATAGGCAATAAACATTGCACTTGTTTTTATATTTTTACTATACATGCTAAATACTTAAATGTAGTGACCAAAACTAGTAAGTTTTCTGGATACTACGAAAGAGAACTCCACTTTAGCACAAATTTAAAAACAATTATTTTTTTTATAATTTTTGTAACAATAACATCAAATTATATTTATAAATAATGCAAATTGCAAATGACCGAGATACGACACGCAGGTGACACTAGGGATGGCAACGATGCATCGATGTATCGTTTGGCAAACATCGATGTTTAAGCATCGATGGTTGGTCATTCGATAGATCGATGTATCGATATCGAATTGTTCAATATCGTATATAGATGGGCGAAGGGAAAATTCGCGAAAAACCTTTAAACCCAATTTAGGGTTTTTACCCGGGTTTTTTCCCATTTTTTCTTGAAAGCACTCGGCAGTTTCAGGATTTAAGGTTAGATTTTAGATTAGAATTCAATAAATCCAGATTCTGGTTTGTTTTTTGATAAACTAAACATTGGTCAATTGATCAAAAGCTTCAAGCTGCATAAACCAACAAATTATTGCTTAATTGGTAAGAGTTAGGCGTATTGAAAAAGTTAAATTTAGAGGTTATAATGGAATAAACCCGGAATTTTCCCGGATGTGTGCAGGGAATAAACCCTCAAAAATGAAAAAACCGGGTGAAAACCCATTTCTAATATCGTATAAATAAATCGATAACCAAGAATGTCACCCCGTTTCCCTATCCTCTGCTTTTGACATTTCACAGCCAACTAGATGAAGTTTTGTAATATAATACAAAAATATTGGTTATGGTTTTATATAGTATTAGTATTAGTAAACTTTACGAAACTATTCTTGAATATTACCTGTGTTGGAAAACACCTATCGTTAATTATTGTTCATAACCGCATGCCGGTAGGTCAATACGAGTGAAGCGATAGTTTTATAAATCGATTTTTTGTAATTCGATACATCGAATAATTCGATGTTTTAACTAACGATGTTATACGATGTCGATACATCGATGTTTGAACAAATTTTGCCATCACTAGGTGACACTGACACCTGGAATTGACAGGTGACGGGCAGAAATAGCTAAGTACGTTTTGAAGCTGAAATGGGAACGCTCCGTTTCCGATAATTGCTTCTTGTTATTTTTAAATTTTGCTTCTGTCAATTCTAACCAATAGAAAATTAATGACGTCAGACGCAGGAAGCAAGAAACTGTAATGAGAACGCACCTTTAATGAATTGTGCAGTAAAGGTTGTGAATTTAAATAAAGTTAAGGTTAGAGGTAGGTGACCTATGTTAAATAAGGTGAGAATAGTTCTAACATTAGCTCTTTTACGTCCTTTTCCTCGCACTTTAAAGCATTTTTCATATTCTCTTGGATAATTATATCTCTTGAAACTCATTTTCATTAAGGGCCTGTCCAGTTTCGATTCATTCTTGATTTCTTGATATTAGCTTATTGGCGACAGAACTAAGTTTTTCTCTCATTATCTATCCATTTGTTACTGTTTTTAATTAGATTTGAATAAAGTTAGAGTTAGGAGGGTGACCTATGTTAATTTAGGTCAGAATCATACTGAAGTACTTAAGTTAGGTTTCTTAAGTGATTTTTCTTGCACTTTAGAGCAGTCTTCATATTGCCGTCATAGTTAATATCTCTTCAGACTCATTCCCACCATGCGCCTGGTTGATGTAGAGGTGTGTTGCACGCCTGATTTGCAATTTTCCGGGTTCAATTCTTTTCTGTTTAACATTTTTTATTATTTTTTTTATTAAATTGGTTTGGTTTTATTTTTTTACGGGATACGAGCACAATTACTCTCTACTAACAATTCGCACTGTTCGCTTGTCCGCTTATTTCGCTTATTTTCTACACTTCACTATCTATTCGATCTCGCGCGGCTCGCTGATTTATATACCCGGCCTGAACACACTCTCGTACGTTAGAGAATCGAGGCGTCTGTTCCCGGTTCTCGTTTATTCTAGATGGGTTCCCGGGGTCGCGGCGAATCTGTGGACCGACGGTCGGGCGTAACAATATTATTAGTTACGTGGCGATAGAACTAGGTTTCTCCCTGATTATCTAACCATTTGTTACTATTTTAAAATGGATTTGATTAAACTTAGTTTTGTTGTGGCTTAGTTATTGTGAATTTTAATAAAGTTAGGGTTACCTAGGTGACCTATGTGAATTCATTTCAGAATAATCCTTTATATTTATAAAATATTTATAAAAACTTTTATGCTGTAGTGTAGCTCTTTACCGCCCCTCTGTATGCTTCCAATGCCCCCAACGCGTTATCGCCCCACTTTGAGAAGCACAGTGTATAGGTATCTTGTATGCCGGATTTGCAATGTGGCGCACCCAAGTTCGATTCTTGCCTGATTAAACTTTTAACATTTTTTTATTAAGTTGATTTGTTATTATATTATTCAAAACAATTTTACATTGAATATGTAGATAGTTATTGTATGGAATCGACTAATAATATATTTCTATATCTAAAAGTAATCCAAAGTCAACCAGAACTTGAATAATTAATCTCGACTACTGGTACCTAGATCTAAAGCCAACACAATGACTGATTCGTTTTTAGTTTTGAATGTTTTTATATCAGTTAATACAGATAATTCAGGTAATAAATTGGTCAAGAAACTATATTTATCTATTAAACTATTGGCTGAACAATTACTAACTGTTGGTGGATGAAAACGCAATTAAAAAAAAAAAATGTGAAAACCCAGTGAAAATATAAAAATGCAATATTATGCAAAGGTTTTGAAAACAATTAATGTGTATTCATTGTTGTAATTAGCGTCCTTAAGTTATAAGGTGTTGGTGAAGTTAGCGGGATTACGACAAATAATGCACCTCTTCTTTATTTGAAAATGGCCGACGTTTCGACTATTTATTTAGTCTTCATCAGGGCTAAAACCAATAAGTTCAATAGTAACAAATCCCTGGGCCATAAGCAACATAAAATTGTAAATAATGCTTGTTCAATTAAAATAATTTGAACAAGCATTATTTACAATTTTATGTTGGGCCCAAGGATTTGTTACTATTGAACTTATTGGTTTTAGCCCTGATGAAGACTAAATAAATAGTCGAAACGTCGGCCATTTTCAAATAAAGAAGATGTGCATTATTAATGTGTATGTTTATTGGAAGCTGAAGTGACGTTTTTGGCAATTCGCTCACTATATTTATCCGTATTGAGAGTGTCGATAGTAAGACAAATAAAAAATGTCTATTAAATTAGCAAAAACTGTTGAAGTTTCTACGTTTATTGACGTTTTTCTCAAGGCTAAAAGAAACAGCAACAGCAACATTTACGATGAGAAAAACTCATTAATAAAATTAATAGATACAAAACAAAAGCATTAAAAGCGATATCAAAAACCCTATCACCTGCAAAACGTCGAAACTAGTATTCGTAAGTTATTTTTAACCGATTTTGCCTTATCCTAAGCTGAATTTTTCCAGAAAGTTTCACTTGCATTTTTGGACGCTCTGAGATTTTTTTTAACCGATTTTGACCATAATCTTGTCTTGGATTTCTCTAATCCTTCCAATATTGTATTTTCGCATCGTGTTTCTGTGAATTTGGCTTCAATCCTAGCCTGACTTTTTCAAACACATCAAAATTTTTATTTTTAGATGAGGTGGGTAATTTTTAATCGATTTTAGTCATAATTCTAACTAGAATTTATCCAAGAACCCCAAATTTGCATTTTTAGACACAGTACTTTTTAACCGGTTTTGGCCAAAATGTTAATTTGAATTTCTCCAAACCCTCTAAATTTGTATTTTTACACGCTTTGAGTCGTTTTCACTAATTGTTACCTTCACCTTAGCAGACTTTCTCATAAAACATAGAAATTTACATTTTTAGATAAAGTGGTTCATTTTTAATCGATTTTATCCCTAATCCTAACCTGAATTCGTGCAGACACTCTTAATTTGCATTTTTAGACGCTTTGAGTAATTTTTAACTGCTTTTAGCCATAATATGAATTTTTTCAAACTCTCCAAATTTGTATTTTTGCCCAATTTGAGTCATTTTTACCGATTTTGACTTTAAATGTAGCAAAAAAAAACATACAAATTCTCATTTTAGATGAAATGGGTCCTTTTTAATCGGCTTTAGTTCTAATTTTAACCTAAATTTCTTCAAAGACTCCAAATTGCCTCTAAAGAATCCAACATTTTTAGCCACTTTTAGTCCTAATTCTAACTTTAATTTTTCCATAAACTTTTTATAGTTTGTATTTGTAGATGCTTTCGGTAATTTTAGACAATTTTGTCTATACTTTTAATTTGAAACTCTCCAAATTCCTAAAATTTTTATTTTTCCACACTTTGAGTCATTTTCACTGACTTGGTCTTAATCATAGCGTGGCCTACAAAAAAAATATATTAAAATTTGCATTTTTAGATGAGGTGAGTCAATTTTTAAGCCATTTATAAAAATAACATAAAACATAAAAGTTCTCATTTATAAGTGAAATGCGTCATTTTTATCGACTTTGGTCTTAATTGTAACCTAAATGTCTCCAAGGACCCCAAATTTGCACTTTTGGACGTTTTAAATAAATTTTTAAACTCTTTTTGCCCTAATCATAACATAATTTTTTCTAAAAAATGCTTTCAGTGTGCATTTTTAGATGCTTTGCGTAATTTTTAAGCGATTTTGACTATAATCTTAATTTGAATTTCTTCAAACCCTTCAAAATTGTATTTTTCCACACTTCGAATAATTTTCACAAAAATGGGCCTTAATCCTAGCGTAATTCTCTCAAAAATTTCACATTTGCATTTTTAAATGAGGTGAGTAATTCTTAATCAATTTTAGTTCTAATGCTAACCGGCATTTCCACAGAGAATCTAAATATATATTTTTCGGCGCTTTGTGTAATTTTATAAGCGAATTGGACCCTTATCCTAACCTAAACTGTTTTTAAAAATTTTAATTTTGCATTTTTAAATGTTTTTTCTCATTCAACCAAGTAGATACACCACCTAATTCTAACAAATACTTGGCGCATACAAGATGTAACGGTCTCTTGATACTGTTTTGCCTTGTTTTGACGAGTTCTTATATTGAATTCCGAGACAAGACAAAAGTAAGTTCTCTATTGCATTGTCTTGTCTTGCTGCACTCACTAGAAATATCTAAAAAATTAAAAGAAGTAACTAATTTTTTTTTTATTGATTATTTAAATCGATTTTATTAGTAATATTAATATTGGATATTAATAAACAAATAATATGTGTCATTTAGTGCTCGATTATGCATTTTTAAGTCTCTTTTCAGATAATCTCCTTCAATAATATTTGTTGTGAAATTGTGATATGTGGGACCGGTGATTAACAGATAGAGAACGAAAAGGTATACTTTGTGAAGGTTTAATATCTGTCATCCTTTTAAGCAAACCTGTTTCGGCTATTAGCCAACTTCAGCTTCAAAATATAAAATAACAGTTTTGCTTGTGCATTAGATCGTTTTAATTGTTTTGCCAAACATTCTCGTGCCTACTAAAGTGTTTTCCGGACTTGAAACCCGTGCTCCAATGGAATTTATTCCTGACGTTTCGTCTACAGCTGCGGCAGACTGTATAAAAGGCAATGGGGGGGGGGGGGTTTCGGCGCACTTGAACTAACCCCTCCCTAGTCCCTCTACTGCAGCGCGTCGGCGCGGCTGGGGAATAAATATCACGGAGCTCACCACAGTCAATGTCGGGAAGCACGAGAGATTTCTTCGCCCATTGCCTCATCGTCTTTGATAATGCCTGCCGCTGCTGTAGACGAAATGTCAGGAAAACATTCCATGCATCAAAGCCAGGATTTACTTTAAATTGCATTTTTTCACTTTCCACACACCTTCGCAGTCTTATTCTTGTGCCTGTACCGTCTTTCTGTACATGTGGTTTTAATTTCATTTTACCTTACAATAAGGAATGTTGTAAGTAAAAAATACCCAATATGGTCCACCCTGATTCTAATCAGATTACATCCCCTCACCCTTAATATCAATCCTCTTCCTCTTCCTCGAGTCTTCGGGGTGATTTCTCAACCGTGAGCCGTCATTTCAGGAGACGTCGCCAACCAATCGTGTTGCGTACATTGCCTATAAAAACAGGTTAAGACCCGCCCCTAAATGTTTGCACTATTATACCAGAGCATCTCTAGGAATGCGGTCTGAAAGTAGATATGCGGAAACTCGCCGCTTACAGTTAGGGTTTTGATTGACGTAATGCTGGGGTGAATATCGTGCGAAACTGTGACTTTTGAAAGCTAGTTTTTATGGCTTTTGTGTTTAATTTGATGAGGGTTTTAATTTGTATTTACTACCCTTTTTATCGATAGAGGGAAACAACTTACTTAGAACATGTAATTTTCTCTAAAAAGTGATGTGCCTATTGCTATTTGCAAAAAGTTTGGCATCTCGTTAGCTTGGAAATTTGACTTTGACGTTGTTCGCCAATTTTCTTGACTTGAGCAAAAGGGACAAGGCTACTAAGATGCCAAAAAATTCTGAATGGGTTATATAAGGATGCACCGAGAGAATCGATGGTTTATGTGATTGTAACTAATCGACCGCATCTACCCCTTTCAAGAATCCCCTTTTAAAAGGGGTTGATATTTGCCTATATTTAAAGATTATTTATGATCTGATGAATGCAGATAACACCACCCTTCCCATATTCTCGCCACCACAACCTTTATTAAAAAACTTTCGATATAATCTATTTTGTGCTTGTAAACAACATATTTAAAAGTATAAAAAAACCTTAATATCGAACTTAAAATTGGTGACATTTTTCGTTTGAAAGGACACCATATCCCAAATTGATTTTCTGAGAGAACCAGCATGACCATCGCTTTTTTCATTGAGGAAAACGATACACTGTGGACACGGTTAGGGTAATTACCGGCCAGAGGTTATAAATCAAGAGAGACAAAGGGCAGGTATGATTTAAGCGCGTCCAGATTCGACCGCATAGCCTGAGGGACTCTGCATGTTATGAATACAGAAGACCAGATTGGCCAGTTTTCTCAATGGAAACCACTTGAGATGTTTGGCGGTTATTTAACAATTAGACCATAAAATTACTTATCATATCGCGATTATGCCGCTCAGTTTGGCGGGAAGGCTCCGATAAACAAACCGGGTGCGTTGGTTACCAAGGGATGAAATTTGGAGCTGCGGACAATTGAGTGCATATTTATTGCTATTAGAAATTATCCGTTAAAGAAACCAATCAAAAGGTTTAAATCATATTTAGAGAGGGTAGATTACACTGCTAAAAAAAGTAAAGGGTTTCACATTTCATCGGGTGGACTGAATCGGACCTATTGGCCCTGTTTTCTTTCATGGTCAGTGACTATAAAAAAACCGCTAAGAATGAGCAAAGGATTTAATTCTTGAGCAAATATTTGCACTAAAAATTATGACGTTGTAAGCCGCAGGAGGCAAGCCATCGAGATCGTAAAGGATATACAACATTCTCAACATAAATAAACCAAAAATGTGTATTATTTATTTATTGGACTGTGTGTTTCGACTAGTCCATAGGTATGTGTTAATATAACTTAAGAGATTCGTTTGTTTTCAATACACCAACTTTTATATTTTGCTCGTAAAACCTCTGTTTGTTAAAGCTCGTTGGCCCGAAAAGCCATCTCGGTCCCCTTTTTTTTCAAATCAAAAGAAGTTGAGACAAGTCACCAAACTGATTTGTAAGGACGATTTATATTACTCCAGGTGAATTAGAGCAACGATTGTGGGCATGCGAGCACACCTGGTGTCGGATTTCTTGGAAATTGCGTTCGCCTGAGCGGCAAAGATGGAGCCTTCATTAGTGCCAAAACTTTTTTAAAGGTTTTTACTTCAGTATCAGGCTTTTTTGTCATTTGGTTTCTACGTTATTAAGCGCGAGACATTTGAGTATTTTTTAAGTTTTTTATTTTTTTTTAAAGGCTCAAATCTGCCAGCACCACGACCTGTTTAAATTTCTTTTTCGGTTCTTAGGAGATTTTCAGTTTTAAAAAGGAATTTTTTTGAATTAATGCAAGTTTCCAAATTTAATTAACTTGAAGGCTAAATTCGACCCCACATTGCAACACTGACTGATAGTTGAAAATTATGGAATAACGTTTAATTATTAAAGTTAGAGTTTGAATTGAAAACAAAATCTAAAACTTATGATAAACAAAAAATTACGCAAAAAAAACTAAAATTACAGAATAAAACTCTGAAACCTCAGAAAATTGTGCTCTAAAACTCGTTAACTACTTCTAAGTAACAGTAACACATACATACAAGTTCAGATGTCTATCTCAAGTAGTTACTGAAATATAAGTAACCAAAAAACACAAAACAAATTTTCTTTGACAATTCAACAGATGATTAGTCGTACAAAAAAAAAGATATAGGGTAGTGGAAAAAAAAGAATAAGGGTAGAAAAACAACATCGCAATATAAGAAAAGGTTATTGTTTAAAAATGCAAGACAAAATTGACTAAATATACTATCTAGAAGAAAGTAATCTTCTTGCACTGAACAATTTACAAAAACAGTTACTCTCAAAGAAATTATGAAATTTCAGAAATATTTCGCAAAGTATAAGCTCAAATATCAATTCAATTTTTTTACCAGTTAGGCGTACCAGGTTACCATTACCAGAAACTTTTAATAACTAAAGTTCGAGGAACAATTACGGTCAAAAAAAAACTACAAATTCTAAAGAAAAATTGGAGTGCAAGATGAAAATATTGAGTTTTTGAGCTGAAAAGTGAAAGAAAATAAACACAATTACAGAAAGCAGAAAAACAATTACAGAAAAATCCTAAGTTTGAGGAAAAAGAAAATTGGACCAAAACGTTTTAAAGGGATAACACAAAAAGAGAGATAAAAATTTTCAGAAGAAATATGAAACTCCGAACGAATTATTGAAATTGAACACTAAAACAAACATTTAATAAGATTAGGAGGGTAGCTTTATAATCAGAGCTTAAATTTGTTTTGGATCACTTAATAGATGAAAACCTTTAGAAAGTCTAAATAAAGGTTAAACAAATTTTATTGTTTTTGACTTTAATAAGTACAAAAGAAAAACAACAAGAAAAAGCATTTGAAGAAGAAGAGAAGTGAATAAATAAAGGAATAGTATGCACATAGCGTTGGGCGAAAGACTCAAACATATGGCAAGCATCATGCGTGCATTAAAAAAAAAACCTCAACTATTCCATGGAATTAGAACAGTAGGTCTGAGATGACTTGATAAAAAAAATTAAAGGCAAAAATGTCATAAAATGTGCCGATTTTCATTTTTTTATGAATTTATCTCAAACAAGAGTTTTAATTCCATGAGGTTTTTTTATTGAGACCTTTTACCCACATGAGGAAACAACCTTTGATAGAAGGCCTGAAATACATAATTCATATGCAATTCCAGAAAAAAATAAACAATTCAGAATGAAAAATAATATTTCTTGATAAAGGTAAAGCTTGAAAGAATAACATAGGAGAAATAAAACCAACAGCCAAAAAAATCTGAAGTGTTTTCCGGGCTTTGAAGCCGTGGTCCAATGGAATTTCTTCCTGACGTTTCGTCTACAGCTGCGGCAGACATTATCAAAGGCGATGGGTGAAGTGATCTCCCTTGCTTCCCGACGTTGACTGATTCGACTGTGGGGAGCAGGGGAACTCCGTGGTATCTATTCCCCCGTCGTCGAGCTGCAGTGGAGGGACTGGGATGGGAGTAACGTGGCGCTGGGCTTCGGCGCACTTGAAGAATGTCGTAGAACATCAGGAAAAAATTCCATTGGACCACGGCTTCAAAGTCCAGAAAACACTTTAGATTGTATTTTGTCCGGCCGTGAATGCCTTCACAGTCTTATAAAACGCCTCCTCTAGGGAAAGGATATATAAAGACTGATTCAACAACTGAAGAACCTCCACAAGGAGGAAGCACAACTCCTGAGTTCGCTTGCCGTGATACCAAGAACATCCCACATTTCCTGAGGATAAGAAGGTATCTTCAGATACCTATAAGCCAGCAGGATTTATAACAGGACCGAGCAATCTCTCCTCCGTGAAAGGATCCATGAGATCCGTAGAGATGAGATGTTATGCAGCGCAGGAGCAGGCGACATCCACCAGCGTATTTTAGATCCAATACTGCATGGCAGATGGCTCTCAGTTCGAGAAGCAGCCCATATTGCTCTGTACCTCGCTCTTTGTCGGAACCAGAACGAAGTGAAACGAGTGTAAATGATCACCAATTTGTCGATCTACCCATCGCCGTATTAGTTTCGGGGTCTACCCCTCATCAGTACAGCTTCGGCTGGTCGACAAATTGCGGACCGTGATTCAAAGGCTTAAAGCCGGAAATGTACGGAGTTCCGGTGAGATGTTGTACAGAGCAGGAGCAGGCGACATCCACCAGCGTATTGTAGATCCAGTACGGCATGGCAGATGGCTCTCAGTTCGAGAAGCAGCCCATATTGCTCTGTACTTCGCTGGTTATCGGAACCAGAACGAAGTGAAACGGTACAGAGCAATATGGGCTGCTTCTCGATCTGAGAGCCATCTGCCATGCAGTATTGGATACTCTGTACATTTCCGGCTTTAAGCCTCTGAATCACGGTCCCCAATTTTTCGACCAGCCAAAGCTGTACTGATGAGGGGTAGACCTCAAAACTAGTATGCAGATGGGTTGATCGACAAATTAGTGACCACCTACATCCGAAGATTAACATGGGAAATCGGTTTTTATTGTTTTGCGCCTGTACGGTTGATTTCATTGAAAACTTTTAAGAGTAAAGTTGTAGAGCTTATGGTCAGCTATCATCCTGTAATTTGTTCAATACCCTAGTTTTGGCCGTTTTTTGGAAAAACGCCTAGAAAAGTGCAAAAATTTGAATTTGGCGCGTCACCCCGCAATGCATGTGCAGTGTCGCCAACATAATAATTTCTTATGTCAGAGTCAGAGCCGATTTTCATTTCTTATTTATTTTGAGGGATTATCATGTAGTTATTAACGTGATTATGCAGTGAAGATATATTGGCGAGACTTCACATGCATGGTGGGGGTGACGCGCCAAATTCAAATTCTTGCACTTTACAAGGCGTTTTTCCAAAAAACAGTCAAAACTGAGGTATTGAAAAAATTACAGGATGATAGCTGACCACAAGCTCTACAACTATACTCTTAAAAGTTTTTTAATCAAATCAACCGTAGAGGCGCAAAAAAATAAAAACCAATTTCCCATGTTAATCTTTATGTCCAGGGTTCTGCTGGACACCCGGTATATTGCCGCGCCGGGCCGTCGCGCTGCAGTGGAAGGACTGGGGAGGGCGGGAGCGGGTAGTTCAAGGGTCCCGAAACACTACCCCCAGCCTAGTCCCTCCACTGCAGCTCGACGGCGGGGCAATAGATACCACGAGCTCCCCATAGACGAATAAGTCAACGTCGGGAAGCACGGGAGATCACTTGGCCCATGGCGGCATCGTCTTTGATGATATCTGCCGCAGCTGTAGACGAAACGTCAGGAAGAAATTCCATTGGACTACGACTTCAAGGCCCGGAAAACACTTTAGATTGTATTTATTTCACATCCTCTTGAAAACGAAGAACAATATTGGAGTTAAAATCGTCTTGAATGTTTTAAATTTGCTTATGCAAACGTGGTAATTAAAGGAAGGATAGAATATGGACTTATCGTTCCAATTTTTTTTTCTTGTTAAAGCACAGTTTTACTGAAGCGCACACTGTAACAATGACCATTGTCCCCTGTCCACCACCGTTTGCGGTCAAAAGT
Source organism: Taphrorychus bicolor (assembly GCA_951812265.1). Taxonomy (NCBI): domain Eukaryota; kingdom Metazoa; phylum Arthropoda; class Insecta; order Coleoptera; family Curculionidae; genus Taphrorychus; species Taphrorychus bicolor. The sequence goes on from OX638300.1 coordinate 8,998,992, forward strand.
CATTAAATCCGAAAACCAAGCAGCTGCAAGCATGGCCCTTAGAGTCTTTTAGCTAAGGTGTGAACATTCTAATAACTGGAATCAATGGTCTTGGCGACATAAAACTTCATTAAAACCCCATTAACTTTCGGACTACCGACTTTTATGATTTTCGCCATTTGTGGGATTTTTGAGAGTAGCAAGCTCTCGAATAACCATATTAACAGGAATATTTGCTCACTAAAAGTACTAATGTAAACTAGATGGGGACATACAGGGTCAGTTTGAGGTCTTGTGATGTTTTGAGGGGTGATTAATCATTTTATAGGAAAGTGCTTAGTCTTAAAAATTTGGGAATTAATATTTCTTTTTATATATCCACTATGTAATAATTTATCAGGAAAACTACTATAGTCGAATGGGTTCTTAACTGGCGGGTCCGACGATTCATCAACGACAAACTTTGAAATTTTTGTTTCTTTTTATGGCATTTATTTGTACCGACGAAAAACAAGCCGTATGAGAAAAAAGACAGATATATACAACTTTAGACAAGAAAAAATAGGATACACTTATTTGCCTTTGGCTTAAAGTGGTCACCAAAATGTGTATTTTTTCCCGTCATTTTGATTTATAAATGTCACTCTGACAGTCTAATTAGGCAAAATTAATAATTCTTAGCAATTTTCGGGTTTTTGCATTTTTAATCCAAGCAAATAGTATTAAATGTATTACACCATTTCGGGAATGAAAGAAAAAGTGGAAATTTACCAACCAATATCCAGGAAACTGTATCAAAAACACTGGGAATCATCTTAAGGAGTATGCAGAAAGGAAGTGCATAGAAACCAAGTACAAAATAACACCGAAGAACATTAAAAGAAGAGAACAAAGCCTTTTGATTTACTGAAAGCAGTGACATTGGATGTGAAAAGTGACTGATCGGAACTTTTGTCAGTGACCAGAACTCTAAAAAAAAACAAAAATCTACGCCGCAAACCAAAGATTGTGCGAACATGGACATGATGGTTTTCTCAGTTTATCGCAATAGAATTGATATGGACTGGAGCAAAAGGGTATTAGCACAAGCATACAGATGATGAGCTTAAATCAGAGCTTGCATAGCAAAGATTTGGCAAAATGCATTGGAATACTTAGTAATAGAGGTGATGAAGAAAAAGGTGTTTGGTCTAGTCTACCACACATCCACAAAGTCCACAGGATTGGCAGGCTGAAAAAACAAAGTGAAAAGTATTTTTAAATCGACTCTTATAGTCTTCTTATAGTCTAGATTGTGTCTTCATAAAAATCTTCTCTACCTATGGAAAAACTAGAGAAGCAATAAACAAAGAATGTTTATTGCTATTGCCTAAAATGTCGTTTTAGGAGTTCAATACATGTGAGGACTAATATATAAATATAAACTGACAATGTTTTATTTAAAGTGACTAAGTTGTAGTTATGTTGAGGAGTCTAAACGTGTCTTCACAAAAATTTTCTCTACCTAAGGAAGAAGTAGATGCAGAAGGAACAATTTTCCTTGAATTTGTCTCAGAACCCAAAAATTGTGTTTAGGTTTCACAAAAAACTTATTTTAGTTTTTTTCTATTTCTTCACAAATGCAGAGAAATTTTTTTTTACACAGAAAGCTGTAGTTCTGTTTCTGCTAGAGTACACGGTTGAAGTGTTTTCATAAAACTCTTTGTTTCCTATGGAAGAAGTAGGTATAGAAGCAACAATTTTCCTTGAATTTATTTCTAAATCTTAAATATTCGTTTGGATTTCACAGAAAAATTATTTCCGTCTCTTATAAGTCCTTTATTAATTAATATAAAAGAGTGGCAGTTTTTTACTTAAAGTTGCTAAGTTGGAATTCTGTTTGTAATAGTCTAGACGTGTCTTCATAAAAATCTTCTCTACCTATGGAAGAACAAGATACAGGAGCAAAAATTGCCCTTAAAATTTTCTCTGAATGAAAATTTATTTCCACTTATTCTATTTATTCAAAAAAAGCAGAGAATTTTTCTGCAATTGAAGACTAATAGTTTCTTCAAAATACTCTTTCCTTCCATGGTATAGAAGCAACGATTTTCCTTATGTGGACGAACACAGAGTGTACTATGCAGGAACACAAGATGGTAAGTTTCTGAATGGGGTAGGCATTGTTGTCACCAAGGAGATAGCGCAGAGTGTCATAAACTTTGTCCCATTCTCAGAAAGAGTCCTTCTAATACAGATTAACGCCCGACCAGTAAATCTAAACATCATCCAGATTTATGCCCCCACTGCAGATAAAGATGAAGGGGAAGTTGAAGAATTATACAGGAATGTCGCCCAAATACTCGAGAGGCTACCCAAAAAAGAAGTTAACATCATCATGGGGGACTTTAACGCAAAGTTGGGAGCTGGAGAAAAAACCGAGCTCATCGGGTCTTTCGGTTTGGGAGAGAGGAATGAGAGAGGAGATATGCTCGAAAAATTTACAGACGAACACGGCCTTGTAGTCCTCAACACACAGTTCAAACAACCACCGAGGCGTTTATACACATGGAGATCGCCCCTTGATAAACCTGGGAGAATAGTCAGGAATCAAATAGACTACGTACTAGTCAACAAGCGGTACAGAAACAGCTGCTTAAGTATGAGAACCTTCCCGGGAGCAGATATGCGAACCGACCACGTGCCAGTTATCGGAAGATTCAAAGTGGTTATGAAGAAGATAAAGAAAGCTGCTCCATTAAAAGTTAACCTAAGACAGCTGAAAAACGGGAAGATCAAAGAATGTGTAGAGAAAGAGCTGAATGCCGCAATGGCAGAAACAACAGAAGATAGCTCAGTAGAAGAACACTTGAATCACCTGAAAAGTAAAGTGGAACACATTAAGAACACTATTCTAAAGGAAAACGGACAAAGAGTAAGGAAGAAAACCTGGATGACAGATTACATATTAAACCTAATGGAAGAGAGAAGATTGAACAAGAATAACACCATAGAATACAAAAGGATAAACAACATCATAAGGAACGAAATACGAATGGCTAAAGAAAAGGAACAGAAAGAGAACTGTGAGGAGATAGAGGCACTGCAGTTGAAATATGACTACTTTAACGTCCACCGGAAGGTGAAAGAAGTCACTGGACAAAGAAGGAATACAAACTTAGGGAAACTAGTTGACGCTAATGGAAACATCATTGTAGACATGGAAGAGAAGAAGAAGATGTGGACTAGGTACGTAGAGCACCTCTTTGAGGATAATAGAGAGAGCCCCCCAGATCCCCGGAGTAATGCACAGAGTGGGCCAGAAATAATGGAATCAGAAGTGAGGGCAGCTATAGAGCAGAGCAAAGAAGGAAAAGCAGCAGGACCTGACAACATCCAGACAGAGTTCCTGAAACTTCTAGACGAAAATGGATTAAAGAAGATCACCAAACTTTTCAACAACATCTACAAATCAGGTAAAATACCACAAGAATGGCTAGTCTCAGAGTTCATTGCACTGCCAAAGAAACAAGGCGCAAAACGATGTGAAGAATATCGAACGATAAGTCTGATGAGCCACCTGCTGAAAACCTTTCTCAAAGTCATCCATAAAAGAATATACAATCGATGCGAGAACCTAATCTCTCGAAACCAGTTCGGGTTCGTCAATGCGATGGGAACCAGAGAAGCACTCTTTGCTGTCCAAGTCCTTGTCCAGAGATGCAGAGACGTTAACATGGCAAAATGATGGAAGACAGGGATCGATACCAATGACCTGAATATCATAAGTAGCTTGTACTGGGGCCAGTCGGCAACAATAAGAGTCGACGGAGAAACAACTGAGGCCGTCAAAATAATGCGAGGAGTGAGGCAGGGCTGTGTACTCTCACCCCTGCTATTTAACATCTACTCCGAGCAGATTTTTAAAGAAGCGCTCGACGACGAAGAAGAGGAGGGCATCTCAATAAATGGGAAGAAATTGAGTAATATAAGATACGCGGACGACACCATCGTGTTCGCAGATAGCCCACAAGCACTACAACAACTTATCAACAAAATAGCAAGAGTTAGTAAGGAATATGGTTTGGACATAAACATACAAAAGACCAAAATTATGGTCATTAGCAAAAACAAGATCGACAACATCCAGTTATCCATCAACAACCAACCAATAGAGAGAGTACCACACATCACGTACCTGGGAACACGTATAAACGAGAACTGGGACGCAACTCAAGAAATCAAATCACGAATCGCCAAAGCCACAGCCGCCTACAACAAAATGAGCAAACTCTTCAGAAGCCATGATTTTACACTGGAAACAAAAATGAGACTTCTCAGACGTTACATCTTTTCTATCCTCTTATACGGGACGGAATCTTGGACACTCAATGAAAACACATCGAAGAAAATAGAAGCCTTCGAAATGCGACTCTATCGAAGAATGATGAGGATATCATGGACCGAACATATCACTAATGAAGAGGTACTAAGAAGGATGAATAAACAAAAAGAAATTATGAACACCATCAAGATCCGAAAACTGCAATATCTGGGCCACATCATGAGAAACGACTCCAGGTACTCCTTACTCCAGACAATCATCCTGGGAAAAATCGATGGAAGAAGAGGTCCAGGAAGGAGAAGAATATCTTGGCTGCATAACCTCAGGAAGTGGACCGGAAAAACATCAACCGAACTCTTCCGCATTGCCGTAAACAAAGTTAGGCTCGCCATGCTGATTGCCAACATCCGTAACGGATAGGAACCACAAGAAGAAGAAGAAGATTTTCCTTGAATTTGTTGGTGAATCTTAAAACATCGTTTAGATTTCACACAAAATATATTTTTGTTTCTTCTATTTCTTCAAAAACAGAGAAATTTGCCTCAATTGAAGACTAATAAATATAAAATTATACTTTTTTATTTAAATTTTATTTACCACTTTTACTAGTCTTCAATTGAGGCAAATTTCTCTGTTTTTGAAGAAGTAGAAGAAACAAAAAGTTTCTGATAGTCTAGATGTGTCTTCATAAAATTCTTTACCTATAAAAGAACGAGATGCAGAAGCTGTAATTTTTCTTGATACGGTCTTTTTTCTTGATACGGGAGCTTTTTCGTGCTTATACCTAGTCAAGAGTTTCATGCAGCTTTGACTAGGTATAAATACACTGAAACCACAAAACGTAGTATTAACACGAGAACTGCGGAACATAAAAGAAGTTGCAGGCTGGGACAAACACAAAAGTCAGCAATACTAGAGCACGCTCTCTCTGAAAGTCACGACATCCTTTTTAACGAAGTGGATATCTTACATCAAACGCAACATTACTATTTGAGACTAAAGAGGAAAATCATTGAGATCTTCGAGCACAAGATCAACTTCGACAGGAAAGAGGAAATTACGGCCCTAATTCATATCGGGAGTTCTGCGAAATATACGTCATATGCGCCAAAACGATGCTCTAACCCTTCCCCAGTCCTTCCACTTCAGCATGGCGGTGACAGTAAAGATACTGTTGCGAACTCGGGGTTCAATAATTCCAGTGTAACGATTTAACACGAAAACACTATTTATTTATTCCACAAATACACACAGGTACAATTCGACTAGTAAATAACTCACTACTTAACACTTTATAGCCTTCTATTATCGCTTCGTACTTTAGCTTACTTATAGCTCGCTTAAAATAAGACTATTCCCTAACCGCCGCTCTATGCGCCTTTTATATACAATCCTAAAATTACAGAAAAACCTAGAAAGTTCTTTATAAGAATTCTTGAATAATCTCATATAAAAAAAAACGGTTGTAAACAACTGCCTTCTAGATTAAGCCAGACGAGCAATAAATCACTCGTGTCAGCCATGACGCAGCGCGGATAGGTCGCGAAGCTCCACCAACCAACACGCTCCCATGCGTTGCCCCGCCTCCCATGCGGCGTTGCTGCGATCGTAACATTGCCCTCCTCCTAAGTCTGTTCGTCCCGAACAGATAGAGTTCCATGGTATCGTGCTAATCGATCCAAATGAACGACCTTCATCTTTGACCTAGGGGTCCGCTGGATCCTATACACCACATCATTAATCTTCTTTATAATTGTATAAGGTCCTTGCCAATTTTGGCTAAGTTTGGGCGACTTCCCCACCTTTCGCCTCGGATTGTATAGCCACACCAAATCACCATCCTGGAAGCCGCGGGAGTTAGCTAGTAAGTCATATCTTGCTTTGGCTCGATCACTGGATATCCGCAGTTTATTCCTGACTTGCTCATGAACTTTGTTCAGCCTCTCCTTAAGCTCCTCCACAAAATTCTCAGAGCTGAGCGACTCTTTTTCTGGTGTTCCATACATCAAATCCGCAGGAAGCCTCATTTCCCTCCCGAACATCACTTTCGACGGAGTATAACCAGTGGCTTCATGCGTAGAGCCTCGATATGCCATCAACATGAGAGGTAGATGTTGGTCCCAATCACGCTGATGATCTGCCACCATTTTAGACAGGTAATGTTCCATGGTCCGATTAAATCTCTCTACCATCCCATCCGACTGTGGATGCAAAGGAGTTGTCCTGGTTTTGCGAATTCCGAGAAGTTCCATGACCTTCTGGAAAACAGCCGATTCAAAATTTCGGCCCTGATCAGAATGAAGTTCGAGAGGGACTCCAAATCTGCAGAACATTTCATTTACTAGCACCGTTGCCACAGTCGTTGCTTCTTGATTAGGCAGGGCGTATGCTTCAGGCCATTTAGTGAAGTAATCCATGGCAACCAAGATGTATTTATTGCCCGACTCAGTCTGAGGAAACGGCCCCGCGACATCAATTGCTACCCTCTCGAATGGAGCACCTACAGTGTACTGTACCATTCGGCCCCGTGATCTTGTTCGAGGTCCTTTTGTGGCACAACAAACTTCACACTTGCGGCACCAAGATTCGACGTCTTCATGATAGTTCACCCAATAGAACCGCTCTTTAATTTTGGCCAAGGTTTTATTGACCCCAAAATGACCTCCACTGGTTCCGTCGTGCATTTCCTGTAGTACGTCCGATTTTCTGCTTCCAGGAACAACCAACTGACTGACTACGGTCTTGCCATCCGGACTCTCCCACGCTCTCTTCAGTAATCCATTTTCTATTTTAAGAGAGTGCCACTGGGCCCATAGCGCCTTCAGGTTTGGACCTTTACCAGCAATTTCTTGCCATTCTGGTCTCTTGTCGTCAGTCTTTGCAGAGAGGATGGGTCCAATATCTGGATCATTCATTTGTTCTTCTCGAAGGGTCTGTGTGGTCCAGCCATCGTTTATTTCTACCGACGTTCTCCTTACCAAAGGAAGTCCCTCACGCTGCTCAGTTCTTTGACAATGCCGACAATCTTCTTTACAAGGCCGTCTAGACAATGCATCGGCATTTCCGTGAGACCTTCCTGGTCGATGTTCAATTTGGAAATCGTACTGCTGCAGGCGCTCTATCCATCTGGCTATTTGACCTTCAGAGTTCTTCATCCGTAATAACCATTTCAAGGCTCCATGGTCAGTCCTAATCAGGAACCTTTTTCCATATAAGTAGCGATGGTAATGTTCGACTGCTTTAACGATGGCCAACAGCTCCTTTCTAGTGACGCAATAGTTTCTTTCTGGCTTATTTAAAGTCTTACTGTAGTATTCAATGACCTTCTCTTGCCCGTTTTGTCTTTGAGAGAGTACTGCACCTAGACCACAGTTACTTGCATCCGTGTCCAAAATAAAGAGTCCGTCCTTTATAGGGTAAGCCAAGATCGGACTAGAACAGAGGGCAGCTTTAAGCCTTGCAAACGCCTGACTGCAATCGTGGTTCCACAAGAACGGTGTTTTCTTTTCCGTTAATTTGTGCAGCGGTTTTGCGATGTCGGCAAATCCCTCTACAAATCTCCTGTAGTAAGTACATAGTCCCAAAAAGCTCCTTACTTCGTGTTTGTCTCGGGGAACTGGCCAATCTTTAATGGCAGATATTTTACTATGGCTAGTTTTAATGCCTTGTTCTGAGATAGTATGCCCCAAGTACTCGACTTGCTTCTGGAACAGGCTGCATTTCTTGTAGTTTAACTTCAGGTGAGCATTCCGTAACTTGTTGAAGATTTCTCTTAAATTCTTCAAGTGCTCGTCGAAATCACGTCCCATGACAATTATGTCATCTAAGTATACCAGGCAAGTTTTCCAAGTCAGCCCCCTCAAGACAAGTTCCATTAGTCGCTCGAAAGTTGATGGAGCATTGCACAATCCAAAAGGCATAACAGTGAATTGGTATAGTCCAGAACCAGTAGAAAATGCAGTCTTTTCTTTGTCTTCGGGAGCAATCTTTACTTGCCAGTATCCATTTTTTAAATCTAGAGTGGAAAACCACTTTGATCCCGATAAAGTTGCTAAGGTGTCGTCTATACGTGGCAATGGGTAGCTGTCTTTCTTGGTTACATCATTAAGTTTCCTGTAGTCAACACAGAACCTCGTTGAACCATCTTTCTTCTTAACAAGAACCACGGGCGACGACCATGGACTAGATGATTCTTCTATGACGCCCTCCTTTAACATTTCATTCAGCAAACTGTTAACTTCCTGTTGTTTAGCCAGAGGGACCCTTCGTGGATGTTGTCGTATTGGCTGGGCATCTCCTGTGTTGATCTTATGGACAACTAAATCGGTTTGACTGTCGTTGCTCTTGAAGTTAAACATATCAGATTCATCCATAGCAAATTTTATAGCAGACTGAAGTTGTTCCTTTGACAGGTGATTCCACTGTCGCTTAAAAGCATCAATAACTTCTGGGGAAGCTTGGTTAGAAGATTTAATTTTGGATGGCTCTGCTTCGACACAATTGCATACCCATTGTACAGGCTCATAATTGGCAAGAACTGTTCCTTCTTTTAGCTTGATGGTCCTTTCTCCAATATTGGCAACTCGTACTGGCATAGTCTTCTTCGTGTCGGTCAAAGTTCGGGCTACCATGATTTCAGTCGTCAAATCCAGGTTAGGTTCTATAAGTCCTATGGACCAACCAGGATCATTTTCAGAAGTCACTGTGATAATTTGTTCTGAATTTGGAGGAATTTTTACATCTTCCACCACCAGTAGACGGATACTAGTTTCCACATTTACATTGGTTAATGCAAACTCCTCATCTCCAAACGTGAGAATATTCTGTTTATGATCATAGGAGAATCCATGTTTCCTGATGAGATCCATTCCCAAAATAAACTCGTCTTTGATCCTGGCAACCAACACTTTATGCCGAACTTCAAGTCTTTCTCCAATAATGATGGTGACATCGGCTTCTCCGTCTATAGGGCAAGATTCTCCAGTGACTGATTTTAACATAATAGGGTTGGGCAATGGTTGTATGGTATATCCGAAAAGTTTATCTGGCCTTACAATGGTCACATCTGCTCCTGTATCGATGGTAATCTGGATCTTCTGTTCCTTAATGCGTCCGGCCACTGTGAGACTTTTGCCACCCAAATTATTGACTTTAAAGATCCTGGGGGTCTTAGCGGCCCCGGCCAATTGCCCCCTTGCATTGACCGGAATTAGTTTTCCTGGGACCTAGGGCGGTCTTGGTCGCCGCTTGGTCTTCTAAACGACGGCGACGGACTTCTTGCCCTATTACGGCAGTTACTCTTGATGTGACCCAGTCTGCCGCAGTTAAAACATTTTATGCCCCGATTGTCTGTTGATCGAGGAGTTCTCTCTAACAGGGCTTGCATATTGACTGCCATATCCTTCATCGCTTTATGTAAACTGGCCATGGATTCAGCCATAGACGTATTCGCCTCTTCATTGCAAGTTGCCATTCTTACACGTGGAGATGAACTAGATGACACTCGTGACGCCTCGAATTCCAGGGCCCGAACTAGTGCCTCGCTGATATCCTTGGGCCTTACTAGACGTAAGTGGTATCTCATGTCACTATCGCGAACTCCCTCAATGAACCTTTCGGCGGCAAATTGCATTTGAAAAGATTCAGGGGCCGATGGATATGCCAGGTGAATAAGTCTGTCTATGTCCGCCTCAAATTCTTGTAAGGATTCACCTGACTTTTGCTGCCTCATCCTCAGCTGGGCCTGGAACACGGTCTCTTTGTGCTCATTCCCAAATCGTAGTTGCAGAGTGTGTACTAAAGCCACATAATTACTTTGATCCGCTGCCGACAGAGATTGGAGTAACTCAGCCGCTTTTCCACGAAGTGCTACCACTAATGATGTAGCTTTCTGGGGCTCGGACCAACCATTAGCTTTTGCAGCTGCCTCAAACTGAGTTTTATAAATTTCCCAGGCCGTAGTACCGTCATAATCAGGAGGCTTAATTTTAGCGTTGGCTGTGCTAAAACTCTCTGTAGACACGGTGTCGTCCTCAAGTTGTTCCCGGAATTTCTTTTCTAGCTCGAGAACCCTCTGGTTGACGTCGTTGACGGATTGCATTATTCTTTCTTCTAATTGTTGCTCCCTAGCTGCGAGATGGTTCACTAATTCTTCTTTGAACCGTTTCTGTTCTTCTTTCTCTTGTTGATAACGTCTTTCCTGCTCTTCCTTCTGTTCTTGATAACGTCTTTCCTGCTCGTCTTTCTGTTGTTGATAACGTCGCTCCTGTACTCGATCACGTCTTTCTTGTTCTTCTTTTTGTTCGTTATAACGTCGCTCCTGTAATTGATCACGTTTTTCCAGTTCTTCCTTCTGTTCTAGATAACGTCTTTCCTGTACTTGATCACGTTTTTCCTGTTCTTCCCTCTGTTGTTGCATAAGGGACAGCAGAACGGCAAGTTGATCCTCCATCGCTTGATGCTGTCTTCTGGTCACTGGCATAAACACGTAATGTCCGGTAATGAAGCACTCACTTACAGTTCAGCAATATTAGTCCTCAAATTCCCACTGGAATCGCACTTCTGACATCAATTGTTGCGAACTCGGGGTTCAATAATTCCAGTGTAACGATTTAACACGAAAACACTATTTATTTATTCCACAAATACACACAGGTACAATTCGACTAGTAAATAACTCACTACTTAACACTTTATAGCCTTCTATTATCGCTTCGTACTTTAGCTTACTTATAGCTCGCTTAAAATAAGACTATTCCCTAACCGCCGCTCTATGCGCCTTTTATATACAATCCTAAAATTACAGAAAAACCTAGAAAGTTCTTTATAAGAATTCTTGAATAATCTCATATAAAAAAAACGGTTGTAAACAACTGCCTTCTAGATTAAGCCAGACGAGCAATAAATCACTCGTGTCAGCCATGACGCAGCGCGGATAGGTCGCGAAGCTCCACCAACCAACACGCTCCCATGCGTTGCCCCGCCTCCCATGCGGCGTTGCTGCGATCGTAACAATACCATGGACCGTTTAGAGCTAAAATCAATCAAGGTTGAGATGCAAGGAAGATCACTTCGCCCACTGCCTCATCGCAATTGATAATGTCCGAGGTAGTTATGGGCGAACCGTCATGAAGAAATTCACACAAAAATGTATATTTAGTTAATAGCTATAAAGCAATTGTGTTCGGCAACATCTATTCTTGTATCTGATAATTATAGAGCATCTTTATCTTTTATTCCCAATCTAAAATTTAATAAATTTAGCCGAGTTTCAGATTTGTTGTTCTTTAAAACATCTATGGTTAATGAATAAATTAAGTACTTAATGTTTTCCAGAAAATATTCATTTTTTGCTTAGGAACGTTTAGAACCCATTTTTGAATCATATATATTGTTTTAATTATTTTACCCATTTCTTCCAATTTTTCTTCAAAGTTGGTTTTGTTTCTGAAGCACAGATTGCTAATTGCTTCAATCTACAAAAATATACATAGATGAAAATGCAACATAATGTAGTACAAATTGGTACATCAGTTATTATAGTGAAAACTTCATTCGTGTCTTCTTTCCAAATTCTCTAAAAAAATACAAATACAAAAATAAAGTATATATTACTTAACTCTAATGTTCACTTTTCAATCGATGTGATATGATTATTTTCAAACCGTAACTTACAGAAACTGACCAAATTCTTCTAATATCTGATATATTTTTAAGTCTGAAGTAAAAGAAAACCCAGTATTAATACAGTGGTACTCTACGAATTCTGCGAGTAGTTAATCCGAATAACATTCCGAAAAAGCCTAATGTCATTTGATATAACGACTTATGACTATGACAAGCTAACCTCGAATTGTTTACGTCAGGAAACATTTTGGTAGTCACTGGTGTTCTCGGATTTGATTCATATGGTTAGTGGACTTTGGACCCGCCAGTTAAGAACCGATGCGACTATACCAGTAATTTTTCATATTGGTATTTTGTTGTTACTAGATTGCTTTGGATTTACCTAAAAAAAGTGTGAACTAATGGTTGACCGCACCAAAGCAGAATACTGATTTCTCGCTTAATTTTTGGTTAAAAATACTTAATAACAGTGAATAGATAAAGGTTTTTAGAAAGTTGGGTTGTTTGAAAACCCATCTCCTAACTAGAATTATGTAAGTCATTAGGAGTGCTAAGAAGGTGGGTTTTACTTCAGCCTGCATAGAAGAAGAAACGGTTGAAAAATAACTATACAATGGTATAAAAATACCTACAATGTGACATGAATTCTTAGACAATACCATACGGGTTTAATGTTGGTACCCATATCAACATTTTAGGGGCAGATGAAGTACCCAGCAAAAATTACGGCCTGACGCACAGTCATCAATTTTATTATAGCCCTACCACTAAAATGCCACGCAACGTGTACTGACTTTTCCTTTTTAATCCAGTTTCCGATTCAGATAAACAAGAAACAGGCGTGTCCTTTTGGCAGCGTTTGATGGGTCTTTTTTACCAGCCTCAATGTGTCCATCTGACCGAAATTAACGGGATTATGCACGACTCAAAAAGCCGTGAATACATTCGTCATTATTAAAAAAGTTACGCACAGCACGAGCTGAATCGAAACGGCTCGAATCTGGACCATACGGTGACTATAAAAAATCTGCTGACCAATCCAGGTCCAGCTCGAAACAGGACTAAATTAAACCTCCGTTTGACATCACAATAGGATTATAAACAAATAAGGGTTGCATCTATCAAGGGTATTGCCGTATGGGGGGTGTAGGCAGGGCTCGTTAGCTGGGATGAATAAAGATGTGTGTCCAAGCATATTTAAAGCACAATGACCGTACCAGTTTTGATTGTAAGCTGTTTTTGTTAAATATAAAAGAATAGTAGGTGTGTCATGAATACTAACATGGGGTGTTAATGATGGTGGGTCCGGTAATGACAGGCATGATGGATAAGAATAATTTTAGCTGGTTGCTTGAAGTAGTTTTAAGCGGCAGCTGTAAGTTGCAGTCAATAATATCAAGAAGGACAAAATAACTACTAAATGGGAAACCCTTGAGTTTGAGTGACCGCTTTCTCCCGTCGGGTTTTACAAGTACTAAATACTATTAAATTTATATGCAATAAATCCAGTTGTAATAAATATTGATGCAAACAGCTAGTCGAGACTCAAAGGCCACTTAAGAAATGGACAATTTATGTTCAATTATGTACCGTAATTAAGGGTTATTGTGCGATCCCCTAGGTACGCAGGGCCCGGCCGGGCGGCCGATGTTCTTAAGCACTTGGTAAAGTTGATTTGCCAGATTAGAAATGACAAGGCGTAAGAAACTGCGGGCTTGAAAAGCGTATCGTGCCTTGATAAATTAGATTTTTGTATTCTTTATTATGTGAAAGTGATTCAGTAATTTGCAAACATATTTATTAATGCAATTTTGTTTAAACCTTTATTTATCTATCTTTGTCTCAGGGCACATTTTTATTTTATAATTTATTTGTGTATTATTTTACATCAAATAAACGTCCGAAATATTTACTTTAGACCGATCTCCCTAATCCCTGTGACTGCGTCTCTAATCCCGTCTAAAGTGCGTCTCCAGAGAGGTGAAGAGACTCTTTCTGGGGCCTCGTTTTTTGGGGCTCTATTTAGTGAAAGACCAACTTCTGGCATCATTTAAGTTTTGAAAAATAGAGGAGGCCTTGCAAATTGTCGAGAAAACTGTTAAGTTTTCTTCCTAAAGGAGATACGACAAGAAGTCGTTAAGAAAATTTGTTTGGATTCGAAACTATACGTCAATGTACCAAATTTCAAAGCCTTTTCTCAACTTTTATCAAATTATTTCATCAAATATTTAATTAACAAAACATAAAATCTAAAGTGTTTTTTCGAAAATGAACAAATGCGCACTACCAACTACCGTTGAAAATCGCATATTGCAAACAGCTTCTCAATAGAAGCAGTCATCTTCAAGCTTTTTGGTCCTTCGAGCCGATTCTTGGTCTTTCAAGACTCACCTTCGTTGATTTTTCTCCGTTTATATCCAAGTTTATTTGTCTTTTTAAATATCCATATGCTTGGCTCTTGATTCCTTGTGCTGTCACCCGTGAGGAAAAATAATATATCCAAGCTTTTTGGTGCTAAACACCCAGTAAAGTTAAATAATGGAACGTGTGTGACATAATGCGAATTTCGTATTTTAAGCATTTCAGTTGCGAAATCAGCATTAAACGCGTTTCAAAATCGACTGAGCTGTGTTACATATTTAAGCTCTTTGGTCCTTCGAGCCAATTATTGGCCTTTCGAAACTCACATTTTTGATTATTTTTTCTTTTAAATCCAAGTTTCTTTGTCTTTTCACATAACAATATGCCTGTGTCTTGATTATTTGTGTAGTTTTTTACTCATTTTATATATTAAAAAAACCTTGAAGAATTTCTGCTTTGAAACAATTCGTGTTAGTTTTTGATGTTTCCACAGCCCAGTGATTTATGCACGGTCCCATACATAAGCGTGTGCCAAGTCCACCTAGCACACATTTCTGATTGCTTTGCACATGCCTTGCATATATTTTTGACGTCGTATCACTTGACTTCGGCTAGTGTCCGAAGAGCCCCATTCGTGCGAAAAGTGCAATTTTCGACACTAGTTGCACAATATAATATTCCGGGTCCAATGGAATTTCTTTCCGACGTTTTGTCTACAGCTGCAGCCGACATAATCAAAGGCGATGAGGCAATGGACGAAGTGATGATGCTTGCCGACGTTGACTTATTCGACTGTAGTGAGCACTTTAGTATTTATTCAACAAACTAACCTATGGGCAGTAATAGCCACCTTAGTCCAGTAATAGCCAACTATTTTAGGGAAATTTATTTTCGAGGCCAAAGCGTTGGCAACTACAAAAAAGTGCTGGTTCCGATACGTGGACGACACCATTGTCATTTGGAGCCATGGCGAGGACGAACTTCAAAACTTCCTCTTATACCTCAACTCGATAGAAAAGGGAGGACGCCTACCGTTTTTGGATTTCTTAGTATCAAGGATGCCGAAGGGGAAGCTTGCGCACACCGTTTATAGCGGATCAAATCATCATCCCACACAGAAAAGGCGAATCATATATAAAGGCTCTGTCTATGAGAGCCATGAGTCGGCTGAATTGGAACGGGAAGTGAAGCATCTGGAAAGAGTCTTGGGTTGGAATGGATAAAGCAAGCACGAGTTCGATAGGGCCGTGGGTCCAAGAAATGTAGAGCGCCAGGAAGGAACAAACGGGAGAAGATGAAGAAAAGCGCGGATGGAGTAGTCTACCAGACAGAAATTCTCCACGAAGTAACTGACAGTATCGACAGGCTACTGGAAAAGCACAATGTTAAAACTGTCTTTAAACCCACTTGTACAATACAACAGCTTGAGATCGGCCACAAACCTCAGAGATCCCCTATCGGCACCCGGAGTTTACCGAGTTCCATGCAGCAGTGGCTCGGTACACATTGACACCACAAAACGCAGTGTCAACACGAGAATTACGGAACACAAGAGGAATTGCAGGCTGGGACAACCTCAAAAGTCAGCAGTAGCAGAGCATGCTCTCTCCGAAAGTCACGACATCCTTGACTAATGAGAGGGGCAATTGAGATAAACACGACAACAATTTCAACAAGAAGGAGTAGATTACCTTTCTAAATGCAGACTGAACCCGAGTTCTACGACATACTTCAAGTGCGCCGAAACCCCGCGCCACCACTACCCCCACCCCAGTCCCTCTACTGCAGCGCGACGGCGGGGAAGTAAATATCACGGAGCTCACCACAGTTGAATCAGTCAACGTCGGGAAGCACGGGAGATCACTTCGCCCATTGCCTCATCGCCTTTGATTGATTTAAGAGACACCACACATCTTCCAACGGGTGAGTCACTTCTTGACGTGGGAAGCACGGAAGATCACTTAGACGAAACGTCAGGAAAAAATTCCATTGGACCACGGCTTCAAAGCCCGGAAAACACCACGATTGGGACGAGTGCTAAGCGTCCCAATAAAACTGTGCAGTAGGTGGGTCAGCGGGATGGGGACAAAATAACGAAAATTCAGCTTTTAATAATTGCAACGTTTCGACTAAGTATTTTGGTCTTTATCAAGGCTCTTAATATGCCTATGTCCTGTAGAAATTGTAGAGAACTTCGGCATATTAAGAGCCTTCATAAAGACCAAAATACATGGTCGAAACGTTGGCAACTATGACAGCTGAATGATAGTCTGCCGATGGTTTTGAAATCTGGTATAGAGGCTTAGCTGATGTTTCTAAGAAACTTTTCTTAACGACTTTCTAGTGAAGTGTTTCTAAATTGTTGCTTAAAAGCAAACGTTAGCAGTTTACATATACAGCCAAGAAAATAATATTCTGCAAGCTGCGCTAGACTGCCAAAAGCAATCGTATGCACTATGGTTTTGACTTGTTCCTCTTAGCTTTTCGGAGAAGAATTAAATTGCGTCTCATTACGGTTTCTGAACTGTTAAAACAGGCACAAATAGCTTGATCTGATTCTAAATCTAAATCTAAAACTCCTAAAATAAGCCAAGTGTCTTTCTTCTTTGCTGCAGAGGGTAGAGCATGGAGAACTTCAGTTGCAGCTGCATTTTTCAAAAAACGTCTGTAAAAATTGATCTACCTAAAAATCTACTTAGGTCGGAGAGATTTTTCGTTTGCTGAAGTTTTGGTTAGTTCACGTTCCATCTGATTGATCACGTAGTCCAAGTAGGCATTTTCCTTTTTGACAAAGTGACACTTAGCAACAGCGATGGTTTCTGGTGCCCATCAACACTGCCAGAACACTCTTTGGTGCTATCAAAATGTCACCATTTTAACAAAATACAAAACATCCGAAATACGTAGAATCTCATATAATATTCATACATCGCTGCAAAGTTGACTTTAGTTTAACAACAAGCAGTCCTTAAGCGATCTTCTAGAGCCAAAGAAATCTAGTGATTGGTTTTCACAAGGTTGAAACCAGTCTCCAGTCATTGAACAAAATCTTGTGAGGTATTGGATACTCATCTGGCAGTGAGGTATTGGATACTCATCTGGCACTGTGATAGTGTTGCCGTCTGTAGCCTTCACATGGTCTCCAAACAGGCATCTTTTAGATGGTAGATGTGATGGGCTTGTGCACAAACTTCTTGAAGGACTGCAACACCTTATTCTCAAGATCGTGAGTTCAAATTCTGCGGTTTTTAGAATCTCTGTTGATAATCTTCTGGGTCGTTCTGCGTCAGGTGCGCCTTTGGTCAAAATATGGTATGGATGTTTAGGAGCTGGGGCTAGACTGAAGGTTGTGTAATTTCACACTACAACTTCAATTAGTAAATTTTTGACAACGGATTCTCTTCTGAAAATATTGTGCTGAGATGCTTGAAAACTGCTTATTAGAACTGATGTCGAACTTCTAAGTTGTGTGTGCCAATGGGTCTTTTATTTATGAAGTCTACTAACTACCTTCTCTTCCCTCTGGTCTTGCAAAAGTTGCTCCTGTACTTGATCACGTCTTTCTTGTTCTTCTTTTTGTTCCTTATAACGTTTTTCCTGCTCTTCCGACTGTTTTTGCATAAGAGAGAGCAGGGTGGCAAGTTGATCCTCCATCGCTTGATGCTGGCTTCTGCTCACTGGCATAAATACGTAATGTCCGGCAATGAAGCACTCACTTACAGTTCAGCAATATTAGTCCTCAAATTCCCACTGGAATCTCACTTCTAAGATGTTTAAGAAAGTTGGCTCCTAAAATTATTAATCAATCAATCAATCATTCATTGCGTTATTGTCCAAACAAAGATGTCATTGACAAATCTGGGCTGATTCACAGTAAATGATAATAAAATCCCCAAATAATGATAAAATAAGCATACATTAGTCAGAAAAGAATACAAAAGAAAATGCAAAAAGTAAAAAGTTAATACATCATAAAAAAAAGAAAAAAACTGCCGATTCTAGTCAATTCTCAGAGCAAGGTTTCTCAACTGTGTAAAAAGCCCTGTTCATCGGAAAGGGAAAAAGGAGAAATTCCGCGCAAGACTCTAGGTAGGCAGTTCAACATTTTTATGGTACAATAGATTAACGAGTTTTAAGTAAGAGCACAGGACGGAATGGGCCCCTACTTTGAGGTCTACCGTCAGAGGGAGCGTAAATGACTCTGCGGTGCTTCTGTCATCAATCAAAACATCAAGTACACTGTCCCTGGTATGAACAGAGCGGGAAGCGTCAACAATCGAGAGTCCTTTATTCTCAAACCACAGAAAGCTGTGAATGTAAGCTTCTAAACCTTGAAAGCCACATTGAAAAAACCGATTCCCCAAGCACCTCAAAAAGAAATTCTCAGTACATGTAGATACTTCTTGCCACTGAAGTGCTAAAGCGTTTTCTAAAAGCCGACAACACCCTGCAGCACAGACCTCGAATGTGATCATCAAATCACAACTCTCCATCTGTTGGGACAGTTCAAGGGACGTGCAACAACTAACAACACCAAAAATGCGCGGCTGTTCTCCTCCATGTTAATATCGCAGTTAAAGGTCAATAATTTGGTATTATTGAGGCTTTGCTACTTGGCTTCCCACCACTCTTTGACCCTTCAAAAGTCATGTCTCGTCACATTCTCCAAGACTCCCAAATTGCTATTTACCGGATTTTGGCTGTAATGTCGGCAAAAGAGACGCATCTACCATCGCGTGCAACCAAGAACAAATCGTTAACTTAAATGAGGAAAAGGACCGAACCCAACATCGAACCCTGAGGAACTCCAGCACAAAAACTCGTCTCACCAGATACATGATTGCCAAACACAACTCTGAAATTTCTCCTCCAGGGAGGAACGAAACCAGGCGAGGATATCGCTGTGGAAGCCACATCACTCCAGTTCCACCGGCAGGGTTCCATAACTGATAAGGCCGAAGGTCTTAGTTTGATGGCAACCTACACAGCCGCAGCTTTGGTGGTCACATACTCAGCCGCAGCTTGAGTAACGTTAGCTACTTGGGAAGTGGGCAGTGTCTGGGAGGGGTGCCTGGCACCTTACAGGAATTCTCTGGCCACTGCAGACTAAACAGACACATGTACCTCCTAGGAATGGTGGACAGTCCACTCTGCATCCACTGTGGAGCAGGGAAAAAGTCGTCATACCACTTTCTGGTAGTGTGCTACCAGGGGAGCCTACTGGAAGCTGCCTTCCTCTATTGAGAGGCGTTTCCGACTCTAAGATGGGATGGAATACTCTCCTTCAATTCAGTGTTGGCATGAATTAATTTACATGATTAATTCATTGAATTAATTCGCGAATTAAATTAAATGATTTTTTTGATTAATGTCATGAATTAAGCACCTGCAAAAACGAGCCTCTAGATATAGAAGCAGCACATGTATTAAAAGAACATGAAATAGAAAATTCTTCTGATTCCAATAGAAGCACAACCTGCACAAGTGAAGTTATGCCTTCACCTTCATGCCCTTATTCCGCTTCTACACCTAGACTGAATATTTCAGGTAAGATGTACGTCATATGTGGCACTCGAGGTTGCGGAGTCCGAATTTCCTAATTTATTGCCAGTTTTAGTCCGTTTTCGAGGGAAGCTACCGCCATATTACAACAAACCAATGACCGATGTTGAATGGTGGATTTCAACATTTTCATTGACTGATGTCAATATTCCAACACAAAATGAAATCGAACAACTGATGACAGCAGTGACCTCGTCAGCCGGTGTCGAAAGGACTTTCTCCAGTTTTGGTTTAGTACACTCCGAGTTGCGTAATAAATTAGGAGTAGAAAAGGCAGCAAAACTTTTCTGATAAAAATTTCTTCTGGTGCTTAATGTCGCTTGTTTCTAGTTTAACTGTATAATTTTTTTTTTTGCAGTTAGTTGTCCGATATTGTATTAATAAAATGTTAAGTTAGGTAATTAAAATTAAGTATTTATTAGAGAAAGTTAAAAAAACAAATGTATCTCCATTACTCTAGAAGCTACACGTTTCTAGAGTTGTTTGTTTTGTTGTCTAGTTGAAACTGTTGAAGACAGTACATGCAAAATAAAAAAATAGGGGAGAAGATATTGTTCTTGAAAAATCTGATTTAAATCAAAAAAGACTGAATTAAATCAAAAAGTCCGACTTTTTGACTGTTATAAAAAATTCATGACTTTTACCAACACTGTCCTTCATTAGAGGGACGGGTCGACTCGTGGAGGGAATGAGAGCTCAGGGATGGGTGGACCGGAGGACTGTGAAAAGGTCCTTTAAGGCCTAGTTCGGTCGTACGGCCCAACGTTAGCCAAAATAAATACTCACTTGAAAAAAAGTCGAAGATAGAGGTCCAACATATATCCATACGTCGTCATAGTTGCCTTATTGGCTGGAAAAATAGTATAAAGAAAAAACAGAAACCACTGAGACAGTGTGAACCAAAAATAGCATCCCTTTGACATCACAGAATTAATATGGGACGATATCACTAGTTTTTCTGCGCTTTGAGGGTCTTTCAGGAGCAAAACTCCAAGCTCCTTTGCTCCAAGTTGATGATGACAAAAACATATATTATTGAAATGCGGTCTGACAGTGTTGGTCGACTTGACGTCAGGATGCCAATTTTGGTATGAAAATCCTCCAAGGTGCTAGATGGTTGTGGTGCCAATATCTGACTGGTGTTGGCCACAAAGGCCATGAACCTCCCGCAGTCCAGATCCATTAACATTTCTGCGATGATCGTTTACTTCTCTAGCAGAGTCTCTGGACTAGGAACCAAAATCTCCTTGATTCTGAAAGAAATTTGATCCAAAAAAAAGCTCTTGATGCGAAAAGCTTAAGAGTATTCCTTAATTGCAGCATGTAATGTAAATGTCGTTGAGTGCGAAGAAGTTGCCCCTTTAGTTCAGCTGTAGCCATGTTGTAGCTTAACGACAACGTTTTTTTATTGGCCTCATATTTATCTTAAACCAACTGACGGTGGATTATGATAGATGTCGATAATATATGGCAGGATGCTAGAATTCTGTAAAGGGTGAGAAACAAAAACAAATGATGGTGGAAATGGTTCCATTTTATTCTTAGGCTTTCTTTTTCTTAAGTATCCTTTTTTTCCATACATTTGGGTAATGAATGAATTGAAAGGTAATGCAGAACATTTTTGTTGCAACATTTAGAGTTCAACCCTTAATTTTTTGTTTCTAAAGTACTTTTTTCACTTTTTTTTGAGTCAGTTAATGCCTGCTACTTTTTTCGATGCAGTTAGGTAGGTGCCTTATACTTTGCGGCTCTTTACTATTTGACATCTGCCAAAAAGTTAAATAGCTAAGTTGATTGTATATCTCTAGCTCATTGGTCATCGCATAAGTGTAATAAGAAGGTAGGTGGAGAAGAAATGGATGTATACATTTCGGGCAATTTTTTTTGTAAAAGCTATTTATTTGCGGTCCGGTTTGAGAGCACGCAGGTCATTAGCGCCTAAAATTCCTAAAAAAAAGCTGACAACCGGACCGAAAACTTCGTGCCATGAACCCTGAAGTGCACCCAAAACGCAGTGAGGCCATGGGTCTATTCTAACTGCATTTCGACGTTGAAATTATTACACTGTTACCATCATCATCATTTAACGTTACCAGACCCTCCGGTCGTTATTATACTTAATTAAAATTAAGAATTTTGAAGGCGTAATTAAAATGTTCAACACATTTTTTTAATATCGCAAACCCTCCTAGCTATACTACAAGTGCCGTTTGAATGATCGTTCGTTATTACCATCACCTCATACCGTACGCTCTTCAGGCGGCAGATGTCCCTTTCATGAAATAAGTTATAGTGCTTTTTATTAGTTAATGGTCAGTCGGAACGGATTTTGATGGTCCTCTGACACGTGCAAGTCATCTCAGCTTGAACCTTGGCAGTTCATAAAATATTCATTAGGTCCAGGCATTTTGTCACTCTCAAGTTCTCGATCACTAGACCTGTTCTTCAGGCGCAGCGTGGGTATGGCTAGTGTGTGAGTCATGCAAGTGTGAGGTTCGAGAATAATTTATGTATCAATGGTCAATCCCAAAAAGGAGTTAGTTATTACTGAATGCAACGACCCGTGCATTATTAATTGTTTTTTTTAAACCGACAACGGACGCACGGTTTAATAACCGTTCATTTTCCTCCTAATCATTTGCCGAAGCTGACGGTGTCCATGTTCCAATTGCTTTATTCGCCTCATTAATAAAAAATCTCACCCACGTGTTGTTTTTGCCTTAACACCTGGTCAAGAGTATATGTTCCCAACGGCATTCTTTTTCACTGAACAGCATCAACGATCCAATAAATAAGAAGGACTTGCCCTCCTTTATGGCAAAAGAAGAATACCTATTACAGGCAAACAATCGATCCAATTACCCGATTGAACTGTAAAATTTGGGGTCTTACCGCTGAATAAGAAAGGTTCGATCTTGCTGCAGCTTGAAAAGGATCATACCCGATTTGCAAATATTTATGAGACGTCTTTGGTAGGTTTGAACGAGGGCGAACGTTACGTTAGGGACCCATAAATTTCGTTTTCCTTCTATGGTGCGTCTAACCGGACGCGAAGAGATGACTCACACTTAGAGGCGGGTGATGGGGAAAGGGTCAAATTAGCGCAATACGCTGGAAAGAGCGCGTCTAATTTAATGACATTTTAATTACATAGTATTGGGTACAGTCGCGCAATAATCACCTACGGTACCCATTGATGTGCCAACTCCCAACAGAGGAAGTACCGTGACCCTATGTCTGATGACATGCTTATGTAACCATGAACGACAAAATATTCCATCTCGATTGCTATCTAAAACACCATACGTTGTGGCTTATCTTTGCTTGTAATCTTTTTAGTACCATTGCGTAGTACTAGTGTTTGTATTAATTAGTTTTGTCATGGTGTTAGGAACATCTGATGGTTTAACTTTAGTGTCCCAGTTTTTTTCGATGGTACTGGCTAATATCAACTAGTTCCGACTTGGATATAGTACGTCTTAAGTCAAAAATATGTATTGTCAAATTTCTTTTAAATTTTCGTTAATCCATTTTTCACAAGAAGTATATAATTTCTGTCATATTTCAGCCTGCATTTTGTTTGTTTTTCTTTTGTTTATAAGAAAAAGTTTTGACCTATATTCTGAAGTTAACCGCACGCCAATGAGGCTTACTCTCGAATATAACCTTTTTCTAGACCCATACTGTGAATTTGAATCTCTCAGCTGTTTATGTATTGAACAAGATTTTAAAATTCTTCAATTTTTTACTTAAAAAGTCGTAAGTTGAGGGCAGAAAAAGCTTTGCCAATGAATACATCAGTCGGTTATAGCCCACTATATATCCATCTGGCGAATGTATTATGGCGGAACTTCATCCACCGACTCACAGGTGGCAGCGTCGAAACTTTACTCACCGGCTCACAGATGGCAGCTTTAGTCGAAATCCTTCATAACATCACTCCGCCTTTCCTGCGCTGAATTTGTCTTAAATACAAATTATAACCATGAACTCTCAGTGCTCTCACCCCGGCGTATAAGGCAGGAGTCTACCCCGCCTTGGATGGATCTATAACTGGCTTATATAGTCTACATTGACATGTTTTTTGTCACGAAGTTATGAATTTTGAAATAAAAAAAAATTGTACCCCAGTAAATGTATAACTAGAGTAAATATATTCGCATAAAGCATCTATAATTTGGTTAAGTAATCTTTATTGGTATGTCTTTTTGTCCTCTAGAAATAGTGTTTTTTTTTCTCTACACACGATCATTTGATTAAAAAAACATTTTCTCTACCGACGGAATTCAGAGAAATTTAATAAATTTTCAGGAGTTATAGACTCATCCTGCGTTGCACAAAATTTTTTTTATAAATGTTTAGTCGAATAAAAAAATGTTTTTTTTTTAACTAATTATCAAGGTTTTTCCAACTCTTCAACTTTGAATTGAATATGAGTAACTTAGACCCAAAAACGTCCACGCCAATGAACACTTTACTCGGTTTTTAAGCCAGTTATATCCTAGTGTATTATTGAACTTTTTAAAAGTTCCATTGAAGAAAAACTGTTTTTAAAATCTATCAATCAAGATTTTGAAATTGTTCAAATTATTACTTAAGAATTCATAACTTGGGAAGAAAACGAGCTGGCCACTTCGTCATAGTCCCATTCTGCGAATGTATTTAATGTTCTTAATCTACCAGTGGTAGAAAATGTGCTTTTTGATCAAAATTTTACAATTCTTCAACTTTTTCACTTAAATATTTATAACTAAAGGACTAAAACCCTTACGCCTACACCATGATGTCTACACTTGACTCTAACCTACTCACAAACCCATTCTGTGAACGACCTTTTTTATAAATTTGCAGGGGTAGAAAAAATGTTTTCTTAAATCTATTGTGCAAGATTTTTCATTTCTTCACTTCAAAATTCGTAACTTGAGGACCGAAGGTAGTTTGCAAATGAAGTCTACGCTTGACTGTAATCCAGTAATAGACCAATTCTGCGAATATGTTAAATCTGTTTGTACTTTTCCAGTGGCAGAGAAAATGTTTTTTGATCTAGCGATCAAGATTTCTCATATTTTCAATTTTTAACTTAAAAATTCGTAACTTGACGATCAAAAGTCTTCCTTAAATGAAGTCTACGCTTGACTGTAAACCGATTCTGCAAATTTATTGAATATTTGTGATATTCTAGTGGTAAAAAAAAAGATTTTTGAATCAGTTGATCAAGGTTTTGGAATTTTGCAATTTTTGGTTAAAAATTCATAACTTTAGGACAAAAAGGCAAACCAATAAAAATTTCATAACCTAGTTATAGACGCGTCGTGGGACATTTTGAATCTTCTTCAGTGATAAAATAGCTATATTTTTTAAATCTAATGATCAAAAATTTTCCATTTCTTCCATTTCTTTTATTTAAAAGTTGTAAGTGAACAAAAGGTTACGCCACTAAAGTCTTCGCTCGTCTGTAACCTAGAAATAAACCACTATTGAATTTATAATTTTTTAAATGATGAGAAAAATGTTTTTTAATCTGTTGATCAAGAGTTTCTGTTTCTTCAATATTTTATTGTATTGAGTACCAAAAGGGTTACGATGATGAAGTCTATCTTCGACCATAACCCAGTTATAGACCAATCCTGCGAAGATATTGAATCTCTTTGTAATTTTCCAGTGGTAGAAAAAACGTTTTTTAAATCTAGCGATTAATGTATTTTAATTCCTCATTTTTTTACTTCAAAAGTCGTAATCTAAGGGCAAAAATTTGCTGCTTAGTTCTTCTCTATGCTGAATATAATATTTGTAGTAAAAATATAACGTTAGATGGAGTTGTTCTTCTCTTCGTGTTGGCTTCATCATAGTATATTTAATCAATCCAAGTGCTCAATGCGTTGTTGGGATGACTAAGTTAATCGGGTCTTGACTGCATTCTGTTCTCACTTTTCTTTGTATGTCAAAACTATAAGGTCATGTCTTTTGCCGTATGGCTACAAGATCATCGAATCTTTGCTCTGGCGCTACAGGATCAAGCTTAGCAAATAGTTTAACTTTTTAAAAGTGTATTTTTATTTCTTGGGGGCTACAGAGACACGGAGCTTGTTAAAAGCCAATGTTTTTCCTCTTGCCTAAGTACCACATAATCGTCTTAGGTTTTAACAGTATTTTTCTTAGTTTTAATCGCCATTGACTTCTTAAGTTAGTTATTTCAATTTCTTTAAAAGCTACAACGTATCAATTTCTTTAAACAGTATCAATTTCTTTAAAAGCTACAGCGACCCTTTACTTGCTAAAAATTCCCTATTTCTCGACAAAAATGTCTTTGCCTTCAAGCTACAGAACCAGCAAGTTTTATAAAGGATTTAACTTTTTAAAAATTAATTATTATTTAATTGGTTTCGAGGCTACAGAGACACTGAGTTTAATAAAATTCTTTTTATCGTTTTTTAAACTGCCAGATTTGCAGAGTAAAGTATAACATCTAGCATTTTTATGTCGGAACTACAAGATCAAGTCTTTTGTCTTGTGGCTACAAGATCATCGAATTTGAAAGGAAAGATGTCTATGCCTTTGCGCTACAGGATCATCAAGTTTGGCAAATCATTTTGCTTTCCAAAAGTGATTTTTCGTTTATTTGACTTTAGAGCTACAGAGACAGGGGCTTGTTAAAAGCCATTGTTTTGTCTCTTGCCTTGAGACTACAAAATCATTAATTTCCGTAAATAAATTAAGAACAGATCTTGGTAGGTTTTAAAAGTATATTTCTTAGTTATAATCTCTATTGTCTTCCTGAATTAGTTATTAAATTTCTTTAAAGGCTACTACAGAGGCTAAAGAGACATCGCAATTGCTAAGAATCCTTGTTTATCAAGAAAGATGCCTTTGCCTTCAAGCTAGAGAACCAGCAACTTTCGTAAAGAATTTAACTTTTTTTTAAATAAATTATTAATTAATTGTTTTCGGGGCTACAGAGACACTGAGTTTAATAAAATTTGCCTGTGTTGAATATCGGAACTACAAAGTCATGTTTTTTGCCTTGTGACTATAAAATGATCGAATTTCAAAGGAAAAATCTCGTTGCCTTCAGGCTACAGAATTAGCAAGTTTTGTAAATAATTTAACTTTTGTTAAAAATATTATCATTTATTTGGTTCGGAGGCTACAGAGACAATGATTTAAAAAAAAACTGTTTTGTCTTTTGAATGCTCGTTGCCTGGAGGCTACAAGATCACCGATTTTCGTAAATAATCGATAGCAGAATTTTCTAAGTGAAGATAAGTGATATAGGAGATAAGTAATTTTTATTGATAGTGATATCAATAAAAACCACAAGTAAAATAGCATTAATAAAAGCATTTTGTTTTTGTAAAAAAAACAATATCCAAAAAATCTATTAAAACATAGAGAAATTACAAGAAAAGCGTTACGTTAACAAGCAAAAAATAGTAGCAAAAACTCTATGTATTATTTTTTTCAGTGCATTATTTTATTGAAAACCAACTACTGTTCAAGGAGATAATAAAAAAATTGTTCTTATTGTTTTGAGAAAAAAAAAGAAAAGGATGTGACTGTTTCATAAAACTTTCACTAAGAAATAAACTGCATTTATTTTTGTTTACAGTATTGAAAACTTTAACGTGTTGTTGTAAGATAGACGAGATCGAGAATTCGGAAGTTTAAGGCGTTTCTCATCTATATGACTGAGAGCTGAAAGGAAACACTATAAGCTTCCATTAAATGACATTAAAACTAAATTTTTATGCCAAAAGCCCAAAAAATACTAATTATTTCAAAATTCTTTAAAAATGTTACCGAAAACAAACCTTTTATATTGTTTTTATTAACAATGTATTAAGGATTCTTTTGGCCAAAAGGGGGCTCTTGCAAAGCTTAACCTTTGTGTCATTAAAACAACAGAAATTACCATGCAAACAGAAATAGTAGGTTATGTCACTAGGAGTAAAAGTGAGTCTTTTTGGCCAAAAAAAGGCCTTTTACTCGGAGTAACATATACTATTTTTTTTCAAGCATGCAGGAAATAAGAAGTCTATTTCAGAGTGATTCAGTTTTGCATTTTTTTTTTCATCCTCTTTAAGCGGGTCTAGGTACTTACCCATTTAGTGGTGTATATTATTTATAAAATAAATAGAATGTGTTAGAACGGTAGTTTTCAATGTTCAATAGTTTTAATGGTATTAAATCATAACTAATGGTTTAGGTGGTTTAGGTAAATTTATGTAAACTAAAATTTTTTAACATTATTATCAATACTAAATTAATAAAAATGACATTGACAGATAAATATGACGGACATGACATTTAACAGACGAACTCAGATCTCGAGAACCCATGGAATTTCGACTAATAACGGTTTCGGGTGGTGCTCTCGAGGGCTGTGAGAGTATTCCTGTCTTTTGTTTTTTCAATAAGAATGTAAAGATGGCAATAGACTCAGATCGATCCATCTAGTGTCATCTAGTATTCAAATTTTCTCTACCGACGGAATTCAGAGAAATTTAATAAATTTTCAGGAGTTATAGACTCATCCTCCGTTACACTATTTTTTTTTTATAAATGTTTAGTCGAATAAAAAATGTTTTTTTTTAACTAATTATCAAGGTTTTCCAACTCTTCAACTTTGAATTGAACATGAGTAACTTAGACCCAAAAACGTCCACGCCAATGAACACTTTACTCGGTTTTTAAGCCAGTTATATCCTAGTGTATTATTGAACTTTTTAAAAGTTCCATTGAAGAAAAACTGTTTTTAAAATCTATCAATCAAGATTTTGAAATTGTTCAAATTATTGCTTAAGAATTCATAACTTGGGAAGAAAACGAGCTGGCCACTTCGTCATAGTCCCATTCTGCGAATGTATTTAATGTTCTTAATCTACCAGTGGTAGAAAATGTGTTTTTTGATCAAAATTTTACAATTCTTCAACTTTTTCACTTAAATATTTATAACTAAAGGACTAAAACCCTTACGCCTACACCATGATGTCTACACTTGACTCTAACCTACTCACAAACCCATTCTGTGAACGACCTTTTTTATAAATTTTCAGGGGTAGAAAAAATGTTTTCTTAAATCTATTGTGCAAGATTTTTCATTTCTTCACTTCAAAATTCGTAACTTGAGGACCGAAAGTAGTTTGCAAATGAAGTCTACGCTCGACTGTAATCCAGTAATAGACCAATTCTGCGAATATGTTAAATCTGTTTGTACTTTTCCAGTGGCAGAAAAAATGTTTTTTGATCTAGTGATCAAGATTTCTCATATTTTCAATTTTTAACTTAAAAATTCGTAACTTGACGATCAAAAGTCTTCCTTAAATGAAGTCTACTCTTGACTGTAAACCAATTCTGCAAATTTATTGAATATTTGTGATATTCCAGTGGTAAAAAAAAGATTTTTGAATCAATTAATTAAACTTTTGGAATTTTGCAGTTTTTTGGTTAAAAATTCATAACTTTAGGACAAAAAGGCAAACCAATAAAAATTTCAAAACCTAGTTATAGAGGCGTCGTGGGCCGTTTTGAATCTTCTTATACATTTCCAGTGATAAAAAAAAACAATATTTTTTAAATATAATGATTAAAAATTTTCCATTCCTTCAATATTTTTATTTAAAAGTTCGTAGCTTAGTGAACAAAAGGTTACGCCACTAAAGTCTTCGCTCGTCTGTAACCTAGTGATAAACCACTATTGAATTTATAATTTTTGAAATGGCAAGAAAAATGTTTTTTAATGTTCATCAAGAGTTTCTGTTTCTTTAATGATTTATTGTATTGAGTACCAAAAGGTCTACGATGATGAAGTCTATCTTCGACCATTACCCGGTTATACACCAATCCTGCGAAGATATTGAATCTCTCTGGAATTTTCCAGTAGCAGAACAAATGTTTTTTAAATCTAGCGATTAAGGTTTTTCAATTTCTCATTTTTGTACTTCAAAAGTCGTAATCTGAGAGAGTATAATATTTGTAGTAAAAATATAACGTTAGATGGAGTTGTTTTTCTCTTCGTGTTGGCTTCATCATAGTATATTTAATCAGTCCAAGTGCTCAATGCGTAGTTGGGATGACAAAGTTAATCGGGTCTTGATTCCATTCTGTTCTCACTTTTCTTTGTATGTCAAAACTACAAGGTCGTGTCTTTTGCCGTATGGCTACAAGATCATCGAATCTTTGCTCTGGCGCTACAAGATCAAGCTTAGCAAAAAGTTTAACTTTTTAAAAGTGTATTTTTCTTTTCTTGGGGGCTACAGAGACACGGAGCTTGTTAAAAGCCAATGTTTTTCCTCTTGCCTTATAATCGTCTTAGGTTTTAACAGTATTTTTCTTAGTTTTAATCGCCATTGACTTCTTAAGTTAGTTATTTCAATTTCTTTAAAAGCTACAACGTATCAATTTCTTTAAATGTAGCGACCCTTCACTTGTTAAAATTCCCTATTTCTCGACAAAAATGTCTTTGTCTTCAAGCTACAGAACCAGCAAAACTTGCTGTATATAGTAATATATATAAAAAAGGATTTAACTTTTTAAAAATGAATTATTATTTAATTGGTTTCGAGGCTACAGAGACACTGAGTTTAATGAAATAACAAAAAATTTGTATAAAGTATCATCAACATCTAGCAACGCTTTGCATTCTTATGTCGGAACTACAAGATCAAGTCTTTTGTCTTGTGGCTACAAGATCATCGAATTTGAAAGGAAAGATGTCTATGCCTTTGCGCTACAGGATCATCAAGTTTGACAAATCATTTTGCTTTCCAAAAGTGATTTTTCGTTTATTTGACTTTAGAGCTACAGAGACAGGGGCTTGTTAAAAGCCATTGTTTTGTCTCTTGCCTTGAGACTACAAAATAATTAATTTCCGTAAATAAATTAAGAACAGATCTTGGTAGGTTTTAAAAGTATATTTCTTAGTTATAATCTCTATTGTCTTCCTGAATTAGTTATTAAATTTCTTTAAAGGCTACAGAGGCTAAAAAGACACTGCAATTGCTAAGAATCCTTGTTTCTCAAGAAAGATGCATTTGCCTTCAAGCTAGAGAACCAGCAACTTTCGTAAAGAATTTAACTTTTTTTTAAATAAATTATTAATTAATTGTTTTCGGGGCTACAGAGACACTGAGTTTAATAAAATTTGCCTGTGTTGAATATCGGAACTACAAAGTCATGTTTTTTGCCTTGTGACTATAAAATGATCGAATTTCAAAGGAAAAATCTCGTTGCCTTCAGGCTACAGAATTAGCAAGTTTTGTAAATAATTTAACTTTTGTTAAAAATATTATCATTTATTTGGTTCGGAGGCTACAGAGACAATGATTTAAAAAAAAACTGTTTTTTCTTTTGAATGCTCGTTGTCTGGAGGCTACAAGATCACCGATTTTCGTAAATAATCGATAGCAGAATTTTCTAAGTGAATATAAGTGATATAGGAGATAAGTAATTTTTATTGATAGTGATATCAATAAAAACCACAAGTAAAATAGCATTAATAAAAGCATTTTGTTTTGGTAAAAAAATCAAATTCCAAAAAATCTATTAAAACATAGAGAAATTAAAAGAAAAGCGTTACGTTAACAAGCAAAAAATAGTAGCAAAAACTCTATGTATTATTTTTTTGAGTGCATTATGTTATTAAAAACCAACTACTGTTCAAGGAGATAATAAAAAAAATGTTCTTATTGTTTTGAGAAAAAAAAAAGAAAAGGATGTGACTTCTTCATAAAACTTTCACTAAGAAATAAACTGTTTGCATTTATTTTTATTTACAGTATTGAAAACTTTAACGTGTTGTTGTAAGATAGACGAGATCGAGAATTCGGAAGTTTAAGGCTTTTCTCATCTATATGACTGAGAGCTGAAAGGAAATACTATAAGCTTCCATTAAATGACGTTAAAACTAAATTTTTATGCCAAAAGCCCAAAAAATACTAATTATATCAAAATTCTTTAAAAACGTTACCGAAAACAAACCTTTTATATTGTTTTTATTAACAATGTATTAAGGATTCTTTTGGCCAAAAGGGGGCTCTTGCAAAGCTTAACCTTTGTGTCATTAAAACAACAGAAATTACCATGCAAACAGAAATAGTAGGTTATGTCACTAGGAGTAAAAGTGAGTCTTTTTGGCCAAAAAAAGGCCTTTTACTCGGAGTAACATATACTATTTTTTTTCAAGCATGCAGGAAATAAGAAGTCTATTTTAGAGTGATTCAGTTTTGCATTTTTTTTTCATCCTCTTTAAGCGGGTCTAGGTACTTACCCATTTAGTGGTGTATATTATTTATAAAATAAATAGAATGTGTTAGAACGGTGGTTTTCAATGTTCAATAGTTTTAATGGTATTAAATCACAACCAATGGTTTAGGTGGTTTAGGTAAATTTATGTAAACTAAAATTTTTTGACATTATTATCAATACTAAATTAATAAAAATGACACTGACAGATAAATATGACGGACATGACATTTAACAGACGAACTCAGATCTCGAGAACCCATGGAATTTCGACTAATAACGGTTTCGGGTGGTGCTCTCGAGGGCTGTGAGAGTATTCCTGTCTTTTGTTTTTTTCAATAAGAATGTAAAGATGGCAATACACTCAGATCGATCCATCTAGTGTCATTTAGTATTCAAATAATTTTGGGGAATAAAAATCGTTTATATATGCGCCACCATGACAGTAACGGTGACTTTGAACTTTACTTTTACTGCCTAGGACTTTTTTGATTCTTTTTTGGTCTTAGGATTAGAAAGACCACTTTAGGTGTGCGTATGGAGAAAAGAAATGTCGTACTTTTAGTGCCCTTGAAAAAAAAAATGTTTTTTTCAGTCTGCGACATTAGAGCAGTTGCCCTTTTCAGATTTTGCCTAATTTTCAAAGCCTTTCAGCCAAGGCTTTTTGTCTCCTGCTCAAAAGTGGTTCAAAGCAAAAAGGTTTATTTTCTTTTCTGATTACTCAGTGCATAGAACTATGAAATATCTGACTTTCAGCGAAATTGCATGTCCTTCAGTGCCGGCCTAAACGAGTATTCACACGGCACTACGTCACCGTCGCAAGCTAAATACCGTACATAAAGGTGTAAGTAAACGGGATACATTGCGACCTATCAAGATGGTAACTGATACTTACTACTATCGAATGCCATTGCATTTACCCTACTCGTATAAGATAACCATCTCTGACCCTATAAGTAGATGTTTAGCTTAAACAGTTTTACATCTGCTGCCTTTTCTCCAACCACGCTTTTATTACCCATTAGCTTCAAATGCTTTTAATATTCTGTGCTTTTTACTGCCTCATTATCAAGTCTGATTTCGGCTTTAAACCCTGACCAGGCGAGCACGTCACGAACAGATATTCGCGGCCAAGGGGTAAGTACAAAGAAAGTCAAAGGCCAGCTATGAAACCGAACCCTGTACGACCGCCCCCAATTAGACCCACGTAATTTTCGCATATGTAATTTGGTAATAACCGTCCTGCCGAAAAATCTCGCATGACACGTGACCAATCTGAGTTATTACGTCATTATCCGGACGGTTTATGCACGCAAACGTATATTCATGTACGTCATTTATATGCACGCCGGACAGATGTCAAGTTTTTGTTTCTGCGGTCCAAATGTCAAATCGTTAATGGTTAAGGGGCTAATGTGGGTTATTACTGTTTTGTATCGGAAAGAGAAGTATTTTGAAAGTAGTTATTAGAATTCTTATTGTATTGAGAAACAAGTCCAAATCGACCAGTATTTCTGACGATGATCTTGTAATACCTATGACAGAAAACAGAAACGTATTAGTTCAGAGACACATCATTAGTCAAATTTGACAAATGAAAATGTTTGAATGAAAAAAAAAAGGCAAAATAAATCAATTTAAATGAAAACTTGAACTTTTTTTTTATCGGATCGGACATGAGAATGCCGCTTTACAGAGTTATAAATTCAAACTGTCATAATGTAGCTTTTTAACTAAATTGAGTTAAGCTCTAATTGGTACCACTTTATTATAAACTCTAATTGCTTGCCTATACGGAGTACGACCCGCGACAGATGGACTGACCGGTGGCAATTTATTTTTATTTAGATGGTATCGCACTTTTAATATGCATACGGCACGTGCGGAATAATTGACCAAGCCGCATTGTGCACGGCCATAACATAGGTACTCATATTATGGCCGTACATAGTATCAATTTATTAAGGAAAACTTGCCCAATTTTTTTTCGTATAAAACTGTGTTCTGTAGCTTTCGCAGGTGGTTTGGAATGGTGTTATCAATGTTTCTGTAGCATTTTGCGTTCTTTCAACACTTTTACGAAATTTCTGTCCCTAACATGATGTATTGCGTTCTAAAATTCAGTGAAAATTGTATAATTTTTTTGTCCATACTCATATGCATTGTGTCCGAGATAAAGGGGGCCACTATGAGCACCTTGGAAACGATATGGGATACAGATTTGGTTAAATAGGAAGAAAGATGCGTCGTCAGGGGCTGAAAAAAATTATGTTTAGAAATCCCCAATACATTTTTTGGTTTAAGATGAAACTGAAAAAAAAATAAAATTTTTTATTTTAACAGTTAAATTGGAGCTAGACCAGACCCGAGGGCACTTGTCCACAGCAACTTTTAATGCTTTTTAAAGAGGCATTATCAGTTTTTAAATTTGACCTTTTTTCTTTGCGGAACCATTATAATAGTACATTGTGAACTAGTGTCGAAAAATGCGCTTTTCAGACGAGTGTGACGGTTTGGACCCGAGCCGTAGGCGAGTGATACGTCACAAGAGGGTGAAGAGTGATTTTCGTACGTGTCCCACACTATGCTTTTTCTACGACTGCGATTTTGCTTAATAAATGTCCATTTATTTTATAAAATATATCCAAGGCGTGTGTAAAGCAATCAGAAGCGTGCGCAAAGTGGACTTTGCACAGGCTACTGTATGAGAACGTGCGCAACATGCACTTTGCGCCTGCTGTTTGCAATATACGATTTTCGACGGTAATTAGTAGTGCGCCTTTGTTCATTTTCGAGGCAGTATAAAAACTAATTTTTTATATCGTCCTGATAACAAAACCGACTGGAGGCACAGATATATCACATTATTAAGACAATCGGATAATGGGAGGACGGATAATCGAAGATTTACTGAATTTGACGTAAGATAGTTACGTGGTTTCTTCAAACTGTCACAAATCAGAGAGTTTCTGGTCACTTCTTCTTGTCATGGATTAATGACAAGGGTAAAAGAGAGCGTCGGGTGTTACCTTGCCCGTGCCTAGGCAAACGGTATCCGTACTTTTTGAAAATCAACCAGACGGATTCAAAGATCAATAGGCAAGGCAGGGTTTCGTGCCTAAGAAACAACGGCCGGCAATGGTCGCGATAGACCACTCCAGAGAGGTATCTCAGTGCTATCTTCTGAAGGACAAGGACCGACTGAAAGTTATCGTTGCTGCAGATTTACCAAAACGCTATACCATACCTCAAATGGCACTTCACAATAAAAAGGCCCAAGTTCAACCGATCACATCAGCCACTTGAAATCCGCTCCATCAAATTCTTAATGTGAGCTACCAACCTAAGCCGATCTTCTACAAGAGGACCCAGAAACGTAATGAACTCTCTGTCTTTAATGTTTCCAACGTCGCGTCGCCTTCAATTTTCGATATGCTGCATTTAAAACTCAATAGACTAAAATGTTTGACAATGCAATGTACACCATTGCTTCAACTTCATTACGTCATCTGAAACGATCTTCTCCAGTAACCGCGATGGTTATGAGATCACAAAATAGTGGTGTCTTCAACAAACATTGCAAATTTTTCCCCAACGTCCAATGGAGCCAGGTCATTAATATATAAAAGGAACAGAACTAGGATCAAACCTGAACCCTGGGGAAACCATGAAACACCCTAAACTGACACCCTCGTCTTAACCATTTGACTCCTGTTCGAAAGAATTGAAGGTAGTCAATGGTTGCACCTACTGAAAACTACATTTTTCAAGCTTACAAAGCAATTTGATGATTGATACAATCAAAGGCCTTCGAGAAATCACAAAAATATACTAACTTCGCATTTACTTGGCTAGTTGGCCCTAGAGCAAGTTCGACTCTGCTCTGCATTTGGCGAAATGCAAAATATAAAATTTGTTGTAAAATATTTATTGGAAACACAGAGCAATATCACTATCACGAATGTCTGAATGGCTTCTACCCGCCAAGATTTTCACATAATCAGAACCAGACAACTTGTCAACAGCCAGCTGAAGCCACAATATCGCAAAACTACATTCTCTTAAAATTGGTTTCGTGTGTGGAAATGCCGCCATCTTTGTCTGCGTTCCATGACGAAAAATTGTCAAAGCGCGTCAACGCAAATCGCGACTTGGAGTCATGGCTACGTTCACCCGACGGCATCAGTTGTCAGCTCGAAATCGTTGAGTAGCAAAACTTGTCAGCGCTACGGTGGACGAACTGGTGGTGAACGAACTATTTTAATACGCCACAGTTCTAGATGGTTAGCGCTGGAAAGCGTTCAATGACGAAATATTGTCGCCAGATCGCGAAAATTCGCAAATTGTGATTTGGATTTATTGGATACGTTCACTTGACGGCAATAGCTGCCTCAGCACCAAACTGCTGAGCATCAAAACGTGTCAGCGCTTGGCAATCGGGTGAACGCACTATTTTGCTACGCTATAGTATTAGATGGTTAGCGCTGGAAAGCGTTCAATGGCGAAATATTGTCTTCAGAGCGCGTCAGTTCGCAAATTGCGGTTTGGAATCATTACGTTCACCCGACGGCAGCAGCTGTCAGCACAAAGTCGTTGAGCATTAAAACTTATCAGCGCTTGCCAATCTGGTGAACGCACTATTTTGCTACGCCACAGTATTAGATATGGTTAGCGCTGGAAAGCGTTCAATGACGAAATATTGTCGTCAGAGCGCGTCAATTTGCAAATTGCGGTTTGGAATCATTGGTTACGTTTACCCGAAGGCAGCAGCTATCAGCACAAAATCGTTTAGCACCAAAACTTGGCAGCGCTTGCCAATCTAGTGAACGCAGTATTTTGCTACGCCATAGTATTACATGGTTAGCTCTGGAAAACGTTCCTTGACGAAATATTGTGGTCGGAGCGCGTCAGTTCGCCAATTGCGGTTTGGAATCATTGGTTACGTTTACCCGAAGGCAGCAGCTGTCAGCACAAAATCGTTCAGCACCAAAACTTGGCAGCGCTTGCCAGTCTAGAGAACGCAGTATTTTGCTACGCCGTAGTAGTGGATGGTTAGGGCTGGAAAACGTTCCTTGACGAAATATTGTGGTCGGAGCGCGTCAATTCGCCAATTGCGGTTTGGAATCATTGGTTACGTTTACCCGAAGGCAGCAGCTGTCAGCACAAAATCGTTCAGCACCAAAACTTGGCAGCGCTTGCCAGTCTAGAGAACGCAGTATTTTGCTACGCCGTAGTAGTGGATGGTTAGCGCTGGAAAACGTTCCATGACGAAATATTGTGGTCAGTGCGCGTCAATTCGCAAATTGCAGTTTGGAATCATTGGTTACGTTCACCCGAAGGCAGCAGCTGTGAGCACAAAATCGTTGAGCACCAAAACTTGTCAGCGCTTGCCAATCTGGTGAACGCACTATTTTGCTACGCCATAGTATTACATGGTTAGCTCTGGAAAACGTTCCTTGACGAAATATTGTGGTCGGAGCGCGTCAGTTCGCCAATTGCGGTTTGGAATCATTGGTTACGTTTACCCGAAGGCAGCAGCTGTCAACACAAAATCGTTCAGCACCAAAACTTGGCAGCGCTTGCCAGTCTAGAGAACGCAGTATTTTGATACGCCGTAGTAGTGGATGGTTAGCGCTGGAAAACGTTCCATGACGAAATATTGTGGTCAGTGCGCGTCAATTCGCAAATTGCAGTTTGGAATCATTGGTTACGTTCACCCGAAGGCAGCAGCTGTGAGCACAAAATCGTTGAGCACCAAAACTTGTCAGCGCTTGCCAATCTGGTGAACGCACTATTTTGCTACGCCATAGTATTACATGGTTAGCTCTGGAAAACGTTCCTTGACGAAATATTGTGGTCGGAGCGCGTCAGTTCGCCAATTGCGGTTTGGAATCATTGGTTACGTTTACCCGAAGGCAGCAGCTGTCAGCACAAAATCGTTCAGCACCAAAACTTGGCAGCGCTTGCCAGTCTAGAGAACGCAGTATTTTGCTACGCCGTAGTAGTGGATGGTTAGGGCTGGAAAACGTTCCTTGACGAAATATTGTGGTCGGAGCGCGTCAATTCGCCAATTGCGGT
This sequence comes from Taphrorychus bicolor, assembly GCA_951812265.1. Lineage (NCBI taxonomy): Eukaryota > Metazoa > Arthropoda > Insecta > Coleoptera > Curculionidae > Taphrorychus > Taphrorychus bicolor. The sequence continues at coordinate 9,037,162 of OX638300.1, forward strand.
TTGGAATCATTGGTTACGTTTACCCGAAGGCAGCAGCTGTCAGCACAAAATCGTTCAGCACCAAAACTTGGCAGCGCTTGCCAGTCTAGAGAACGCAGTATTTTGCTACGCCGTAGTAGTGGATGGTTAGCGCTGGAAAACGTTCCATGACGAAATATTGTGGTCAGTGCGCGTCAATTCGCAAATTGCAGTTTGGAATCATTGGTTACGTTCACCCGAAGGCAGCAGCTGTGAGCACAAAATCGTTGAGCACCAAAACTTGTCAGCGCTTGCCAATCTGGTGAACGCACTATTTTGCTACGCCATAGTATTACATGGTTAGCTCTGGAAAACGTTCCTTGACGAAATATTGTGGTCGGAGCGCGTCAGTTCGCCAATTGCGGTTTGGAATCATTGGTTACGTTTACCCGAAGGCAGCAGCTGTCAGCACAAAATCGTTCAGCACCAAAACTTGGCAGCGCTTGCCAGTCTAGAGAACGCAGTATTTTGCTACGCCGTAGTAGTGGATGGTTAGCGCTGGAAAACGTTCCATGACGAAATATTGTGGTCAGTGCGCGTCAATTCGCAAATTGCAGTTTGGAATCATTGGTTACGTTCACCCGAAGGCAGCAGCTGTGAGCACAAAATCGTTGAGCACCAAAACTTGTCAGCGCTTGCCAATCTGGTGAACGCACTATTTTGCTACGCCATAGTATTACATGGTTAGCTCTGGAAAACGTTCCTTGACGAAATATTGTGGTCGGAGCGCGTCAGTTCGCCAATTGCGGTTTGGAATCATTGGTTACGTTTACCCGAAGGCAGCAGCTGTCAGCACAAAATCGTTCAGCACCAAAACTTGGCAGCGCTTGCCAGTCTAGAGAACGCAGTATTTTGCTACGCCGTAGTAGTGGATGGTTAGGGCTGGAAAACGTTCCTTGACGAAATATTGTGGTCGGAGCGCGTCAATTCGCCAATTGCGGTTTGGAATCATTGGTTACGTTTACCCGAAGGCAGCAGCTGTCAGCACAAAATCGTTCAGCACCAAAACTTGGCAGCGCTTGCCAGTCTAGAGAACGCAGTATTTTGCTACGCCGTAGTAGTGGATGGTTAGGGCTGGAAAACGTTCCTTGACGAAATATTGTGGTCGGAGCGCGTCAATTCGCCAATTGCGGTTTGGAATCATTGGTTACGTTTACCCGAAGGCAGCAGCTGTCAGCACAAAATCGTTCAGCACCAAAACTTGGCAGCGCTTGCCAGTCTAGAGAACGCAGTATTTTGCTACGCCGTAGTAGTGGATGGTTAGCGCTGGAAAACGTTCCATGACGAAATATTGTGGTCAGAGCGCGTCAATTCTCAAATTGCGGTTTGGAATCATTGGTTACGTTCACCCGAAGGCAGCAGCTGTGAGCACAAAATCGTTGAGCTCCAAAACATGTCAGCGCTTGCCAATCTGGTGAACGCACTGTTTTACTACGCTATAGTAATAGATGGTTAGCGCTGGAAGGGGTTCACTCGCGAAATATTGTCGTCAGAGCCCGCAAACTCGCAAATTGCGCGTTGGGATCATTGGTTATGTTCACTCGACGGCAACAGATGCCTCAGCACGAACCTGTTGAGCACCAAATCTTGTCAGGGCTTGCTAATCTGGTCAACGCACTATTTTGCTACGCCATAGTATTAGATGGTTAGCTCTGGAAAGCGTTCCATCTCGAAGTATTGTCCTCAGAGGGCGTCATTTCGCAAATTGCGCTTTGGAATCATTGGTTATGTTCACCCGACGGCAGCAGCTGTCAGCACAAAATGGTTCAGCACCAAAACTTGTCAGCGCTTGCCAATCTAGAGAACGCAGTATTTTGCTACGCCGTAGTAGTGGATGGTTAGCGCTGGAAAACGTTCCATGACGAAATATTGTGGTCAGAGCGCGTCATTTCGCAAATTGCGGTTTGGAATCATTGGTTACGTTCACCCGAAGGCAGCAGCTGTGAGCACAAAATCGTTGTGCACCAAAACTTGTCAGCGCTTCCCAAGCTTGAGAACGCAGTATTTTGCTATGCCGTAGTAGTGGATGGTTAGCGCTGGAAAATATTCCATGACGAAATATTGTGGTCAGAGCGCGTCCATTCGCAAATTGCGGTTTGGAATCATTGGTTACGTTTACCCGAAGGTAGCAGCTATCAGCACAAAATCGTTTAGCACCAAAACTTGGCAGCGCTTGCCAATCTAGTGAACGCAGTATTTTGGCCACGCCGTAATAGTGGATGGTTAGCGCTGGAAAACGTTCCATGACGAAATATTGTGGTCAGAGCGCGTCAATTTGCAAATTGCGGTTTGGAATCATTGGTTACGTTCACCCGAAGGCAGCAGCTGTCAGCACAAAATCGTTGAGCACCAAAACTTGTCAGCGCTTGCCAATCTGGTGAACCCACTACTTTACTACGCTATACTAGTATTAGTTGGATAGCGCTGAAAAGCGTTCACTCACGAAATATTGTCGGCAGAGCCCGCCAACTCGCAAATTGCGCTTTGGGATCATTGGTTATGTTCACTCGACGGCAACAGCTGCCTCAGCACAAAACTGCTGAGCATCAAAACTTATCAGCGCTTGCCAATTTGGTGAGCGAACTATTTTGCTACGCCACAGTATTAGATGGTTAGCGCTGGAAAGGGTTCCATGACGAAATATTGTCGTCAGAGCGCGTCAATTTGCAAATTGCGGTTTGGAATCATTGGTTAGGTTCACCCGAAGGCAGCAGCTGTGAGCACAAAATCCTTGAGCACCAAACTTGTCGGCGTTTGCCAATCTGGTGAACGAACTATTTTGCTACTCCACAGTATTAGATGGTTAAGGTGATATCAGACGGTTCACTTTTTATTAATTTTTGTCTTTCATTGGGTATCGTTCATTAAGAATGGTTCCCTCCCGGTTCTTTCAAGATTTGAGGTTAGATTTAATTCCGATTTTGATTAGTTTTTTTTTACCTTAATTCAGTTCATTCTTAATTGCCCAATTACTAATTACTATAGTTTTACGAACAACAGGACAGGGCGGTCATCTTCATGCCACGACCACTGGATAATGTTTGGAAGAATTTCTTCCGGAAGTCCCATGCAAGAGGAAATGACGGTAGTAAATCAAAAAAGCCATTGGCGGAATGTAAATTTTGTGGAAAAACCTACTTTGGCAATGTTTCCAAACTTAGGAATCATATACAGGCATGCAAAAGATGTCCTAACAATATTAAGACGAACAATATAACTCCGAAAAACAGAAGGGCAGTTGAACAATTTGATGAAATTTTTGAGAGTGGTGTAAGTACGAAAGTACCTATATGCCTACTGGCAAAGTAATTACAATATTAATTAATTTTGAAACTAAATATAATTCGCTTAATAGTGAACCTGAATGTTTTATCAGTTTTTTTTTTTCAGGATTCTTCACGTACAAGTTTTGTTTCAAATCAACCTTTCATGAGAAAAGCAAAAAGGCATTCGTTTTTTGACAGAATGATTTCTGATGAAAAAGAAAAATGGGTTATTTGCTAGAGCAATTTTTTCATCAAATGCCCCATTTTCCATGGTGGACAATGCAGAATTCCAACAGTTTATAAATCAAGTCAAACCAAGTTTTGCCTTGCCGAGTCGAAAGTTATTATCTACTGCCCTTCTAGATAGTGAGTATAACACAATAAAAGTTCTTGTTGAAGAAAAGATTCAAAACTCAACATCAATGGCATTGCTCTCAGATGGTTGGACAGACTGCACAGGAAGATCGATTATTAATATTATCTTGGCAACACCTGACCCAATTTTCCATTCATCTGTAGTTGCTAACCAAAGGCATACTGCTGATTATATTTACAGCATCTTGAAAAATGTTGTTGATGAGTTGGGGCCACAAAAAATTAGTACAGTTGTAACAGACAATGCTCAGAACATGAAAGCATGTTGGAAATTGCTTCGAACAAGTTATCCCCATCTTCTAACATATGGTTGTGCAGGACATGGTTTGAATTTAATGGCCAAAGATATGTGCAAAATAGCATCGGTTTCAGAGGCTTATGGTGCAGCAAAGAAATCATACATTATTTTACACAAAAACATGTTCCGAAGATGGTTTTTAATAAACACCAAGAAGAAAGAAACATAAATATATCTTTGAAATCACCTGTAGACACCAGATGGAGCACATATTATAAAAGTTTAGAAAGTGTTTTAATAAATAAAGCTGCCTTAGAAGCAGCCTCTTTTGATGTCAATATTTATGACTCCATTCCTCAACACATAAAGAAGAATATTCTTTCTGAGGTATATTGGAATAATGTGAAAAAATCTAACAAGTTGTTAAAACCAAATTCTGTTTCGATTACTTTTATCGAAGGTGACAAACCATTATTGTGTGAGATTCCAAAATGCTTGAAACAAATTGAAAGCAGTATTGAAGAAATTTGTGATTTATTTCTAGAAGAAGAAAGAATTAGTATTAATAAATATTTTCATGAAAGAAAATTATTTATTTCAAATGATGTACAGTTAGCAGCTCGTTTTTTGACTCCAGTGTATCATGAAAATGATGTGAGTTCCACTGAAATTGATAGGGCTATAGCCTTTATTGAACAATATGGATGCATTCTAGAACTCCCTGAAACAGAATTGTTAGTTGAGGTAGCTCAATATAGAACAAAAGGAGAATGGGCAAAGCCATCAATTTGGAATGCAGCTGAAAACATGAAGGCAATGACATGGTGGAAATGTTTCTTTCCTAAAAAAAATTTAGCTGTTGTTGCTTCCAAAATTTTGGTGCTCCCTGCAACATCTGCAAGCTGTGAACGCAATTTTAAAACCTTTACAAACACAAAAACAACAAAGAGAAATAGACTGACTAATGACAAGGCTATGAAACTTGTCTACATTCAGCATAACTTAAAATATGTATCTGAAGTATTGAAGTTGAATGCATTAACTAATCGAACCAGAGAGGATCTAGAGCATACCTCAAATCAAGAAGTAATAGAAGTGGACATCGAAGAGGATATTTCAGGGGAATCGGAAGCTGCCATATCATTTTCAGACACAGAATATGACTTTAATCCTGAAGCAGATAACCCCTTGCCGTTTTCAGATACAGAATGTGATACTGAACCTGAAGCAGATATCCCCCTGCCATTTTCGGACACTGAAACTGATTTTGAATGTAAGAATGTACCTTCCACTTCTACATCAGCCATAGCTCCTACAAGAACAGTAACAACAGTTAATGGTGAAAAATTTATCATTTTGCAAAATATTAATCTACAGTCCAGAGGTCCAGACTGTAGTAAAATTTAAAATGCCATACTCTTTTGTTACCGAACTTACTGTTTGTTTTGATATTAGTTTGGAATTTGTATAAACCTGAGTTGATTTTTGATTTATTTTTTATTACTACATAAATCAGTTTGAGGTACTGAATAATAACGAAATGTTTGTTATGTTTGGTTTGTTTTGAATAAAATGTTTAATTTTGATGTTTTCTCATTAAAAACAACATAAATCATAAAGCTTTTCAAGTTTTTTTTTTTTAATATTGGGAAGATTCGAGGGTACATTATTAAAAAATTATAATTTTTTATGTTTTCAAGTTATTAGTTATATTGAATTTAAATTTAGAGGTTAGAATTGAATAAACCCGGAATATTCCCGCAGCCTTACAAGGAATAAACCTTCAAAAATGAAAAAAACCCGGTGAAAACCCATCTCTGAAATGAATCAAAAGTGATAAATGAATTCATTAGTGAACCAAACCAAAATGAACGAAAAATGAACCGTATGAACACAAAAGAGAATGTTCACTCGAGTTCGGTCATTTTGGTCTTGCTTTCCGTGGGAATAGTCGACCCTCGAAGTGAAAACTTTAATTTACTTATTATTTATTTTTTAATAAATACGTTCACGGAACACAACAAAAATGGTGTTTAAGTGGAACGATCAAAGCACGCTGACGTTTTTGGAGTGTTTTAAAAATTATTCTTGCACAAAAGAAGATACAAAAGTATCTTCTTTTGTTATGAAGGGAGTGACAAGTTGTAAAAGTTCTTGTAAAAATATTTTTGTATCCATTCGAAGATGGTTGAAGAATGAATCAGGATCTTTATCTGCTAATTATTTTAACAACGAATTTGAAGGACCAAATACATTTCTCGTCGCAATCCATGGTCGCACCCATCAACGTCGACGTTTTTTTTGCTTTTTTTCCAATTCTTTGATCAAAAGATTGCAAATTAAATGAGTTCCACGGCGCACAACTTCGTTTGACGACATATTCCAGAAAATGAGCGGATAACGTTCATTTGTTTGTCATTTTGTGTGTGTCGTGTGAACGTGGAATGAAACAAAAAGAAAACATTCACTCATTGAATGGTCACTCAACCATTCAGCCGAGTGAACGGTCTGATATCGTCGAAATATTGTCGTCAATTGAGCGCGTCAATTTGGAATCATTGGTTACGTTCACCCGACGGCAGCAGCTGTTTTTGCAAAACTGTTGAGCATTAAAACTTGCGACCGCTTGCAAATCAGGTTAGTTCAGGATTGTTCTCAGCATAGTTCTGCTACCCGAGAAGCTGCATTTTTAATCAATTGCAACTAAAGTGTAACTTTGAGCCGCTTGCTTGCATGCTTGCTCATTGGTTGTCAGATGTTTTCATTTACAATGCACTTTATGTTCAGCAAAGTCGTCAACATTGTTTGCAAAGGGCAACCTTTTGGGATCCATGCCGGCACGTCTTGCTTTATGCGTTTGCGCTTGCGCGAGGCGTCGAAAAAACCCGGTGAAAACCCATCTCTGAAATGAATCAAAAGTTATAAATGAATTCATTAGTGAACCAAACCAAAATGAACGAAAAATGAACCGTATGAACACAAAAGAGAATGTTCACTCGAGTTCGGTCATTTTGGTCTTGCTTTCCATGGGAATAGTCGACCCTCGAAGTGAAAACTTTAATTTACTTATTATTTATTTTTTAATAAATACGTTTATGGAACACAACAAAAATGGTGTTTAAGTGGAACGATCAAAGCACGCTGAGGTTTTCGGAGTGTTTTAAAAATTATTCTTGCATAAAAGAAGATACAAAAGTATCTTCTGTTGTTATGGAGGGAGTGACAAGTTGTAAAAGTTCTTGTAAAAATATTTTTGTATCCATTCGAAGATGGTTGAAGAATGAATCAGGATCTTTATCTGCTAATTATTTTAACAACGAATTTGAAGGACCAAATACATTTCTCGTCGCAATCCATGGTCGCACCCATCAACGTCGACGTTTTTTTTGCTTTTTTTCCAATTCTTCGATCAAAAGATTGCAAATTAAATGAGTTCCACGGCGCACAACTTCGTTTGACGACATATTCCAGAAAATGAGCGGATAACGTTCATTTGTTTGTCATTTTGTGTGTGTCGTGTGAACGTGGAATGAAACAAAAAGAAAACATTCACTCATTGAATGGTCACTCAACCATTCAGCCGAGTGAACCGTCTGATATCGTCGAAATATTGTCGTCCATTGAGCGCGTCAATTTGGAATCAGGTTAGTTCAGGTTTGTTCTCAGCATAGTTCTGCTACCCCAGAAGGTGCATTTTTAATCAATTGCAACTAAAGTGTAACTTTGAGCCGCTTGCTTGCATGCTTGCTCATTGGTTGTCAGATGTTTTCATTTACAATGCACTTTATGTTCAGCAAAGTCGTCAACATTGTTTGCAAAGGGCAACCTTTTGGGATCCATGCCGGCACGTCTTGCTTAATGCGTTTGCGCTTGCGCGAGGCGTCTTTGTCCGCTTGCTAAACTTTTAAGCTACTGGCGTCGGGTGAGCGTAACCATTAAGACGGATGAACGCAAACATTAAGACGTCCTCCATTTTCTCCTGATTACGTTGCAATTAATGTGTTTCCCATTGCTAAATAAGGGAGGGAGAAACGATAGAAATGATGGTCTGCCTACTGTCCGTCATTGATTTTATTCAATGACATAGAACATGCTGGACAGAGGCAATAATTGCTGATATTCTCCTAAATCAGATTTGTTACGATTTGTGAGGGTTCCATTGGGAATATTCTGTTCAATATCTTCTTTAAGTCATTTGTTTTTTTTTTAACTAAAATGGACACATTCAAATCCTATGTGAGTTTTCTTTACCTTGTTGCGTGATATTCTCTGCATAGCAGTGAGAAAGTAATGTAAGTTTTAGTTACTTTACTGCGAAGTCAATGATTAAATCTGTGAATCTCTGAATCTGAAAAATAAACTGTAAGTTGTTATTGATGATCTTACAGATTGAAAAAAACCTTTTTTAGAAAATCGATACAAAATGTTTGAAGGTTCAAACTCTGCAGCCAGTACAATACGTCCTGGAAGCTGAAATCGCTAAAACTTAAGAGAAGAAAAACGTTTAAACCTTAAACCCACAAGGTAAAAAGACAAACCCTTCTGTTATAGCACGGGATTCCCTAGTCAAAGCTTCTTTTAATTTAAAACTTTTGTAAAAAATACTCATGCCACTATCAAAAATTCGACTTACGATCTAGCCCTAGCTTATTCACTTCAACAACGCTTTTTCTTAGGCTATCCGTATGTACTAATGAAGAACTACTTACTGCAATATAATCATCATTTCTTATATACAGCTTTTTGAACAATTTTTTTTGCCTTTGGATGGTGGCTCAGCCCTTTTAAACAAACGCAAAACCCGTGAAATAGGGATTAATGAATTTTTATCTTAATATATCGGGCATGTAAATATCGCCGGCTATGTAATACGATTATGGTGCTCGATCCGCCACAACAAAATATTGTAACGATAAATATATGGCGTTTAAATTGGCCCTTCAGAAGACGTCAAAATTATGATAATAACACCCCGCGTCAAGGGGGAGATTATTTTGGTCCCGCATGAGAATTCGGGTAATCGTCGGTGACAGCGAGGCGTACCGGTACGACCCCCTTAAAAAAATCCTGTTTCGTTTTTTTCTTAAGCAAATAACGTCAGTGGTGTACAACAAAAAATGCTGCAAACCTTAAGTAATAATATTTCAATACCAGTGATCGAACTAGTGGTACTAATATCACATTTGAAAACACAACACATCTTTCTTTTTTTCTGCTGCCTTTCGGAGGCTTTCTTTTATAGAAAAATCCATAAATCTCTACATTTACGATGAAACGTTAGATAAACGTCTTCGGTACGTCACTGGATCTAATGCCATATCTCGTCATAATTTGGGGGTTCGTGGCCGAAATGTTGTTATCCGAAGGCGAAGAAAAACGTAACAAGGGAGCAAGAAAATCGTAACAATAGCGAGCTAAACAACAAAAGGGGTATTTGTAGCGTTTAGAAAAACATTGTCTCAAATCCCAGCTGTCAAAATCAAGAGGTCCTCTCGGTTAGTTGATGAACTTGAACTTTTGGGGCTGACGAAAACATTGGTTAATAAGGCTATTTATTTTGGCTGCCTATTCAGAATAATAGCTGGGAACAAAAAAAAAACATTGTAAATCCACTCTGAGGTCAAAACTAATGACCAGAACCTTAAAATTGGCGTGAATTCATGCGCTATACAATGCGAATTGTGTAATCCGGATACTAATGACGTTTAGCTCGGGCTCAACGCTTGTGGTGTGGAAAAGTGTCGAGTGCTGCAAGATTAATGATGTCAGAAAAATGCAATTATTGTAGTTCCAGTGTAAGAATTTCGTGACGACTGAAATGGAACGGTACTTTTTCCTATTGACTTGCTGGAATCAATGACTTTATAGATGCAATGCTTTTTATTAATAGTAGAAGTGATTTATAGTCGCTGTTGGATCATATCAGAACCGATGACTTTAGAAAGCCTGCTCATAGGCGAGCATTTAAGACTTTATGTTATTTTAAGAAACCTGTACTGTAACATAAAAGAGTTATATGCTGAGAGGTTATGGGTCAACTTAAAATGGGGTTAAGTTATCAGAGTTGTACCTCAGTTCTCAAATATATTTTGAAAAATGTTACCTGGTATAGTTATCAATCTGGTAAATGTATCAATTATACAAAAATTGATGTTCTTTTAGGAAGAATCACAAGAAAATGGCCGTATATTAATTCATGTCCAAGCATGCTCTAAGGTTTTTGACCCATGATATCGCAATTTTCCCAATTCCACTCCCATCGTAGACTTATATTTTGTATCACTTCATTGTATGGTGGAAATACTTCAGTATTCTTCGCTTTACGGTGTTTTTACTTCACCTCTGTCCTTGTTAATTTTTTCTAGTACACCTTTTATTGATATCTTTATCCACCCTTGATATTCTCAGAACTTTTTGGTTCTGAGATTAGCTTTTTTGGCGATGTTTTTAATATGTTTGAATGATGAGTTTAATATGTTTGAAGCCGTAATAGCTTTGTAGAAGCTTATAATTTATTTCAAATTTTTGAAGCAGAAATGACACAAAAAACTCAATTTTGTTCTCCTTAATAAAGTAAGTCTAAAATGAAACGCCTGAAAACTTATTAACTTCGAAATTATCGATTTTGAAGCATCCTTTAATTCATGTTTTTAAAGCTGCCATTTCAAGGCAGTTTTAAAAGTTTTTTGAAGCCGCGATAACTTTGACGCTGTTATTTTCAATCTTCTTTTAATTAAACGTATTGAATCAGCTATGAATGATAAAGAAATTCAATCTTAAGGTTGATTTAATTTTTAACCAGAACTGTTAATTTTAAAACTTTTTTTGATTAAGAGTTTGGAAAAATGTAAAGTTTCTGAAATCGTAATGTCTTTGAAACTTAATTGGCAAGTTTTTTTTTAATTAAGTATTGAAAACTCTAAGGCTTTTGAAGTCCTAATAACTTCCAAATTATTAATTTTGGAACTTAATTTAATTAACATTTTCCAAGCTACAATTTTAAAGCTTTTGAAGCCGATATAACTTTGACACTGATCATTTTCAGGCTTTTTTTTTTAGTTTAAGTTATTGAATCAGTTATGACAAAGAAACTCATTCTTAAAATTATTCTTATTAGTCTTTGAATTTGAATTTTAACTTATTATTTACAATTCATAATACTTTTAGCAACTGTCAATTTTAAAGTATGGTTCAATTAATAGTGATGATTCTAACGTCTTTGTCTTCTGTTCTGGTGCTACTCATAATTTGTATCATCTTCTGTCGAATACTAATTGTAGCTTAAAGCTTTTTCAGAGTACATAGATAAAGTGTGCTCTAAATTGGTAATGCCTGTATGTATAGAGACATATCAAATAAACAAATCTGGTCCTTTAGCTAGTAGTAGTAGTAGTAGTAATAGTAGTAGTACTAGTACCAGTAGTAGTAGTAGTAGTAGTAGTAGTAGTAGTAGACATTGGGGGAGCGGAAGCCTTGCGACAAGGGCTTAAAGGCCCTTTTCCCGGTCCCTCGATCCACCCATCCCTACTCTACCTGGGCCCTCATTCCCGCCACGAGTCGACCCCCATCTCAGAGTCGGAAGCTCCTCTCGATGAAGGAAAGCGGCTCCCAGTGTTCTGTAGCGCAGTCGCGCCCACCGATAACACACTCCCAGAAAGTGGTATGACAACCCTTCCCCTGGTCCAGCGTGGTTGCAGAGTGGACTGTCCACCATTCCTAGGAGGTGCATATTTCTGTTTAGTCCGCAGTGGCCAGTGAGGATTCCTAAAAGGTCTCCCAGACCCTGCCGACTTCTCCCAAGTAGCCACGAGGCCTTGGGAGCCTATCCATATCCGGGTTAGGGTAGATTTCCTTGGTCTGTCTACATATTTCTGACTGTGCCCAGTTTGTCCTTGTACTGTCCCATGCCCACTCATTCAGAGTGTGAGAGACATACCTATTACTTACTCCTTACTCCTCCATAGCTCTGGTCTAGTAAAGCACGTCTTGGAACCACGCTTGGCCTATTCATCGACGTGCTCGTTTTCCTCAATGCCCCTATGTCCACAAACCGATCCCAGAGTTACCCTTTTTGTTTCTGCCAGTGAGTCGTGAACGAGCTCTGAACTCGTCCTGTTCCTGCAGATGGCCGCAGGGCAAGCCTGACTGTCGGAGTAGATGATGTTCTGTTCTGCTCCTTGTTTGCCTTCTGGTCAGGTGGCCATTTCGAGTATTGCAAACACCACCGCCGGGAAAACCGTCGTGTGGCTTCCCAAGGAAAAGCTCTCGCCCTCTTCATGGCCTACTTTGTATATTCTGGCTCCTGACGACTGTGAATCTGCCATTTTTGATGCGTCTGTATACCATACCGTCCTTTAGAAATGACAAGGATAAAGGTCGACTTAGGAATGTCAAAAGTGAGTAGTCCATATCATATTCTTTGCGTTCCTCTTTCGAATAGAAACTTGTGGCGTTGGATAGCAAAAGCAAGGTAAATGGCAACCACTTTTTGGAAATTGCTAACGTTAAATGAACGTTAGTGAAACTTAGATCTCAAAGAAAAAGATCCAAATCATTAAATGACAGTTGAAAATTGAAAATTATCAATTTTGTTTCGAGCATTTAAAAGCGAAAACAATCTTTAAATCGGATATGAATTGCATATGCACCAAGCATAACTGGTCCATTCAGGATAACACCAAGAGCGTCCCCTAATACTTTGCTGGGGACTATGGCTCTGGAAACTGTGGCAGAGCAGATCGCTCCATGTCCGAAGGGACATTCCGATTAGTCACTCGAGCAATCCATTGAAACTAAAACAGTCATCCCAATAAGGGAAGAATTGAATAAAGAGCTTCTTCTTTACCATTTGAGAATAATCAGGTGCGGCAATGGCTGACCCTGACACACGTTCTTCAGGAGCCGGAAGATACAAATCAGGCTAAGAAAAGGGCGAGCACTTGGGGAGCCACAGGACGGTCTTCTAGACTGAGGTCTTTAAATACTCTTAAGTGGCAACAGAGCAAGAAATCAGACAAGGAACCGAAAAGAAGGTTTACATCTACTCTGTTAGTTGAACTGCTTTACGAGGCGTTTGGAGGCACAGGATGAGTTCGATGCGAGGATGCTTTGGAAATGTTGTGTAGGTAACCAATGGATGTGGGTTTGGCCTTAGGGGGTTCAGGAAAACTAGTGGGCAGATAAATCGGCTAAGACCTCGGCTCTCATTTTCGCTTTAATGGAGCCGCAGGATCTTTAGGAGTAAGGAAGAGATACGTTTATCAACCACTAAGCAGGTAAAAAAGTAAAAATCTAAACTGCATATAGTCAGCGTTATGTAGACAAAACAAGGAAAGGTTTTCTGACCTTCACCAATCCAAGTCGTTGTGGCTACGTTGTGGTAATTCTTACAAGACACAAGAACATGTTGGGAATGGTTGCCAGTCCACTACGCCCACACTACTGAGTAAGAGAGGAGTCGAGACGGGATACTCGAGAGACCAATCGACACCTGGGGAGGATGAGAACTCAAGTGAAGTGAGGATGGGTAGATTAGGGATTTATAAAATGGGCCTTCTAAGGCCTACTCGTGAGATACTACTACTACTACTACCACTACTACTATTAGGAATACTATTAGTGATACAGATTGTTATTTTATAATCTAAAGAAGTTTTTTTTGTTATTGACATCATTAAACGAAGCATTTTCGTACGTATGCTTATGACGCAACAAATAACTTTTTTTTTATTAAACAAAAAAAACTATTTTTTTTTTCAAGCGGACTAAAAGGACCTCATTTGTTTTCTCCATTCGCACACCTAAAGTGGGCTTTCTAATCCTGAAACTAAAAAAGTAGCAAAAAAGTCCTAGGCAGTAAAAGTAAAGTCAAAAGTCACCGCTACTGTCATGGTGGCGCATATACAAACCATCTTATTGTCATCTTTACATTCTTGATGAAAAAACAAAGGATAGGAATACTTTCAGAGCGCTCGAGAGCACCACCCGAAACCGTTTTTAGTCGAAATCGCATAGGTTCTCGAATTCTGTTAAATGTCGTTGGTTGTCATGCGCCTCATCATATTTATCTGTCAATGTGATTTTTATTAATTTAGTATTGATAATAATGCTACAAATTTTTAGTTTACCATAATTTATGGTAGGTTATGATTTAATACCGTTAAAACCACTGAACATTGAAAACCACCGTTCCAACACATAATATTTATATACAACACTCATTGAGTAAGTACCTAGACCCGCTTAAAGAGGATGAGACAAAATTGCAAAACTGAATCTCTCTGAAATAGACTCATTTCCTGCATGCTTGAAAAAAAAATAGTATATGTTACTCGGAGTAAAAGGTCTTTTTGTGCTTCGCCCAGTTGCAGGCCTCAGCTTCGCTTCGGCCGTCAATCTCTGGGCTCAGCACGAAAATACCCACTTTTACTCCTAGTGACATAATCTACTATTTATAGGTCTATTTCTTCTCCACCTACTAATTTGTTGTCGTGTACAGGGTGACGTCTTTTCGATGGATTTATTGGTGAAACCGTAAGAGCTGATGAAATCTGAGTACACATTCTTGAGTCCGATTTTCATGATAAATTTAATGGTATCATTATTTATCTCTTAGCTTGATTTGTTTTCCGCATACAGGACGTTTTTGAAAAAACTGCTAGTTTGAACATAGCTCTGTATCTCGGCTTATGGAATATCGAGCAAAAAGTCAAATCGAAATATTTTAAGGTATTTTAATTCGCTTTTTAGTAGTGCAGTCATAATTTTTTATTGATTTTTACAGATTTTTTTAAATGGGACACCTTATATATTTTTAGTTGGTTTGATTGTACTTTTTTAGCTGAATCGAATGATGTAAGGTTTTATACATTTGTCACTTGGAGTTTTTGAAGAATTAATAAAAAACAATTTTTTTCCATAAAGAGTAGTGTGTTAGAAAGAGTCAGCACATTTCAAATCTAACAAAACAAAATGGGTGCAGCTGTCTCTTTTAAACACATTACTCCTTACGGTAACAAAATTTTTTTTAATACTTTTTTGAAAACTACTAGAGATAAAGATATGAAATTACGAAACGCTAATAACAAAAAATTTACAACTGCACCGCAAAATTACGCATGAAAAACACAAATATATTTTCTATTTCACTTTTTGTTTTATTTCCCCTAACAGCCGAGATACAGCGCCATGTCAACAGAGCAGTTTTTCAAAAATGCTTCCTGTATACGGAACAAGGTTGGACAAAAATTGATTTTAATTAAAAAATAAAAAATCTGATGTTTTAAAAAAAAATCATAAAAATTTGATTTTTCTGGTTCTGCTCATTTTCCCAATTTTTAACATTTTTGGGAAATCCGATCTCATTCTGATCCTTTTTTCCCATATCTGTAATCGGAGGCTTAATTCATCACTTCCACATAAAGAACTTTTCTTGAAAATAACAATATATTTATGTAAATGTGTATCAGCTTAACTGAGTTAACCAATATTCTCCCGCAGAGACCTGGCAGCTGGTTTTAAGACACTTTGTGTTTTGGTTTTGATTCAATCTTTAAATGTGAAGATTTACTGCGACAATGCTAAGATAATTGCTAGAAATTAGAAATTCATATTTAAGATTGCCAATAGTCTTAAAATTTTGAATTGAAAAAAGTCTTAAAACAACATTTTCTTTGTCAAATCCAAAATCGGTAAAGTAAAAAGTAAAAAGACTTCAGATTTCGGTATTTCGGTATACTGTGCAAGATATAGTTTTTATACGCGTCAAAACGCACTTCTTGAAAGAGAATTCCTGTCGTCGCGTGCTTCCCACCTGCTCTAACACGATCCAGGCGCGATCTGTAAGCGCTTGGCCCATTACGTTAATACAAATGTTAGTGAGTGTCGGTAAAGTCCTGTAAGAATTGCGATATTTCTCGTTCACGCTTGTAATTGATATTAAAAATAAGGCAGTGGCTGGAAGAAAAGAATACAGCGTATGACAGTTTTACCACAAAACGCCAGATTCAAAAAAATCAGGCTGTAGAGATTAAACAGAAATACAAGTTAACATCTGAAGAAGAGAATCTGGCCGTTAAAACAATCAACTAGCTGGAAATACTGGACTTTTGCCCTTGGTAATAAAGTTCAAGGCCTGTAGAGCCCATTTAAACGGACTATGTTTTCGGACAAAATACTGAAGAACCTGAATGGAATCCAGTGTTGGGTGACACAGAGTGAAGTGCCAGAAATCGCAAAACAACTGCCAGTAATTAAACGGTTCCTGTGCGCAACTGCTTCTTCGGCGTCAGTGAAAAGCACTTTTGGATTTGTACACTCTTATATAAGAAACAGGTTGGGAATAGAGAAAGGAGGGATATTAGTTTTTTTTTGGTTAAACTTTACGACGAAAATGAAGAGAAGTGAAGTATTTTTATTTTAGTATTTATTTTTTAGTAGATAAGTACCTAATGCATTTTATTCTTGTTTTGTTTTTAGAATTTTCGATGTATTTTATTTCGTTTTATGGGTCTGAATAAAAAAGAAATATTTTTGATTTATAACCTGATTTATAATTAAAAAAATCAGGTAATTTAAAGCATGTTTTTGAAATCACGATTTAACCCTGATACGGAAAAAGAAATCAAGGTGACCGGAAAATAATAATACTATTAAATTTATTATCAAAGTCGGAGACGAGACCAGTTTTACTAATCCCTCATAAAACCATCGAAAAGGCGCCACCCTGTACACGGCAGTCACTAGCTGCAAAATTTGTGTTTTGAGATCCGCTGCTACCCTATAAAGTTGGTTGATATGTTTATGGGTCACCTTGTAGGTAATATTAAGACCAGGTTAGTTAAAACCCTGTATATAAGCAAAGTGGTTAAACATTAAATTAGATTTTACGACTTAACTTTGGAACTCCCTACCTTACTTAAAAACTTAAAAACATGTGCTATATGGGTGATAATATGGGACTGGGAAAAAATAAAACACAAACATAATAGTCATTATAAATATCGTAAGTTTTAGCTGATGAAAGAGAAAAATGCTGATGGAGGAAACAGAAATTGGTAAAAATAAAAAAAAATACATCAAGAAAAAAATCTTAATAATATGAAATAAAAATAAAAAATATTTTGGGGGATATGAAAAGCGTGAGAAATGCTCGAAATGCTAATAACGTTCATAAACCTTTATAAAGTTCTTCAGCTAGATGATTGTCTATACTTCATGACTTTAATTTATATGTCAAGACCGAGCCTTAAAAACATTACGAATCCAATTTCAAGGTTTATATACTGTGTTCACACCGTGGAGCTCTTAAATCCGGATAAGTGCGGGTAGTGAGTGGAACCGCACGATTTCGGTTGTATCTTTTTTTCTTTTTAGACAACCTTGTCGCGACTAAAAAAGCAAGAGTACTGTTATGCAAAAAAAAATTACGGTTCAATGTATTGGTGCTTTTGTTATTGGCTTTCAAGTTTTTAAAGAGTAGTACATAACATAAGGACAGTGACGTCCCCTTCCTCGTCAGAATTAATAAATATTCTTTTTCTGTGAATGTAGGTATTGCGAAAAAACACCCAATATACATGAGCTGTCTTGATTTTACGATGCCGAGCTGTCAATAAAGTACAAAAGATGAAGGTCTGTAAGACCTAAGGGTATCCTAGAGTACAACATTTTTCATTCATATGTGTGCCCCTCCGCCTTTTGTATTATTTCCTTTAACAAGTCCCGCGTCTTCCTATTGAAATTCCTATTGGAATGGCAAAGTTACGATGACGTCTGTCTTTGTGATGTGATGGGACGTCGTTTAGACGTTATTTATCCGCGGGCTCGATACGTAAGTTGTATTTTAATTGAAAGGGGAGGAAGTTTTATTACCGCTTTTTACGAGGTGTTACACATGGCTGTGTATTGATTAATAGGTCAATTTTATTATTGTCGTGCACCTTTTTATATTTATTATTAGTTTTATATCAACAATAAATTGTTTTTTTTTAATTAGGCAATTATTGTTCTAATAATAACGAAATTTAATTCGATGTACAAAAACATCTGTCTTACGTATCTGGCCAAAAAAACCTGTAGTAATTGTTCCGCTTTCGGACTTCATCTCGGATTGTTGCGGCAATTTATTATAAAAACTCCCTCCGAATATAATTTCCATAACAATGATTTGTGGAAATTAGTAGAGCGTGTAATGAAGCGATTTAGGAATCGTGCATGGCCAAATTTTCGGCTTTTGAGTATTCTGGGCGTCCACCCCGAAAAAAATCGCCGGAATAAATTTTCATAATTTTCGAATCAAATCGCAGCTCTTTTATTGTTTAAAGCGAGGGGGTGGAAGACTACGACGGTTAAATTTTTACATATATAAGGCCCGTATCGAACAAAAATGTGATGAAAATTTTGGTTTTTACGACTTCTTTTGACGAGTGGTTTGTGAGCTTTAAAAACTTGAAGTAGAAAGAGAAGAAAATGTACTATTAGCCAACGTATAATGTGCTGCTCTCAGAGTTCAGAGTGTTCTTTGAATCACATAATTTCACTCATTTCCTTTGATTTTATGCTGCATAATGAGAGGGCAAATAATATGGTCTCTAAATGGCTCTATTAGAGTAATTGCAGATCTATTCTTTTTATCCACACTCTCATTAGAGAAAATTACCTCTTTCGGTCGTTTCACCTTGACGACTTTAATAAGCTAGAATTAAAAAGTGGGTGGTACGCATATACTTTGCTACACAATAGGCAAACTCAAAATAAGCAAGATTGCAGACATTGTTAAAAGAAGACCAATTTTTTAATTTTTAAATACTTTTATTATTTAAAGATTTTCAGTACATGTAGTCTAAAAAGAAGTATGTGTAGTAGTTATTGTTTTAAAGTTTAAGATTTAAAGAAAAATTGGTAATACGAGTACACACCAGAAAAAGCCTGCATTGCAGTGTTGCCAACTCGAAAACAAAAAAACGCTTCCAGGAAGCGCTCGTATCATTGAAAATCCTCGCTGTAATCCTCATAATGTAATTAATAGCAGTTTTGGCTTGATATTCTAGAGCTATCCGAGAGTATCTTTACTCTCTGAATCAGATTTTCAAGTTAGAAATGTTCGCAAATTGCTCTAGAGCAGCAAACCGAAAATGTTATAACACTAGAATTACATGACAAATCTTATTAGCATTTACTTTGAAACTTTTTATTAAAAATTTTCTGTCTATACTAACGAGCTGGTTATTTACACTGAGCTGGTTAACGCTCAATGGTTCTTTCCAGTGATTTTTTTTTTCAACTTTCAATGGTGAATATAAAATTTGCAATAAAAAGAAATGTGCAATAAAATTGTAAAAAAATAGTAAACATTTTTGAAAAACGTAGAAATTGCTTAAAAAATGTAGTATTATCTGAAAAATAAACTACAAAATAAAACAGAATTTTTCTAATTTAAACTTAAAATTAGTCAGTCTGGGTTTGACTTCTATGGAATTTTGCCTTCCTTCTAAATGTTCCATTATCCTCTCATTAAAGTTTGTAGAGAGAATTTAAAAAAAAAGTTAAAGAGAGAACTAAAAATTAATGACACTTTTTGCTCTCTTCAATGTGGTATTTTTCAATATTTCAAATCAGACGTTTCGTTTTTCATCCGTCATCAAATTATTATTTTCTAAGCACAGTCTAGGATTTTTTATATCGTATTCTGAATTTCCTTGCAAGTCTGCATTTCATTTCAGAATGTATTTCGAATCAGAATTCAGAATTGATAATGGTTCCATAAAAACGAAAAGCCGGATTTTAAATAGGAAAATAACACACTGCTGAGTAGACCAAAAAGTGGCTAAAAGTGACACTCATTTTTAATTATCTCTTAAAATTAATAATAGGAAAAATAAAAACTTTTTCATAATTTTAATTTTTTGCGAATATTTCCGGAAACAGTTGGATCGTTCGAAATTTAGAAACGTCATTTTTATGGTTAGTGACACTACAAATATGCCTTAAACATAAATTAAGGCAACAAACATAAAAAGTTGCAAAATGAGAGAAAATTAAATGAGCGGAACACAAAGGGATCAAAGAAGAAAAAATAATGAGAAATGAAGTAAACAAAAAATAACAGCTAAAACTTTTTTATAAGTAAAAACATAATCAAGTTTTATTTAAAAAAAAAAAATACAGAGTTATCGCAACCAAACAAGGAATAAAAAATACAAAAAAAAAAGATTTGAGAAGCAAAAATTTAGGATCTTTAAAAAAGAAAGAAAATATAATTTATGAGCCCGAGCCCAATAGGCCTAAAAAAAATATGTCAATAAAAGAAATAGACGAATACAAATTATAAGTGAAAAACAAACACTATATTAAGTATAAATAAAAATATTAAATATAAAAACACTGTATTTGAGTAATTGAAACCCAGGAGGTAAAATACTAATTGGCGCCAATCAGAACGGCGCCGGCGCCGCGTAGCCAAGATGTGGTTTGCTTTCGCGACAAAATCCGAACTTTTCTTTTCCTGCTCTGTCCTGTGTACAGTGCAGTGGCCACTCTGATTTGTCTCCTATTTAGTCTGAAGAATGTTTGGGTTTTTGTCCTCCCTGTTCCCGTGATAAATTTTTTGGAGTGTGATAGTTCAGGTAGGTTTTCCCACCAGTCCTGGGACTTGGCATTGTTCCATTTCTGGAGTTCAGCCTTGATCAGAGAGTATGGGACTTCCAGTGCCGGCTCCGGGCCTACGAATGCAGAGCCCGCCGCTTTCCTAGCTAGAGAGTCAGCCCTCTCATGGCCTTCGTGACCACGATGGCCCTGGATCCATACCAGTGTGACGCTGTTCTCCTGCGATAGGGTGTTCAGAGTCCTGTGGCAGTTCCAAACAGTTTTGGAACCGCACAGGTTCTGGCACGACCAAAGGGAGAGCTGTGCCCTCCTAACGGTACGAGTCACATGGGGAGTCCATGTGAGTGGTTGGTCTAGGATGACTCCTAGAAATTTTACTTCGTTGGTAAATGAAATTGTTAGCGATGTCGTCCACGTATGCTTGGACTTCGACTTCCCATAGTTCCAAAGTAGCCAGATGGTCGTCCACTCATAGGGACTACAGGAGTGGTGAAAGGACTCCGCCCTGTGTCATCATTTAATGATGTAGTGATCAGTCTGGATTCTAACATGTTGCGAATCCAGTTGGTTATTGTTGGTTCGATCCTTCTCGCTTTACTGGCGCTGAGGAGGGAGTCTGTAAGTGCATTATTAAACGCCTTTTCGATGTCTATGAAAATACCAACTGCGTCACCCTTTGAATCCAAGGTATCTTGGATTTGCACCACCAGATTGTGGAGTGCTAGTTCTGCTGATTTGTTAGCCTGGTATGCATACTGTTCCGTATTAAGGGGGTATGTTGTTAGCGCTTCCTCCCTTATACAGGGTGTTTTTTTTAAAGATGGAGCAAATTTTATAGTAAAATAACCTGAAAGGTAGATCATGATTGAGTATGCTGGTATTTTTCTATTGACATTTATTGTTTGACATGATGAGTTGTTATTGAACTTCATCAAAAATGTATACGGGGTGTTCATTATAAAACTTCATCTAGCAGGCTATGAAATTTTGACAGAAAAGGATGACGTAATCAAAATAAATGGACTTTTGTTTCTCCATCCTTTTCTTTAGACATTTTACAGAGAAGAAAAGAAGTATATGTTTTCGCTATACTGCTCTGGGTCGAGTAGCAGGCCTAAAAAGATATAATAAAAGAATACCAAGGCTCTTCATTCTGCAAAATTCATGTCAGACAGCAGCGTCAATTTAAAAACACCACCCACCATTCTCAATAATGGTCTACCTTTCAGGTTATTTTGCTGTAGTAGTCGCTATGGCTCATTTAAAAAAAAAAACATCGAATTTCATTGCATGGAAATTCCTATAGCCCATCTTAAAAAAAACACCCTGTATATAGGTCTAGCAGCTTTTCCAAGCTCTTCAGCAGAAACGAGGTTAGACTGATTGGTCTGAACGATTTAGGTTATTTTCCCCTACATCTCATCTTTGGTATGTAAACGACCCTCACCCTGGACTAGCAGTTTGGAATAAAATTCCATGCAAGTCTCGCTCTGAAGAGCTTTGTTAGTAGAGATGCGAGCTGATCCAGGCCATGTTGTAGTAGTGCCAGGAACACTCCATTGTTTCCGGGAGACTTGTTGGTGACCTGTGGTTGAAATACCATAATCATGGATTTTAGCAGGGTTGGTCTGACCACTTTTTTTGGAGAGTTCCCAATCTGCCCTGTTGGGTCGTTTAAATCGTCCCAAGGGGCTTGTGTTAGTCTCCAAATTTGTCAGCCGGCTACCCGGAAAATGACAGCTTGCGAGTAGGGTGACCGACCCAGTAATGGACACTGACATAGTAATGGACACTTATTTGAAAAAAAACTAGGTAAATAAACGAAGTATCGATTTTAAACTGATGTCGACCTGGTTACATCCCTATTATGTCATTTGTCACCATATGCACAAATGTCAAGCGGCTAACTTTATTTTCCTGGCATCTGCGAAATAAAATATAAATGGCGATCTATTATCAGCTGATATTTTGCTTGGATCGTTCCTTGTTTTTGAGTATTAGTTGGGGAAATAAAATCTATTTTTATGTCACTCAGGTAAGTCACTATAGCTAACACATAAGTGCATGTAGAGAAACAAGAAGCTACTTTGTTTTTTGAAATTTTAGTCACATTTTGGAGAGTAACCAGTACTAATACATTTAAACGGAAAAGGTGTCAGTCTTGGACATGGCGGGTGTCCACTAGTGAAACACTATTTTTTAGTAATGGTCACCCAGGTATAAATACGACAGAAGGAAAGTATTAGATATATAGGAAAATATCTTCAACTAAGTCTAAATTGAGACATGTTGGATTACTTACAATAGTATATTGTGCAACTAGTGTCAAAAATTGCACTTTTCACACGAATGTGACGGTTTGGAGACTAGCCGTAGGCGAGTGATACGTCACACGAGAGTGAAGAGTGATTTTTGTACGTGTTGCACACTATACTTTTTCTACGACTGCGATTTTGCTTCATAAATGATCATTCGAATTATAAAATATACGCAAAGCGTGTGCAAAAAATCGGAAGCGTGTGCAAAGTGGACTTTGCACACGGTTCTGTAGGGAGCGTGCGCGGAGCGCACTTTGCGCACGCTGTTTGCAATATGCGATTTTCAACGGTAGTTAGTAGTGCGCATTTGTTCATTTTTGAGGTCGTAGAAAAAAAATGTTAAAAATTTTAGGCACCAACACGGAATAAAGAATAATCGAGAAAATTCTTTGCCTACAGTGAAGATGATTTAAAAAAGGCTGTAGACACTGTAAAAAGCTGCTGCTCGAATACACAAGGTACCCCGCTCAACTTTGGTGAGAAAATTGTCTCTGCCTACTGTAGGTAATAGAAAAATGGGCCTTGCCACTGTAATTTCTGAAATTGAAGAAAAAATAATTGAGAATTGGATATTAGCAATGGCGAGAAAGGGATTTCCAGTTCATAAACAAAATCTTATTTTATCAGTTAAAAAAATTCTTGATGAATCTGGAAGAGAAACCAAATATTTTCTAAACAGAACACCTGGTCGTTCCTGGTTTGAAAGGTTCTTGAAAAGGCATCCAAACATTAAACAAAAACATGCTGAGTCACTTAGCAAAGCTCGAGCTGCTGTCACACAGGACAGAATTGAAAATTGGTTTGATGAGATCACATCGTTTCTTCAGGATGAAAACTATGAAGACATTTTGAAAGATCCAGGGCGAATATTTAATGGGGATGAGGCAGGATTTTTACTGTGTCCTCAATCTGGGAAAGTTCCCGGACCTAAGAATATTAATGAAGATTTTTATGTACGAGTATCGTCAGAGAAAGAACAAATAACTGTAATGGCTTCCTTTTCGGCTGATGGGAAATATGTTCCTGCAATGCTCATATTTCCTTATAAGAGGCTCCCACAGGCAATTATAGAATCAGTTCCTGAAGACTGGGCCTTAGGAGGATCAGATTCTGGATGGATGACGTCTGTAGTTTTCTATGAATATATTTCCAATCTATTGTATAGTAGTACGAATGCGATACACTCCTTGGTACCGGAGATATCAGTATATATCTCAGCACTACGTGTGCAATATGGGATGCTGGATATGCACCGTTATTGCTCAGCTCACAGGGCATGCAAGTCCAAGTGCGAATCATCTGGAGAAAGGTACTACCCTTGATTAAAAACTGATTAAAAACTAGCTGAAATATCCAGCTTTTTTGCTCCAATAACAGATTTAAAGATTCCCTGGGTTTTCGCGCCATTAGATTCACTCACTTCTCTGTTCACCACTGTTTTAAGTAACGGCAGCAGGCGAAGGCTTTTTGGTACTTATTGAGTTATTTATCGACTGCTTCATTAATTAGCCCAAATATCGAGCTTTTTTTGCTCCAATATCCATAAAAATATAGAAATTATGAATTGTAAATAAAAAAAAATGTGACATACCATGACAAATACGACTGCAGGCAAAGAGAGCAAGGGGCATTTCGGAGATATTTGTCTAGCTGACGTGAAGTCAGTATTACGTAAATTACAATTGCAACAACGCCGGAAATTAAACGGCCTTGAAATATTTGTCTAAAATGATGATGTCACTAGGCTCCAGTGACATCTAGTGAACACCATCATAAGTGCCATTGACTTACTATTAGATTTAAATAATATGTGTGCTTTGTGTCCTTTTCAATACAATGGAACTGCAGATAGCGGGTGTAGGACAATTAAACAGCTACTTCACAGTTGCGAATGCGCCAACGTTTCGATCTTTATTTAGATCTTCTTCAGGGCTAAAAGATATGGTAAATGAACATTCTATAAAAACACTCAATGCATGAACAAAATCATTAAAAGACATCGATCAAGAATACACATGAGCACATCGATAAAAATGCATAAAAGTACATATTCCCCAATTAAAAAATTAAAAAACAAACTCTCTCTCTCTCTCTCTCTCTCTGTTTTCTCAATTTTGGTGTTTTTTTGTTATTAGTTTCATTAGTTTCTTGTTCATAAAACTCTCTGTATTTTCCACTAGAGACCACAGCATGAAAAATGTTTGTTTTTCGCTTTGGCATTTTCAAATAAATTCCTTCTTGATTGGGAAATATAAGACATTTCTTAAATGGTACCTTATATCCTTTTTCCTCAATCTCTTCATAATAAAGAACATTTCTTTCAGGAGTTTTCCAGCACCTTGACGGACCAGCAACCGGAGATGGCGGACCCTTAACATTTTTAGGATTAGGAGAACCTTGTTTTTCAAGAGGCTCATGTTGCTTTTCCATTAGTACAGTTTTAATATTTTCATTGATTTCAGCTAATGGTTGACTTTTCTCAGTTTCCTGTTTAAGTGACAGCCATACATTATAGAGTTTGAAATAACTAATATCTCCAGACCAGTTTTCTTTACTTAAGTAAGTTTTCAAAAATATTTTGCAGTCCTGTTTTTCAATTTTAGTTTCCAAGGCCTGCAGAAGTTGCAATGAAGTACTCTGACCTTCAATTAAACTTGTTTGTTGCTGAATGTTTTCTTTTGGGATAATCCTATTTGGTATGCATTTTGAATAACCAACATTTCTTTTATTAAAAGGAAACAAACCACTTTTTCTGAAGCCGTTTTGAATAGGTTTGGCACTTGCATATTTTTCAAATACAGATCTTAAAGTTGTGCCAAATGTATGTCGTGTTACTTCTTTTGGGAAATTTTTGAACTTCCAATCTCTTATCCTTGATGTCCAACCTGCTTTAAGTCTCCTAAATACGGACACATCTGCAAGTTGCATAATGTGTGTTGTATTTGGGAATAACGATACCAAAATAATTTCATTTTCATCGCATAATTGACTGACTTTTTTTGTCATATGTGACCGGTGGCCATCCACGAAGAGAATGACTGGCCGTTGAATGTAATTTGCCATCAGATATTGAAGGAAATGATTGAAAATATATTCATAGAAAACTACAGACGTCATCCATCCAGAATCTGATCCTCCTAAGGCCCAGTCTTCAGGAACTGATTCTACAATTGTCTGTGGGAGCCTCTTATAAGGAAATATGAGCATTGGAGGAACATATTTCCCATCAGCCGAAAAGGAAGCCATTACAGTTATTTGTTCTTTCTCTGACGATACTCGTACATAAAAATCTTCATTAATATTCTTAGGTCCGGGAACTTTCCCAGATTGAGGACAGTAAAAATCCTGCCTCATCCCCATTGAATATGCACCCCGGATCTTTCAAAATGTCTTCATAGTTTTCATCCGGAAGAAACGATGTGATCTCATCAAACCAATTTTCAATTCTGTCCTGTGCGACAGCAGCTCGAGCTTTGCTAAGTGACTCAGCATGTTTTTGTTTAATGTTTGTCTGTCTTTTCAAGAACCCTTCAAACCAGGAACGACCAGGTGTTCTGTTTAGAAAATATTTGGTTTCTCTTCCAGATTCCTCAAGAATTTTTTTAACTGATAAAATAAGATTTTGTTTATGAACTGGAAATCCCTTTCTCGCCATTGCTAATATCCAATTTTCAATTATTTTTTCTTCAATTTCAGAAAGTTAAGTGGCAGGGCCCATTTTCCTATTACCTACAGTAGGAAGAGACAATTTTCTCACCAAGGTTGAGCGGGGTACCTTGTGTATTCGAGCAGCAGCTTTTTACAGTGTCTACAGCCTTTTTTAAATCATCTTCACTGTAGGCAAAGAATTTTCTCGATTATTCTTTATTCCGTGTTGGTGCCTAAAATGTTTAAAATTTTTTTCTACGACCTCGAAAATGAACAAATGCGCACTACTAACTACCGTTGAAAATCGCATATTGCAAACAGCGTGCGCAAAGTGCGCTTCACGCACGCTCCCTACAGAACCGTGTGCAAAGTCCACTTTGCACACGCTTCCGATTGTTTTGCACACGCTTTGCGTATATTTTATAATTCGAATGATCATTTATGAAGCAAAATCGCAGTCGTAGAAAAAGTATAGTGTGCAACACGTACAAAAATCACTCTTCACTCTCGTGTGACGTTGTATCACTCGCCTACGGCTCGTCTCCAAACCGTCACACTCGTGTGAAAAGTGCAATTTTTGAAACTAGCTGCACAATATACTATTGAAAGTAATCCAACATGTCTCAATTTAGACTTAATTGAACATATTTTCCTATATATCTAATACTTTTTTTCTGTCGTATTTATACCTGGGTGACCATTACTAAAAATTTGTGTTTCACTACACTTTCACTTCACACACTAAATAGGGGCATTAATCCACTATTTATCAGAGTATACCGTCTATCACTTTGAGAAAATAGGCGTGGACAGATGCACGGTTTATGTCTTTATTGTAGAAAGTTAAGTGTATTTGTTAGCTGTTAAATTTGTTTTTTAATTTTTTAATTGGTGAATATGTACTTTTATGCATTTTTATCGATGTGCTTATGTGTATTTTTGATCGATGTCTTTTAATGATTTTGTGCATGCATTGAGTGTTTTTATAGAATGTTCATTTACCATATCTTTTAGCCCTGAAGAAGATCTAAATAAAGATCGAAACGTTGGCGCATTCGCAACTGTGAAGTAGCTGTTTAATTGTCCTACACCCGCTATCTGCAGTTCC
This sequence comes from Taphrorychus bicolor, assembly GCA_951812265.1. Taxonomy (NCBI): domain Eukaryota; kingdom Metazoa; phylum Arthropoda; class Insecta; order Coleoptera; family Curculionidae; genus Taphrorychus; species Taphrorychus bicolor. The sequence continues at coordinate 9,064,738 of OX638300.1, forward strand.
ATTAGATTTAAATACAATGATATAACCAATAAAACTGACACAGTTCAAATATTACACGGGGGACAATCTGTCAAATTTCCATTACCTACTTTTCCGAAAAATATGAAAAGCTTTATATATAACCGACTATTACCCAGGTAACTTAATAAAAATTATTATTTTTATTTTTTTTAATACTTATGTTTGGCGACAGGAATAGTTTTGAAATACGACCTGGAAGGTGCTGAAGTTAAGGCTATGGTAAGTGCTGGTGTTGATGCTTGGAAGTGGCCAACCAGAGAAGATGTGCTTTATTACTTCAATTAAGACATTATTGCTATCATAAAGGAACCACAACCAAAAAATAACAGAGGCCATTTTAGAGTTTTGGAGATGGAAATTTTCAATTAAACGGTTATTTAAAGCCAGTGTCCATCACTAGTTTACATGATGTCTACAGCCCACGTCCCTATGACCGATATTTTGATATTTTCTAATGGTAACTTGATCTTTTGTAATAAAGAATTTTTATTATAATAATCCTATTCTACACAAAAAAATGTTTTTTAAAACTCTACTTAATATTTACTTAAACTCAACCCAAATGTAGGTTAAGAGCAGGTAAAAAAAAATCTTAAGAGTGTCCAATACTGTGTCCAATACCCTATCTCTAATGTTTCACTACCAGTGGAGGTGTAGGTTCCATCGGACCGTTTTATTAATCCAAGCTCCTGACGCGGCTCCCTGGAGAGAATCATATGGATTCGGGTTCCTGTTGGCAGGTCTTCAATCCCGCCACAGAACCTTCTCCAAGACTCTCTTTTAGTAGCCCTGATCTGCTTGTTGTAGTTAGTTAGGGCTTGTCTGTAAGTGTCCCAGTCGCCGGTTATTTTTGCTTTATTAAAAAGTCGTCGGACGTTTTTCCTCTGACTTTCCAGGGGGTTATTCCACCAGGATGTTTGTCTGTTATTGTCAGGTAGTAACTCCGTCGAGTTCAAAGTGGGCACCTAAAAAATGGCGGCCATATCCGCCAGAAGTGACGTTACCTGACATCTTACGTCAAATAATTAGAAATGGTCATTCATCAATTGATGAACTGTGACGATAAAATTAAACGATCAAACGGACTTACCTGTTGTGAAGTTCGATCGTAATTATATGAGGGGCCTCGTCCGAAGAGATCACTAAGTAGTAGTGTTTTTGGTGCTACTCGATCACACAATTTAAAGAAAAACTCACGTCATGTCATCCGTCACATGTCGGTTATGTCATTCTAGTTTAAAGAGTGGGCGCCGATGTAATAAATGGGCTTGGGTTTCAAATTAGATTTCTACACTAAGACTTAACACTTTTTATGTTTCACAAAAGAAACTGGGTGGGTGTGATCTCTTCGGACGAGGCCCCTCATATAATTACGATCGAACTTCACAACAGGTAAGTTCGTTTGATCGTTTAATTATATTTCGGGGCCTCTTCCTCGAGATCACTAAGTAGATATTTAAAGCATATCGGCGCCTTGTCCGAAAAACAAAAACCGAAGCAATACGCAAATAACACACGAAAAAACTTGGTTATATGCGATATATATGAACGGAAAAATCAAAACATCCAACCATAAAAAAGGGCAAAAACCCAACACTATTAATGTTATCAATAATTATAAGAAAGAAACTAAGTACTATTAATACAAGTACAAAAAATATTTTTTAAGAAAAGAAATCCAAATAAACCTTATTCCGTATGAGGTTTAACCACCGCTTGGGCAAAGCTGGATGGAAGGAGGGGGCAGTTGTAAAACTTTGCAAAAACTTGGGATCTAGAACTCCACCCTGCCGTATTTCTTATGGTGTTAAGTCCATTTCTATATGCGGCCGAAGTGGTAGCATGTCGAACCGAATATCCAGTATCTTATTGATGCCGGCCTCCTGCAAAGTTTTATGAATCCACTTACTAATAGTCTCGAGTCGATGCTGTAAAATACGGTTTTCTGGATGATAGGAATAAGTAATTCTGCGTGCTGGATCGCAGGGGGGCAGTTCTCTCTATATAGCAAATTAATGCTGAAGCTGCACACAGACTTGGTTTCTCCCGAAAAAAGGGAGTTGTAGAACGGGTTGGCTCGAGTTGGGGGACAAAGTTTTTAGAAGATTATTAACGCTAGTAGAGTTGCTACTTTCCTGCTATGTTGAATTAGAGGTAATTTTTAATTGATTGGTAATTTCTCTAAACGGGCTAGAACAATCGCAGGATTCCAGGTAAAGTTGTATCTTCTCTTTGGCGGTCGCATTCTGAAAATACCTTTTAGAAATCTACGAACCAAAAAATCATTTCCTAAGTTGCCTGGAAGAATCAGAGAAAGTGCACTTCTTAATGAATTGAAAGAACCATATGACAGATTTTTCCCAGAATCTAATTGCATCAGTAAAAATTCTATGACCTGGTGAGGATTTCCTTCAAAGGGAATAATTTGCGGTCCATGCAGTAGTTCCACCACTTCCGAAGGCTTGTATCATATTGCTTCAATGTTCCTGGTGCTAATGACATTATTAATGTCTGAATGCTGGACGCCGACATTCCTTTGTTTTGAAATGCCTGGCTGACAACAAAGCGGCAACCAGGGTAAACTGGTGATCTGGTCTTCTCTGTTCCTAGAAATGGGTAATCTTAATAACTCTCCTTTCCGTAACTGATTAAACAGGGGAAACCAGGGTTGTGTAGGCCATAGTGGTACAACCATAATTCCTTCTGCTTTATCAAGAACAATTTTATTTAATGTTCTTAAAATCAAACAAAAACGTGGAAAGGCATAAAAGAAATAAGGTTTCCAGGACACTGTAAAAGCATCCACTGCAAAAGCCTCTGGATCAGGTAACCAGGAGATGAATTTAGTACATTTGGTGTTCAAGGCACATGCAAACAAGTCAATGTCTGGGGGTCCAAATGTATTTAATATAAGCTGAAAATTATGTCTACTTATTTGTATTTCTGTGGTGTCAGACAGTCTTCTAGATTCTTTATCGGCTTCCCAGTTGTCTCTGGAACCCCCCCCCCCCCCCCCCCCGATTTTGTTTATATAAGAGACGGCAGTAGTGTTGTCTATTCTAAATAGAATAGATACACCTGATAAGTTAGCCGTAAAATGGCGTAGACTTGTGAAGCAGCCTTTAACTCTAAAATATTAATGTGAGGAGATTTCTCTTCATTATTCCATGAACCATGAATTTTTTTCTTGCCAAAGACTCCTCCCCGCCCAGAAAGAGAAGCATCAGAGTAAAGCACAATATCAAAATGATCTTGTCTAATGTTATTGACTGCCTTCTTAACTGATAACATCCACCAAGAAAGATCCCTATGTGAGGTATCTGAAAGGTGAATAAGTGTCTTTACCCCCACTTTTAGCAAGGGCCAAAAACTTTTCCCTTTCAAGTTTTATATAGAGCCAGCCATATTTCACTGCTGGACAAGCCGCAACAAGGATTCCAATAATCTCTGCTAGGCGTTGTAATGAAACCTTTTGTCTGTGAACAAAAAACTTTGAGAGTGGATATTATTTTTGACGCTTGTCATCCGGAAGTTCAATACTCATGTTCACACTGTCAAGTACAAATCCCAAAAAAGTAATGCTTGTAGAAGGGGTCAACACACTTTTTTTTAAGTTCACTATGAAGCCTAGTGAAGTAAGAACTGACACGGCTATTGACGCAGAATTCAAAAAATCCTTTTTGGTGTTTGCAATGAGAAGCCAGTCATCTAAGTAAAAAACACAGAAAATACGTAAGTTTCTTAAGTAAGACACTACTGGTTTCATAAGTTTCATGGTAAAAACATATGGGGCTATTGATAGCCCAAAAGGAAGGCAATTAAACTGATACCTGATGCCTTGAAAGGCAAAACTGAGGTATCTTCTAAAATTTTTATGTATAATAATGGAATAATATGCCTCTTTCAAATCAATTTTTGCAAAAAAGACACCTGATTCTATCAGTTTTAAGGCTGTCCTGGTATCTTCTAATTTAAAATGAGGAGGACTTAAAAAAGAGTTAAGGGTTTTTAAATTTAGAATAAACCTTTTTGCTGAGTCATTCTTTTTAGTGGCTAGGAAATACGATTTTATTTTTACCCCTCTATTGAAAAGGTCTTGAATGGCTGAGTCTAATTCAGCAGCCCCCTGAACTGATGTATGTCTTTCTCTGGGACAGTAAGATTGTCTTCGTTTATGACTGAAAGGTATCTTATACCCTCGCAACCAGCTCAGGATAGTTTGGTTTTTAGTATACTTTTTCCAATTATCAAGATAAAATGGAAGCAAACCCACACTACAACTTACCATTACTTGCGGTTGCGCTGTGTTTGTTGATATTTCCGAGGGGGTTGCCTTACTGACCGGGATTCCCTCATTTGCTGTCTCGGTCGGCCCCTGAAGTTTAAAGACTTCCTATATGGAGGAGCAATGGGTTGTTTTCTCTGGTGAGCAATTGACTTTTCCAACTTTAGATTTTCACCAAAAGAAGGACCAAATAAGCTATCTGCAATAGGAATTGAGCGCATAATAGATGTAATTGGTTTGGGCAGGTTGGGAGTAAAAATATTTCTTCTTGTTAAAGATAGACGATAATGTAAATCACATAATAATTTGGCTGCATTGCTAAGTGATTTAACCAATTCAGGCTGTAAGTTTCCAGAAACTTTTTCCTGCAATAATATATTTAACCCTTTGCCTAATTGGGAGATGCCTCGGCCCAACTGGGTTTGTCTTGAGCAATACATGCGCTCTCTCAGTAATAGTGGCTGGGACATTGCCAGTAACTCCACATTCAGTTGGGGGCCCTGGAATAAAGGCAAATTTTCGGGGAATGGACTTACCTCAATAAGTGCAGTCTTTTCTGCCTCTTCAAGCCCTTTGGACAAAATATTTGCCCATCGATTGGCTAACAAACTGTGTAGTAGAAAACCCACACTTGGACAAGTGGGCTCCCCTAAACTACGTAAAATGTCTTCGCTAGGTTTCTGTGAGTCTGTGTTAGGCATTTGTGCTATGGGAACCTGTGAAGATGAAGAAGAATCCTCTGGATTATTTATAACACCCTCTCGCCCCTCTGGGTCTGAATAGTCAAGATCTATTTCTACAGGGCTTCCGCTGACACTCCCTTCTGAAAAAAGGTCATGAGATACTTCTACCTGTTGTTCTTATTCTGTATCTCTTTGTGAACTACCACCACAACTGGACGTTACAGGCTTGTGGCTTGATGAAGGTGAAGAACTGTGGTGAGACTTGTGGCTTTTTGAGGTCGAAGACCTGTAACTTTTTAAGGCCGAGGGCCTGCTACTTTTTGAGGCCGAGGGCCTGTCACTTTTTGAGGCCAAGGGCCTAAAGCTTTTAGGAGACATGGGAGTAGGACTTCTAGAGGTAGAAGATCTGTGTCTTTTCGATGTGGAGGGTCCAGGAGCGTTTGGAGAAGCACTACGTTGCCTTTTCCTACGGCTATGATGAGAGTGTCTTTCTTTTCCATGAGATTTCCTCATGTCTTTCCAGCTTCTCTCTGCTTTATCCAACCTTTTCCTAAGCATCTCTATTTCCTCCTGTAATATTTTCCGAAATTTCTCTTTTGGAGGGGAATCTCTCGAAGGAGATATTTTGCGCTTTCGCATAATTTGAGCCTAAAAAATTAAGAGATTAGCTGAAAAAAAGATAAAATTTATAAAAAATGTATGTAAAACGTATTATTTCGAGCACACACAAAGACAGAATGACATAACCGACATGTGACGGATGACATGACGTGAGTTTTTCTTTAAATTGTGTGATCGAGTAGCACCAAAGGCACTACTACTCAGTGATGTCGAAGACGAGGCCTCGAAATATAATTACGTCGTGGGTACTTTAAAAATGCCGGACTTACAGCAAAAAAACGGGACAATTTTTTATGGGAATATCGGTATTGGTTTGCTTCTCCGTATCTTCTAGGTAATTTTTAAGTTAAAGTTCCCGCTTCGCTCACATCAAGGATGAAGTGCTCCGAATGGAGCATTTTCGCTCGAATTGGCAATACTGCTGCATTGGTTTGAATCCTTGACCAAAAGGCTCAGTTAGCCCTATTACTCCAAAACCGTATGCATTGAGTTTTGAACATTTAAAGCTTTTTACCCTTTTAGGTAACAAGTTATTTCAGTGTTTTTTAACATTGTTTTTAATGTTTTTTTTTAGTATACCTTGTTTCGTGTTTATTATTGAGTTTTCCTCATTTTAAGACCTTTGCTTTTAACCTTGCGAAAGAGGGCAATAAACGTCGAAACGTCGGTAGTATCGGCTAAATTTGTTATGTGTCCTATTCCCGCTAATCTTGCTACGAATTCACTTTGAGGAGGCCACATCAAATCAACATAAGAATTATATTTATATATCCTGAATTATGAACCGAGGGTCAGGGATTCTTAAGTACAGGTAGACATTATTTAGTACCGCTGATTTTCGATAACAATAAAAGCAAATTTTAAATGTAGACCCAAATATTAGTACTTATACTTTGAACTTTGCACTGCATCCAATTCTTTTGGCTTTTTTTATCAAAATAGAAATGAGCCAATTTTCGGATCAAGATATCATAAAAAAACTACGAAAGTCTTCCCAGTCATCAGACAATGACTCATTCCCAGAAATAAGTGACTAACGTTGTCGTTTCAATGCATGCAAGGGGGAGGATGTCCCCTAAAGGATCTAGAGATGTTTTACGAAGGGTGAGTTTATGAAGTGGAGCGTGTAATGGGGACGGTTGATAATCTCACTAGATTATTAAGAAAACGCCCTTCGGTGATTAAGGGAGAAAGTAGTATTTGATTTCGTTATTAATCTGTCTTTAGGGGGTTTCCCCAACCGTTACTAATTTCCATCAAAATCATTGAAACAAAAAAATAACTTTTTATAATGAGAAATGTAGCGCAATCACCCCTCGCTCAAATTGCAGCCATTTTTTCAATATCCGATTTTTGACGGTATAATGACGTGTTTCCTAACAAACCCAACGAGCCGATTCAAACGAATTTTTCGTTTAAACCACCCGATCACGTGTTCATAATGCGGATTAAATATTTATGTATAAGGAATTTGGGTCTAAGGGCAACTTTCAATAGGAGCTTTGAGGTTAAGAAGTTGCATCTGTCTCGTGATTAACAGACCCCCCCAATGTGGTCATACTACAACTCCCCAATTTTTGTTTTTAATTAAGTTTATGATAATGGTGTAACATCGGGCATCTTGAAAGATTTACCCTACGAGATACCGGATACATACATATGGACAAATGTCACGTCAGTCAAAAGATCAAGTATAAGCGTTACATCTAACCTTTTCGAACTCTGAGTTGTCCTCGGTTGGCTGCACAGAACGGTCGGATTTCCGGATTCTTGGCCTTTGTGACACCTTATTTTTCTCCCCTGTATTCGCCTGGACCAGTTCGCCTTTTTTTTCCCGATGGGAATCTTCCTTATTAGGAGGCCGAATGCAAAAAAAAACAGTAGACTTTTGTTCTTTTGGACAAGTACATAATGCCTGGCTCGAGAATGCTTTACAATACATTTTTACTTCCCAAGCATTTTAGAGCATTTCATCGTAGTTCAACAAACAACTCAGTTTTGGGATAGCTTAAAGGCAGATTGAACTAAATGACTCATTAGTCTTTCATCAAAAATTCTCTAATTTTAGAGATTTGTCGATATTATGTATTTATACAAAGTATTTAACTCAAAACACCTAATTACTGCAAATTCTTTATTAATTTCTTTAGTAAAGATTTGTACGAAACATTCTTTTCTTTTCTCCCCTGCCTTCAATATGAACTTAACGGTATTTTTTGATTTTTTCTTTTTATTTGGTTATTGAGTATTTCTTTTCAGCAAAAATATTAGACTTGTCAAATACATTCTATGAGCTTATGTGTTCGACTTTCTGATTTTAGAGCCGGGTATTTTTTTCTTTGCTATTATTTTACATTTTTTACATTTCTTCTGTCATTTGCGATCGCTTGTATGATCACTTTTCGATTTTCTTTCCTGTCTTTTACGTGGAACTTTCATTGGTTTTGTTTCTTTTTTAATACCGTTTTTGCTGATTTTTTCTTAAGATTTTAATTTTCATTGTTTGCTTTTTCTTTTTTATCTTTGACTCAAATCATCATTATTTATATAATTTTTTAAATTAGGCTTTAATTTCTACTTTTATTTCTAATGGCAGCAATTGGTTTTTGTTTTTTCTTTTTTTTGTTTAAATCTGTTCTATCCTATTCTGACTTTTTTCTATTAATTGTTAAATCATTAGTAACATTTTTATGAAATTAACGTGGGCACCACGAACCTAGAAACTATAAAGTGTATTGCCAAAATGACAACCACGTGATGTCACCTGTCGATAACAGGTATTCAGCAAACTAGGAGACAAATATGTGGTGGTAGAACACGTTTCTGTAAATTATAGAATCATAGTACTGCCACGATTTAATCACATGGCGATATCGTTGAATTGTGGTGGTTTCCGCTTAATCAATCACACTTTGGTTTCCTGAGCTGCATAATGTTATATTGTTTTCTCTTTTTTGCAACTTAACAAATATTAAGTACTTTAGTAGAATATTATGTACTAAATATGTTATTTTATCGTTGTATAGACTGGATTTTAGTGACAACGAAATTTGACTGTTAATTTTTATTTGTTTTGGGCCTAACTTTATCATCGCGCCATTAGAACAATTTTTTTTTGAGAATTTGTAGTAAATAAGTGAAAATAGACACATAAATTATGTGATTGGCACGTAGACGTCTAGATTCTTGGACCCTTATGGTTATATAGCTGGTTATTTTCTTGGGATGTGGTCCTTTTGTTATTAAATAAGGTACAGTGGGTGCTTCAAACTTCGTTGTTATTGACGTTTCGACTCAAATTGGTGCCTTCATCAGAGTTTTGTACTACAACATACGGAACACTTAATTTAAAGTTATAAATTGTACACTAGCAGGAAGAAACGGTGGAGTAACAAGTAGGTATATTATAAACTACCCAACATCAAAAAAAAAAATAAGATTACTACAAGTAAACAAATTAAAATACTGAACATAAAAATATTGAGAGATGATTAACGTAAATGAGTGAAGTCGGTAACAAAGCAAAAGAGCGTCAAAAGTGAAACCTACGATGCATATGGTGTTAGGTTAAGAACGGGTAAAAGAGAGTAAGAAAGGCAAGAAAAGGAGGAAATGTGAGGGTGACAATGACTTACCACAAAACGATTTACTGTCTTGGTTTGAAGTTTCTGTATTTTTTTTCATGTGATAGAATTTATCTACAAAGTTGCTGACAATATGAGTATTGGTGTTTCAGCTTCAAGCGACTTAGCAAGTTATATAGCAAAATAATCTATGGGGTAAAAAGTTTGTCTGGCTTTCTGCTACGTCAGTCTCACCAGTAGTACGGTGGAAAGCATCTTTAAAACTACTCAAATTTCTCTACTCAAACACGAAATTTCTGAAGTAGCAGTTTGCATATTATCAGCTACTGTTTGCTCCGGTGCAACAAAGAGGTCCTTTAGTACATTCAGCTGGATCCACAATAAAAACGGAACCGGTTAACTAATGAAAGAGCTGGTAAAATTACTTATCTTTCCCATAATTGGAAACTTGTACAAGAGAAAGAAAGTAAGCAAGCAAGCAAACAAAAGAGGAAATGAGGCTCTTCAATAAACTGAACAAACCTGAGAAGACCCGACCTCGATTCCTCTACTGATAATTTAAACACAAGCCAGGTGGAGATTGGTGACAGTATTAATATGGATAGTAGTTATAGCAAAGATAATACCGAAGACGAAGAGGAAAGTAAAATGGATATTCAATACATGGATGATTCTTCTGACTCTGACTAGTGACTACTGGCTTATATTAAGGATTTTTTTTTGTAAAAACAATGACTAATGTAGTTTATAGATTTTTCTTTTAAAATACAAATAATGCCTTCAAGCTTCATGACAAAACTAGTTTTTTTACACTTAAAAAAAACCATATAAATACCCAATTTGGGTAAATACTCGGTAAAAACCCAAAATATATTTTTCGCTTATTTACCCATCACTAGTTCTGCGCCACCATACCGGACCACTTTTATAATTTCCACTTTTATGTTAATGTGTCTGCGACATGATGTTTATTACATACTGTAACCTTCCATTCACCTTTTGATCCAACTTCAAGTTTCATATTTTTGCGTAAGCATCTTCATAAGAAAACACGTGATTACCACCATAGAAATATAATATAAAGTCGGTGAAGGATTTCAAGGCCGGTCAAAACACAATCTAAAGAGTTTTCCGGGTTTTGAAGCCGTGGTTCAATGGAATTTATTCTTTACGTTAGTTACGAAGTGATCTCCCGTGCTTCCCGACGTTGAGTGACTGGACTGTGATGAGCTTCGTGGTATTTATTCCCCCGCTGTCACACTGCAGTGGAGGGACTGGGGTGGTGGTAGTGTTGGCGCGGGGTTTCGGCTTCAAAACTTCCTCTTACTCCTCAACTCTAGCAACTCAAAAATTCAATTCACTATGGAGATAGAAAAGGAAGGACGCCTACCGTTTTTGTATGTTTAGGTATCCAGGAGGCCCAATGAGAAACTTGCGCACACCGTTTATAGAAAACCAACACACACTGGCCGATACCTCAATAACGGTTCAAATCATCATCTCAGACAGAAAAGAGGAGTCATAAAGACTTTGGCTGTTAGAGCCAAGAGAATTTGTGAACCGGCTGAATTGAAACGGGAAATGAAGCATCTGGAAAGTGCCATTAGTTGGAATGGATACAGTAAGCACGAGTTCGATAGGGCCATCCGTCCAAGGAATGTAGAGCACCAGAAAGGAACAACGGGAGAAGGTGAAGAAAAGCGCGGATGGACTAGTCTACCATACATCGGTGTATGTATGGTAGACTATACATCTACAAAATAAGTGATAGGATCGGCAGGCTACTGGAAAAGCACAGTGTTAAAACTGTCTTTAGACCCACTCGAACAATATAACAGAGCTTGAGGTCGGCCAAAGACAGAGGGTGACGAGGATCGTCACCCGGAGTTTACCGAGGCTCGGTATACATTGGCACCACAAAACGAAGCGTTAACACGAGGATTACGTAACACAAGAAGAGTTGCAGGCTGGGAGAACCTCAAAAGTCAGCAGTAGCAGAGCACACTCTCTCCGAAGGTCACGTCATCTTTTACAACGAGGTGGATATCTTATATCAATCTCAGCGTTTCTACCCGGGACTAACGAGAGAGGCCGTTGAGATCTTTAAACATGACAACAATTTCAAGAGGAAGGAAGAAACTACGTTTCTAAATGCAGACTGAAAGCGAGTTCTACTACATACTTTAAGTGCACCGAAATCCTGCGCCACCTAGTGGTAGTACCCCCACCCCTGTCCCTCCACTGCAGCGCGACGGAGCGGGGAAATAAATACCACGGAGTTCACCACCGTCGAATCAGTCAACTTCAGGAAGCTCGGGACATTACTTGCCTCATCGCCTCAAACGTCAGGAAGACATTCCATTGGATCACGGCTTCAAAGCTAGCTCTGAAAACACATTAGATTGTATAATAGAAAGTGTTTTCTACTTTATAGTGTTAGATATGGCGGTAAATACGTGAACGCCTCTGAGTCGACGTGGCCGTATAAGTTGTATTGGACCTACAAATGACGGAAACACAGCAAGAACTTTTTTTTTTAAATGCTAAAACTGCAGCATATATAGCAGGCTTGGATGACGGACTCGTACATAGATTTTACGTCAATTTACAAGTCCTATAATCGGGATTTGAAGTTAAAGTAGATGAATTTGAAAAATATGCTATAGAAACTAAAAAATTATATTTGGATATTTATTCGTGGTACCACATCACGGTTAGTGTTCATAAAATATTGATGCACAGTGGCACATTTTATTGTGCCAAGTGGACAGCTGTCGGAGGCGGCAGAAGAAGCAAGAAATAAAGATTGCAGTATGTTGTTAATTAGCTCCAATCCTGTAGTTAATATGTACAGACAAAATTATTGTAGACATAGGGACCCATTGAGCCATGAAGTAACATCGCTTATAAATTGTACAATGATGTCTGGGGTCTTTAGAGGCTCTTTAGAAGCCCTATTTTTTCTGACTGTTTTTTTAACTGAACATTTCTTCCAGTTTTTTATTCCTACATTTTTTATACCGTTGATGTTCTTTACTTGGACACTTAGCTAAAAGTTGTAAATGTGAATTAAAAAACTTTAAAAGCAAAGCTATTAAGGAATATTCGCAACTCTTTGATCTTATAAAATTAACGTCCTTCCCTTTTAAACGTTTCAGTGGTGAGTGGCTGTAGAAAACAGGCACTTTACAGTGTTAAATCGCCAACGTTTCAATCTGGATTGATATTGTTACGCTGGACCGTCGGGCCGAAGCGGCAACGCCAAGCGCAACCGCGACCCCGGGAATCCGTCTAGACTAAACCAGAACCGGAAACAGTCGCCTCCGTTCTCGAAAGTACGAGAGTGTGTTCAGGGGGGGTATAAAAACCAGCAAGTTGCGCGAGATGGGATGGAATAGATAGTGCAGTGTAGTAAATAAGCGAACAGTGCGAATTGTTAGTAGGGAGTATTTTTTTTGTGTGTGTAAGTGTTTTAATCGTGTTGTAATAGTTAAAAAGTAAATAAAAGTGTGTAGTTAATTGACGATAAAAATTGAAACCCGTATCCCGTAACAATATCTTCATCACAACCAGTTTTCTTTCTGAATTCGTCTATTTTTAAAAATATTCTTTGCTAACTCCACCTATAAATTTTTGTTTTGATACCCCTCGATGTTTAATAGTAATTTAAATGCTAAACTTGTTTAGCTTCAACTTTGTCCTGCGCAATTTGTTCACGTATGGTCGTTTGATTTAATTTTCAATGATTCGATTCACATTTTATTTTAAAATGTCATTTTACCTAAATTTTCAACTTGCAGTTATTGTGTTCAATTTTTTCTATTATCTGTTTTACTTCAATTTTTTTCGTTTCTGGTGAAGTTTACGCATTATTTTTAGGTAGTTTTTTGCGATTTGTAGCCCTAAGTCGAAAGAATTTTTGTGAATTATCTACATGAAGCCTTAACCCACGTTTTGTAATAGTGAAAATTAATAAAATTTTACTATTTTTTTTTATATTTTTTAAAATAATTTAATTAATAAAAAAATTAAACGTATACTTTTATCACAATTCTTGACGTACGGATTTGACTCTCAGGCCATCACCAGGGTCTAAAATCTAAAAGCAAAGTTATTCAATTATTAGATTTCAATTCAAATTACCTCAATTTGGGTTAAAAAGGGGAAGGCACCAGACTTTTAAACTAAATTTGGTAAGAGACCATTAGGTGTTTAACTTTAATTTTTTTCATTAATTTAGATAAGGTAATTCACTAGCCTCTAATTAAAAATATATCTGGTCCACAATCATTCCATTCCATTTAAATCCAACCACCTGCTTTAACATAAAAGGGTGGCATTTCGTTGCTGTGCTCATATATCCATGTTTACAAAAAATAATTAAAAAAGAGGCTAATGCCATCAAACAGATTGCTTTTAAAAAAATATTATTTTATAATAATAGAATAGTTAATCAAGAAATTTAAGCAAAAAGTACTTCCTAGTCTCACTTATGCTCTTTCGTCTGTGTGGGAGACCTAGGGATGTGCAAGATATAAGAAAATATCGATATTTTAGAAATATATCACTATCGGCATTCGATATATCGTCAAAAAATATCGATATATATATCGAAACAACAATGCTTTTTCTAAGAAGCTAAGAACTGTATGTGTTATAAAAAATTTGGTTAAAAATTAGCCAAATTATCTAAAAATGCAAATTTTTATGTTTTTTGAGAAATTAAGTTTTATAACTATTTAAACAAAGTAAAACTAATTTCTAATTGGTTGCTTTTAGTAAAAATATTTGGTGGAGAAATATTGGAAAAAGGAAATTTGGAATTATGGAAAAATTCAATGCGAATTTGGAGAAAATCAGAGACTTAAGGCTACTATCGATTAAAAATTACCGAAATTGTCTAAAAATGCCATTTTCTAGTAAAGAGCATGAGGGATCCGTAGATGCAATATATTACACCCTATACGAGATTCACTCAAAGTCGTGGGACGGCCGGGGATTACGCTCAAGTTGAAAAAGAAGAATTAGATTTAGATTTTGAGAATTCGATAATTCGAAATAAGCAGTTGTTTCTCCAAAGTGGCAGATCCCATTTTGACAAAAACTTTCGATATTTGAAATAACGTTATTTTCTCAATCTTGGGAATTAAGATAAAGTTCCCCCTGTTCTAAGTAGGGGGGGGGGGGGGGGTTCATTTGAAAACTTCAACTGATTGCCTTTGGAATGTCAAAAGAAAAGAATGAAGGGACAAAAGTCCATTTACTTTCATTATGTCACCCTTTTCTGTCAAAAATGAATAGCCTTCTGGATGACGTTTTCGGTCGCCCCCCCCCCTCGTTTTTTTTGACTCTTTTTAAATTTCTTTGAGGTTTTTGTTTGACTGATTGATAAACGCAAACACACAACTGAAAATTTTCATTTTGACAACTTTTGAAATCGACCTCGAAAGGGGTCTATTTCCAAAAATATTGCACCTTGGAACTATTGGAACTTGTGATAGTGGGACGTAAAAGAGGACATCAAGAAGAGGAAAAAACAGTTGGATTTACTCCAATCGGTGGAGGCCTTCTTCAGTTACGGCGGGTCAAAGTTCATCAAAGTTCCCCCACCCCTTTTGGACCTTTCCGGAACATTTTTTTTTGCTGCTTTTAATCGGAGTGGCATACTTGCAATCCCCTAAGAACGTAACAAACTCAATTCGAATAAATTTAACCTCTAAAGAGTTTTTTTTTAAATGGTCAAAAAGCGCGATTCTAAAAATGCTTAAAAATCTCCGAAAATATTGCAACTACTTGAACTTCCTCGAAACTTCCGATGGTGAGCGGTCAAAGAAAACATCAAGAGTAGGAAAATACATTCACTTCGATCAGGTGGTCAAAGTTGAGAAATGAGAAAAAGTTGAAATGCTCCCCCCCCCACCCCACCCCCCTTCTTTTGGACATTTTCAAAGATAAATCGGAAACTTTTTTTTGCTGTTTTTGATCGAAATGGCACGCTTACGATTCCCTAAGAACGTAACAAACTCAATTCGAATGAATTTACTAAACAAGTTTTTGAAAAAATTTTCACTTAAAAATCGACCTCCGAAGGGGTCTATCTCCGTAAATATTGCACCTACAAAACTTCCGATGGTGCGAGGTGAAAGTGGACATCAAGAAGAGGAAAGAAAAACAGTTGGATTCACTCCGATCGGTCGGTGCGTTCTTAAGTTACAGGCGGTCGAAGTTGAGAATTGAGAAAAAAGTAGTCATACCCCCCCCCCTCCCCCTCCTCCTTTGTACATTTTAAAAAAAATTTTTTTTTTGATATTTTTGATCGGAATGGCGCGCTTGCAATTCCTTGAAAACGTAACCAACTCAATTCGAATAAATTTTTTTTTTTAAAAAAATGGTCAAAAAAACGCGATTCTGAAAGTGCTTAAAAATCGACCTCCAAAGGAGTCTATCTCCGAAAATACTGCACCTACGGAACTTGCAAAGTATTTGAGACAACCAAACGTAAATATTGTTTCTCAAAAGATGTTTACAATGACCCAGTCATTATTAAAATTCTCAAAATATGAATTCAATAACCCATAATTTACAGGGCAATTTTGAGAAAATATTTTACCAGAAAATTGGGTCATGATTTGGGGAAAGCTATGAAGCTTTTAAGGAAGAGGAAGAAATGAAATAATTTCTCAAAAAATGTTCTCAAATTTTTTGTAATCGCGATTCACAATTTTGACAATTTCGGCAACCTTGAGAATTCCATTAATGTCTGAAGCATTTGAAACAAACAAACGTAAGGGTTTGTTTTTTAAAAATGTTTACAATGACCCAATTGTCCTTTAGATTCTACAATATATAAACCATTCAGTTAATATTGCCGTCAAGTAGGCGTTGGAAATCTGACTTTGACATTTTTATCGTATCTTCTCAACATGTGTCGAAAAGGGATAGATATAAAAAAATAATTTCAAAGGTAAAGAGATGCCAAAAATAAGTGAATAAGGGTATATTACTATTATTCATAGTATACAAAGCAACTGTGCGAAAATAATTTAACATTAAACTTGAGACAATTGTAATAATGTGTGGTAGTGAACCTTTCAAGGAAAATAAACAGGTGAAACAGTTTCTCAGAAATGTCCTCAATAGCTAAGTTACGCTTATGTTTTTCAATTTTGAGAAATGGCGTAATACCTGTTGCTGCTTTAAAAGTTGCAAAGCATTTGAGTCAAATCAAACGAAAATATGGTTTCTCAAAAAATTACCCATTTATCTTTAAATTTCTCGAATATGAATTCAATAATCCGTAGTTATGAGAAAATATGAGAGGGGGAAATTTTGAGAAAGTAATTTACCAGAAAATTGAGATAATTGTTATGATTTGAGGAAACTGTAAGGCTTCTAATTAAGAGGAAGGAATAAAATAATTTCTCAAAAAATATCCGCATTAGCCAAATTATACAAAAATTTCTCAAATTTCTTGTAATAGTTCACTATTCCCATGGAAATTTTGAGAAATCCGATAAAGTGGGTTGCCATGAATTAAAAATGGTAAAGCATTTGAGACAAACAAAATATATTGTCTAAATTTATTACAATTATTCATATAATAAAGAGCAATTGTGCGAAAACAATTTATCAGAAACTTGAGATAGTTGTCATATTGGAAAGAAGCATTTAGAAAAATAAAGATTTAAAATTATTTCTAAGAAAATATCTACTATAACCCAACCATTGTCAAATTTTCTGTGACAATCCACGATTGGAGGAACAAGAGGAAGAAATAAAATAATTTCTCAAAAAATATGTGCAATAGCCAAATTACACCAAAGTTTCTTAAATTTCTAGTAATAGTTCACCATTCACATGCCAATTTTCAATATTTCAGTAGAGTCTGTTGTCATGATTAGGGAAGTATTTGAGACAAACAAAATGTAAATATTGTTTTTCAAAAACGGTTTATAATGACCGAATTGTCCTTTAGATTCTTAAATTTATTGCAGTTGTACGATTAAAAATAATAAGAAAAAGAAAGAAAGGAAAACAATAACTTCTGGAAACTTATAAGAATACACGGTAGATCATACGTACTCTTGGTTGAGGGATACGGACAGGTTTCTACAAACTATTGTTCCTATTAAATCTAAATATAAACAAATATTAAAAATGAAAAAAATTAAAAATGAGCGCAGAGTATTCGGATTCCTAAAACTTAAATCCTCGAAAAAATGCTGAGATTTCGCTGGTAAGAGGCGAAAGAGAACATCAAGAAGATGAAAATGCAGTTGGATTCACTCCGATCGCTCGAGGCCTTCTCAAGTTACAGGCGGTCAAAGTTGAGAAATGAGATATAATCTTAAGGCCCCCCCTCCCTTCCTTTGGACATTTTCAAGAAAAATTGGGAAATTTTTCTTTTTTGCATTTTTTCATCCGAATTTCACGCTTGCAATCTCCTAAGAAACTACCTAACAAACTCAATTCGAATGAAATTAACCTCTAAAGAGGTTTTTTTTAAAATGGTCCAAAAACCGCGATTATAAAAGTGCCTAAAAATCGATCTCCGAAGGGGTCGATCTCCGAAAATATTGCACCTATGAAACTTCCGATGGTAGGAGGTGAAAGAGGACATCAAGAAGAGGGAAATGCAGTTGGATTCACTCCGATCGGTCGAGGCCTTCTCAAGTTGCAGGCGGTCAAAGTTGAGAAATGAGATATAATCTTAAGCCCCCCCCCCCCCCTTCCTTTGGACATTTTCAAGAAAAATTGGGAAATTTTTCTTTTTTGCATTTTTTCACCGGAATGGCACGCTCGCAATCTCCTAAGAAAGTACCTAACAAACTCAATTCGAATGAAATTAACCTCTAAAGAGGTTTTTTTAAAAATGGTCCAAAACCGCGATTCTAAAAGTGCCTAAAAATCGATCTCCGAAGGGATCGATCTCCGAAAATATTGCACCTATGAAACTTCCGATGGTGGGAGGTGAAAGAGGACATCAAGAAGAGGGAAATGCAGTTGGTTTAGGGATGTGTAATAGATAAGAAAATATCGATATTTTTAATATCGATATTTTAGAAATATATCAATAGCGGCATTCGATATATCGTGAAAATATCGATATATATACAGTGAGGACCAAAAGTCCCGCATAAATTCAATAAAAATTTAAGGAAATTTTTTTTATCAAAATGCTCGAACACGTCTATTGTTGTTCTTAGTTGTGCATTTTTTGACGTGACAGACATGTATACAGGGTCATCCATGTAGAAGATAAATGTAATTTTTTAATTTTTTCTTATGGAACCCCCTGTATATAAAAAGTTTTTTAAATTCTTTTGGAGTTTCTAAACATATTTTGTATCACATACACTGTCCCTAAACGCAACAGGTAATGAGAAATTTACGGTAATAATACCTACATGAAAATAACGAGTTAATTTATTAACAATTGAAAAAAATTACGATATTAACTACTGACTCTAATGAATTAAATGCTCGAACTGTTTCCCGTTAACTTCTTGACAGTGGGCAAGCCGTAATTCAAATTCGTCTAGCACGTTTCTTATCATTTCAGCGGGTATTTGTTGAGTTACGTGCGTAATTTTCGTTTTTAACTCTTCTATACTGTCGGGCTTATTTAGGTACACTTTATGTTTTAGATAACCCCATAAGAAAAAGTCCATTGGAGTGAGATCAGGTGACCTTGCAGGCCACTCTAAATGTCCCCTTCGTCCAATCCTTCGACCCGGAAACACTTCGTTTAAATATTGTCGCACCTCCCTGCTAAAGTGTGGTGGCGCGCCATCTTGTTGAAACCAAATTGATTCATCTGGAATATTCGGGTTATTTGCATTTGGAAACATAATACAAAGGTCAGGAATTAGTTCATTTCTTAAAAATTGCAAATAACGGTGGCCTGTTAGAGTATCTTCAAGAAAATAAGGTCCTATGATTCTATCTCCGACAATACCGGCCCAAACATTGATAAACTGAGGATATTGGGTGTGAGATTCAATCGCCCAATTTGGATTCGTGGAGGACCAGTAGCGGTAGTTTTGTCTGTTCATCATACCGCTTAAACAGAATTTTGATTCATCAGAAAAAATTATTCTTCTAGAGAAAAAACGGTCATTGTTGGATCTTTAAGTTTGAAATAAGCAACTCTAAGTCAACAGTCTCAAGTTTATTATGTTGTAGTTGTACGGCTACATGTTTCGCCTAAAAAGGCATCATCAGGCCTAAAATATAATTATAAACAATTGCAAAGCAAGAACAACCAATAATTAAACTCACCACAATCCCAACACACGTTAAAATAGTTAAAATTCAAAACACGTTCACATATTTACAAACTCACAGTGGCAACTACCTGAAGGTCGGTCGTCGAGCAAAGTACGAGTACGCCGGTGGGGGCAGGGACGTTGATACGCAAATCATTTTAGATTATTAAAAATCAAAGTAGGTTCGAAATTGAAGACGTCATTGATGCACTCCAGTATGGGACTCTTTTTTGCTTTAGTTATTTCCATTTTTTCTAAAAGGTTAAGCTTATTCGACTTTTCACATTCATGAAGGATCCTGAGATTACCCGGAATTGAGGCTCCATGGCGATTATCCAACAAGTGATTGGCAAAAGTAGAACTAGTGTTGGAGATATCAGAATCCTTATACCTGTTATAAAGCTTGAGGTGTTCGTTAGCTCTCGTCATGAATCTTCTGCCAGTCTGGCCTATATAAACTGCCGGACAATTACTACAATGCAGAGCATACACTCCCGACTTCATAAGTTTGTCTGTGGGGTCCTTGTTTTTAACGATCTGTTTCTTTAGAGTATTATCCGTTCTGAATGCGATATTGACATCAAAAGGTTTAAAAAATCTAGCTAAACCCACAGAGATATTACCCAAATAGGATAAGGTTCTAAAACTTCTGTCCCTGCCAGAATTGTCATGTAACACATTGAGTGTTAATTTAGATTTGTTAAGAAATTTAAAATAAAGCTTGTTGAGTGTCTTAATAATTATATTTTAGGCCTGATGATGCCTTTTTAGGCGAAACATGTAGCCGTACAACTACAACATAATAAACTTGAGACTGTTGACTTAGAGTTGCTTATTTCAAACTTAAATTTCTACCAGTCTCTTAGAGATAAAAAATGGATTTTTTCTACGATTGTTGGATCTGTTCATCAAAATTTCGCAAAATTCCAATCGACGATCTGGATCATCTTCGTTAAGTTCGTGGATTGATTTTATTTTGTACGGATGATATTTTTCTTTTTTGAGGATTCTTCGAACAGATGATTTTCCGATTTCATTATCCAATGCTATTTCTTGAGTTGGTTTATGGGGATTTTCTTCAATGGATAAAAGAACGTTTAATGTCTTATTCTGGGAAATCGAGGGTCTACCAGATCTGGGAAAGTCTCTTACGTGTCCCACTTCTCTAAATTTCCTTTCAATTCTGCTCACGGTAGACTGCGATATTTGACTATCCGGATATTTGGTATTGAATATTTCACAAACTTCGCTTTGTGTTCTTCTTCGATTACCGCATCCAATCATACTTAAAATTTCTGTTCTTTGAGTTTCGCTTAATTTCGCCATTTTGCTGCACAACAGTAAACCAAATTAGAAATAGGTGTTTGTCAAAATGTCACTTTTGAAAATTAAAAACTTAAAAGTCATAGGTCAATTAGGTAATTTGATTACCTACCTAGTATTTGTAGGTAATTAAATGAGTGCGCTTTGTGGTATTCAATCGTAAATTTCTCGTTAACTGTTGCGTTTAGGGTTATGGTATGTGATACAAAATATGTTTAGAAACTCCAAAAGAATTTAAAAAACTTTTTATATACAGGGGGTTCCATTAGAAAAAATTAAAAAGTGACATTTATCTACTACATGGATGACCCTGTATACATGTCTGTCATGTCAAAAAATGCACAACTAAGAAAAACAATTGAAGTGTTCGAGCATTTTGATAAAAAAAATTTCCTTGAATTTTTATTGAATTTATGCGGGACTTTTGGTCCTCTCTGTATATTGAAACATCAATGCTTTTTCTAAGAAGCTAAGAACTGTACAACATTAACAAATTGAAACTAAACAGAAGAACTTGGAGCCCCGCAAATACTAATAAAAAAATAGTGACAAGATGATAACTGACTTAGCTTAGCTCATTCCTGAGAAAAGTGACAACTAACTGACCACTAGATGTCGGTTATGGAGTAGACGATAGAGGTAGGACTGAAGGAAACCAAAAAATGGTTATATTTCTCTAAAATGTTAAAATCGATTCCGTTTTTTTTTCGACGAAATCGCCGCCATTTTTGATACGACCATTGTTAAAAAGGGGGGCCAAAACTGTAAAACAGGTAGGTCTTTCCAAATGTAATATACTA
Source organism: Taphrorychus bicolor (assembly GCA_951812265.1). Lineage (NCBI taxonomy): Eukaryota > Metazoa > Arthropoda > Insecta > Coleoptera > Curculionidae > Taphrorychus > Taphrorychus bicolor. The sequence continues at coordinate 9,086,323 of OX638300.1, forward strand.
TGGTCCATTTCAAATAGATATTCATCTAGCAGGCTGAGCAATTGACAGACTCGTCCTATGTCGTCCATCCATGTAAATGTGTCAATTTCTCAGCTTACTAGATGAATATCTATTTGAAATGGACTCTAGCTCGCTGGAGTCGACGGGTAGACTTTGTTTGATATTGATAATTGACACACGCACACTTCACGTCACGACACAAGAGCTAATAAAATTTCGAACTCGATACTTTAATAACTATCGATATTCCGATATATCGATGCAAAAAATATCGCTCCAATATATCGATCTTTTTCTAGAAATATATCGGCTTTTCGAAACATCGATATTTTTTGGGCATCCCTAGGGACCTTTTAGTTCCAACAGTCTAACTTGTGATATCTAGAGAATCTTCCAGCAGCATTTTCCTAACATAAGATCCTCCCACTTAACTATACCATCATTAAAATTTCAGTAATTGACATATTGCAGAGCGTCTGAACAAAAGTACCTCATTTTTATGAAACCATCCCAGAAGACAGACCAGATCACATCAAATCTATTTAATAGTCTTGTCTTCACAGAGGACCTTGAGCTTTGCCCTGATTGTTTTCTGACAGGGATGGGTTCTCGATTTGCGCCTCCTTCGTAGAAGGCTGTTTAGTTGTGTTAATTTTATTATTGTTGTTTTAATGTAATTTGAGTGAACTGATGTGTAATTAAACGAAACCTGAAAACTGTTGGAGCTAGGCGGAAATGATAAAAAATGTTTTTTAAGTTTGGCACCCTGTAGCTCAGCAATGGGGCGCTTTACGCGTTATTTTTTTGTCAAATCGACTTTGTTATATTTTGAAACTTTTTGTACCGTTTTATATATCATCCATGCATTTCCGGTACTTAGATGGTATCAGGGAACTGCTCTGAATTGTGTCGACAGTGGGGTTCTTCCAGAACGTTTTTTATAGTACAATAAATGTCTACCACTTTTATTTATGTTATTTCTTAGGCACAGCGTGTGCTAAGATAATAAATAATATACAAAATTCAGAAGGCTGTACACGAAGTTCCTCTTTTTAGGCGTGCGCATCCGCTCTACCACACGCGGTATTCGGAAGTAGACCTGCCGAACAAACGAACGTCGACCGTTTCGCATTTGTTTGCGCGGCGTCCAGTGGATAGTGTCGGAACGCACTCCGAAAACATCGCGAACGCGCTCTCCGAAATTTAAAAACGTCGTGGATCGCGCCAAAATGTAGTTTCGCGATTTTGTGCTTTCCAAAAAATAAATTTTATCCAGTGTCGCAAATATGGTGGATATAAGGAACAACGACCCACCCCCCACACCGAAGAAATCCCGCGGGATTTCCATGACTACGGTGAAAAACTGGCTGATGTTGTCGGACACGAAGAAGCATGTGGAGCCGCAAAAGTTTCAGAAAATGCCCGAGAGTTTCTTGCGGAGCCTGAGGAGGCGCTCGTTGAGAGTGAAACGTAGCAAAAGTTTTGTGTTGCCGGAAAAACGAAAGAGCGGTGAGTGCAACAAGCGCAACAACAAATGCTTCGATGAAGTATTTGTTAAGTGGAAAACAGCCAGAAAGTGTTCCTGCCAGAAATGTGTTATTGTTTTTATGATACTGAGAACGTGGAGATGAACAACATAAACGTCTTAAATTTATTTAAAAACTAAAATCTATAAATAATTTATTTAAAATTTTAATATTGTTGGGTTATCTGTCACTCATCAACAGAAGGGATTTGTTAGTCTATTAGAGAGATATATAGAGAGATTATAAATTAACACATTTCTTTCCAAGGGACTGTTTTAAAGACAGTTGCTGGTTTTGCACAAGAAGTTATCAATCATGTTTTATTTAATGCCGACGCTTCAGTTGAACGTTTCTATCCTTATTTATGAGAACATTTAATGTTTTGACGTATCTAGAGTTGTGGTTGTGATAATGTTGGTCTACAATATGTAAAAAAATGTTGTTTGTCCTATTTTCCATTTCTCATGTTACACACCTGGTATAAAAAAGTATTTCCGCAACTCTCAAATACAAAAACACGCAAGTAGAAAATCAAAATGTTCTTCATATTAAAAAAAAAAAAATGTTAGTAAGTTAAATAGATAAAGAAATTCTTTAAAAAAGCTTTACCTAGGTGGTTTAAATAATTAATGAAAAAATAAACATACTTTGAAATAATAGAACAGGAAGTTCAAAACGGACGACGCGAAAAAATCGACGAACAAATAACGTGAATGCCAAAAATACAAAAAAAACTAAAATAAAATAAAATTAAGTTCGAAAAATAAAACATCAAGAAGAATGCCGAAGAACCGGAAGAAAAATGTTGATCTTAAATTGTGACAGATCAATCGAATTGACTCGAAAAATCTTGTGTTGATAAGAACTATCATATAACGTTTTGCTTTTTGCTGAAAGAACTTTTTTCCTGCCTTGAAGCTTGAAACCAGTGCCAAGTTTTTATTATCGGACTCTATGAAAATGGAAAGATGGACTCGAAAATCATAAATCATGGCAGATTAGAAGAATTGTACATAAAATAATTAAAATTGGAAACATAACAAACATAAAGTTCATGAAATAAAATAGTGGAGGAGAAAAAACGAAGATAGAAAGGTAGAAAAATGATTTTTTTGGGTCAAACTATTAGGGCTTGGGAAACATTGCCTAAGAACATTATAACCGAGAAAAACACTCAGAACATTCATAGTAAAAACTTCTGAAATACTAAAAGTTAAATGTTTTTAAAAAGAAAATAAAAGAAAAATTTCGAGTATAATAGTTTAGGAAGAAGGAATAAACAATTGAAACAAGAGAAAACGTTGCGCTGAAGAAAAAAGGAGCAGCAGAAAAACAAAGCAAAAAAAAAGATAATTATTTACTTTTAAAGTGAAGTCTGTTAAAACTTCTTTTTCAATTTCTGACTTCTATAGTCTTGATTTTACTTGAATCCTTTATCAAATACTTCCTGAATTTCTCTCTTTCCCAAATGTAAATTGGAAATACAGTGCTGGACAACATAAGTTCCCATTGCAAATTTCAGAGTGTGATTTTTCATTAAAAGAAACGGAAATTTGTATACACTATATCTAAGATAAGGATGCACTGCATGGGAATTTCTGAAACGGTAAGAGATATAAATTCGGTTAAATCAGAATTGCCCATTGGGAAAACCTTATAAATACTACTGCAGCTCACCGCAATCGAATCAGTCAATGCCGGGAATCACGGGAGATCACGTCACCCATTACCTCAACGCCTTTGATAATGTCTGCCGCAGCAGTAGACGAAACGTCAGGAAGAAATTCCGTTGGAGCACGGCTTTAAAGCCCGAAAAACACTTATAAATACGTGTTTGTAAAAACGTGTTATTTGTTTCTAGGACAACGGTAGCGGGAGAAGGACCCAAAATAAGACTTCTACGCTTCCGCAGAAATTGCCGACGTTTCGACGTTTATTTTACGACTTTTTCAAGGCTATTCCATTTAAATTGAAGAAGTTTATCGTCAGATAGTAACGATGTTTATTGTCCATCACAACAACCAAGTTACTATCTGACGATAAACTTCTTCAATTTAAGTGGAATAGCCTTGAAAAAAACGTAAAATAAACGTCGAAACGTCGGCAATTTCTGCGGAAGTGTAGAAGTTTTATTTTGGGTCAGTCTCCCGCTACCTTTCTCCTGGAAATAAAAATCTTGAGGACGCTACAACTAAACCACCGTGTTATTTGTTTTATTTTATAGATATTTAAAAAAAGCGATTTTACAATATGGCGACTATTTTTGTTCCAACTTTTCGTTACCGAGAGATCCTCAACCACGTTTTTTATGCAATTGACATACAAAATATTCCTGAATTAATAGTAGTTTTTGTATCAACATTGAAAAACTTTATATTAGCGCCTTTAAGAATAAAAAATAAACAACTTTTTGGATGCCATCTTTGAAAAGCTGTAACCTTTATATACAACACTTCCGGACAGGTTTATATGAAATGTTTATCTTATTTTATCTTCTGAACTAACCTGAACTAAATCGTTGACGGCTGATTCCAGACATTCTTTTTTACACTTTTTACTCTTTTTTTGCACTTTAAAATCTGAGTCTTAAACTCTGTTTTTCGACTAAAATCTGAATTTTTTCATAAAAATTGATTTAATAAACTTCATTTTTAAGAAAGAGGAAGTACTATGAGACACCCTTTGACATAAAAACAATTTTTCTCAGACGTTTTTGGTTCAAAATTAATTCAAAACACGCACAGTCTTTTGAGATAAAACCGTTTAAAAATTTTTTTTTTCATCTTTTGAGTTTTTTTTTTCAAAACAAAATCATTTATATAAATTCGATTTCGAGCCAAGCACTTTTAGCGCTTCTTTAAATTAAAAAGGGTACCTATATATGTTGGCTAAAATACGCATTTTTAGATGGAAGTTGATTTCAACAAACGTTAATTGATGATTCTAAAGGAGTGGTTCCAAGAAGGGGCCTGTGCACCAAGACCTACAAGATCTATTGTGCCTCAATACCAATTAAAATTCACTCAGAAGAATGAGATTTTTCCGTTCCAAGTTCTGACATCTAAGTTTTTCTGCTGCAGGGCATTCACTCAGGATGTATTCTCCATGTACAGTCTCATCATCCTCCATGTACAGTCTCCATTCGGCATTATCTGCCAGGCCTATCCTAGGCATTGACAGGGCCCAGTGTATAATTCGATAGGGCCTTTAGCTGTTGTCTGTCGAGGTTTAATAAGTGTTTTATCTTTTTCTCACAGGGTTGTTATATGAACGCCTTTGAGTGGACAATGCCCGGGTTGTCTACCAGTAACATTCGGTCTGCTCTTCCGCCATCCAGATTTCTGCCCTCCTCGATACTTTTCTTGCGATACCCAAGACCTATGTATTCCCTATGAAGGTAGCACTCGCCGCTTCCCTTGCAAGCGAATCGGCGTTTTCCATGCCTTCAAAGCCTTTGTTCTGGAACCCAGACTAAGGTTAGCGTATTATGGTCCCCAATGTGGTTCAGTATGTTTTGAACTCCTCAGATAGTTCTTGAAGAGATCCTGGTATAGTCAAGTTCTTTGAGTGCCGCTTGACTGTCCGAAGATATTGTGATATTTTTGTTTGTCCAGTTTTGATCGAACTGGCCAATATTTCAATGGCATGGAGCTCTGCCTGAAATATTGTTGCGTGCTTTCCCAGGCTCTCCTGGAGTCTGTATCTCTGTCCACCGCCATACGCCCCCGCTCTCACTCCCTTGGGAGTTTTCGAGCCATCCGCGTGCCAGCAGTGGTGCCCGCTCAGTAGCTTTAGTTTATTCTGCCCCCTCCCCCCCCTTTTGTAGGGAGGTTTACCATGTTGGCTGAATAAGTGTAGGTGTCAGGGGGCATCATGCCCGAAGGGATACCCAGCAAAGCATGGCCGCTTAATTCAGCCTGCAGTGGGTTTGGCTCCAATGTAACCTCTCCCCCTGTGTATTGTGGAGTCTGTATATAGTCTACTTGGCTTCCCTCTCCACCAGAATTTGGAGCAGGATTAGTCCGAGAAGTCTTCCCATGGCCAGTATTGGAGTGGTGCCAGATGCCCAACTGATGGCTAGGCAGGCCGAATGCCAGGCAATGGTTCCATACGTGATCAATAATCTAATGCGTTAATTTGGGTTTCAATCACCAGTTTTTTCCGCAGTACCTGTTGCATATCCACAAGGACAATTTAGCCCTGCTGAGCATTGTTTCCATATGTGCAATCCCGTTTAGTGTCTTATCTAGTATTACGCCCAGATATTCCACCTGTTCTACAAATGGAATGGTTCTGCCCAGCAAGGAGAGAGGCCTCAAAGAGTCTCCTCCTTGTGAACGGAACCACCACGGTTTTGTCCGGGTTGATAGACATCTTCTCCCTCAAGACGCCATTTGTCCTCCACCAGATGGTGTTGATAATCTCCTGAAGTATTGCTGTTATGCGTCCTCCATGATAAACTCGAATCAGGATCACAAGGTCATCTGCATACGCCTGAACATACACATCTCACAGTTCAATCCCAGCAAGCAGGTCTGGCAGTACAGGCCACAGAAGAAGTTATAGAACTCCTCCCGGCGGGCTCCGCCTTGCGGCTCTAAAGCAAACTGCTGTGTCCTGAAGGGTTGTGGGATTGCTCTGTTGTTCAGCATGCTGCGCGTTTAGTCCTGAATATCTGCTCTACCCATCTAGCGCCAAGCGCTTTGCAGAGTTAGGGAGGGCATTGTCGAAAGCTCATTCGATGTCCAGGAATATTCCTACCGCTATGCTCCCCTCCTTGAGGTCATGCGAGATCTTCCCGACGAAGTTGTTCAGTGCTAGTCTCTATCATCTTTTCCAGACTTTTCAGTAGGATGGATGTTAGACTTATGGGTCTTAGAGCCTTAGGTAGCGGTTCGTTACGTCCCTCTTTTGGTATATATACCACTTTAACCTTGGCCCAGCTATTTGGGATGTATCCCCAAGCCAGGCTTGCTTTAAAGATCTTGGTTAGTGTTGGAGCAAGTATGTCCAGAACTTACTGTAGAAAGACCGGACTCACTCCAACACAAGAAACGTTATTTTTTGAGAGAAAAAAACGCTTCAATGTAATAAAAAAATCCCATTTGTTAAATAAAAGTCTTCTAAAATTAATAACAAACGCAGTTTTTTTATTCGTTAAAACTTTAGCATCTTTAATATTTTCTAAAAGTATGAATTTTTGGTTTAAAAGCATAAGTTTTAGATAAAAATCGTTTTTAAAACTCCACTGTTGAAAAAAAAAGAATATAAAATCTATTATTTTCGTTTATAATATCATAAGAATAGCTATTTATGTAACCAGTTACGAAAAGTCCGATTTTGTGTAACGAATGAAATTGTTTTCAAATTTGAATGAGATACACAAAAAAGGTTTTTCGTCACGTGTTTCATACAAGATTTTTTCTAATTTTGACTACAAATACCTACTTAGAGAGAAAATTATTATTAATAAACTTCAATATTTACTTTTAAACCACTTTGTATCTACTTAATACCGTAAAACTATAGCAACGGTGTGCCACAGCCGAAACCTGCAACTGGTGGTGACACCAACTTTTCATCACTAGTTACGAAAGATTTTACTTTTCGTAACTAGTTACGAAAAGTAGGACGTTACGTCACTGTCATCAGCATTGAAAAGTGCCACTTTATATGTCAAAATTAGAAAAAGAATTTTTTTCCGGTAAAATATTTCGATTGGTATGAAAGTTTGTTGCTCGGCAATTTCGTGAACGACATTTACGACAAAACCACGAGCCGTTAGGCGAGTCGTTTTGTCAACAATGTCATGAACGAAATTGCCAAAGAGCAACTAACTTGAATATTTCGAGTTCAAAAACCCGAAAAAATTCAACTTTTTCACCGTCTTTAGGCCGAGAAGGAAATTGAAGTTGTTAAAAAATAAAACAAAAATTTCTTAATTATGCAAGTCACAAAAGGGCAGGGTCGATCCTGATAACAGAACCGGCTTGCTGAGTCCAAGGCAGCTGTATCATTTATTTGCAAAAACTGCAGTCTTTTAGATTATAATCGCAGCACAAAAAATATAAAATTGCTCTATTAGGGAGTTTAAGCGCACATTTTTTTTTTGAAATAAAACAAAAATTTCTTAATATTACAGTCAAAAGATAGGAAAAATCAAACTCTTCAATTTACTAGGATATGCAAAACTTTCAGTTTAAATTATGGACGGAGTACCAAAAATACATTTTGAAAGTGATTTTTCTTTTAAAAATTGGACTCGGACATTTTATTAAAAAATTGAACAAAAATTTGTTATTTGCAAAAACCGCACGTTTATAGTCGGAGCACAAAAAGAATACATTTTGAAGGAAATTGAAATTATGAAAAAATGTTTGGTCATTTTATAATAAAAAACAAAAAGGTTTTTTATAGCCAGATGATAGAAAAATCAACTTTTTTAATTTATTTGCAAAAACTGAAGTTTTTTAGGTTATAGTCTCAGCACAAAAAAAAGATTTTTAGAAAGAAATGGCTCTTTTAGGGATTTTACCCGTATATTTTGTTAAAAAATACAATAAAAATTTCTTAATTATGCAAGTCACAAAAGGGCAGGGTCGATCCTGATAACAGAACCGGCTTGTTGAGTCCAAGGCAGCTGTATCATTTATTTGCAAAAACTGCAGTCTTTTAGATTATAATCGCAGCACAAAAAATATAAAATTGCTCTATTAGGGAGTTTAAGAGCACATTTTTTTTTTGAAACAAAACAAAAATTTCTTAATATTACAGTCAAAAGATAGGAAAAATCAAACTCTTCAATTTACTAGGATATGCAAAACTTTCAGTTTAAATTATGGACGGAGTACAAAAAAAAAATTTGGAAGTGATTTTTCTTTTAAAAATTTGACTCGGACATTTTATTAAAAAATTGAACAAAAATTTGTTATTTGCAAAAACCGCACGTTTATAGTCGGAGCACAAAAAAAACACATTTTGAAGGAAATTGAAATTATGAAAAAATGTTTGGTCATTTTATAATAAAAAACAAAAAGGTTTTTTATAGACAGATGATAGAAAAATCAACTTTTTTAATTTATTTGCAAAAACTGAAGTTTTTTAGGTTATAGTCTCAGCACAAAAAAAGATTTTTTGAAAGAAATGGCTCTTTTAGGGAGTTGGCGTTCATTTTTTTTTTTTTTTAATAAAACAAACATGTTTTAATTTTGCAAATCTCAGTCGAAAGATAGGAGAATTCAAATATATAACTTCAATTATACAGCGCAAAAAAGTATATTTTGTAAGTAATTGCTCTTTTAGGGATTTTACCCGTATATTTTGTTAAAAAATACAATAAAAATTTCTTAGTTATGCAAGTCACAAAAGGGCAGGGTCGATCCTGATAACAGAACCGGCTTGTTGAGTCTAAGGCAGCTGTATCATTTATTTGCAAAAACTGCAGTCTTTTAGATTATAATCGCAGCACAAAAAATATAAAATTGCTCTATTAGGGAGTTTAAGCGCACATTTTTTTTTGAAATAAAACAAAAATTTCTTAATATTACAGTCAAAAGATAGGAAAAATCAAACTCTTCAATTTACTAGGATATGCAAAACTTTCAGTTTAAATTATGGACGGAGTACAAAAAATACATTTTGAAAGTGATTTTTCTTTTAAAAATTTGACTCGGACATTTTATTAAAAAATTGAACAAAAATTTGTTATTTGCAAAAACCGCACGTTTATAGTCGGAGCACAAAAAAAATACATTTTGGAGGAAATTGAAATTATGAAAAAATGTTTGGTCATTTTATAATAAAAAACAAAAAGGTTTTTTATAGACAGATGATAGAAAAATCAACTTTTTTAATTTATTTGCAAAAACTGAAGTTTTTTAGGTTATAGTCTCAGCACAAAAAAAGATTTTTTGAAAGAAATGGCTCTTTTAGGGAGTTGGCGTTCATTTTTTTTTTTTTAAATAAAAGAAACATGTTTTAATTTTGCAAATCTCAGTCGAAAGATAGGAGAAATCAAATATATAACTTCAATTATACAGCGCAAAAAAGTATATTTTGTAAGTAATTGCTCTTTTAGGGATTTTACCCGTATATTTTGTTAAAAAATACAATAAAAATTTCTTAATTATGCAAGTCACAAAAGGGCAGGGTCGATCCTGATAACAGAACCGGCTTGCTGAGTCCAAGGCAGCTGTATCATTTATTTGCAAAAACTGCAGTCTTTTAGATTATAATCGCAGCACAAAAAATATAAAATTGCTCTATTAGGGAGTTTAAGCGCACATTTTTTTTTGAAATAAAACAAAAATTTCTTAATATTACAGTTAAAAGATAGGAAAAATCAAACTCTTCATTTTACTAGGATATGCAAAACTTTCAGTTTAAATTATGGACGGAGTACAAAAAATACATTTTGAAAGTGATTTTTCTTTTAAAAATTTGACTCGGACATTTTATTAAAAAATTGAACAAAAATTTGTTATTTGCAAAAACCGCACGTTTATAGTCGGAGCACAAAAAAAATACATTTTGAAGGAAATTGAAATTATGGAAAAATGTTTGGTCATTTTATAATAAAAAACAAAAAGGTTTTTTATAGCCAGATGATAGAAAAATCAACTTTTTTAATTTATTTGCAAAAACTGAAGTTTTTTAGGTTATAGTCTCAGCACAAAAAAAAGATTTTTTGAAAGAAATGGCTCTTTTAGGGAGTTGGCGTTCATTTTTTTTTTTTTAAATAAAACAAACATGTTTTAATTTTGCAAATCTCAGTCGAAAGATAGGAGAAATCAAATATATAACTTCAATTATACAGCGCAAAAAAGTATATTTTGTAAGTAATTGCTCTTTTAGGGATTTTACCCGTATATTTTGTTAAAAAATACAATAAAAATTTCTTAATTATGCAAGTCACAAAAGGGCAGGGTTGATCCTGATAACAGAACCGGCTTTCTGAGTCCAAGGCAGCTGTATCATTTATTTGCAAAAACTGCAGTCTTTTAGATTATAATCGCAGCACAAAAAATATAAAATTGCTCTATTAGGGAGTTTAAGCGCACATTTTTTTTTGAAATAAAACAAAAATTTCTTAATATTACAGTCAAAAGATAGGAAAAATCAAACTCTTCAATTTACTAGGATATGCAAAACTTTCAGTTTAAATTATGGACGGAGTACAAAAAATACATTTTGAAAGTGATTTTTCTTTTAAAAATTTGACTCGGACATTTTATTAAAAAATTGAACAAAAATTTGTTATTTGCAAAAACCGCACGTTTATAGTCGGAGCACAAAAAAAAATACATTTTGAAGGAAATTGAAATTATGAAAAAATGTTTGGTCATTTTATAATAAAAAACAAAAAGGTTTTTTATAGCCAGATGATAGAAAAATCAACTTTTTTAATTTATTTGCAAAAACTGAAGTTTTTTAGGTTATAGTCTCAGCACATAAAAAAGATTTTTTGAAAGAAATGGCTCTTTTAGGGAGTTGGCGTTCATTTTTTTTTTTTTTTAAATAAAACAAACATGTTTTAATTTTGCAAATCTCAGTCGAAAGATAGGAGAAATCAAATATATAACTTCAATTATACAGCGCAAAAAAGTATATTTTGTAAGTAATTGCTCTTTTAGGGATTTTACCCGTATATTTTGTTAAAAAATACAATAAAAATTTCCTAATTATGCAAGTCACAAAAGGGCAGGGTCGATCCTGATAACAGAACCGGCTTGCTGAGTCCAAGGCAGCTGTATCATTTATTTGCAAAAACTGCAGTCTTTTAGATTATAATCGCAGCACAAAAAATATAAAATTGCTCTCTTAGGGAGTTTAAGAGCACATTTTTTTTTTTGAAACAAAACAAAAATTTCTTAATATTACAGCCAAAAGATAGGAAAAATCAAACTCTTCAATTTACTAGGATATGCAAAACTTTCAGTTTAAATTATGGACGGAGTACAAAAAATACATTTTGAAAGTGATTTTTCTTTTAAAAATTTGACTCGGACATTTTATTAAAAAATTGAACAAAAATTTGTTATTTGCAAAAACCGCACGTTTATAGTCGGAGCACAAAAAAAATACATTTTGAAGGAAATTGAAATTATGAAAAAATGTTTGGTCATTTTATAATAAAAAACAAAAAGGTTTTTTATAGCCAGATGATAGAAAAATCAACTTTTTTAATTTATTTGCAAAAACTGAAGTTTTTTAGGGTATAGTCTCAACACAAAAAAAAGATTTTTTGAAAGAAATGGCTCTTTTAGGGAGTTGGCGTTCATTTTTTTTTTTTTTTTTAATAAAACAAACATGTTTTAATTTTGCAAATCTCAGTCGAAAGATAGGAGAAATCAAATATATAACTTCAATTATACAGCGCAAAAAAGTATATTTTGTAAGTAATTGCTCTTTTATGGATTTTACCCGTATATTTTGTTAAAAAATACAATAAAAATTTTTTAATTATGCAAGTCACAAAAGGGCAGGGTCGATCCTGATAACAGAACCGGCTTGCTGAGTCCAAGGCAGCTGTATAATTTATTTGCAAAAACTGCAGTCTTTTAGATTATAATCGCAGCACAAAAAATATAAAATTGCTCTCTTAGGGAGTTTAAGAGCACATTTTTTTTTTTGGAACAAAACAAAAATTTCTTAATATTACAGTCAAAAGATAGGAGAAATCAAACTCTTCAATTTACTAGGATATGCAAAACTTTCAGTTTAAATTATGGACGGAGTACAAAAAATACATTTTGAAAGTAATTTTTCTTTTAAAAATTTGACTCGGACATTTTATTAAAAAATTGAACAAAAATTTGTTATTTGCAAAAACCGCACGTTTATAGTCGGAGCACAAAAAAAAATACATTTTGAAGGAAATTGAAATTATGAAAAAATGTTTGGTCATTTTATAATAAAAAACAAAAAGGTTTTTTATAGCCAGATGATAGAAAAATCAACTTTTTTAATTTATTTGCAAAAACTGAAGTTTTTTAGGTTATAGTCTCAGCACAAAAAAAATTGTTTTGAGAGAAATGGCTCTTTTAGGGAGTTGGCGTTCATCATTCTTAATTCTAGTGATAATAGTGCAGGGTAAATTCTGATAACAGAACCGGCTTTCTGGATTCAAGGCAGCTAAAAATGATGGAAGATTTGGTCATTTTATTGTGAATAACAGAAAGATTATTTGGAGCCAAAAGCGGTTTTTTTTCCGCGTTTTTGAGTAAAAACTTGGCTTTTTCTATCTACCTGTTCCAAAATTGCCTTTTAATGGATTTTTTTCGAAAATTTCATCTTTTTTGTTGCGTTTAGATGCAGCTGGTTTTTCAGTGATTTTGCTCCAAGAACTCGAAGCTTTTGCTTCGATCAAATTTTTTGAGAATATTGACAAATTTTTAAAAATTTTGAAAAAAAAGGTAAAAAGAACACGTTGCACAATACGGTTACGGAGTTACGGGTACAAACAACGGTTTTTTTCTTAATTTTACTTCATAAATTATGTTTAAAAACTCGAAGAAATCAATTTTTGATCGCATCGTTTTTAAACTATTTTAATCCTTTTTGGATCAAAATTTAATGTGGCCTAAACATTTAGATTCTAGTTCAAATATATTTCTGGTCGATTTGTCATAAAGTGCCTTATCTAAAAATGCTCAAACTAGGGGAAAGAGGGGCGTAGGGCGTATTGACATTGATTTGATTGAACATTTATTTCTGATATTCCAGGCGTCGTTAACGATTGCGATGTTATTGGTTTTCCAAAAGCAACTTTAAAGAGCATTGCAAACAAAACATACACTTTTCAAAATGATGTATTTCGCATACGGTATAGAATACTCTAAGTTTGAGATTAAAAACTCAAACAAATAAAAAGATTAAAAAAATATAGTTAAGGATGTCCGGTGACCCTCCCAAATGTAGAGCTTATGGTTACAATTACAAGATTATTTATACATCATAACTCTGAGAGTTAATGTTATCCAAATTTTATTTATTAATGATAAATAAATGTTATTCAAATAAAAAAAAAAACAATATTAAAAGGCATCTTCAAAACTTCCTACCTCCCTTACGAAGCATTTCTGGATAAGACGATTGGATAAGCTTGGATAAGACGTAAAATTAACATGACATCGATTCCAGATTTCGGTGCGTTTGTCGGTTTAGTTACCGGTCACTCTGTATACAGAGTGTCCCGGTTTGGATGATTAGGATTTCAAAAATAAATAGAAGAGCTCATTATAAGATATATTTTTTAAATAAGCGTCCGTCCTTCTGTATTTGAAATTTGCCATGTTTGAAAATATGCGTCTAACATACGCTGAACAAGTAGGAAAATACAAAAGGTGGACAACTACAAAGACAGACTGTAGAAAGAAGACTGGACACAGGCCTCATGGGTATTTAGAAGTCTTCAGTGCCTGTGGAGACTGAAAAGGGAATTTTGAAGTCCTAGTCGCAAGCCCCCTCCCTCCTCCCGCCGTTACTACTACTACTACTATTCCTGCCCTAGCCAATTTGGAGAAAACTACCCTGCTTTGGCTCTAAACTAATCACCCATTCAGTTATTGACATCAAGTAGGCGTTCTAAATTTGACTTTGACATTTGTGTCGTATCTTCTCAACATGTGCTGAAAGAAGAGAGGTATAAAAAAAATAAAGAACTTAAAGGTAACGAGATACCATAAATCAGTGAATGAGGTATACTAGTAGATTTGATTTGCCTTGCATTTTGTGAAAACATTTTTGACCAAACACCGACGACATTTGGACTACATCCAACCTTTTTTGTATCTACTTGTCATCTTTTCAAACGCGACTTCTTATTTATTTCCTTAAACATTTTCATTTCCACTCAAAAAAGTGTTTGAAATACCTATCCAGTTAATTTATTAATTCAAGTTTAATAGAAATTTATTTTAAATTAATTAATTTTTAATTTCATCTTCATATGTTTAGTTTTCATTAATTTTTATTCACTAGGTTCAATATCTCTTTTTTTCTTCTTTCTTCCGTATTTCAAACATTTTTTTTGTCGTTTTTTAAATTCATAAATGTTTTATTCTTTTTTTATTTCAGTTTTTTCTTTGTCGTTTTTCCATCTTTCTTCTAAAACTTCTTTTGGGTTTTCGAAAATGTCCCAATAACTTTAAACAGAAATTTTATTGACTAGCAAAGGAAGAAATTGTATAAAACCTCGCCTTTTCGTAATGAGCGTTTCGCTACTTAGTGGGAGTGGAACGAAAAAGGTATAAAAATTCTATCTGCATTGCGCTCCTTTTTGTGTCTTATACCTTCGAGCAACCGAATAAACCCAGAAATGTGCTCCACACATCACATTTTATTAGTAATATTAGCTGGGGAGTTTCTTCTATCGGACTAATGATCAGCACTGATCATCAAATCGCCATATTTTTATGAGCTAAAAGGCCCTGTGCTATTTTCAGGGGTATTTTCAAAAACGAAGGTTTTGCGTCATTTCAAAGATCCAATTTCTTACTGGTGGTTTTATAGCATGGATAAGGACGATACTTTGAAGTTGAGGCAGTAAACTTTACTTTATAGTGATTGGCTTTGCCGGAGCGAAAGATCGGTTAATTTCATAATTAAGTTGATATGTGTTTTTCCACAGTGAAACAAAAAAACCTTTTTTTCTGGATGGCAAATAGAGCAAGATTTTCTCAATTAGTTTATGGGATTTGTTGAAGTTTTATGTTCCTTGACACAATATAAAAATCACGATTCAGGTTAGGAGAAGACTCACTTTCGTCATTTGCTTAATTTTGTGAATTGTTTCCGTTCCTAAAATCTAGTAACGTTTTTTCTTCAATGGTATTCGAAACCTAATTACCTCGTTAAGTCGCCTTAAATATTTGGCTCCCAAGAGTTTGTGGATGGCATAACAAGACGTGTTAACTTCATTAAAATTCTGTCAAGACGAATCGTTTAAATCGCATTTGCCCAGCACATTTTTAAAGCTCACGTTTTACGAGTTTCACGTTTAGTGTGGGTCACCCGACATATGGCAAAAATGTTGGTAACAATAAAAGAAAAATAAATACTTCTTGATATATTTATCCAGCGGGTTCTGAGTTTGGTGCCTTATATGGTAAGGATGCAGTAAATTTCGCGTTAATGAAGCTCGCAGATGTTAGCGGAGATTTTCTCTTATAATCCAAAATTGTTTGGCCACAAACTGATGATATTATTTTAGAAATGCAATTAATCGACCGAACTTGCTTAACTTTTTATGGTACGTCAGCGAAAGCCATACAACAAAAGCGGCTTAGCAACAATCAGGTACTGCAAAAATGATGCAAAATTGGCATCGTTGAAACACGTAATAATTTGTTATTATTATGATCGTATAAATAGCGGATGCATATTCTGCAATACGTCGTTAATGTTTAATTTAGTGAGTAATAAAATATTTAGGAATACCTATACTTGCTTACATACTATAATATGCAAAATATGTTATACAGTCCTCAAGTCATGTTTTATTCTGGACTGCTGATTCTGATAAACTTATTTTTTTTCGCCATTCCCATTGGTACTAGTGGTAGATTAATGATGAATTTTTATTAAGATTTAGTAAGTAAGAGCTTAGTCATTGTTTTCCCAAAAATCCAAATTATCCAGCTCACTTATTTGCGTCTGACCAATCTATTTATAACACACATTTAGTTATCCCGCGAAAATATTAATTGTATCTGCAAAGGAAAATATGTTCAAGCTAATTCAGTTCAATGATTGATTGTTTTAATTCGCTTAAACAAAACGTTTCGCTAGAATCGCATGTAAACATTCAATCGACCAAATTTTATAAGCAACATTGTTCTTGAAGAGTAATTTACAGCATTAAACAATAACAATGTAAGCTTGGGTAATATCAACATCCTGGATTTTTACAAAAAAAAACTGCCGCTTTGGACAACTACCACCAGCTACCAGGACACATTTTGTTTCTACACATACAAAACCAACTAAACTGTCACAACTGTAGTCAAAAGTTCGTTATGACTTTGTTGCCGTTGCCAGCTTATTCATGAAATCAATGTTATTAAATTAAAATTCTGCAAACATTACTAATTTCAGTTATACTTCCGTTATTTGGGCGAGACATTAATCTCAATCCATATTTATTTTCACTTATTTTTACTGTGTATCTGTGTTATTAATTTTATCCTTAAGATTAAAATTTTCCAAGATTTTAACAATATTTTGCAGACTTTATTTGAAAAGTTTATTCGTTATAGATGTAGTTTACTGTCTGTCAACTCGTTAAAAGGTTACAAGATCTAGGCCAAAGGGTTGAGTTTTACTTAGTATTGCCAGGAATTATATCTGAAGAGTCTGCTGTAAACAGCGTAATTTCGATTTTTTCGAAAAACTTTGCTTTTCAGGCGACTTCTTTGGCGAAGGAGACCGCCTGGAGAAGCTTGCAGAATACTTGGTGCCTTCTGCCAAGTTCACATACTATTACCCATTCACTTATTTTTGTCACCTAGTTACCTTTGAAACCTTCATTTTTTTTATACTCATCTCCTTTTAGCACATGTTGAGAAGATACGATAAAAATGTCAAAGTCAATTTTTCAACGCCTACTTGACGACAATAATAACTGCACTAGTCATTTTCTTAACTGCCTCTTATTCAGTTTTCTGCCTCTTAGTCTCAAATACCAAAGTCATCTGCTCACTATCTTTCTCCAGCGTGACCCTATCCTGATCTTTACTGATATTCTCAAACAATGCCTTGGCTCTCTTTATACTCTCATTGCTTCTGCGCCGCGTGTAACTGTTGGCTTGTGAGCATTCCTCTTGCAAAAGTCTTCGCGTAGATTTAGATGTAGACCGTAGAGCTTCACGAGACGGAGATTGACACCAAGCCTTTAATATCGACTTCGAGACCGAGACCGAGACTGTCTTGGTCTCGATCTCGGTTTTGGTCTACGAAACCGAGAATGAGATCGATACCGAGACTGTCTTGGTCTCGATCTCGGTATTGGTCCACGAACCCGAGACTGAGATTGATACTGCCAATCGAGACTCTCGAGAGTCTCCATCTCGAATAACATAACTCGTTTACAAGAGATTAGGCCTTTTATAATCAGCAGACGAGCACGTCCTTATAATAGTGTGTTGCTTGAATGAATATTTCATATTTTCAATGAAATTGTATAGATGTGTCGATAGCTAAGTATACAGGACGCACATTTAGCATCATTCGCGGCCGTACGAGCAGGTTTATGCAGTTTTACATTAAACTAACCTGCACTTAACTGATTCTACAATGGAAATTGGAAGCATCAATAATTTCAAATTTTGATTTTAAGTAAACATTCATACACAAAAGCGGAAATTTCCCTGAAAACTGTGCATAATAACTCAATAATTCAGAAGACAATTGAATATGCAATTCAAAAATAATAAGGTTTTTCGAGATACCACCTTTTTTTCGAGACCGAAACTCGAGTTGCTACTACGAGACCAAGACCGAGATTACACGAGTCTCGGTCTCGATGCACAAGACCGGGACTTAATTACTAACACGAGACCGAGACCTAAATATTAATACGAGGCCGAGACCGAGAGTAAGAAAGAGTAAGTCTCGGTCTCGGTCTCGTGAAGCTCTAGTGATACTCTCTCAAGGTATAGCTTGGCTTCTTAGATTCCTTAAGAATGCTGGTGTACTGGTTAGAAAGCCATCTTGAAGGTACTTTTCTTCAGGAGATGGTGACCTCTCAGGTGAAATCGAAACTGACTTACAAGTTTTGATCTATTGCAATCTTTGGCTTTGTATAAAATCATTAATAGTCTCTGTGGATTTATTAGTTTTTGTGAAGGTAACTTCACGTGTGGGTGACTGCCTCACTGTGGATTTAGGGTTGGAATCAATTTTACAAAGACTTCTAAGTTTTGAAGTCGAAGCGGTCAGCTTTTCAGCAGTAGTCACAAATTTACTTCTCCGAATCTCTGAGTAAACATTCGTCTGTTGTCAAAGACTCCTCAACCTCAACATTGGATAAATCAGGCCTTGGCACTTTAGAAGAGGGTCCTGCAGATTTTTTTCGAGATTTTACTTTCTTCTCAATGCCCACACTGCCAGGCCTCTTAGGCCTTTCTGGAAAGTTGGTGATACTTAAGCTGTTCCTTAGTCAGCTTTGAGCTGTATTCAAAAACTGATGTATCTTCTTGTTCAGCGATAACCAAACTTTTTCTTCATCTTTTTCTACTGTTGTTAATTTTTCCATGATAGGGCCCTGAGGTGAAGCTTCTAAAAGCTGCTTATGTTTTGCTACATTGCCAGGGACACTTTTGATAGAGATTTTAGTAACCACCGTTTTGAATTTTTTAATTGTGTAGTCAACACGGTTAGTTCTCATGTGGATTCTTTTGTTATAGGTAAGCTTTTGTGATCTCTCAATGTCAAAAAGAGTCTTTTTCTGAGATTTCACATCCTTTCTCAAGTTACTAATATCGGAAAACTTAACTTGGTACTCGGTGTCACCAACAGACTTTGTTTACTCCACTTTGTAAATAGTCTAAAGTTGTTTCTTGGCAGTTAAAACTCTTGTAGAAAAAAACTGGGGTTATTGGGAAGTCCTTTTTAGCAGTACTTATGGTGACCTCAATAGTCTTTGTATAGAATCACTAGCAGCACCTGTGGATTTAATGTACGTAACTTCAGGACTGGGTTACCGCCTCACAGTATATTTAGACTTTGTATCAATTTTAGAAAGTCATATAGTCGTTTTGGAGTCGAAGTGATCAGCTTTTGAGCAGTAGTATCAAATTGTGGCACTTTAGAAGAATGTCCTGCAGGTTTCTTTGAAGAAATATCTTCCACCGATGATTTAAATTGTGACACTTTCTTTGGAATGCTCACATTGCCAGGCTGAGGACTCTTAGGCCTCTCTGGAAGGTTGGCGGTAGTTAATTGCTCCGTGGTTTTAATAAATTTGCTAACTCTTATCAGAAATGCTCAACAAACCTTTATCCTTGAAGCCTTCTGATACCACCAGCCCGGGTCGTTCAACTCTTGCAGGCTTGGGTTTAAGCGGTTCCTCAGTCAGCTTTCAGCTGTAATCAAAAACTTATGTATCTTCTTGTTCAACGATAAGCAAACTTTTTCTTCATCTTTGTTCACTTTTGCTATTTTTCCAGAGTCCATGATAGGGCCCAAAGGTTAAGCTCGTAAAAGCTGCTTAGGTTTTTTTGCTCCACTAACAGGGAAACTTTTAATAGGAGAGATTTTAGATTTGGTTGCATAGCCATTGGTAACCACCGTTTCGAAAACCGTTTTTTTGTTAACTGTATCGTCAACGCGGTTAGTTCTCAAGTGGATTCCTTTGTCATCTGTAAGCTTTGTTAAAAAGAGTTTTTTTCTGAGAACTCACACCCTTTCTCAACTTACTAATATCGGAAAACTTGACTTGGTACTTGGTGCCACCAACAAACTTTGTTTAATCCACTTTGTATATAATCTGAGGTCTTTTCTTGGGAGTTAAAAGTGTTGTAGAAACAATTGGGGTTCTTGAGAACTCCTTTTAAACAGTACTTATGGTCACCTCAGTACTCCTTGTATAAAATCACTAGTAGCAACTGTTGATTTATTAGTTTGAGTGAAAATAACTTCACTCGTGGGTGACGCTTCAAAGTAGATTTAGGCTTGTCATCAATATTTTGAAGTCGAAGCGGTCAGCTTTTTAGCGATGCTTTGCTTGCAATGCAAGGCTGTACGTTCCTGTGAAAAACTCTCATCCTCCATCTACGATTTAAATTCTGACACTGCCTTTTGAATGCTCATACTGCCAAGTCGAGGGCTTTTAGACCTCTCTGGAAGGTTGGAGGTGGTTAATTGTTTCGTCCTCTTGATCAACTCTTCAGTTGTATTCAAAAACTTGTTTATCTTTTTGTTCAACCATAAGCAATCTTTCATCAATTTCCTCAACTTTGGCCACCTTTATAAATTTTGTTATTGCGTCAGTAATATCCGCAATTCTACTTCAAGATTATCTTCAGACACGAAAGTAGGAATGTCAGCTGGCTTTTTGTGTTACGTCACAGGATTGCGATCTTCGGGTTCACTAATTTCGTCAGGTATCTTGCAGGCAATGAGTCTTCATCCTCATCATCACTGGTCATTGATCTGGGATAAAGCCTGTCAGGAGTAGTCTTCCTACATGATTTGGATCTTTGGAGTTTAACCACACCCTCACGAACTGGAGTGACCCAGTTATCAAAACTGTCTTAGCAGTGATAACATTTTTGGTACCGTTCCCAGAATATTTTGAGTAGGGTAAACTACTTGGTTTGCAGGTGGTGTGACTAAACTGACTTTGTTTTTCGGACATGTCTATAAAAGATCATTTGATACTTTCCACAATGGATTCATCATTGGATTCTGAAGATGAATATCGGTTTGTTTCTTTAGTTTTTAGATAGTCTTAGTAAATCATCTATGGCAATGCTCAGAAGTAAAGATAATTCTGGAGTAAGTCTCCCATTTGGATCTCCGTAGGAGACGGTTATGGGTGTCTGTAGGAAACAAACAAGTTCAAAAATTGAAAGAATATGCACTTGGAACGTCAAAACCTTAGCAAGAGGTGGAAAATAGACAACGCCATCCAGGAAATGAACAGAATGAACATCGATGTATGTGTATAAGTGAGATGAGATGGCCGGAAACAGGAAGTATGGACAACGAAGAATACAGAGTAATTTACTCGGGCTCATTAGATGGGAAACTGGAGCATGGAATCGGAATAATAACCACAAGAAGTATGAGAAGATGTGTGATTAATTACATCCCAGTATCTGACAGAGCAATGCTACTCCAAATACAGGCTAACCCAGCAAATATAAATATAGTACAACTATATGGCCCTACTGCAGATAAAGACGACGATGAGGTCGAGAGACTCTACCTAAGCGTGGAAGAGCTAATACAACGACTCCCCAAAGACGAAATAAACATCGTAATGGGTCATTACAAATGCTAAATTGGGAGCGGAGGTGAATTGATTATATCTTTCGGATTAGGACAGAGAAACGAAAGAAATGATAGGCTTGAAATATTTGCAGAAGACAACGAGTTGGTATTATTAAACACATTTTACAAACTACCGATGAGAAGAAAGACATCAGCAGATAAACCCGGTAACATCGTCGGAAACCAGATTGATTACATTTTGGTCAATAGGAGATTCAGAAACTTTTTCACATCAGTTAAAACCTATCCAGGAGAAGATATCGAATCGGACCACACACCTCTAGTGGGAGTTATGAGGGAGAGACTAAAGAAAGTTAAGACCTAACTATGATATGGCAGTTCTAAAAAACATCATTAGGGATCAAATTAACAAAAAAGTCAATCAATTAAAAGAAGAAAATAACATGCAATAGGAGATCAACAAATTTGAAAAGGTAGTAGTCAACAAAGAAATAACTCCTAACCAGAGAGGAAACAAGAATTAAATCCTGGATGACCGAAGAAATTTTAAATCTAATGGTGCAAAGGAGAACACTCAATCGAAACAAAGAGGCTTACTGAAAGATTCAAACACAGGCCAGAAGAGGGATTAGAGAAACCAAAGAAAAAGAATCAGCGGAGAGATGTGCATAAAAAATAACGGAAACCTTTAAGAAGCTACAACTGATGAAGATTACAGACACACATGGGAAAATAATCATCGATAATCGTGGCATGCAAAACAGATGGAAATTATATCTAGAGTCACTCTTTCAAGATCCAAGACCGGAAGTCAGTTATCCGGTCTCAGAAATATTCACAGGCCCAGAAACACTAAATCAAGAAGTGGAGATAGTAATTAAACAAATGAAAAACAGAAAACCAGTTGGACCGGATAATATAGGGGCGGAATTCCTCAAACTGTTAGATGAAGAAGGAATAGCCTGGATCACAGACATCTTCAACAGAGCCTACAACCTTGGAAATATCCCGGAAAAGTGGTTACCGTCAGAATTTATAGCACTGCCCAAAAAAACCTGGAGCAATAAGGTGTGAAGAATTTCGAACTATTAGCCTGCTGAGTCACATGCTGAAGCTGTTTCTTAAAGTCATCCACCGATGAATTTTTAAAATATGCATTGAAAAGATATCACATAACCAATTCGGGTTCATAAATGCAGTCGGCACCAGAGAAGCACTATTTGGAGTTCAAGTACTAATCCGAAGATGTAGAGACGTTAATTGTGACGTATACGCATGTCTAATTGAGTACGAAAAAGCTTTAGATCGAGTTCAACATCAAAAGATGATCAACATTCTAAAGGATGCAGACTTAGACGATAAAGATCTCAGAATAATCTCAAATCTATACTGGAATTAGACGCAGCATGCATGAGACTTAATGGAGAGAGTACCGAACAGGTTGAAATACTACGCGGGGTCAGACAAGGCTGTATCCTCTCGCCGTTAATATTCAACTTGTACTCTGAAAGAATTTTCAAAGAAGCCCTTAACGGAGTCTAGAGTTGGATATTCTTTTGAACGGAGTCAGACTGAATAATATCCTATACAGTGATAGCAGACAGCTTGGAGGGACTACAAAGTTTAATGGACCGCATCTCGCAATACAGTCAACAACATGGTCTCAGTATCAATGTCCACAAAACAGAACAAATAGTAATTAGGAAGAAAGACATAAGCGGAGCGCACCTGTATGTCAACGGATCTCGAATAGAACGAGTAAAGCAATATTGTTATCTTGGAACTGTAATAAATGAGCAATGGGACAAGGCAAAAAAAATATAATGCCGCATAAGAAAAGCGAAGACGGTTTTTCCACTAAAAAACTTGAAGCGTTTGAAATGTGCCACCTCACATAGCGAATAAAGAAGTGCTCGAAAGATTGAATAAAGAACTGGAAAACATATACACCATTAAGAGCCGAAAACTCGGAATATCTGGGACACGTCATGAGAAATCAATACCGATACTCCCTACTGCAATCTGTAATACAAGGGAAAGTCAAAGGAAAAAGAGGACCCGGCAGGAGAAGAATCTCATGGCTGCGGAATCTGCAAACTTGGTTTAGAAAAACTTCAACGGAATTGTTTCGAGCAGCTGCAACAAAGTCATGATTGCCAATATAATTGTGAATATTCGTAACGGATAGGTACCTGAAGAAGAACAGTAGTAGTAGCTACTAGTCTAGTTTTTGCGGGTTTAGAGTCTGTGGAAGGGCCCAGAGGCTTAGCTTGTGAAGGATGTTTAGTAATTGCTCTACTGACAGGGATACTTTTGTTAGCAGACATTTTAGGTTTGGTTGCATGGGTCATTGGTAACCAAGGTTCTGAATTTTTTTTCTTCTTAATTGTTCTTGTTAACCGTGTTACTCGTCAACACGGTTAGTTCTCAAATGGATTATTTTGTCATCCGTAATCTAAGTGTTGCTTTTTCTGAGTTGTTACCTCCTTTTTCGACTTACTAATATCGGAATACTCGTCCTTGTACTCGGTGTCCTCACCGAACTTTGATTTTTCCACTCTTGTATAATATACTGAGGTTTTTGGAGAAGCCTTTTTAACAATGCTTATGGTTACCTCAATACTCATTTTAGAGGGAGTTTTTAGAGGGAGGTGGTCTTCTTGTTAGATCTGCTGTCTTTCAGTGAGTCTTCCTCTATCTACTTCTTCGTCGGCCTTATCCGTTCTGGACGGTTTCTATCATCATGGAAATGCGCATTTTGTTGGCTGCAGCGCGGAACAGTTCAATGGAAGTCATGCTAAAGTACTTCCGTAAGTTCGCGAGCCAAGAAATTCTCCTTCTACCTGGTCCTCTTCTTTCCTCCACTTTACCTTGCAGGAACAGCTGTATTAGACGATACTTGACAGGGTTTCTCATGACATGGCCCAAATACTCAAGTATGCGTTGTTTTATGGTATTCATGAGGGTTAATTGGCAGTTAATTTTTCGAAGAGCCCCTTCGTTGGTGAATCGATCAACCCAGGAAATTCTTAGGAGTCTTCGATAGATACATAGTTCAAAGCTCTTGATCCTTTTTTCTGTTGCTTCGGACAACGTCCAAGCCCCAACCCCATGCAACAATACTGAGAAAATATAGCATTTTATCATTCTTTTCTTGAGCGTCATGCTGAGATCTCGACAACAGAGGAACTGTTTCATTTGTGTGAACATTGTTCTAGCCTTTTCTATTCTGCACTTTATTTCTTTGGAGTGATCCCACGAATCATTGAGGTTACACCCATGATAAGTAAAACTACGCACTCTCTAGATAGCTTTGTTTTGTACAACACAACCCACCGCTTTGATTAGGGGACTTCCTTGTAACCACGTATTTAGTCTTCTTGATATTCAGTTCCAATCGGTATTGTTCGCTTATGTGTGTAACTCTGTTGGTAAGTTCTTGTAGCCCCACTAAGTTATCGGCCAGTAGAATCGTGTCGTCAGCATATTTGATATTGTTGACTAGCTCAGCGTCTGTGGTGTCTTCTAGTGTCTTCCTAAATATTTTTTCTCCGAGTAGAGATTGAACAGTAAGAGTGATAAGATGCAGCCCTCTCGGACTTCACCTTTGATTTCTAAGGTGTCTGACTCGTTATTTTCAACATTTATAGTTGCTTTTGAGAAGAGGTGAAGTATGTATGTCTGCCATGTTTTCAGTTTTACTTCATAGACAAGCTTGCCTTACATGCTTACAATCAAGTTCTTCAATCTCTTGACATTTCTCGCTCATACATCTTTCTTTTATGGAGTTGGCAGTTTTCACCTTTCGTCTGTCTTCCATCATCTCTAAGATTTTGTCGGTCATACTCTGCTTCTTGTTTTGTTGGTTTTCATTAGGGATCAGGGGTCACCGATTCTTTGAAAGCTGTCAACGTATATTCCATTTGAGCTTTCTCTAGTGTTGTCTTCCGTAATTCTTCACTTATCTTCCTTTTCACTGCATGTTGTACTTCCTTATCCTGTAGCTTGTCGACATTATATGTTGTCTTATTCTGCATGGCTTGGGTAATCTGAGTCTTTCATGGTTTAGTTCTCGGTACGCAGACTATGGAAGTGTGATCAGATGGAACATCTGCTCCTGGGTAACATTTGACCGAGATTATGCTGTTTCGAAACCTCTGATTAATTAGGATAAAATGTATTTGATTTCTTACGATATTATCTGGTTTGTCCGCTGGTGCTTCCCCCTTTCTGGGTGGTAGTTTGAACAATGTATTTGTTATTACCTTGCGTTCTTCTCTTCAGAATTGTCAGTCTGTCTTTGAACAGTCTATCTCATCTTTCGTTCCTCCGTCCCAAAGCCAAGTCACCCACTATTTTGTTCTCTTTCCATGTCCCACCTTAGCACTGAAGTCTCCCATTACCAGTTTATCTCTCTTGCTTTTAAGTACTTCTTTTATTTGAGCATAGAAGCCTTCTACTCCCTCTTAATTTTTGTCCGCTGTGAGGGCATATATTTGGATAAGATTTGTGTTAAAAAGGTTTTCCTCTGAGCTATATGATCTCCGATCTGGCATTCTCCATTTCCTCGCCATCTCATTTCGCTGACACCCATCACGTCAATACTCAATCTGTTCATTTCCTTTATTGTGTTATGAAGTTTAGTTTGAATGTTCTTAAAGAATAATAGTCTCTCTGTAAGTTTCATCTTAGTCGTAACTGTTGTAATGGTCGAAATAATGGGCTTTTTAGCCACATAACCATAAGCCATTAACTAATTTCTTGTTATTTCTAATACTCTTACTGCTCTGTGTTTTAGTTTTCTTCGTGCTATCTTCAATCTCATCATCAATCAGCCCCTGAATGCTCTTTTTTATCGATTCTTTTAGCTTTGCACAGCTGACTGAAACTCTTGTCAGCTATTGGTTCTGAATCGGGCACTCTCGGCTCGTAAGTCTCTCTCTTAAACTGTTGAACTTATTTTACTTTTTTCCTTTAGACCTAGAAATCAAAAATAGTTTAATGTTTTGTTTTAATATTCTATTCCGGATAAAAAATAGACAATTTTCTTTTAATATAGCTACTATGTTTAACTTCCTTTATTGCAATAAAATTGTGACCTTGTGCCGTTTTTATTTACTTTTATTAATCGTCTCAGCCACATAATCTCATTCTCCCTAATCCTCGTATGTAACATTTTTATTGATATCGCTTCAGAGGCTTTCAATAGCTTTAGCAACCTAAAAAAATCCTTCTTCAAATAAAACCTTTAAAATGTGTTTGCACAGGACGAAAACATTTTATAGCCGAAAATATTTGGTTAGTTGCCCAAACTTTACGACAGATGTGAAGCCGATATAGAAAACGCTACTAACCAAATAACAATTTATTATTGTAATTTGTGACCAATTAAAAAAAAAAGTTTGACTACCAAATTCTCGATCTTTATCATAAAAAAAGGAAAATAATGCCATCGTAAATTTTATGTAGGTTGCTCTTGTTGAAACAGCTTTTGATTACTTTTTTATTACACGAAATGACATTGAGCACCGTTATTGTTACACTAACAATAATATAACAACAAACACCAATATTGGCTTTTGGTACGTGAATTATTTCAAAATAGATCTTGTACTAACTGCTTATCTGGCCACTATATTGATATTCTGTAACGTTCGTCTCTTTATGTTTAATTTGCAACGAAATTTGTTTCGCATATTCTCCATTCTAATCTAAAACGTTTTTTGTGGTGTGGTGTATAGGCATTCGTCTATATACCTACCATGACAGGTGTCATGGTTTCGTGACTTTGCGTACAGAGTCGATTCGCCTTGACTGACACTTAATTGGCCCAAAATTCGGCTGATCCTTTCGTAAGCCAATTCCGAACGGAAATCAAACCGAAACTTTTTGCGGCTTTTAATAACAACTGTCTCCTTGGTCGTTCTACCAGAACCCTTTAAATATATTACATTTACTACTATTTAAATCACTTTATACAAGGTACAATATTATGTACCGTCTTTTTGGCCTACATTTGAACATCACGAAGTAAATCCATTAATCTTTATCTAAAGGCATGGAGTAATGGCACGATAGAATCTTGTAAACAACGTACTACTATGGGCCAAAAAAGGCGAGTACCATATAAATACAGAACACCAGCTGAGGTACGCGCGGGACCATCTCGTCACTTAGGATCTAGGTATCTCAAATAACAGATGATGGCGCAGCTGCCCCGCTGTGCAAAGAATCGGAATTCCATTACAATGGATGACGGATATTTCGAGAAGACACTTCCATTCCAAAGCAAATATTTTTTGACAAATAATATGTAAAAAGGAAAAAGAAGTATAATTGCATAACGCTGTTCGTTGCCCACGAACATTCATTAATTACGTAGGGAACTGTCTAAAAATATCCGATTCCTTGTAGATCTCAACTTACATAGAAGGTGTTAAGCAACTTTAGGAGTCATATTTTTAATGCACCCCTTAGTAGGAAATTTAATAGGTTTCAATAGTCCTTCAGCTGTGCCGTAAACCTACTTAAATTTTAAATCGACGCTCTCTGAAATTCTAATTTTACCATTTATATTAACCTTTTTTGCAGATTCGTTCGTAAATTCTCAAGAATGGACTCTATCAAGGGCAGTGCCGGACTTACGTTTAGGCATCGTAGGCTCCTTAAATTCCGGCAAGTCTGCTTTGGTCCACCGCTACCTAACAGGCTCCTACATGCAGGAAGAGTCCCCTGAGGGTGGTCGCTTCAAGAAGGAAATTCTGGTGGACAATCAAAGTTATCTGCTCCTGATAAGGGATGAAGGCGGAGCCCCAGAATTGCAGGTGAGTCCGGAGAGTGGCGTCAGTCGAAAGTAATTCAAACCTCTAATTTAAAATTACATTAACCCTCCCTCTGTACAAACATGTTCAGTTTAACGGCAACTACCATAAGCGCACCTTGTAGGCAGGTAGAGGACCCTTAATGGTACATTTTTTAAGTTGTTTTTTTTTTGAGAGTGAAATTACCCTGGTGGAAACTAGTTCGCCATGCCCTGTGAAAAAGTCGCACAATGAGATGGGTGATTTATTTTTGAAGAGAGGGGCCGGGTTAACCATATCTGATGCCGAGGCTCAAAAACGAATATTAGACTTGAAATTAAGATACTGGAGTGTTGTTAAATTATTTTATCTATGGGAAAATTGTAGTTGACCACTTCAATTCGTTATCGACTCTCCGAATATTTAGTTTTGCTCATTTCGTAAAACGAGCTCGCGCTAAAAGGGGGAATTCTCTCTAAAAGGGACTGAAAAATATACATAAATTCTGCGATCTAGGGAAAATTGGCGGAATTGGGACAAGGCAGCAAATGCGTCAATGTTTCGTTCAATCTTCATTCTTATTCATCTAGTGCTGAATCGCAGTTAACGTGAAGAAGAGGATTGAAGTTTACTCACTATGACCAACTTCAACTTCCTCAACATTTTGCTAAAAGAACTTGATAATTTCCTATTTTTCTTTTTCGGCCCCAAGCCTGAAGTTAAATTGCTTTTAACAATTTTAACAACACGTGCTAAAATTGTATTTTTTGTAACTCTTAGCGTTTCTGATATATTTAAAGTAGTAGCGAGAATCTACAGTTTCTTCTTACAATTTCTCTATTGAATTTAGAAAGTTATTTGTCTCTTACATTGTTTTTTATTTCTCAACGTTATCGAGAAATTTGCAAAAATATCTAGAAAACCATTTAATTTATACATTGGAAGTGACTGACTTTTTCGTGCTTATTTGGAAATCTAAATGGGAACGGAGGAAGCGTAGATATGGATGTATGAAAAAGTTATGTGCATTCCTTGATACTTTTGCATATTTTCCGAAAACCCTGACAGATACGAAAAAAACGCAAGAAAGAAAAACGTTTTTAAATTGAATAGAGAATTCAGTTTTTAGGTGAAAGCGGTCAGTAGCGCGCTACAAAAAGTTTGGGTGTTAAAAGAGATAGGCAAATAAAGAGCGAAACTCTATCGACCCAAAAATTCAATTCATTATAGAGATAGAAAAGGAAGGACGCCTATCGTTTTTTTGGAGGTCTTAGTATCAAGAAGGCCGATTGGGAATCTTGCGCACACCGTTTAGAGAAAACCAACACACATTGACCGATATCTCAATAACGGATCAAATCATCATCGCAGACGGAAAGGGGAGTCATAAAGACTCTGTCCGCGAGAGCCAAGAGAATTTGTGAGCCGGCTGATTTGGAAAGGAAACGAAGCATCTGGAAAGAGCCTGTGGTTGGCATGGATACAACAATCACGAATTCGATAGGGCTGTCCGTCTAAGAAATGTAGAGCTAGAAAGAGTAGAAATCTAGCGCCAGGAAGTAAAAACGGGAGAAGATGAAGAAAAGCGCGGATGGACTAGTCTACCAGACATCCACAAATCGGCAGTCTACTAGAAAAGTACAGTGTTAAAACTGTCTTTAGAACCACTCGAACAATACAACAGAGATTGGGATCGGCCAAAGACCGCAGAGATCCCCTATCGACACCCGTAGTTTACCGAGTTCCATGCCGCTGTGGCTTGGTATACATTGGCACTACAAAACGCAGTATCAACAGATGATCACGGAACATAAGAAGAGTTGCAGGCTGGGACAAACACATAAGTCAGCAGTATCAGAGCAGGCTCTCTCCGAAGGTCACGACATCTTTTTTCAGCGAGGTGGATATCTTATATCAATCGCAGCGTTTCTATCCGAGACTAACGAGAGAGGCCATTGAGATCTTTAAAAACGACAACTTCAACAGCAAGGAAGAAATTACGTTCCTAAATGCAGACTGGAAACGAGCTCTATGACATATTTCAAGTGCGCCGAAACCCTGCGCCATTACTACGCCCACCTCAGACCCTCCACTGCAGCGCGACGGGGGGGAGGGGGGAATAAATACCACAGAGCTCTCCACAGGCGAATCAGTCAACGTCAGGAAGCACGGGAGATTACTTCGCCCATTGCCTCATCGTCTTTGATATAATGCCGCAGCTGTAGACGAAACGTCAGTAAGAAATTCCATTGGACCACGGCTTCAAAGCCCGGAAAACACTTTAGATTGTATTTTGACCAGGCGTGAAAGGCTTTACAGTCTCATAAATATTTATTTTTGAAATTTGAGTTAAATGTCTCAAAAACTTTAAGAGTCATAACAAGAATTTAAACAAAATTAAAACTTTTCTAAATTGCTACGTAAAAGAAGATTGGAACTTGTTTCTTTGATCTTACAAATGTCCAAAGGAGACAGAAAACAAAACAACTCTTATCAATCCTCTCAGTTAAAGTGCATAAACGTTTTTATGTGGGCTGGCATCTTTATCAGTGGTTTAGGTGTAGCGTCCTCAAGATTTTAATTTCCGGGAGAAAAGTAGCGGGGGAAGGACCCAAAATAAAACTTCTACGCTTCCGCAGATATTGCCGACGTTTCGACGTTTATTTTACACATATCACTTAACAAATTAAAAATTAAAAATTTAATTAAATACTTCAGGAGGATAATCACTTCGGAGTTCATTTAGTGTTTAATTGAATTTTTAATTTGTTAAGTGATTTGTATTTGAGTATTTTTATGGAGTCTTCATTATTGTGTTTTTAATTTTTTTAGCCATCAAAAATACGTAAAGTAAAAGTCGAAACGTCGGCAATTTCTGCGGAAGTTTTATTTTGGGTCCTTCCCCCGCTACTTTTCTCCTGGATCTTTATCGGTATTTGTACACAAAACAATCTCATTATTGTTCAAAAAGAGAGAAAGTCAATATTTCTTTTTTCTGGGTGGTGTCTGCTATTTTTTCCTTCTTTGTGTTTTGGTTACTAATAATTATTAATTTGCCCCTCATGACACTGTAACTAATGGAAAACATATGTCAATTTTTCACACAGACGCTACATACAGGGTGTCCCACCGGGAACTACCGCCGTCGATATTTCGAAAACTACAAAAGGTAATTTTCTGAAAATTTTAGGGTTTAGCATTTGCGATGGGGCCTCCACGTCTAAAATATTTTCACTTTTGCTGTACCACTACAGGTACCCGTTGTTGATTCCAACTTCACTATTCTCAATAGTACCATGCACTTTTTTTTGCATTTTTGAATTACACGTTCATTTCTAAGAAAAAAATGTTAAGGTTACCCAAAGGCTATCTGAAGCAGATTTTGAGCTATCTTCGATTTAAAAAAAAAAATGCAAAAACATGCCAGATTTAAATCATGATTGTCAGTCAAACGACTAGATTTTTTCAAATTCTTCTGGGGGCAATTGACAACAAGACATAAGGTACTTGATAATCCGGCACAACTAAAAACATAATACACCAGATCCTCAGAAAAACGCATCAAAAATTGACTTGGAAAAATTACGATAACTCGTGATTTTTAAATGGAATGCCCTTTCTGGCTGCAGTGTCAAAGGGGTTAAAAATAGGGGTCACTTTATGTAATTGTTCCTGTATCTATCGTTAGCCGTTTTCACACAATTTTGAAAAATCATTTTTTATACATTTGGAAGAAACCAGGCTGGTTAGTTCAAAAACATTGCAATTCTTCACACACTGACTGGTACACCTCCCATTTTTGTAAAAAACAAAAAAAAGCGGCTAGAACTAGTATTCTTTGGTCTCAAAGAAATGTATTTTTTACACAAATTAATCGGGTTGACTGAAAATCTTTTTTCAGGTATGGTCAAACTTCTCGATTTCCTGGTTTTAGTGTCTGGCAAAGCGACGTGAAAATATTTCCCTTTGTCTTGAGTATTTTCTATTTTGAAATTGACCAACTCATCGCATTTACAAGTACCGCTAATCCCCATTATTAAAGCCACTTTCATCAACAGATACTCGTCGTCGCGAGCTTCGTACAAAAACTTCTCTATTTCATGTCGTTCTAATGTCTTGGACTTCTTTGGTTGGTATCCCTGCGATTTGTTTTTCAAAAAGCTCGTTAGTTGGCCATATTTCGAAACGTTGATTTTTTTATATAGGTGAGTTGTCGAGCGAAGCATCGAATATTTGGTCCATAGTGACGATGGGGCAAATTTTTTTTGCAATTGTAAAAAATATTCCGTAAATTCATCCAAAACTCAAAACATTTTGAACTCCTTGTCGTAAGCATCTCGAGACTTTTCTGGCAAAATGCGCATCGCTGCTTCTTCCGCTTCCGTAAGGATATCCTTAGAAACGTAATTTTCATCGCTTTCTTCCATTTTCTATACGTATTTTTTTCAAAAAATCTTACTTCAAAAAATGTATTTATCCACGACCATACTATAATAATCACATTATTCTTGTACAGTCTCAAGACTAACGATAATTATTATTCACTTGTGAATAATGAACATTATTCACAAGTGAATAATGAGTTGTCATGGAAACGAAACATGTCGTAGGCAACTGACAACTCAAAAAGTAAACTGCCCTAAACATAAAATCGGTAGTTACCACTGGTTCATTCAAATAATTATCCTTCTATTAGGATGTATTGAGGCAAATGTAAGTTACAGTGTTTCTTTTTCACTAAAATATGTACTTTTCACTGAAAAATACTTAAATTAGGCCATAAAATGAAGTAATTTACAGTCCACCCTCGTAGCATTGAAATGAACATGCGGTGACATGCGCGGGTGACTAGACCGTCATCTATCGACAAGACGCATCAAACGTCGCGCCATTGAATAGCGAAACCAGTCGTGGTCGTGGTTTCAAAATTGTAAATTATCTTTGTGGCACTTATAACCTATCATATTTGAGAAAACCCAGAATCTTGGTCGTGGATAAAGTATAGTATTCAACGCGCATTTAATGAGCGTTATTCTCTCGGGCAACTTGTGCCACTCGCTTCGCTCGTGGGCTCAAACGTTACCCTCGAGAATAACGACTCTCATTAAATGCTTGTTGTATAATATACTATTATCCACGACCATACTATAATAATCACATTATTCTTGTACATTCTCAAGACTAACGATACTTATTATTCACTTGTGAATAATGAACATTATTCACAAGTGAATAATGAGTTGTCATGGAAACGAAACATGTCGTAGGCAACTGACAACTCAAAAAGTAAACTGCCCTAAACATGAAATAGGTAGTTACCACTGGTTCATTCAAATTAATTCAAGTTCATTAAATGCTTGTTGTATAATATACTATTAAACATTTGCTAACAAACAAACAAGCAACCAACTTTGATCAAAATGTAAAAAGTCACTGTCAAATCATTCTGACATTTATAGGTTACTGAGATGCAAGAAGCTTTGATTTGATCAGAAAGTTTATTAATTATTATTTCATAAATAAACGATGTTTTTCACTTGTTAGGTCAAAACTGTCATGTGTTGTCACTTGATAATTTATAGCACTCGGCCTGACGGCCTCGTGGTATAAATCTTTCTCGCGTGACTTATTTTCAACATAACACACTAGTACCATAAATAGCTATTATTTTTATATTTTTTCTATATTCTATAAAGTGATTTTTATTTTTTTACTAAACCAAATTTCGACAAAATGAACGGACGGATCTTTGTGATATTACTACAAAAACCAATATGTATTTTAACTTTCACTATCCTGAAGAACCGACTCTCTAGAACACAAGTTTATATGAACTATTATGTTCGAATTTAGATGAGGAATACGCCATGGGATTTTCGACATAGCATTTAGGTAGCACCCTGTATAACCCTTATAGCAATAGAATATCCGTAGTCTATGCTAGAGATATGAGTTTAACCACATGGATACTGTGGCGTATTTGCGTTAATATACAGGGTGTTTAAGACAAATGCAAAGAAAAAAGTTCATACAAATGTAGGCAGGCAAACGCTTTTTCACCGCATTGCAGGGTGTTAAAGTTTTAATTGTTTCACAATTTTTGTGTATATAACTTTTAAAGTGTGACGTATTTTAAAAAGAATAAAAGTTAGCAAAGTCACATACTATGCGAACGGCAGCTTTGGGTAGTTGGAGAGCTAGGTCATGGTTCAAAATGATATAAAAAGTGTTGAAGCTTAGTATAGTTAGATAAGCGAGACCTGTTAATGGGGCGCCACTCAATTTAAGTTACAGATATAGCTATAATATTAAAATTGAGAAAATTATCATAGCAATTATTGATGTTCATATTGTTTAGGTGATCAAACCAAAGTAAAACTAAGCACATTTATTTACTATGGTGTTAGTTCTTACCTAAGGTTAGTGCAGGTACACTTGATTTTTAAATCTACTCCTACCAGTTGAAATACTTCGCCAGTTTGTAGGGCTTTCTTGCTAGTTGAGGTAGAGGATCAGTGGATCATGTGCGGTAATGCAGGACGGTTTAAAACCCTAAGAGCCATCACCGTCACTAACGGCTCCATTTTCGGCACACGTTCAAGATAAATGGACGCACTTGTAAGATCCAAGAAAAAAGGGAGGTATTGAGTCTTATTACTCAAACATTGGACCCCAAAATGTGAGAATATTTCACAATAGCTACAGTCGTTTAGGGACAGGCTGACGTCCGATGTGCCCTGGACACTGGTCAAGATGGAAAAGGGACTATTAAACGTTTTTACCTTTACCACCTGGGGCCTTATTCTATAGGAAAGAGTGAAAGTGAAAGTGAGAATTGCTGGCCAATGGAATTCGTCAACAGAATTTTTTGACCAATCACGGTCAAAATTCTCACTTTCACTTTCACTCTTTCCTATAGAATAAAGCCTCAGGGCTCAGAATTGGTTAAAAAAACGGAAATTAAAATGTCAAAAGGGGGAAATAAAAATAAGGAGAAAATGAACCGCAAAATATGAAAATCTTGCCATTGTTGCAAAATAAAAGATAAATTTAGGGAAAGTATTAGAAGAGCACATGAAGAAAATAAGGGAATCTAAGTAAAAATATTGGCGAAACTTGGCAATGCTGTACACACAGCAAAATAATGAATCCACGAATAGACACATGTCAATGTCCAATAGAAGTCAACTTTTAAAGGATTTCTAACCATAGAACTCGAAGTAGAAGGATCGCATAGAAACGATAATCAAGGTGAACAAACATGGCGGCCAAGGTAATCATATTTCTTTGGAAATAAAATGGTATTTTACAGGGGATTTATGAAAGAATGAAAGGAAAGCCAGTAGGTTTTCTTTCTGAAAAAGAAAACGCTACAAAAGCTTTTGAGATATTAAACTCAAATTAATTATTTTTTTTTCTATATCGTTGGATATACCAATTGATAGCGAGAATCTACAAGATCTTAATTTTTCTTTGATTGTCATCACAATTATAAAAACATTTCATATAACTTACCCGTTTCGATTTTTAACAGTTTCCGAAATATTGACGCTTGAAAACTACAATTTTTTCCTTTTCCAGAGCGTCAACTTTCGAACGGTTTAACTTAGATGGAAATGGGATTTATAACACAACTTAAATTTAACATTTTGGTTCTTCTTAAAAAGTCAGGATAGGAATGTCAAAAACATTTCCATCTAAGTTTAACCGTTCGGAAGTTTAAACTCTGCAAAAGGTGAAAATTGTAATTTTTTAACAGGCATTATTTCGCAAAAATGTATGATGAAATACATGATAATTCATTTAATATAACAAAGTTGTATAATATTTTCTGTGTATAAGAGACACCCTGTAAATGAGAAAGTGATTTGTTTCTAGACAATAAAGTTTTGTAAAACTTTTGAAGATTTGAAGACAAATTTTTCAGAAACATTGCAGTAGGAACGATAAAGGATAATCTCGCTTAGGTGGAACACCCTGTAAAAAAAAATGAAAATATAAAACTTTAGCACCCTGTATCCCATGTCAGGAAGAGTTTGCTTTTCTACGTTTATATGAACTTTTTCTAAAATTTGACTCAGGATTCTTTTATTTCATTTTTTACCATCTATTCAGAAGCACTTAATGTACCACTTATTTGGTAGACATTTTAATATTTGTTTTTGCATTACTATTATAACAATACAGGGTGGTACAGAATATTATGCCCAAGTTTGAGGGGTTAAATTTATGCATGATTTTAAGATAAAAAGTTCGAATAAACGTTTTAGGTCCGTTTTAGCTTCCTGACCGAATATAGGGGATATTTTTTTCTTGTTTTCTAATAAATCAGGAACTTCCTTAAATACTTGTATAACATTTAGTGGGTTTTATCTAGGTGTAGATGCACCTCTTTTCCTCTTTATGTGGGTATTTCCCAGTTTCCTGAACCTTCAGTTTTTAATGTATTGCTAAACTCGTTGATTTCTAGAAAAAAAAAATCAATCGAAAATCGATGGATTTATAGAGTAACGACTGGCCTAGACAACAACATCCAATGTCATTTTGGTCAGCTATTCTTCCACTTGAGTGAACTCTGATAATTAATTGATCTTTAATTTTCCTAGATCCACTCATTTTTAAAATTGTTCTAATCATGCTGACCTTATAAGACCGTAAAGGCTTTCACGGCCAGTCAAAATACAGTCTAAAGTGTTTTCCAGGCTTTGAACCCTTGGTCCAATGGAATTCCTTCCTGGCGTTTCGTTTACAGCTGCAGCAGACATTATCAAAGGCGATGAGGCAATGGGCGAAGTGATCTCCCGTACTTCCCGACGTTGACTGATTCGACTGTGGTGAGCTCCGTGGTATTTATTGCCCGCCGTCGCGCTCCGGTGGAGGGACTGGGGTGGGGGTAGTGTTCGCACGGGCTTTCGCCGTACTTGAAGAATGTCTTAGATCTCGCTTTCAGTCTGCATTTAAAAACGAAATTTGCTCCTTCCTATTGAAGTTGTTGTCGTGTTTAAAGATCTCAATGGCCTCTTGTTAGTTTCGGATAGAAAAGCTGCGATTGATATCCATTTCTTTGAAAAGGATGTCGTGCTCTGCTACTGCCGACTTTTGTGTCTGTCTCTGCCTGCAACTCCTCTTGTGTTCCCTAATCCTCGTGTTAACACTGCGATTTGTGGTGCCAATGTATACCGAGCCACAGCTGCATGGAACTCGGTAAACTCCGGGTGCCGATAGGGAATCTCTGCGGTCTTTGGCCGATCTCTCAAGCTCTTTTGTATTGCACGAGTGGGTTTAAAGACAGTTTTAACATTGTGCCTTTCTAGTAGCCTGCCGATCCTGTTTGTTACTTTGTGGATGTGCGGTAGACTAGTCCATCTGCGCTTTTCTTCATTTTCTCCCGTTGTTTCTTCCTGGCGCCATACATTCCTTGGATGGGCGGCCCTGTCGAACTCGTGTTTAATGTATCTATTCCAACCAAAGACTCTTTCCAGATGCTTCATTTCCCGTTCAAATTCATCTGGCTCACAAATTTTCTTGGCTCTTGTGTGTGTTGGTTTTTTATAGACGGTGTGCGCAAGCTTCCCATTCTGCTTCCTTGATACCAAAACGTCCAAAAGCGGTAGACGTGCTTCCTTCTTTTATCTCCATAGTGAATTGAATTTTTGGGTCGGAGCTGTAGGAGGAAGTTTTGAAGTTCGTCCTTGCTATGGCTCCAAATAATAAAGGTGTCGTTCACCTCTATCGGAACCAACATTTTGGCATCTTATTTGCCGTTGCCAACGCCTTGGCTTCGAAAGTTTTCATAAAATAGTTGGCTATTACTGGGCTAAGGGGGCTGCCCATAGCTACACCATCAGTTTGTTCGTAGAAATCTTTCTGCCATTGAAAATTTGTACTGGTTAGGCAGTGACATTCCCTATCAGCACCCGGAGTTTACCGAGTTACATGCAGCTGTGGCTCGGTATACATTGGCACCACAAAACGCAGTGTCAACACGAGGATTACGGAACACAAGAAGACTTGCAGACTGAGACACACACAAAAGTCAATTCATTGACTTTCACATAACAATTTCTCCGAAGGTCACTACATCCTTTTCAACGAGGTGGATATCTCAAGCAGAATACGCAGCGTTTTCTATCCGAGACTAACGAGAGAGGCCATTGAGATCTTTAAACACAACAACTTCAACAGAAAGGAGGAAATTACGTTTCTAAATGCAAACTGGAAGCGAGCTCTACGGCATATTTCAAGTGCGCCGAAACCCCGCGCGATTACTACCCCCACCCCAGTCCCTCCACCGCAGCGCGACGGCGGGGGAGTAAATACCGCGGAGCTCACCACAGTCGAATCAGTCAACGTCGGGAAGCACGGGAGATCACTTCGCCCATTGCCTCATCGCCTTTGATAATGTCTGCCGCAGCTGTAGACGAAACGTCAGGAGGAAATTTCACTTTTGATTGCATGTTGACCTTATTTCTGTGATCTTATCTATTATATATGTTAGGCACTTATTTGACCTTAGGAGAGTTTTATAACCCACAGTTAGTAAACCTCCAATTAAAAAAAAAATAACACAAATGGACAAGAAGACGAGTTGCTTTTTCTAGCTGTTGCATGTGTTTGTATATGTAACAGTAGTAGCGAACACCATCATTTAAGGTCATTAAGTAGACGCATTGCAATAGAAAGATCCTGCATGTTTATTACATGTAATAACATAACTGTAAACCGCGTCATTAATCCCGTCCGTCCATCCGTGCACTCAAAATGACATTTACAGTATCTGGTTTTGGTCCCATTTTCCGGCATCCTCGTGACTCGGAGATTTGCCTATGACGATTAGACAGAAAATCATATCTGCAGCTGAATCTTGGCCACGCCACTGTCCATTAGGCACTTGTAATAATAATATGCACTTCGCTGCAACCGCTATCGATCTCCTAAGATAGAGATACAGTCATAGGGAATTCCTTACAATAAACAAGGGTCTAAGTGAACCACCCCGTGCGAAGAAGATGGGGCTATCAATAGGGCGAACGAGGGAGCGAAATGGAGGTCTTCAATGAAGTGCTTGCGCCGGCAATCGAATAGCTCATAAGTTATTCACAGGAGCAATAGAGATGGACGAAACGTTAGGCTATAAGGGATGAAAGGAGAACAACGGAATAAGGGTGCAAAAAGGTGCACTCCATCGGCCGTTGGCGCCATGGGGCTTTTGTGTTTGCGTTTTCACAGTTTTCAGATTTAGGCTCGAGAGATTGCCAGTCGGCGATTTAAAAGTGTAGTTTCATGTTTTTTGCTTGTGAATATTGAAGTTAAAATGATGTTTCAAGGGTAAGTTTCTAATCGATACAGTATCTGAAATTTGAATAATTTAGTTGGACTTTATTATACGTATATATAACGAAAGCTACTTCTGAATATGTAAGTTTGCCAATTTAAAAACGTCGCGTCTCGGTTTGCAGCCATAAATCTTTCACCGGCAATTTCTCCTCTCCTTATTTGGCCAAATTAAAAAATTAATTACTTCACGGCCTAACCTCTCTGGAAAAAACTACGATTTGACGATATATTATCGTCAAGTTGCGTAGATGAAGCACTTTCTCTTCATTTTTTTTTCGCAATTGCAATACGTATTTACCCTCCATTTAAAACGTTTCATTTACGGAGTAATCGATGAGAAATTGCCTTCTCGGCTTTGACAAATCCGTTAGCGGACTTGGCGGCTTAATCGGGAACGAAAAATGACGTGTTATTAACGTTTGGTTAATTACTGGAGAAAGAGAGATATACGACCTTTAATCGGGTTTTCTTTGTAAGTTAAGACGCTTGTATAAGGACTATATATGTTATAATATAGAAAATGTCTTCATATAATGGCGAAGGCTATGTTTCCCCTTATAATACAATAATAATGTTAAAGCTCAAAATTGTTATGTTCACATTTGTCATTTTTCAACCCTTAACATCAAAGTCACCTTTAAGTGTTCTTAAAATATCTTTTATTACCTTGGGAAAATACCAGGTTACTAGGTCGATTCAACCCGCGAAACCCAATATTGAGATGTTCTCGCCTAATTTCTGTAAAAGCCAGTGACCTGATGAGTGCGAATCTAGGTCAGCCATTTTCGTTGCAATTTGAACCTACAATGAGCGCCCCATTTCGCGCACTCAAAGATAAAACTGAGCCATTAAACGTGTCTTCGCATTCCAGTTTACCGCATGGGTGGACGCGGTCATCTTCGTGTTCAGCCTCGAAAACGAATCGTCGTTCAACGCAATCTACAACTACTACACGAAAATGTCGCACTATCGCAACTCCGCTGAAATACCACTGATCCTCGTAGGTACCCAAGGTAGGTTCTTATAATTATTCATTCGGCTGGTGGGTGATGGATTTTTGTAAATTTGTCTTCGTTACTTTAGATGCAATCAGCGAAAACAATCCCAGAGTAATAGACGACTCCAGGGCCAGGAAGTTGGCCAACGACTTGAAGAGGTGCTCTTACTACGAGACTTGCGCCACTTACGGACTAAACGTCGAACGAGTTTTTCAGGACGGTGAGTACCCTCTAAATCACTCTCTTCAATAACTAA
Organism: Taphrorychus bicolor; assembly: GCA_951812265.1. NCBI lineage: Eukaryota > Metazoa > Arthropoda > Insecta > Coleoptera > Curculionidae > Taphrorychus > Taphrorychus bicolor. The sequence goes on from OX638300.1 coordinate 9,127,196, forward strand.
TGCAAATTTATGATTGTTTCATTAAAATGCACTCCATCTGAAAGCAATAAATAACAATAATCTTGAGTAAATTCGTTTCCGCGCTGTTTATAGGTATGTTTGCTTGCCCACTTAAACTGGTTAGAGGAAATCGAACTGATATAAATCAGGTGTTAAGTTGTGATGTGAATGGCGTTGTCCATGCAGGTTAATAATCATCCTTGTTGTGGTGATTAAGCAAAAAGATCGTGGCGTTGCAACATAATTAAGTCCAATTATTAAGCAGTACTTAGTTTTTTAGTCCGATTAAAAAGACAGTCAGATGACGACTTGATAATGACAGTGTGTAATAATTACTGTTTATTCGGCACGTGGGTGATTCCTCATAGTTTTATAATTAGATTCCAGTCGCGAGTAAAACGTCATTATAGCTTCTTACTGTGTTCTTCAGTGTTGAAAAGTATATAGATAAAATTTCAGAATACATTTTTTACTTTTGTAACACACTTCTAAACGTAGAGAGGAAAACGCAACCCAAACGCATTTCTTAACAATCATGTAGGTAAAAATTACTAGCTTATTTCATTGAAAACATCAGTTCGTCAGTTGGTTTAGTTTTTTGTGCGTCGTTTCTTTTCTTACATTTGCAGTTTGTTATTTTTGTGAAAAAAATGGTAAATTTTACGTTTGAAGAACTGACGGATATTCACCTTATTTACGGAGAGGCAAAATGTAACGGAAGAGAAGCCGCATGCGTTTATGCGAAGCGTTTTCCTAATCGTCGGCATCCTTGTCATTCGCACAACATGCAACAATCCACCGTCGAAAAGAATAGAAAAAAGGCAACTTCAATCCAGATGGAGGAGCCGGACAAACAAGAACTGCACGAACAGTGGCCTTAGAGGAAGAAGTTTTCCAGCGATTTAAAGAACAACCGTCCAACAGCACGCGAGCAGTTGCACGTGAACTGAATACTTCCGCTTCAATTATGTCGTGTTCTTCAGGAACAGCTTTTACATCCTTACCGCCGTCAAAAAGTTCAAGAATTAGGGCCGCAGGACTATCACCAAGGCAAGAATTTGGTCGAAGATCCGTTCTAACGCATGATTCAACATCGTGGGTTAGAACGGAATTTTGGTTTGGTCATGATGTTTTCAGATGAATGCTGTTTCACTAGAGACGGATTTTTCACTAGCCATAACAGTCACATATGGGACGATCATAATCCTCATGCCACTTGGATTAGAGAAAGTCAGCATAAATTTGCTATTAATATCTGGGCTGGAATTATAGGCGACTTTCTGGTTGGACCGTACTTGCTTCCGCCTCGATTAAATGGCAACATTTACCTCGACTTTCTGCAAAACGTTCTATCTCAACTACTGGACTGGGTTTTAACTTGACGGTGCTCCGGCACATTTTACCCAATCCGTGCTGAACCATTTAAATCAGATTTTTCTTGATATATGGATTTAACGAGAAGGGCCTGTACCAAGCCCAGCACGAAGCCCAGACTTAACTCCGTTGGATTTTTTTGTGGGTTTATGTCAAGTCTTTGTTTTATGAAACTCCTGTTGACAACCCAGAGGAATTGCTAGGAAGAGTGATGGCAGCACGTTTCTCTATTTAAGAGACGGGAGATCACTTCGCCCATTGCCTCATCGCTTTTGATAATGTCTGCCGCAGCTGTAGACGAAAGGTCAGGAAGAAATTCCATTGGACCACGAGCCCGGGAAATACTTTAGGTTTTATTTTGACCTGCCGTGAAAACCTTCACAGTCTTATAGCACTTTCTTTGTGTAGAAAATATTGGCCCTTCGCAATGTGCTTCCAAATTGCAACAATTGTCTATCTCGATTAGTCTCTGAAATATATAAAAAAAATGTATAAATGAAATATTTCTTTAACACCCTGTAACTCGAAAACGGTGCGTTTGCGGATAAGAGATGATAAGTAAAATTTGTATGACTTAGCATCCTCTATAACCCCTTAAAGTTTGACAGAACCTTTCTGAAACACCCTGTATATTAAATAGCGCAGAAAGAACTAAAGTTGGTTTTTTATCAACATTATTGATATTGATTTTATAAAACATTATTATTGCCGTCAGATCATCGCAACATCTGCCGAAAAGAGATAGGTATAAAAGAATGAAGATTTCAAAAGTAAGGAGATAAAAGAACAAAATAAAATTATAAACATTAGGTATATAATTATAATGTAATATATAATTTCTTAATAATTATAAACAATTATTAAGAAAAATAGTTTAAAGTTGGTTATAAAGTGCTCATCACGAACAGATAATATAAAACTGAAGAAAACAAGAATAAATTAATAATTACGTTTCAAAAAACCTCGATAACTTCTTGTAAGATGCAGTATGCACTGTAAAAGAAGCAACTTCAGATCGCCTGTGGAAAGCTAACAGTTCAGCCATCAGTGGCAGTCAATTAATCACTGTTCTACACGTAAATATAATGGTTTCTGTTCATTCTAGTTCTAGGGTATTCTGAGAGTCCTATTCAAACCACCACGAATATCATTTAACATGTACTCTAAACATCAAGCCATTTCCAAGATGGTGGTTAGTGTCACAATTTTATGTTTAACAAATAAAGGATTACATGATTTCTTACCTTTTTGACGTAATTCACCTCACCTGCCTCTTCTTTAGCGGAAGCATCTCATAAATAAATTCCGTGTCTTAAACGACACTTCGTTATTGTGAAATGCTCTTTTCTGGATATTTTTATATTAAAATGTCTGAAACGAAGGAACCAAGCTAATGTGTTTTTCGTATTTAAACCTTTTATCTATCCAGAGTCCTAGAAACCTATTTTCAGACCAACTAGAGATATCATTTCCGTCCACAGAGACCTGTTCTATGCGACAACCAAAGGACATGACCGCGGATTTGTTTAAGTTTAGTGAAAGTTGTAGGATGAAAGCCCAACCATGGGCAACCCCCTAAATCCGTAAACATACAAATTCCTTGCCACTGTCTGGCACGAACGTCGAAAACAGGTTTGATCTTGGTATTGCTAGAGCTCCCTTTCAAGATGGGTCTATGCCATAAACAGCACATTCGAAGGTCAAACTCTCCTGTACACGTTCACTGATTCCTGCCTTTTCCCATTCCAGAAAAGTGTTGTTGTAGGACTCAAACAATTCTTTCATACTGGCCCTTTTCGGTATTGCAGTCAAACGTTTCTAGCGATGGCCAACTCTGGATGCCCTTCCAACGCTAAACGAACTTAATAACGCCCTTCTGAATCCTTGTCATCTGTCTCGTCAAAGAACACCATTGCGGCCAGCTTCAACAAAAAAACGAATTCAAGGTAGTTGTTGAAAGCCTGTCTATAGAATATCGAGTTTCTTGGCACCTTTCTCTTGAGACTTCACCCAATCGAGATTTCATTCTAACTTCGACTAAATCATAGTGCAATTTATGGTTTTCAAGAGGTATTAGATCGTAGGTCGGTATCGTTTCAGAGAAGTATTTAATACCTCTTTGAAACGAAATAGTAAACTAGTCGAGAAGGTCAAACAAAACACTCTCCAACAACGCAAAGAAAATAGCTACAATAATGCCATCTTCACCCATCGTTTGTCTATTCTTACATCTCAATGTAGAGCTTTCCTGCTAAGTTGGCGATAATCAGCTGCTCAATAGTTCCTGCTTCTTCAAAGTGAGGCAATTTAATTCGTCTAACTCAGCTACCATTGAGCATCAACAATGGGTAGAAATGTCATTGCATACCTTTTAGAGATGGGTTTTCACCCGGTTTTTTCATTTTTGAGGGTTTATTCCCTGCACACATCCGGGAAAATTCCGGGTTTATTCCATTATAACCTCTAAATTTAACTTTTTCAATACGCTTAACTCTTACCAATTAAGCAATAATTAGTTGGTTTGTGCAGCTTGAAGCTTTTAATCAATTGACCAGTGTTTAGTTTATCAAAAAACAAACCGAATCTGGATTTATTGAATTCTAATCTAAAATCTAACCTTAAATCTTGAAACTGCCGGGTGCTTTCAAGAAAAAATGGGAAAAAACCCGGGTAAAAACCCTAAATTGGGTTTAAAGGTTTTTTGGGAATTTTCCCTTCGCCCATCTATAATACATTTTCCTCTCCCAGGACTTCGACACAACCAGTGACTATACGTCGCCTAAAATACACGCTGTTTCCAAGACCTCCAACATTCTTTTTTCTGATCATCTCTTTCTACATTACGGTATCTGTGTTAAGCTTATCTCTCTTGTGGCACCCTTTATTGTCAAATCCAAGCACCGACGTATGCATGACGTTTCCTGATTTTCTTACTTTTCTTTATTATAATAAATGTCGTTTTCGGGAGACCGCTCTGAGAGTATTGCTATCCCTACATTCTTATTGAGAAAACAAAGGATGGAAATAGTCAATTTTTAACTTCGTATATCACCGTTGGTGTCACTAATTGTGCCGGTTCCACGACAATGACAAATTATTGGGAGTTGTGTTACGACGAAAGAGACAGGCTTATATAAATACGTCGATGCTTCATTTACAACAAGTGGTGTCGCCATGCCTGGGTCTAGTAGTACAAAGTCACTGGACACAACATATATAATCACTTTGTGCTACTTTGATATCATAACAATTGTGAATCTCCTCCATCAAGCAACATATGATTGACACAAGCGATGGCTCTAATCAAAACAGAAAATGCCGTTACCCACACTTGAATTTCAAGAAAAAACCGCCAGAAAGGAGAGTGGTGTCAGCTCCCGTGCCCCTGACACTCCGAAATCCCAATTGTGCCAGGTGAAGGACATTATATTTTTTGAGGAATGAAATCGTACGCTTTTTTTACCATCTCCAAATAAGCAAATTATATATATTGCGACCTTTAATGAATAGTAAGATGTCGGATAGCGAGTGTAGAACAAAAACTACTTCTTTCGAAGTTTCCAATGTTTCGAACTTTATTAAGGTAAAGAAAAACTGGTCATAAATATATTTACTAAAATTAAATATTTGAGTATATGACAATGTGGGAAGCAGAGACATTGGTCTGTACTTTTCCAGCACACCATATTCCCCATTCTATGTAGAGGAACCACTACACCATGCTTAAGGAAAACAGGAAACATACTTTTTGAAACGTAATATTAAACGAATCGACAAGGTCAAACAAAGCACCAAGCACTCTCCAACAACGCAAAGAAAATAGCCACGATAATGCCATCTTTACCCATCGCTTGTCAATTCTAATACTGGCCATAACCTCTTGCAGCTCCCAAGATAATTTCTGAGGAGTCACGAGATACGTCCTACTCGCCATAACTCTACACTCGCCGCCTCGTGGCCCACATAATCACTAAAATCGTGGATTTATATATGAATTCCCAATTAAGCAGTTATTGTTGGTGATCCCAGGTATGGATTGTGAGGTGAAGAATTTGATTTGGATTAATGGACTACGGGATATTAACCGTTATGGTATTCTTCTTCTTATGACGCCGGCGCCGTCTCCCTCCGAAGGTTGGCGATCTAACTGGCTATAATGGTGCGTGAAACTGCACCCCTGAATGTCTCAATAGACGTTCGGCCAAACCATCTTCGTAGATCCTTGAGCCACGAATTCTGCCGTCTGCTTACAGATCTTTTGCCCTTGATCCTTCCCTCAATAACAAGACGGAGTATTTCATATCGCTCTACTCTCATGTTGTGACCGATCCAATAAAACATGCGTATATATCTCATTCATGTTCATGCCCATGTATTCTATCTACATTCATGTCCATGCCCCGCTGCGTCAGACCGTTGAGGGTAAAGAGGGCCTCGCGTGTACCCATTCCGTTCCTAAATCCGTGCTACCAATCTGTCCCTCGCATCTGACATATATACGTTTGTGGATGATACGGAGGAATACCTTGAGGACATGGGGTAGTCATCGCACTGGGAAGCATTCGGTTTTTTGGGTATGGTGATGAACGTCGTCGATTTTAGCCAGTCCACTAGTATTCCTCCAGTCTGATATATAGAGTTAAAAAGAGAGGTGAGGAGGGCTAGGCCCTCCCCATCTGCATCCGCAATGAGTTTGAGCGTTTCCGCTTGCACCTGGTCAGGTCCCACGGCTTTGTCGCCTTTTTGAAGCCTGATAGCGCGTATTATTTCCTCTTTTGTGATTCCAGGGCTAGACTCATTACAGCGTTTACTACACCATTATAATGGTGTAATAAACGTTTCGGCTTTTATAAAGAGTCATTCTTAGAACAATATGATACTTGCCACTGCATGTGCGTCAAATTCAAGCTAATTTTTGCAGAACATCTTAGGTATAGGTTAAACAATTTGTGTATATTGCCACTGTAGATTTGTTAATGCCCGGAAGACGGAAAAGACATGACCCATCACCGTTACCATTTCGGTTTCAAAACATTCGTTCTTTTACGTGTTGCAAATAATGGCGAAAACTGCACTTTTAGTAGTGGTTATCTCCACCTTGTCGGTGTGACCCATTATCGGTCTATCTGATGACACTCCAGAGCTTTTTTTTACATGGATAGAATAGGAAACCTTTTAATTCTCAGCCTGATAGCCAGATAGATCTCAGCGAAATAGGTAGATCCATTTGAAATGGGCCATAGTTATGGACTGCAATTATTTCTTGCAATCCGCAACCTCAACAATAAATGTTGACCTGTATTAGTAAAACTGTATCCATTAATGATTGATTGTGGAAAATGGAGAATTGACATGATTTTCCAAAATCTACAGAAACTTCGTTTTGCCCATGTCACCTGTTAGTCACCCGAACGACGTCAGTCAAAACGACTATTTTTTGACGCCTGAACCACATTTTTTTTATTCGGTGTTGTTATGTCACAAAAACTACATAATTATACCTCATTCACTTATGTTTGGCATTTCGTTACCTTTGAAACCTTCATTTTTTTTTATCTCTTTTTCTTTTCAGCACATGTTGAGAAAATACGATAAAAAATGCCAAAGTCAGATTTCCAACGCCTACTTGACGATAATAAGAAGTGAATGGTTTATACGTAGGTTTTGTGACGTAATACTAGGTGGGATAGTATTACTTCGTATAGTGTGACACGAAATAACACGTCATTATTATTACGTCAGCTTGCTACTAGGGAGCCTTTTATTTCATTAACGATCTGTTAGTAGCCACGGCGCGGCGTAAGCAATATATCTTGTCAAATTGAGGCGGGGAGGGAGGGGGGGGGGGGTTCTTGCAACATTGTCCTTCTTAGTTATATAAATGTTTCAATAGCACTATCAAACATATTATTTGTATCATCTTAGTAACTAACATCACGTAGCTTTCACCTCGCATCATCTCCCTATGGCCCCTGATGTCAGTTGACTAAAGGGTGACTTGAATATATGTCCCTTTCGCGATGTCACGTAACTCCATATGTTAGACAAAGTATTGACTTTAGGTAGTTTAGTTTACCTTTAGAGGTTAGGCCCTTCAGGTTAGTTCAGGTTGGTAAAAACAAATTACCAGCTCGCTAGTAGTAAACGAGATCTCGGTAGCATTTTGCCCGTCTTCTCTCGTGTTTCCTATAAAACTGGTACTCAGATATCCTTACGTTGCTTAAGAGTCACAATTTTGTCATCGTAAAAGATTGTTAAGCGTTTTGAGATGTTATAGTACGCTTTCTATTGATTTTAGCTCCAAGCTTTGGATTTCCCTAGAAAACGATTGAGTTTTGATTCTAGACTGTACTTACGTTACCACTACGTCACTTTGACTGTTTATCTGATGCCATTTTCATTCAAACCGTATCAGACCTTTTTTGGTAGGCTACCAAATATGCTTATATGTCGCAATTTTTGTTCCTATATCGTTGGAGCATCGCTCCACTTGTACCTAATTGCATTTATATTACCCAGTTACTATCTTTGATAGAATTTCCTGGTACCTACTTCAGGTGGTTCAGGTTGTATGATATGGAACAGTTGTTTGGTGTAATTTTGCTTGTTATGCTAAATGTTGTTTAATTCACCACCATTAACTAACTATTAATTATGGATTATGGACATTATTGCTAATTACCTTATTTAATTTCTTAAATTCATCAAATTATGAAATAACTTCTATAGGTTTTTTGTAGACAACATTCATTCTCGTACAACCAAATTCGAATCAAAAGACTAAACTGATTTTGGTCAAAACTCTATGTGCTACTTTTGATGTCACTTGGCCCAATACCATCAAAATTACCCTTATGAACTGGTTTTATAAAACGGGTATATTTAAGTAGGGGGTGCATGATAGAAAAGTCATTAAGTTGGCTATAATCAAGTGCGCAATAGTGCACTGACAACGATTATTATGAGTTGAAATAGGCCGTGATATTGAAATAGGCTATAAAGTTAGCATTACTTAAATGATACGGTTAATTTTTTTTTATTTGGAATGCTACTACCTATTTAAAAATTTGATGGCAGCTTCGACCATGTAATAGGTATTGTATATAATATACTAAAATATTTTTGCAGCCTGTCAAAAAATCGTTCAACAACGCCTGGCACAGTCGACAATCTGTCTGACTCCCACCAACTCGAGGCCGTCAACGCCCAACAGTCACTACCATCCCGCTGCCATTCAACGTCACCTTCAACCAAATAACGGGTTTGTGCAAATGGAAAGGCCACACATGTCCCCCGGACACCACACTCTGCCTCATAATAAAGTAATTTTTTTATCATATGAATATACTTTAGAATCATTTTTGTGTTTATCTTTAGGAGTTGAGGCAACATATTGTACAAAAACCAGTGACTAGTCAGGCCAGCTCACAATCTGATAGAGATAGCAGTAGGTCGGGCGAGGAGGAACGGAAATGGAACTCCTCTTCTTCGACTTTGGCCAGTATAGCCTCTTCGCAAGGCGTCATTGCGGTCCCCACTGAAAATAATAACGTTGCCAAGTTTGCTGCTCCTCATTCCCTCGATAATCTTCAGGTTCGTTACGCTTATACCTTCCTCTCACATAGGCTTGTTTATAATTCTGTTACTTTTACTTAGACTGCTCAAGTTGCTCATCAAAACAACGTCAAAGAACTGCCGACACCGAATTCAACCCCGACCACCTCACGGAAAAACAGGCGGAGATCGAACCTTTTCACTCCCTCGAAGAATGAAAAACTGAAAAACGGAGACTTTGGTAGCGGACGGGCCATACCTTTGAAACAGGGTTATTTGTACAAAAAGAGTAATAAGCCGCTCAATAAGGAATGGAAGAAGAAGTATGTGACGCTTTGCGATGACGGGCGATTGACGTATCATCCTAGCCTGCATGACTACATGGATGACGTGCACGGGAAGGAGATTTCGCTGCAGTATGTTACCGTCAAAGTTCCTGGACAGAAGCCTAGAGGTGAGTGGGTTTTTTTTTAGAAAAAGTTGATCAAAGTTTATTTTAGTAAAACCGGGGTTATTCAATTCCTTATTGACCCATATTATATATATAGCTTGCGTTGGTATGGATTTTTGTTTACTTTAAGTTTTTATGGGTAAAAATTAAGAATAGAAAGAATAAGAAATGATAACCCTGGCCTAAATTGGTAATATATTTCATATCACTAGGGAACATTTTTATAGTAATGTATAGGAGTAAGGGTGAAATGTTTGGAGACGTTGACTGGTCAAAAAATTAAATAAGTCAATCAACAACAACATTCCGCGCTTAAACCTTAAAGAGTTTTAGACACTCAACCCCTCAAAGTGGAAAAATGTCGAAGTTTTGAAGATGTTTATTAGGAAAACTTGATGAAGATTGGTATAGAAGATATTTTACGAACAAATTCCTTACAACCAATCATAGAGCGGAATTTTTTTAAATTATTTATGTGGTTTTCTTTGAAAATATGTAAATTTTTCTCTTACGCTTTTTTATCTTACCTTGTATATTGCTGTGCAATTTTAAATTGTGCGGCAAAGCATATCCTGCAACTTTCATAATAAGCATTTTGCTCTAAATCTAACTTTCATATAAATAATGGCTTTTTGTATAAATAGCACGGGGGAATTGCAGGGATCGCAAAGCTTCTCGTTTATTTAAACAAACTGTAGCGGATAGAAAAGTCGTAACGAAGACGCGGATACAGAAGGATTGTGTCAAAAGTGAGAAACAAAGAAAAGAACTACAGCTCTGCCAATCCAGAAACCATTGTCTCCCAAATCCTCATGAGGCGAAGAGTTGGAAGTTGTCATTTTTATACCAGTTTTCTTGATATACAATTCCGCTCAATAAGAAAGTTGAATCCCTTATGAACAGTTAGTCAATACTATAGATCCCTAATCAATACTATACAAATACAGATGACATCGACACGAGATGGAAAGTACTATTAGAAGCAATCATAGGGGCAGCAAATGTGACTGTGGGAGTAAAGGCAAGAAGCAAAAATAGAAACCACTGGTACGATCCGGAATGTGAGAGAGTACTTAAGGAGAGAAATAATGCAGGACTGCAGTTGTTGTGTGAGTTGCAGGAATTAGAAGTCGACAGAAGGAACAACACCAGGAAATTAGAGCGCTACAGTCTGAAGCCAAGAGCATATTGGTGCTAAAAAGAAAATGTCAAGGCAATAAAGGTTCCTATAAGCATAGAAAGTCCGCAAACGCTTCGTTACTTTTGAAATTTAATTACTCGCTTAAGATATAATAGTAATGCAATTTTAGGCGAGGCGTGTCAATAGTTATGGAAGACGCATGCTTTGTAATACAAAACGAATTTTTAACCTCATCAAGGGTGCGCGTATTGGCACGTCACTGTCTATTTTCAATGACAACCATAGGACGCCCTTGGTTTCTCTAAAAATAAAAAATTGTGTTAAATTATCTCTTCAATAGTGAAGAAAAAAACTCTCTTGACACTTTGCTGTAAAAGGTACCTTTTGAGTAAAAAAATAAAAACCATTTTATTGCATGTTCATTTATCATACAATTTTCCTTTATCATACAATTTTTTTTGGATCAAAAGTTTAATTCAAAATCAAAAAGGAATATTTAGCAATACGTATCGCCAATAAATTACAAAAATTGTTCAAAGTGACCACCTCCAACGATGTGGAATCAAAACCTCCCGATTTAAAGAATCCAATCTTCTCCTCATTGACTGGCGAACTGTCTGAAAAACTTTAGGATCGGTTCTAATTAAGTTGCACCCAGCAACGATTCGATTTCACAAGTCTTAGACATTTTTCACTGGAGTAGCGTACACCAAAGACTTTAAATGGCCCCACAGAAAAAAAAACAGGGGTTTAAGTGCGGGGATCGCGCAGGCCATAAGTGAGGTGTGACCAGTGATTTCCGTATGCTTTTGTATGGTGTTAAGAAGTCTCGAGCAACATGACTAAAATGGGCGGGTGTCCATCGTGCATAAACCATTATGCACCTCTTATTGCCAGTGGTACCTCCTCCAAAAATCCAGGAAGCGTGTATTCCAAAGAATTGCGATACACCTCTCCGTAAGGTAAAAATACCGGTCCAATGAGTCCCAATTCCCAATTCACATGCTTAACGAGAATTGATGTTGAAAGCGGTCTTCACATATTTCGTATCGATTTTTGTCATACTATAAAGCCTCAGTAGCTAAAGGCTTTATACCAATTTGCGCAAAAGCCATTGACAGAATGCAACACGTCGAGAATAATCAGCAGGAACTGGTGCTTGTATATGGAATGAATTCCACAAATTGCCTTTAAGAAAGTGCCAAACATCCCATTACTTAGATCTAAAGCATGAGCAACTTTTCTTACGGATCGTACGAACGGAAGTTACGAAAGTACCTGGATCTTCTTCGGTCATGTGCAGCACATCCTCTTGCAACTCTATCGTTCTTGCTGACGTTTTTTTTTGCTACTCCATTTCGTATCAAAGTGCCCTTTTCAGAAAGGTGTCGATGAGTACATTCGAAACTTTTTCTTTCAGTTGCGGTTAGTAAATCTTTCTGTAGAAGGCAGATAACCTTCTAGCCTCTAAAGTATAGTAATTCGCAAATCCATAAATGAAATGCACTTGGTCATCTCGGCATTCATGTACTGATTTATGCTGAACTACAAAATTATTAAACACCAGACGCATTCAAATAACATTGACATTGATATTTAAACCACTTTAGTAACACCTTGTATAAGTAAAAGTATTTGACTCAGAATCAACTCCCACTTTTCAATGCTCTTACTTTCTATTTCAATTACATAAAGTCTCTCCGGAGCCTGTGTACCAGAAGAGTTTAATCTTATGTGTTTGATAGCTGTATAAAATATAGTCTAAACAAGACTTCGATGCGATTTAGTTTGCTATCCACATAAAGAAACAAATGGCTTTGGATAAATACCATTGTTAGTGCTGGCGACATGCAGGCGACACTAGCGCCCCGAGGCGATTGGTGATAGAAAAATGGATTGATTTTTATGTTGACGTGCGGATCTTTTATTGTGTTGACGTTGACGTTTTGACATTGTAAAACAAAACACAAGAAAAACGATTCCGTCGGTTTCGTCGGTGTAGACAGGGTTGAAGATTCCAGGACTCGAAAACCCATCATAATATTTTACTCTCGGCTCAGTCAAGCCATTACCAATTTAAGTAAACGACCCCATAAGAATAGCATTCTTTTGAGGATTTCAGCAATTTCTTCTGCTGAATGGAAGGGATGACGGAGATTCAGCTCAGGAAGATTCTAAAACGTGTCTGAAAGGCTGAGCGGACCAGCGATCATTTCATTTTCATCAAACAGACAGTAAAAGAGATAAAGCACTAGCGGAGACGATGTGATGGCATCTTCGATATTCTCAATGCTTTTTTTTGCCAACCTAGAAGCTCTAAGCGAGATCATAGACATGTCTTTCAATAGGGGTCAGTTTGCGGACTGCTCCCAAAAAAGTAATCGTGATAACGCCATAAAGTTGGAGATGAATGCAAGACACACAACAACATAAAAGACCGTTGTAAATTGACAAAGAACTGTCTTAGGTCGCGTCTGTCGAAGAGAGGTGTGCTTACTGGAATCAATTTGTCTTCCTTCCGGGTTGTGACACGAACGAGGCAATCTGGATGAACTGTTGAATGTAGAGGCTTTGATTGTGTGAATCACAACATCCCATTGTACAAGCTGGACTTACCTAGGGGTAAGAGGCTGTCCACTGAAAGGAAAATATTAGATTTCAGAGTAGGGGCGGATGACTCGGGAAGTTCGGCAGGGCTCTGTTCTTGGACCGCTTCTCTTCCTTATCTACATAAATGACCTCGCACACCTGAAAGTCACTCCAAAATTACTCTCTATGCAGAGGATGCGACAGGCATATGGTGGAAAAAGAAACTGTTCTTCTTAAAGACAAAATCGACAGGGACTTGTTATTAATAAAAAAACAGTGTGATGCAAAATGCGGATCTGACCGCTGACCACCGTGGAACAAGCATTGCTAATTTTGATGGCAAATGTCACAATTTCGAACTTCTAAGTCATTACAAACCCCTATTCTTACTAGTAATACAATACGACCGTTAATCTTTTGCCACGGGTTGAAAGCGAAGCGTCGAGTGACCTGTGGAAACCAAAACGTCCAGCAAACAAACAGCGTTTTCAAATGGCGCCTCCAGAGTGCACTGAGTTTATTCCCGTTTTTTGTTTTCTCAATAAGAATATAGCAATTACTCTCACAGTTTCTCAAAATTAAGAGGAGGAGCTGGGCGGAGCTTAGCATCTGTTGCTTTTCGACTTGCACTTTCTAATGTTACATTCATATTATTTATATTCAATTGTTAATTACTTGAGAAAACCCCAACAAACTTTAAAATTTATCTGTGACCACTCGGCAGATAAATAATGAAATATGAAGCAGGCAATTACATGTATGCTAAGGATAGGCCTACGTTACTCATAAGACGATTGTTCCGTGACCAGGAAATTCTTACCCTGTCCTCTGAGCTGAAATAGCAATCGTGGCGATTGCTTTACGAAGAATCCAGTGACAAATATCAGTTTTTTTTTAAATACTTGTCCTACCGAGACCATCAACATCCCAAACGAGCAGCTCGGTCTGTTACAGAGGCAAGAGTGTATTTAATCACCTACCACACGCCAAAAGAAAAATTGATGGCGCTGATTTGTTCAGGGAGTCACTTAAAAAACTAGAAGTCAAGGCGCCTTTTTAGACAAATGAGTAATGCTTCAGTGACGGAATTTAATAGCGTGGTCTCTGGAATCTATAACGTTTTGTGCATTGATTTCTATGAACGTTGTTACTAATCCCAAGTTCTTACGTGAGTGAGCTTACTTCTGGTAACATATCTTTGAGAACGAGATCTCTTTGCTTTTGGTTAATGGAGAAGTATTTATTTTATTCATTGATTCATTCATAGTTGTCTCTAATTCCCGAATCGTATACAGGGAGTCTAAGATAAGGATGTCCAGCATTGGGATGTCATGAAGCCTACTAAATGCAGATTTGGAGGCGCTAAAAAGTTGTGAATTTGAGGGATAAGTTTTATAGTAATAATAATAATAAATATGTTTATTTATCAATGCTATTTCTTTACAATCAATACAAGACAATAATCAATTACAACTTTACATTGCAAACATTAAGTTATTCGGTACCTATGGTAAAAACAATTCAAGAAAAACCATGTAGCCAAAACAATCATTCTTATGGAACGACAATGTTATTTAAACGTACATAATAATTCCTTAAAGATTTTAAAAACAAATGTAAATTTGTCATTACTCTGAGATACAAAGCATTAAAAAAGCGCAATCCATCTCCAAAAAGTTGTTTTTTCATTAAACCTGACCGTTCAAACGATATATGAAGTGCATCCTTAGTTCGAATATCATATTGATGCTGTTCTGAACGTGGTTTTACATATTGGGTGAAATATTGTGGCATTAAACCATTTTTTATTTTAAAAATTATTAACAAATTTGATATTTCAATATTCTGTTTTACTGAAGTCCAGTTTAAAGTTTCCAACATCAAACGAATTGGTGTGTATCTGTTGCAACCCAGAACAATTCTCATTGCCCTGTTTTGCAACAACTGAAGCCGATTTACTTCTTCACTAGTACAAACTAACAAAAGAGAGCTACAATAAGTAAAATGGGGCTGTACAATTGTTTTGAAGACTAAGAGTCTACTTCAAGTACTCAAATGCTGTGCCAATCTACCAATAAAGCCTATTTTCTTACCAATTTTTTTGCACATAAATTCCACATGTACAGAAAAGTTTAGCTGTTGATCAAGAAAAATTCCCAAATACTTCATTTTTGTGACAAGATCAATTTTGTTGTTATCAATTCGTATTTCAAAGTTCCTTTCCATAAAAAGTTTACAATTTTTTTTACTTCCTAATACCATACACTTAGTTTTATCACAATTTAGCTTCAACCTATTTACACAGAGCCATTCAAATAAAACTGTTAACTCATTATTCATAATCTCAACTACCTGACCAAAATTATCACCTGTTACTGAAATCACTGTATCATCGGCAAACAGATTCAGAGCACTATTTTTTAGGACATTTTGAAGATCATTTATGTAAATTATGAATAAAAGTAGTCCCAGGACACTTCCTTGAGAAACACCAATATCATTAGCCAAAGGCTCAGAAACCAGACAATTTACTTTTGTTTTGTGATATCTGTTTGTCAGATAGTCCTCAATCCCCAATAGAGCTCCAGATCTGATACCATACCTCTCTAATTTAACCAATAAAACCTCTCTACTAATTGTCTCAAAGGCACGCTTAAGATCTATAAAAGTAGTCAACACAATATTCCCCTTAGATTTATCTTTCCTCCAGCATACTGTAAGGCAGTTTCACACGAGTGCCTTTGGCGAAATCCTGACTGGCCTTCATATATTAAATTGTTTTTCTCAAAATAAGCACGCAACTGGCTACACACTGTGGTCTCTAATATTTTATCTACCACCGGGAGTAATTTTATTGGTCTGAACTCCTCTGGTCTTGTGGGGGCTCGAACGTTGGGAACTGGCACTTGTTCACACTTGTTTTCGCGTCACACGGTTTTTCCGCTTGGTAGCATACACACTCTTTATCAAAAAACAGTGTGGTTAATATTTATACCAGGAATTTTTAGCACATCCTTGGCATATTTGCAATTTGCGCAAGTTTTTGATTGTGACTTGCATTCATCCTGTTCATGATCATCAGCGCAACACGGACACAGTGGCTTCGCCCTAGAGCAAGCAGTCGCCATATGGCCATATTTCCAGCATTTAAAACACTAACAAATTCATAAACAGGAAACTTTCCCAACCCTGAGAGACTCGCCCCAATTTTAAAAGAAATGTATGTGCTTCTGTAGAGGTTTCTAATATAACATCATACTGTTTTTTTCCTTTGGGTAAGTATGCCTTAATCAACTTTATCTCCCGATCAATCATTTTCGGCATCTTTTTTGCAATATATTGCACAAAAGAGTCAATATTTTTCAACATTTCATCAGACAATCCAACAACAACCAGTTTCGGTTTTTTTATGTCAAGCACTCGAATCTCATATTCATTAGCAAATTTATCGCTTACTATTTGTTGTAATTTTTTTGTTGATTCTTCCGAATCACAGAGAATGCGAATACCTCCTTCCTTCACCTGCTGAACATTATTTATGTTTACATTTATCTGCTTTGGATCTATGCTATCTGTGATGCATCTTTTTGTACTTTCGCTATGTTGAGAGCGATTTTTAGGCCTGACAATCAACGGTGGATTGTATTTTTTTACAACGTCGCTCCAACTTTTCGCAACAGAAGGGCTTTGAGAAGTCCCAGACCGCATGGTCTCCAGGCACTCAGTAGCCTTTTTTAGAATGTTGTCGGCTTTGTGTTCAATGGCGGGATAATGCGAACAGATGGAGCAACAGAATAAAATAAAACAGATAAACCTTTTTATTGGTATATGTGATGCCATCTATACGGCGCCGGCGGCTGGTCTTTCCACAAAGAGCATTTAAAAAATATGTGTGCTAAATTATTTTTGGTTTCTTAGTTATTTAAAAAGGAACCGACATTGGATGAAAACTAAAAACCGGTTTTCGTTCTTGGTAGCGCTCTACGAGGTTTCGTTTTTTGAAAATCATCAACTCCAAGAATCCATTTCTTGCTTGAAAAAAAAATCAAACATTAGTATATAATAATACAAAAACCATTTACTTTTTTTTTTATTTTAACATGTTTGTTGCTTGTCTAGGTTCCAAGTCAATTGCAACTGTGTCAGCTCAAGGATACGCAAGCAGCGGGTCTGCGTTGCACGAAAATCTAGGCGGTTTGTCACTTATGAGTGAGTTATATTATCACTAGTTATATGTTCAGCGCTTAAAACCGAATTTATTTAAAAAAAAAAAAGACAAGCGGCCTACGGAAAAAGTACTGATGTCTGCTTTCGAGACGGTTAAGGATCCGAGTTCGAAGTACTGCCAGCAAAGCGGCGACGAAGGAATGACGCTGTCGAGCAGCAATTCGTTCTTAAATGGGGAGATTAGTAAAACCGAGACTCCTAACGTTAAAAAGAGACATCGCAGAGTGAAAAGTAGCGGGGTTAAAAATTCGGAATATGATGGTAAATTCGTTATTTCTTTCTTTATTCCACGATGTATAATACTTTGATGTATAAATGCAGATGCGGATGGCTATGAGTTCTACATAGTTTCCTTGGAAGGCAAACAGTGGAACTTTGATGCTACTTCCGTCGAGGAACGAGACGAGTGGGTTGCGGCAATCGAGCAGCAGATTCTGAATTCTCTTCAACTCAACGAGTCATCGAAGGCAAAAAGCAATCCAAACGAGGCCGCGTCAATTCTAGCAATCAAGAACAGGGTACCTGGAAACGGATTTTGCGTCGATTGTGATGCGCCAAGTAATGTTTTGGGAATACATGTTTTCTTCTTTACATCTAATACCTTTTTTAATATTGCAGATCCCGACTGGGCTAGTTTAAATTTAGGCATATTAATGTGTATAGAATGTTCGGGAATTCATAGAAATTTAGGTGCGCATATATCCAGGGTTCGATCTCTTGATTTAGATGAATGGCCGTAAGTGTTTTTGTTTATATTGTTTTATTCGAATAACTGAATTTCTTTGTTTAAGGCCGGGTAACCAAAGCGTTATGTTGGCGATAGGAAACACATTGGCAAATTCGGTTTGGGAGTGCCAGACGCATAATCGCACCAAACCGGGCCCAACCTCAAGTCGGGAGGAAAAGGTGTTGTTTTCAAAAGTCCAAACTTGGTTTTCTTTACCTTAAGTGTAAATATATTCCAGGAACGGTGGATACGTTCGAAGTACGAACATAAAGAGTTCCTGCCTCCTGCTAATAACACGATGCCACTTGGTCAGCAGCTGATAGACGCTGTTTGTAGTTCAAATATTAAGGCCATCATTAACGTGTTGGCTTTGGCCAGTCCTCAGCAAGTCAATACAACGGTGGGCCCTAGAGATCTTAGGACGCCCTTGCACTTGGCGTGCGCCATGGGGAATTTAGCTGTTGCGCAACTACTGATTTGGGTAAGAAAAAGTTATTTTTTATACAAAACGACGCGTCAGCCTTAAGCTTTCGGTTTGACTATGTAGTTTTTTACGTGTATTTAGTTCTCCAGGCGCATTCTACAAGGTTACCTTATACCCAGATAATGGCGCTCTGTGTCTTGAACTGTCGTAAAAACTGCAATTTCTAATCTTTAGAAATAGGAAAGGTACCTAGCAAAAGTGAGGAAAATGAGATACCTTGTACATGATGGTTTTACTGGAAAACGATACATCGTACAAACACAGCTCAAAATAGTAGATTAGGTCACTAGGAGTAAAAGTGGGTCTTTTCGTGCTGAGCCCAGAGATTGACGGCCGAAGTGAAGTCAACTGGGCGAAGCACAAAAAGACCTTTTACTCCGAGTAAAATATACAAATTTTTTTTCAAGCATGCAGGAAATAAGAAGTCTATTTCAGAGTGATTCAGTTTTGCAATTTTCTCCCATCCTCTCTAAGTGGGTCTAGGTATTTACCCAATTAATGGTGTATATTATTTGTAAAATAAATAGAATGTGTTAAAACGGTGGTTTTCAATGTTCAATGGTTTTATTGGTATTAAATCATAACCAATGGTTTAGGTGGTTTAGGTAAATTATGGTAAACTAAAAATTTGTAGCATTATTATTAATACTAAATTAATAGAAATCACATTGACAGATAAATATTATGACATTTAACAGACGAACTCGGAATTCGAGAACCTATGAGATTCCGACTAATAACAACGGTTTCGGGTGATGCTCTCTAGCGCTCTAAGAGTATTCCTATCCTTTGTTTTTTCAATAAGAATGTAAATATGGCAATATACTCAGATCATTCTATCTTGTGTCATCTAGTGTTAAAATAATTTTGGTGAATAAAAATCGTTTATATATGAGCCACCATGACAGTAGCGGTGACTTTTGACTTTACTTTTACTGCCTAGGACTTTTTTGCTACTTTTTTGGTCTCAGAATTAGAAAGCCCACTTTAGGTGTGCGTATGGAGAAAACAAATGACGTACTTTTAGTCCGCTTGAAAAAATAATAATTTTTCTTCTAAATAAATTGGTAAGCTGCGATGTGAGGTACCGATATGTACGCCACTGATCAAACAAAAATTATCAATCAGACTAGGTGGTCACCAATTTGTCGATCATCTCATCTGCATACTAGTTTCGGGGTTTACCCCTCATCAGTACAGCTTTGGCTGGTCGACCAAATTGTAGACCTTGAGTTCGCGGCTTAAAGCTAAAAATTTACGGCAGAGCGGTTAGATGTTGTACAGAGCAGGAGCAGGCGACATCCACCAGCGTATTAGATCTAATATACTGCATGGCAGATGCAGATGGCTCTCAATTCGACTCGCAGCACATATTGCTCTGTACCTCGCAGGTTATGGGAACCAGAACGAAGTGTAAAGAGTAGGTTGTAACATTGTGAAATTTATGCACTTACCTTATTTGGGGTAATTATGGTTTCCGCCCATTAGGTCAGAGTTTTATTGTGTACCTAGTTCAGTAATTTCCAATATCACCTTGGTTATCTGCCCTTTTTGACTGAGAATGTATTGCCTTCTATTACGTTCTGTTTCATGATGCCTGAGTTTACCTTTCTGGGTTGAGAAGAGTGTGGACAGCCCGGCATTAGCTCCCATTGTTATATAAGTGGAAGGTGTCGCCTGTTAGCTGGAATTTCAAGCTGAGTTTTCCCGTTTGGGGACCCTTTCATGATGGTACATACCTCTATTTTTATTGTTTTCCTGGGCTTGGAGGATCTGAGGATTGTGGTGAAATTGCCATTGCCAATCGGCCAGGAGTGTGTGTTTCCATCGTTATTGTAGGTTTTCTGTAAATTTGGATTGGGGGTTCGTTTGCTTATGTTTATGTTTATGCAAAATTGCCAAATAGTGTCACTGTCACTTAGCCATCACATCTTCCCACATCTTAACGAGCTAGAGCGAGAGAGACTCATATTCCGAGCGATATCGGCGAAGCTCCCGACAGCGTTCCCTTCGATGGATGGCGCCGTCTGTCATCGTCCAATTCTCCCATACCGTATTCTGACGTCACCAGAGTACTAAAAGGTACTTATTGTCAGTTTTGATTTCGTGGAGATTGATGTTACTTTCCTTGAGGTTGGACTAATTGGCCATTACTAATGGGATACTTCTTCCTGTTTTGCTGTTCCGCATTTCTTTTGTCTCCTTTTTTTACTATTTTCAGCTGTTTGTTTTCGGCTACTCTTCGTGACGTCATATTTGTCTGTGGCATTTTGGGCATCATTGCGGAAGGGTTTTGAAGGTCACTCGTGGGTATAAAAGGGCAGGACATTGACTTTTGGAGTTTTTTTGATTCTGACTTCTGGTGCGTGAGCCAGAATCCCGTCGTGCTGGCCGTGATTTGCAAGTGTCCTCGTGGTCTACTTTGAGTGATTTTCATCTCAATACTCTTTGGAGGATCAAGACCAGGGCATATTCCAAATGGTAGTTGCTTTTTGAAGTTTTTCCGGATCCTCGTGGAGAGGATTATTGTCGATTTACGCCGCTCTACCTTTACCTCTTGGAGGGATAAAAAGCAAGCCACGCCGCCAACGTCATCACCTTGCCCCGTTTGTCAACCTTGCAGGTATGTGTAGCTCCATTTAATGGAATATTCTGTAGTTTTCCGTGCTAATTCACGTGTTTCTATAGGGGTTTTTATGGTTGTGACGGGTTTCTGCTACGTCCACGTTTTTTATTAACGGGCTTCTACGTCTGACGTTCTTCCGCCGTCCACGTGCCTTGTCGGCGCATTTTTGGAACATCCACGCCGTTCCTGGAGGCCTGCTCCTCATCAGAGACCTTCGGATAGCTGCTCCTCAGGACCACCCTGATCCGCGATAAGGGGATAGTTTAGAGTGAGAGCTTTCCAATTTGTTATGTTGTAAATGGGCGACGATAGTGGCTGAGCGTTGAACCGTCTATCGTAACTTTTTTTATCTTATCAATTTGAACTATTAACTTTACTTTTTGCCTCACCATAACCATTTAAAGTAGTATTTTTTTTTGATAGTATCGAGGCCCCAAGTAAGTGATTCTTGTTATTTTTTTTTTTTTTGATCAATTTTTATGACAATTTACTGAGTAGTAAGATCTCTCAGATCTTCAATTTGTTTGTGCTTCACACACTTTAATTTATTTATAAAGAATTAACTTTTGCTAGGTATTGGACAGCACTACGTCTGTACAGTTACGAATCTTTTATGTACCGCACCCTTTATGTCTTGTACCGTATCGTGTTGTGTAATTTTGAGGACAGATATTGAGGGCTCGTGATTCCTCACTTTAGTATTTATCGTTATTAAGTAAATTTCAATTTTCAGGTATTTAAAGTTAGATTTGATCAGGTATTCAATAATCACTCTAACATTACAGCGTTAGTCATTAGTTGGTAAGCTACGGAAGCTACCCTGTGTAAGTTTATGGCCATAAACCCTGAGCTCCGTCCCTAATTAGTTGATTATTGAGAGCCGTATTGATTAGTAATAATTCATATTCATTAATACATAAAGTTCCTTCACCATATATTCGAGAATAATGCAATTACCTTAAATTTTGTGTTTAATTGCTTTATAGCATTTCAAATTTTATTCGAATTGCTCTTCCTTAATTTGTTAACCAATCTATCAATAGAAACAGTGTTATTTGTCCTCAAACAATTTTGCTTTAATTTCATGCGGATTTTGACTGGTGCAGATAATTGAGATTTATAGTTTCTTATTTTCATTTTTTTATTAAAAGTAAATTTAAATCAGAGTAGTTAGGAAAGTGGTAGTGAAAGAGGGATATATTTCGTGATTGGTATATTCCTGTATGGCATAACATCCTTCTCAGGACCTGGCGTCTTCCGGAAATCACGTGGCGCCTATCGGGATATAAAATAATACAACTAATATCGTATTGAACCTACCCCATCTTCACTGTTGCTGGCGGCCCGCTAGTGCTCCTGCTCGATTACTTACTATTCACCTCCTTTCGCTCTTTCTGAAGTAAGGTATTAAGTAACGATTTTCTTCTAGTAAGTTCCAGAGATTCCAATTAACAAACAAGAACTAATCAGTGCTTAACATTCCCAATAACCCTTGATAGTAAATTAATATTATAAAATAAAAGCGTCACAAGGTGGTCATCAATTTGTCGATTAACCTTTCTGCATACTAATTTCAGGGCCTACCCCTCGTCAGTTTAGTTTTAGCTGGTCGACAAATTGGAGATCGTGAATTTGCGGCTTAAAGCCAAAAATCTACGGAAGAGCGGTGAGATGTTGTGCAGAGCAATAGTAGGAGACATCCACCAGCGTATTATATTGAATATTGCATGGCAGATGGCTCTCAGTTCGAGAAACAGCCCATAATGCTCTGCACCAGGTATAACCTGCAGGTTATCGGAACCCAAACGAACTACTGCTGCTCTGCATAACAGCTCACCGCTTTTCCGTAGTTATTTCGGCTTAAAGCCTCTACACACGGATTCCAATTTGCCGACCAGCCAATGCTGTACTGATGAAGAATAGACCCCGAAACTAGTATGCAGGTGGGTTGATCGACAAATTGGTGACCACCTACTCTTTACACTTTGTTCTGAGTTCCGATAACCTGCGAGGTACACAGCATTATGGGCTGCTTCTCGAACTGAGAGCTATCGGCCATGCATGTATTAGATTTAATACGCTGCTGGTTGTCGCCTGCTTCTGCTCTGTACAACATCTCACCATTATCAATAATACAAAAAAAAAAGTGCCTTAGCTACTGTCAAAGCACACTAAATATCAATTTAATACCTCAACTCGTTTCGGATATATTAACGAATTTCATTTTTTTGAATACATCTTTAGCACTCTGTAAGTACCATTATTTTTTTAACGTATGTCTGTAAAAGTTCGTTCACCTATTTGTAATTTACTGTGTATATCTCAGGGCAGGTTCCACCGAGGAAAAGGGAATTCTTGCGACTGTGTATCGTAAAAATAAAGTAAAAATAACGATGGCGGTAATTAGGAGTAGTAACGAAAATTAACGGTACTTATCGGTAGCAATAGAAGGGTGTGAGGTTTTCAGTGAGGTGTTAAGCATCCGCCCGAGTTTAATTGAGGGATTGACGCACGGCCCAAAAGTGGTTCCGGGCAAGTCGCCAAATTATACAAATTGGCCGACATCCATTTCCTATCTAACGGTTGAGGCGAGTCCTATGTGCACTCTCTCGAAGGATAAGGGTTCTATTGATAAAAAGGTTTAATCGGCCCAGACTAGCCACAAAACCCTCTTATTACTTGTGAGGCCTTTGTATCCAAACAAAGGGATAGGTAGAAGCGGACAGTTTGCTTTACCAACGTGTTTTACCTCACTGTTGCGTCGGTCGGCTGGGAAGCGTAGAGACTAAATTATCATAGAGCCTAGGTGGCTTTTAAAGTGATTTGGCTGTGTGGTTGAAATGGGTGTGGAATAATTGTCCAATTCCTTATCAAAAGGTTTTCTACTTATCTACAGAGTCACGGCCTTAGAACTAGTAACTTCGTTAGAATACCGCGCCTCGGGACACTCCTGCCTGATTGGCATGGTGAATCCAGCTCTTACAATAACTTACAAAGCTGCCGACAGATCGAGGTCATTCAGTTTGTAGATCATGCCTTCATGCCAGACCCTATAAACGCTCACTCAACGACCAGCAGGCCCAACCCTAATGTCTTCCTGCTATCTGTCGAATGTTCCTGTGTTCTTCAACGTTTTCCACGCTTTTTAGGACCTACATTTTACAGAACGCAGTCTGCGAAAACCATATTACTCAACGGGCACAACACTTAGACGTGTATACTTGTATTTGAGTCAGCCCTACACAGTAATGTGATGGACTGGTAGTTCTGTCGGAACTTTCATCCTTGCCCGACCACACGGTTGCGTTTGCTGCAGCGCAGAAGTAAGCGGCACCCTTCCTGGTCAGGACCTTTGTGGAGTTACCGTCTCAGCCGGATGCTGCATGTCCCCCTAGGGGTCTTAGGATCCCCCTGACTTGACCGAGGGTGACCAGCTTCATCGGATCACGTCGATCCATGAGGTCCTCTCTCAAATGCCGGACAGTTTTCTCAACCGCCAGCATGTGACAATCATTCTCCCCAGGGCGGTCATTTAGCCCACACTCTCTTTCGAGTGTTTGGCGAACTACTTTTTGTTATCCTCATTGCTTACGCCATATCGTTTGCACTGTGCAACGGTGAGTCTACGCTGAGTGAGTGATACTACTTCTGAATTGACAGCTAACGCGAGTTTCTGAACTTCGCGCTTAATAATTGTGGTATACTTAAAGCTTAAAGCCTGCAATGCATTGTCGTCAAACAGGTGTACGGCACCTTCAGCTGTTCCACATCAGCAATAACTTGGGCGCTTTCAAGCGCGGTATAGAGCTCTTGAAAGCACTTTGAGTAAGTGTACCTAGAGCGATTTTGATTTAGGCATTCTCCTCAATGGTCATCTTTATTGCATTTTGATCTAAGGTATCTTCATTCACCATCTCCAACTCTGGCCAGAGTTTAATGTTCCTCAACACCGCTATGTAAAGTAATCCGGTCTCCTCTCGGGTTCCATTACTGCTGCCCAGTCGTCATATCCTTCTTAAACAGCCTGACCCCTTCTCTGTTATTAGTTGCAGAGTTTGACGAATGGTGCTTGCGATTGAGGTCGCTACTCAGCACAAGTTCTGTGCTGGGTATGGTGACCAATATGGTCAGGGCTCTCACCACCCCTTTTTTAAAGGAATTAGTCCTACCTATATATGCTATAATCCAGAAAGTTCACTCCGATAGTGCTCGTAATTGTTTTCTTGCGTGACCAAAATAGTATATTGTGCGACTAGTGTCGAAAATTTCACTTTTCACACGAGTGTGATGGTTTGGACACGAGCCGTAGGCGAGTGATAGATACATCGTCACAAGAGCGTGAAGAGTGATTTTCGTACGTGTTGTACACTATACTTTTTGTACACATTCGTTTTATAAAATATCTGCAAGGCGTGTGCAAAGCAATCAGAAGCGTGTGTAAAGTGGTCTTTGCACACGCTTCTGCATGAGAGCGTGCGCAATAAGTACTTTGCGCAAGCTGTTTGCAAGATGCGACTTTCAACGGTAGTTAGTAGTGCGGATTTGTTAATTTTTGAAGCAGTCGTAGAATACGAATTTTCTGTGTCTTTTCGCCAAAATAAGGTTTATCTTGTGTTTTGACGGAATGGTAGTCGGTTCTATAAGAAACCAAAATTGCCAGGAAAATCGGTGTTCAGTATATGGGGTACAGCCTCGAGGAATATTTGCAAGAACCCAGCGGCCATAATTTATAGAATGTCAAACTTTCTAATTTTGCAGACATTGTGAAGTAAAAATACACATGCGGCTATTGAATTATTTAAAATCTTCAAAATAAATTTCTCAAGTAATGTGATTGCTTTGGCATGTATAAAATTACATTATGTAAGTTTTCGTGGTATTTAAGATTATTTATTAGAGGTAAAATAGGTAATTAACATAGGGAGTGTTCATTTGAAAACGTCATGTAGTTGCAATCTAAAGTGTATTCCGGGCTTTGAAGCTGTGGTCCAAAGGATCTTCTTCCTGACGTTTCGTCTACAGCTGCGGCAAGCGCAATGGGCGAAGTGATCTCCCATGCTTCCCGACGTTGACTGATTCGACTGTGGTGAGCTCCGTGGTATTTATTTCTCCGCCGTCACGCTGTAGTGGAGGGACCGAGGTGAGGGCAGTGGTGACGCGGGGTTTTTAACCTGAACTCGCTTCCAGTCTGCATTAAGAAACGTAATTTCCTCCTTCCTGTTGAAATTGTTGTCGTGTTTAAAGATCTCAATGGTCTTTCTCATTAGTCTCTGATAGAAACGCTGCGATTGAAGATATCCACCTCGTTCAAAAGGATGTCGTGACCTTCGGAGAAAGCGTGCTCTGCTACTGCTGACTTTTGTGTTTGTCCCAACCTGCAAATCCTCTTGTGTTCCATAATCATCGTGTTAACACTGCATTTTATGGTGCCACGGCCAATGTATACCGAGCTTGGTAAACTTGAGGTGTAGGAGGAAGTTTTGAAGTTCGCCCTCGTCGTGGCTCCAAATAACAAAGGTGTCATCTACGTATCGGACCCAGCACTTTCCATAAATTAGTTGGCTGTTTCTGGATCAAGGGGCCTTCCCAAAGTTACACCATCAGTTTGTTTGTAGAAATCTTCCTTCCATTGTGAGTGGTTAGGCAGTGTTAGCAACAACTTGGCAACATCTTGTGGAAATTCCTGATTAATATGTTCCATGGCTTCTTTAATGGGTACCATCGCGAAGAGCGAAATAACATCGAAGCTAACGAGAATTTCTCCTGGAGAAAGACTCAAAAAATGCAGTTTTTTCACGAAATGAGTGGAGTCAAGCTATCAGTATTTCCTATTTTAGGTTGTAGCAGTTTTGTGAGGTGTTTTGCGATCTCGTAGATCGGGCTTCCCATGGTGGTCACGATGGGTCTCAGTGGCATATTCGGTTTGTGGATATTTGGCAAACCGTACAGCCATGGTGGCAAGGCTTCTGATTTTTAAGCTTAGCCATTTCAGCTGATGCCACGTCCTTGATTAAATTGTTGGTGGCCCTCAGAATCCGGACGGTTGGATCACGAGTTAGCTTCGTGTACGTGATGGAATCTTAACAGTGTCCTGATTTTTCCTTCGTTAAGAAAGCCATGGAACATATTAACCAGGAATTTCCACAAGATATTGCCAAGTTGTTCCAACACTGCCTAACCACTACATATTTTTAATTTAAAGGACGATTTCTACGAACAAACTGATGGTGTAGCTATGGGCAGCCCCGTTAGTCCAGTAATAGCCAATAAATGTTCGAGGCCAAGGCGCTGGCAACTGCAAGTAAGGCTAAAGTGGTGGTTCCGATATGTGGACGAAACTTTTGTTATTTGGAGTCATGGCGAGGGTGAATTTCAAAATTTCCTCTTACACCTCAACTCTATCAACCCAAAGTGCAATTCACTATGGAGATAGAAAAGGAAGGACGTCTACCGTTTTTTGATCTCTTAGTATCAAGGAGGCCGAATGGGAAACTTGCGCATACCGTGTATAGAAAACCAACACACACTGACCAATACCTCAATAACGGATCAAATCATCATCGTAGACAGAAAAGGAGAGTGATGAAGACTCTGTCTGTGAGAGCCAAGAGAATTTGTGAGCCGGCTGATTTAGAACGGGAAATAAAACATCTGGAAAGAGCCTTTGGTTGGAATGGAATAACGGGAAATGAAGAAAAGCGCGGACGGACTAGTCTACTATACATTCACAAAGTAACGGACAGGATCGGCAAACTACTGGAAAAGCACAATGTTAAAACTGTCTTTAAACTCACTCGTGCAATACAATAGAGCTTGAGATCGGCCAAAGACCGCAGAGATCCCCTATCGGCACCCGGAGTTCACCGAGTTCCATGCAGCTGTGGCTCAGTATACATTGGTCGCGGTACCACAAAACGCAGTGTCAACACGAGGATTACGGAAAATAAGAGTTGCAGGCTAAGACAAAACACAAAAGTCAGCAGTAGCAGAGCACGCTTTCTCCAATGGTCACAACATCCTTTTCAACGAAGTGAACATCATTTCAAAAGGAAGGAGGAAATTACGTTTCTAGATGCAGTGGAAGAGAGTTCTACGACATTACCATTACCCCCACCCCAGTACTTCTACTGCATCGCCTCGGCGGGGGGTTAAATACCACTGAACTCACCACAGTCGAATCAGTCAACGTCGGGAAGCACTGCAGATCACTTCGCCCATTGTCTCAACGCCTTTGATAATGTCTCTTGAAACACGTTGGATTGTATTTTGACCGACTTTGAAAGCATTGACAGACATGTAGTTGTCTGTGAAATGTCAAACTAAATGGATGAGAAAACAAAAGTCCATTTAATTTGAAATTAATAGCTTTTTATAAGAAGTTTTCTAATGAACATGGGATTCTTTGGACATAATGTTGTTCACAATCGTCTTCATCTGGGTGTGAAGACAGCAGTGTCAAACCATCTGCAAATGCACAATGAAATCCAGCAATATTGTTTGTTCAGTCTTTAGGGTACAAAAGAAATAAACTGTTTCCCAGGACGCTACCATGGGGTATCCCTACCTGAATATCACCTTGACTCGATTCCACAGGCTGGTGTTTGCCACACTGTTTGTGGTTTGAAAGGTATTGTCACGCTGAGAATTTCGCATATTAAAATAAGCAAATAATTTATATATATAATAAAGCAAACAACCCCCCCCCCTCCCCCCTAATAAGGGTCTAATGCTGATCTTTTAAAACAAAACGGGGCGTTTCAAGCTAGGGCGCTAGGGTAGCGTTAGAAATATCGAGATAAGGGTCTACATAACCTATTTTCTATGATCTTCAAAGTAAACTACTCTAGCAAATTTAGGGCAACGAAAATAAACCCAGTTGATCTTACCTATTTTTTAGATAGACCAGAACCATATCTTGCCAATCATTTAAACGGAACTCGTAGTTCCGTCAAAAAGACTTATAGGAACAAAGGGGTGCTTCAGCCCTTCTCTTTACTTGAAAATTGCCAGTAGAAGCCTGTATGCTTCTACTGGTGATCTTCAGCAATACCCAAAACGACCCTTCTTGGGAGTCAAAAACTGTCGTGCTAACTGTTTTTATCGTCAGCAAATTTTTCATCAATCTTTATTTCTATGACGTCAATGAGCGGTTCGATGTACCCACATATTGAATAAATTTACGAGGTTTGATTTCTAAATTTGAATCATTGAGCTTGGTTACTAAACCGGTCATCGGGCGACCATTTCTAAAAATGCTACAATTTTTATGTCATTTGTGCCTTCTTTGTGACAATATGACCTACTGTGGTGATGTCAGTTTCATCTCAGACCCTAAGCTTTTCAAGTAAAAGATCGTGATCAACACATTCAAAAGTCACATATAATGTAGAATTACGTAGTTCTGAGATAGCGTAGTTTTATTAGTCTTTTTCTTTACTACTCTTCGTATATTACTTTTGTTTCAGATTTAACGTAGATGATTATCCATATTGGCTTACTGACTTTTTCAAATTTCAGCACCACGCCGATGTCAAAGCCGTTGACCAAGACGGACGTACCTGTCTAGCCTATGCCAGAGCGGCAGCCAGTATCGCCGTTGCCAAATGCACGGCATCCAAAGGTGGCAACTTGGACACATCGGCAGCAAATTGCAAACACTTAGTAGATCTTTTAATAAGCTACGGATGTCCAGAGGTACGTCACAAAATCGGGGTGTTCATTAGAAAACGTTATGTAGAAGGCTATGAACTTTTGTCACCCAAGGATTACTTAATCAAATTAAATGGGCTTTTGTTCCTTCATTCTTTTCTTTTGACATTTCAAAGCCTTCTAATTAACGAACCTCTACTTTTTTTTTAAAGCGTGTATTTGATTATCTATCGTATTCGCTGAATAGATGGCAACGGTGGCAATCAGCGGAACGATCCCTAGGCGAAGAGGTAGCCAGACTCAGCACCAATACGAGAAACTACCCTCGAGCGTTATTTAGCAGTTAGATCAGTTCAATTTGGATCCGTTTTAAACGGCGGATCGATATCTTATCTTTCCTGACTGAATAGTTTCTAAATGTGTAGCTCAAGTACGTTTGTTAGACCATGGCACCGTTTTCTCTCTAATTTGTTATCCACAATAATTATTGATAGTTTTAGTGCTGTATTTTTGTGGAGTGGCCAAGTCCTTTCTTGTACTGTCTTTTGTAACTGAGAACGAATGTCGACCTTTAGAAAGTATTATCCTAACGTATCACTTACATTAGCTTATTGGATCATTTACAAATTTCCGTCCCAAAATATATTTTTCTTGATTTTTAATATTGACAATGGTCTCAACACTCAAGTTATACGAGGTAGGTCGTATTGATTCGATGCATATGTACAATCACTTTAAGACTTTTTCCTAATACTCACGAATAGCTAAAGTAATAACTAATTGTTGTTTACGGCACTTTTGTACTTAAAAAGACGATCCTTGGAAAAAAAGAGCCGTTTCAAATTCCTTAAGTGTTCAATCAAAGGATATTATAGCACTTTCCCACTGATATTAGCTAAATGCTTAATGCTAGTACTAATAATTGTTTTTGATGATATTAGGATCAGCGTGAAACAAAAAGCTTGCATTACCCAAAGCTTAAACGGCATTTAGAGAGTCATATATGTGCAAAGATTATTGTTTAGTAGGCGTCGGTGGTGTGCTTTTAACAAGCCAAACTTTGCAGTGGTTGACGTACTTAATTTTTTTATTAATATTTGCTTGAGTCGTCAGATATTTTATATTTAATGTAGTAAATGTCATGTCTTGTTTTTCTTTTTTTTTATCAGTTTCGATCAGTCATCATATCAGTCATGATAAAGTGGTAGTGTATCTAATAGAGTATGGTGTCAGGGGTTCTAAAATTTAATTATTATATTTATCTAAAAGGATGTCAGACTTAACAACTTTTCAAATTTGTCTGATGTTTACTTCAGTATCAGGGGTGTTTTTGTAGATTTAACAGCATTGATGAATTTTTTTTTAAGCAACACCCTACTGTGTGTTAACTCAATACACTTTAGTTATGAGAAAACACACTTTTTATATGAACTTTTAGCTTTATGTTGACTCCATACTTTATTTTTGACATAACCTTTCGAGTAGGTACTTGATGTGCTATTACATGCCATAAGTAATTTTGGACTAGAATTTTGCGTTTTTTTTTTGTTTATCATAATCAGATTATAAGAAAAAACTCGACGTGACTATCTACGACCTTCGGCAGTCTATTAGATTACAAATTATTATTACTATGTACAATTTTTCTATCTGAGGAATCTTGTTTGTTATGTTTATTAGTTACTTTTATTTTTTGTATATATTTTCGCCAAAGAATCTTGTACTGTATTTTGTTTTGTATATAACGCTGAATTGTGTACAGAAATTTATATATGTTGTTCTTCCTCAAAAGAAAGCAATTTGAAAGAATACCTATTTAGTTTTTTTTCCATCTTCCATTCCAAGTTACGACAGTCATTGGTGCTTAGAATTATCTGCGGATGGATAGCTATCACGGTAATCTAGGTGTTGCTTTTATATTTTTCTAGGATTTGTCCCTTCGTAAACTTTTTAGTGGGGAATATAGAATGTCATTCAACAAAAATAAGCCTTTCTGAAAATTACTAAATAATATTTGAAGTAAAAGCGGTGTAATGCAAAAAGTAATCCCCAAATTCAACCGTTGTTTGCGTTGCACAATGTTAAAACTATCTTTAAACCCACTCGCAAAATAATAATAATAAATGCCTTTATTGACAGATATATGCAACTATACATATGTACATGGTAAGCCTCTCAAAGCGCGAAGTCTAGCAGTTTCCCGCTACTCAAACTTAACCCTAGAAAAACAAAACGGCAACAAGATACGATACCTACTTAAAATACAATACACCCCCCTCAACTTAGTCTCTAGATGGTAATTGAAAATCAATCCAAAAAAAAAAGAAAATAATCCTCAAAACGAAAAGGTTTTAACCCCGTTGCAACCGCATCAACACCAACTTGATTTTCCTGCGGAAAGGTTCAAGCTTAGTGATTTCAAAGTACTGAGAAAATCTATCATATGCATCCACCGCTGTGTACGTGAAGCCGCGTCGGAACAAAAAGGTTGAAATATTCAGGCTAGAAGGATGCAAAGCAACCTGACGCAATTCACTACGATAGGTCAATTTTGATCTTAAATATAAAGGCGCTGAAGTAGGCAACTACTTATAAGTTATTACAAGTAACAAGTATACATATACATACATGATAATTGCAACAGTGCCCCAGAAGTGTGATCATACCTTCCCAGTTTCAAAACAAAACGACAACAATGGCCTTGTATTCATTGCAAACGCTGTTTATTCTCCCGCGTCCGGAGGAAGGGAAAAAGGAAAATGCAAAAGCTTTTGGAAACTACCGTGCTTTATCAACGGTATCCGTTTTTTTCAAAAATCTTTGAAAAGTGTTGTCAGTTCGTATTCTAAATTTTTTGGATTCCCAAAAATTAATATCAAATACACAAAATGGTTTTCGCAGTAACAAGTCTATTAATTACAGCAGTGTGTAATATACTGGACCAAGTTTATACACTGCTGGACGAGGGCAAAAAGTTTGTCACCACATTCATTGACCTCACCAAGGCATTTCACTGCGTGGATCATGCGGAAGGTCCATTCCAGTGGACTGCGTGTAAATGGCTACAATATATTAAAACCATTCTTACAGCTTGTGCAATGGAGCAGTGTCTGAATAGTTGGATGTCAAGGTGGTCCCACTACTTTTCTTAATTTGTGTGAATGATCTATCTGATTGCTTGACAGCTTCACATTGTGAATATACCTACTCCCTTAATACGGAACAGTATGCATACCAGGCTACCAAATCAACAGAACTAGCTCTCCACAACCTGGTAGTGAAAATCTAAGATAACCTGGATTCAAAGGGTGTCGCACTTGGTATTTTCATAGACATCGAAGGGGCCTTTAATAATGCACCTACAGACTCACTTCGCAGCGCCAGTCAAGCGAGAAAGATCGAACCAACTGGATTCGCAACAAGTTAGAATCCAAACTGATTACTACATCATTAAACAATGACACTATCAAATTCACAACCGTCAGAGGTTGTCCACAGGGCGGAGTCCTTCTACCACTCCTGTAGTAGCTACTGGACGACTTTCTGGCTACTTTGGAACCATGGGGAGTCCAACAAATCTCCAGCAGGTTGCAAGAGGTTGCAAGATGTTGTACACAGCTGGTGTTCAAAAGAAAACCTAGCAATAAACCCTAAGAAAACGGTGATTGTGCCATTTACCTGAAGGAAGAGACTGGACTTGGGAGAGGAAGTCCGACAAAACAAGGGATTCTCAAAGTTTTTTTCTCACTTTATAATTTAACGTGAGTTTGTTTGCATAAAGAGTCTTTAGCGTTAAGTAGTAGCTCTTAGGTAGATTAGAAATGGGGTCACTATATCTAAGTTTTACATCGCAGAAGACCCAAATTCCTAGCACTATCAGCAAAGCAGAGTCGCCGGCCATCCGAAGTCAAGTGTAGGTATTCCTTTAAGAAATCTTTACACTTTTAAGGTGCAAAAAGCAACGCTTTAGTTTTATTGGCATTAATTGCTAGACCATGGCCTTTGAAATACTTGAGAATATCCTCCATATCCCAGTTGAGCCGTACCTTTACATCGCTGTATTCAGCAGGACCAAAAGTGTGCAAAAGCTAGGTTTCGTCAGCGTAAAAATAGCCCTGAGAATGACGTGCCACCTGGCGGATATCGAATGTGTATAAAAGAAAGAGTAGATACCGCAATATTGATCCCTGCGGCCCCCCAGATGTCACTTCCCCTATATCGGACGTCCCAGAGATCAACATAACAAATTGTCCTCTCCCATGAAAAACATAAGTGCACTGTAGTCTAATCCAAAGTATTTAACTTTTGCGCAAAGTAGGCCATGATCCACCGAATCAAAGGCCTTTGTCAAGTCAAAAAGCACCAATATGGTGCCCATCCCACCATCCAAACCCTGAATGATGAAGTCGTTTATGTGGAGCAAGGCGGTGGTAGTACCGTGTCCCGAGCGGAAACCAGATTGATACGGGGGCAACAAATCAGTGTTTGTAGCATACAGGAACAGCTGCTGATGCACAGCCCTCTGCAGCAATTTGCTCAGGATGGGTGAGAGGCTTGTGGGTCTTAAATCATTAAATGTGGTGGGATTACTCACCTTAGGAATCGGGGTAACTACTGCAGTTTTCCATAAACGAGGAAAATAAGATCTTTCCAGACAAATACTTATAATATGCACAATATGATCCAATACAAAAGGTAGGCTCAACCCCGGAATGAGAGTTTAAACCTCGTGTGGCGTCAGTAATCGAGGTGCGAACGCTGAGGCGCCATGACTATGCATCGCAAAAACACAGTTCTCTGTCACTTTTCACGACGAATAGTTGCTAAAGCAAAATTTTTCAGATTTTTATAGTTCACCTTTGTTGGGTCCTTAATCTCTTATATTTATTGAGGGCTGCGTCTCGTTCACTCAGAATTCTGCGCAAAACCGGCGTCAACCACGGAGCTGGTAGCCTACTCAGACGCACAGTATGAATAGGCGCATGTGCGGGGTGTTCATTATAAAACTTCATCTAGTTGGCTGTGAAATGTCAAAAGAAAAGGATGGAGAAACAAAAGTCCATTTATTTTGATTATGTCATCCTTTTCTGTCAAAATTTCATAGACTGCTAGATGAAGTTTTATAATGAACACCCCGTATATAAAACAGCGACAGTATAGTTTCTGAGAAAAATGTGTTTTGGAATCCATGTCTTCAATGCGATAAATGCTATTCCAGTCCACAGCACGCATAGATTCACAAAACATTTCTTCATTGAAAGAACTTAGGAGGTGGAAATTTTAGGAGTGTCAAGAAGCAGCTCACACTACCTAAACCAGATCATGATCAGATATGAAGTCTGCATTAATGACTCCGCAAGTTTTTGGCAGACTAACATCACTCACAAAAACCGGGTCTAGAAGAGATGCACTATTTTCCGTCACTCTCGTTGGCTCATCAATGATTTGAGTTAAGGTAAGAGTCAAAACACTCCGTCAAAGGGTTCTCCAAATTCAGCAGATTACATTAACATCTCCCACTACATAGAGCAGAAAGGAGATTTTTTCCCACTTTGATTCTTATCGGAAGCTGCAATCGATCCTTTCGAAACAACCTGTAGCCCGGCAGAGTCGCCACGTCATCCGGCACGCCAGGCCTCAATCAGGATACTGTGGCACAAAATATATCAAACAAACCACCCGCGATGACGTCTCGAACCTCAGGGAAGTGAGCAACCAGAGACCTTACATTTAAATTGCCCAACTTAAAACTTCCTTTAAATGCAGCCATACTTAAAACAAATGGTCATTGTTACGTTTAATAACTTCCTCGTGATATCTAGTCGATGAGCACTTTCGGTCAAACGTCGCATGGTCAGTATTATATTTAGTCTTATGCAGCCTGACAGTTCTGACACCTTAACACCCTGAAATCCTACGACAAGAAGTCATGATTGCCACACTTGGCACACACCCGATCCCTTTCACAATTCTCACTTTTGTGGGAAAAACCCTGGCACTTGAAACATTTAAATCCTCGTAGAATGCACAACGATCCCTGCCAAATGTAAAGATTTTTAGTCGACATGAATTTGTAAAACGCCTTAGGAGTTTTACACTACTCTATAAATATGGTGGTAATTGGTTTTGTTTTTATTTTTTTCTGATAAAGATGATCTTTACGGACTTTAATTCATTCTTATCCACCTATTTGTTTTGATTTTCAATTTGTAACTTGGTCGCTGTCACCATTTCCAGAATAACCGGTAATTTTTATTCTCGGTTGCCGCATCTCCCAAAGACCTTTTGGTCGCATCATTGAGCAAAACAACATCTTCCCTGTCAGCACAGCAGATCATCCCGCCCTGCCTGGTATTTTTCACTTTCCTGACTGAAACATTTAGTTCCGATGGGTTCAACTTATTTTGCACATTTGATTTCTTGTAGCAAGTTTTGGGCAGATTTTGGTTTTACGATTAACGAGGGAACACTTACAACGCCACACCTCATGTTGCGATCCTGCTTTCCAGACTTTCCAGGTAGATCTGTAAAAGTAGGTTGACGTCCATGAGGGGACAACACTATGTTACGGTATTGCTTCAGGTCTTCAATGTCCTTTTTCATGGCCTCAATTAATTGAAGCATGTAGGGGAGCCTGGTCAGCAATGTCTTGCAATGATCGCAGATATGCAGGAGCAGCCTTTTTTGCAATGGCATAAATTTAATCTCGGATGCCGTCAGTTTAGAGCAATTTTTATGCACACTACGAAGACAGGAATCACATTTATAATATGGAGGGAGGAAATTACCTTTCTTAATGCAGACTGGAAGCGAGCTCTACAAAATACTTCAAGGGCGACGGAACCCTGCTCCACCACTACCCCAACCCCAGTTCTTCCACTTCGGCGCGACGGCAGGGGAATAAATGCCACGGAGCTCACCACAGTCGAATTAGTCAACGTCGGGAAGCACGGGAAATCACCTCGCCCATTGCCTCATCGCCTTTGATAATGCGTACGTTCCGTCGACGGCAGCAGTCTAGAAGTTTAGTCAGCGAACCCTGAAATTGGCCAATCAGGTGCCGATTTTCAGCGTTCGCTGACTAAACTTCTAAGCTGCTGCCGTCGGCGGAACGAACGCAATGTCTGCCGCAGCTCCAGACGAAAGGAAGAAATTCCATTAGACGACGGCATCAAGGCAGGCAGATTGACAGCAACCCTTTTAAAAATTTTAAATGACACCGAAAGAGTTATGTGGTGCATCAAATTAAAAGTAATTTTAATCTGGAAACAATCACATTTATCTTTAATGGGACTATTGGTGTACAGAGGGTTTCAAATTAGACGGTAGTATAAGGTTAACGACATTGTTTTCTCAATCCTATATTCAGTTTTTTTGATACGAAAGCTGACACAGTGATAGAAAAGTTGTTGCCATTTTGGTTTCATCGATACAGGATGTTTCAGGTTTTACCCTTTGGAAGCTCCTTGTAATTCGGTTATTTAGAAATGTATTGAAAATAGATAAACAGATATCGGTACACCTGATTTACGTGGAGTCTAGTAGTTGAACAACTTTTTTTTTCATTTTTTAAGATATGACCTTAAAATCGCATCTTTTTAATGAGGCTTTTTCTAGAAAGTTAACTCTCCACAAATAAACATAATATGAATTCTACTACTAACAGTTCACTGATAGTTCATTATTTAGGTACTACTTATGTACTAAACACTTGAAGCTACATTTACAGCTAAATTATTAGCTGTATTATTTGGTTACAATCGACTAAGTATCGTACTTCTTCACTATCGCCCTAGGCACCTAGAAATTTTGAAACCTTTTTTGCTACTTAAACACGTTCCCTCGTTCTTGGACATTTGTTGTATAAGAAGGGGGTGGATTCTTGGGGGACTCTCTTAAAAATGTCCAAAAGAGTTGAAGATTGAAGAAAAACAGAACAACACTTATTAATCCACTCCGTTATACAGGACCACATCTTGACAATCAACGAAATGTACTTCGTAGCTCCGTGGGCCTTACTGGTGCAAAATACTTAAAAGAACAAATAGGGTGCTTCCGCCCTTCTTTTTACTCTGAAACAACCTTGATGCTTTTGCTAGTGATCTTCGATGGTGATTGTTTGTCCTTCCGGCGTAACGATACCGCCAACGCGACTTTCTCGCGACTCGCTCAACAATCGACCGCTTCGCGACTTTGTGGCGAGTCCTCTTCAACTCTCTAAAACGACTTCTTTTCTTACTTTGCCACAGTGGGCTGGTCTGAGGGTGGTCGTTAGCAGCAGCCTGAATGCGACTCCTGGTTTCTCTGTTAAAAACGCCCGTGCTAACTTTCTCTCTATTGCGAGGTATAGTTTTTAAATTTAAATAATCATCGACCAACCATTTCTCAGAATGCTGCTGCAATTTTGATGTCTTTTCGTTCCTTTGTGACAATAACACCTAAAAAGCTACAAATAACACAGACCGGCTGAGCGATATCGGGACTGTTGCCCGCACCCATTCTAGCAATACTGCCCTCTTCTTAATTCTGTCCCCAAACAGAGAGTTCCAAGGTTTCTCCATCATCAATCCAGATGAACAGCTTCCTTCTTTGACTTGGGCGTCCCAGATCTTCTTTATAATTGTATAAGGAACTTTCTTAATTTTGCTAAGATTGGGCGAGTTCCACCCTTTGCCGCGGGTTTCCTCTCTTTTAGTTAGTTAACAAAACTCTCGGAGTTGAGAAAAGGTTTTTCTGGTGTCCCATACATCATATCTCCCGGAAGCCTCATTTCCCTTCGGAAATTTACGTTTTTCGGGGGTGACCAGTAGATTGATCTATCGAACCTGGAGTATTAAGAAAAGTGTCGGTCCAACGCACGTTGAGGATTTCCTACCATTTTGACAGATATTGTTCCAAGAGTCCATTAAATCTTACAAATTCCGAGACATTTTATGACCTTCTACGAGATAGCAGTTTCAATCAAATCAATCATATCAAAATATATCAATATATCATATCAAAATATATAGCTTTTAGTGAAGGAAACGCTTCGTTGACATCAATTGCTACTTTATGGAATGTGGCGTGCTCTTGTGTTTGAGGTCTTTTTGTGGCATAACGAGGTCTTCGTGACTATTTACTTAGGCCAACCGCTCTTGGGTTTTTGCGACAGTCTTGTTCGTTCCAAAGTGACCTCCACTTGTTCTGTTGTGCATTTCCTTCAGTACATTTCTTCCATTAAGAGTCTCATATGCTTTCTTCAATAATCCATTTTCTATTAAGCTTTTAAATTTGGATTTTTACTAGTTCTGTTACTGTTACTCTACTTTTTACTAGTTACTAGCAATATCTCGCCGCTCCGGCCTCTTGTCCCATTTTGACAAAAGTGTGGTTTCGATCTGGTAGACAGTTTTCTTTACACGGTCTTTCAGACAATGCTTCAGAGTTTTGTATTTGTAATAGGCATTTCAATGCTGCCTGGTCAGTTCTATTCAGGAACCTTTTTCCATTTAAATAGTGATGGTAATGTTAGATTGCCTTAACGTTAGCTAACAGCTCCTTCCTAATAATGAAGTAGTTCTTTTCTGGTTTAGTCAATGCCTTACTCGATGAAGGTCATAAAGTACTACAGTAAGGCACTTGATGTTCTGCTTTTGGAAAAGTACTGCACCTAGACCACAAGTGTTTGCTTCCGTGTTCAAATTATAGAGTAGAACAAACTTAAGGGCCGCTTTCAGCCTTGCAAACGCCTAACTTCAATCGTGGCTCCTTAGAACATCGAATTCCTTTAGAAATGACCTATAGTAGGTTTTTACGGCTCTAGAAAGCTCTGATTCTAAAAAGCTGTCCTGACCTCATGCTTGTCTTAAAGGAATCTAGTGACAGTAATAGTTACTTAAGGGAATACATTTTTTGTTGCCGCTTACCTAGCGTAAACCACACAGTGCCGAATTTCCGGGAGGACTTTGGGACTATTAGCACCCGGCGTAAATTCTAAAAGTGGTAAAAGATCTAAGTTTCGAGCAGTGAAATCTCTGCTCGTTTTTAATTGAAACTGAGCATTAAGCTTGAGGCTACTTGCTTATGTGCTAACACAGCTAACCACGCCCACCATTTCTATTGGCCGGATCGTTGCCACCGTCGCGCGTCACGCAACCGCCGTCGTCCGCCGTATCAAAGGATGCCATACCGAAGAGACGTCGCAACGTGGTTTACTAAAGACGCCCTCATTGCTTCCAATGAAGACTGCTTCCTTAAACTTTCGCTTCTTCCAGTGCTGTTCCCTATACACAATTTTGGCTTCCGACCACTTAATATCATGGTGTTCTGACCAAGCGTGCTCTGCAATTCCCAATTTTGATGTTTTTCCTCTTATCGTATGAGTTCTGTGTTCCTGAACTCTTACATGCAAAGAACGCTTGGTTTCACCTATGTACGACATGCCACACATGCACGGGACCTGATAAATACAATCTTTTTGCTGATTTGAATTTTCCGGTTTGGTTTGAAGAACTCAAGTGGAAAGTCACAACACCCACAGAGAACTATCACAAAAAGAAGAGGAGCAAAGGGACAAATCAATCAAGGTCCTTCCAGCTGACAAAGGAAATGCGACCGTCGTCATGTATGACGAGAAGATACAGGAAATTCTGATGAAAGGTAAATATAAATTGATACCTAATGACCCGACTAGAAGAGTTCAAGGCCAAATCTACAGAGCCCTAAAAAAATATGAACGTCCGAATTCCTTATGGTACTAGGAGGTCTCTCACTCCACACCATGCTCCTAAGACCAATCCCAAGGTCCAGAGACTCGCCAACAAGTTCCCTAAGTAGATTTCTCCTTCAAATCATCCACCCTTTGTTTGAAAAAACAACCCCCTTTGTACAAAACTCTGAACACTTTGCTAGTATGGTTAAGGACTTAGAATTTGCACGTCAGTAGATGTGTAAGTATCGATATGGTAGATTATTTCAAGTTTCGTGACAGGCTTCACTAATTGAAAATGCCCTGGAGAAGACCTTAGTTAAAAGTCGAAACTTCAAATAAATTTATTATTTCTCGTTTCTCAGTTTTTTTAAATTATCATCTTTAAGGTGCTATAAGCACCTTAAGTGCCTGTATACCGATTTACCTCTCTACACTAACTAAATCCAAATAATCCAAGTATTTTATAAGCTAACCCGTTCAAATAAAGTTTAATGGTTCATAAAACATTCAAGAGCGTACTTCTATCAGTTATCGAAAATAGATATCCGTAAGAACTCCAGATTGAACATCACCAAAAAGTCCGCTGAGGATGTCTTCGGAACGTCCCAATTTTTTAACATTTGCTACATCTAGAAAACGTTCAGAGGCAAGAGATATGG
This sequence comes from Taphrorychus bicolor, assembly GCA_951812265.1. Classification (NCBI taxonomy): domain Eukaryota; kingdom Metazoa; phylum Arthropoda; class Insecta; order Coleoptera; family Curculionidae; genus Taphrorychus; species Taphrorychus bicolor. The sequence goes on from OX638300.1 coordinate 9,168,370, forward strand.
AATGCACGTCACTGAATGTGTGCCATTGTGCTTGTGCTATTTATGGAAAAAAATTAAGTCTTAATGTGCCATCACAAATTCTTTTCTCAAGTGCAAATCAGCCTCATGGCTATTCTATTTATGAATGTACACTAATTAACAAATTCCATTTTAAAACATATTTTAAGGCGGTAAATACTTCAAAGCAGGATGTTTCTTTTTGCAAATGACCCCCTGTTATATAAGCACTAGTGAGAGAGTCTGGGATTGTTCTAGACGAGTACTTCCTTTGATACGTTACAATAATGATAGATAAGATAATTCCCATCTTATATTGAGTATCAGGAAACCGATGCATGTGACGCATGTGTTAAGAGCTTATAGGTGACGTAGAAACATGATGAGTTTTAATTTGGAATTATTTGTGTAAAATGAATTATGATTTTAATTAATTATAACCGAGAAATAATTTCAGCATCCAAAGGATTTATCATAATTTTTTTTTTAGAATTTTTTACTAGGTATGCACTACTAATACTGAAGATTATTCTCACTCTAGCAAACCAATGGCTTTGGATAAAAAAGTGTTTTTCTTAGTTAAAGTTGCACATACTTTTCGACAATTTCCTAAATCAAGTCAGTAGCTTACGAATATTTTTTATACTAATGTTGTGTGGGTGAACCTCAAAATAACGACTACAAACGTATACACGTCGTAGAATGCTGAAAAAGTAAATTTCCATAATAGAGAAATAATTAGTCAAATCAAACCACAATATCAGCATTCCTGTAGAATTTTGAATGGTATTGTTACGATCGCAGCAACGCCGCATGGGAGGCGGGGCAACGCATGGGAGCGTGTTGGTTGGTGGAGCTTCGCGACCTATCCGCGCTGCGTCATGGCTGACACGAGTGATTTATTGCTCGTCTGGCTTAATCTAGAAGGCAGTTGTTTACAACCGTTTTTTTTTATATGAGATTATTCAAGAATTCTTATAAAGAACTTTCTAGGTTTTTCTGTAATTTTAGGATTGTATATAAAAGGCGCATAGAGCGCCCGAGCAGAATAGTCGTATTTTAATCGAGCTATAAGTAAGCTAAAGTTACGAAGCGATAATAGAAGGCTATAAAGTGTTAAGTACTGAGTTATTTAGTAGTCGAGTGTATTTGTGGAATAAATAAATAGTGTTTTCGTATTAAATCGTTACACTGGAATTATCGAACCCCGAGTTCGCAACAATTGGTGTCAGAAGTGCGATTCCAGTGGGAATTTGAGAACTAATATTGCTGAACTGTAAGTGAGTGCTTCATTGCCGGACATTACGTGTTTATGCCAGTGACCAGAAGCCAGCATCAAGCGATGGAGGATCAACTTGCCGCCCTGCTGTCCCTTATGCAACAACAGAAGGAAGAGCAAGAAAGACGTTATGTAGAACAAAAAGAAGAGCAGGAAAAACGTTATAAGGAACAAAAAGAGGAGCAGGAAAAACGTTATAAAGAACAAAAAGAAGAACAAGAAAGACGTGATCAAGTACAGGAGCGACTTTTGCAACAACAGAGGGAAGAACAGGAAAAACGTGATCGAGTACAGGAGCGACGTTATCTAGAGCAGAAGGAAGAGCTGGAAAAACGTGATCAAATTCAGGAGCGCCGTTATAAAGAACAAAAAGAAGAGCAGGAAAAACGTGATCAAGTGCAAGAGCGACGTCATCAACAATTCAAAGAAGAATTAATGAGCCATCTCGCAGTCAGGGAGCAACAGTTGGAAGAAAGAATAATGCAATCCGTTAATGAATCCGTTAACGAAGGACTCGAAGCTGTCAACCAGAAGGTTCTCGAGCTAGAAAAGAAATTCCGGGAACAACTTGAGGACGACAACGTGTCTACAGAGAGTTTTAGCACAGCCAACGCTAAAATTAAGCCTCCCGATTACGACGGTACTACTGCATGGGAAATTTATAAAACTCAGTTTGAGGCAGCTGCAAAAGCTAATGGTTGGTCCGAGCCCCAGAAAGCTACATCATTAGTGGTAGCACTTCGTGGAAAAGCGGCTGAGTTACTCCAATCTCTGTCGGCAGCGGATCAAAGTAATTATGCGGCTTTAGTACACACTCTGCAACTACGATTTGGAAATGAGCACAAAGAAACCGTGTTCCAGGCCCAGCTGAGGATGAGACAGCAAAAGTCAGGTGAATCCTTACAAGAATTTGAGGCGGACATAGACAGACTCATTCACCTGGCATATCCATCGGCCCCTGAATCTTTTCAAATGCAATTTGCCGCCGAAATGTTCATTGAGGGAGTTCGCGATAGTGACATGAGATACCACTTACGTCTAGTAAGGCCCAGGAATATCAGCGAGGCACTAGTTCGGGCCCTGGAATTCGAGGCGTCACGAGTGTCATCTAGTTCTTCTGCAAGTGTAAGAGTGGCAACTTGCGGTGACAAGAAGAATACGTCTATGGCTGAATCGATGGCCAGTTTACATAAAGCGATGAAGGATATGGTAGTCAATATGCAAGCCCTGTTAGAAAGAACTCCCCGATCAATAGGCAATCGGGGCATAAAATGTTTTAACTGCGGTAAACTGGGTCACGTCAAGAGTAACTGCCGTAATAGGGCAAGAAGTCCTTCGCCGTTGTTTAGAAGACCGAGCGGCAACCAAGACCGCCCTAGAATTCAGGAAAGTCCAATTCCTGTCAATGTAAGGGGGCAATTGACCGAAGACGTTAAGACCCCCAGGATCAGTCAAGTCAATCAATCAAGTCAAGCCAATAATTTGGGTGGCAAAAGTGTTACAGAGACCGGACGCATTAAAGGACAGAAGGTCCAAACTGAACATCGACCAGGAAGGTCTCACGAAAATGCCGATGCTTGTCATGTTGCATTGTCTAGACGGCCATGTAAAGAAGATAGTCAGCATTGTCGAAGAACTCAGCAACGTGAGGGACATCCTTCTGTAAGGAGAACGTCGGTGGAAATAAACGATGGCTGGACCACACAGACCTTTCGAGAAGAACAAATGAATGATCCAGATATTGGACCCATCCTCTCTGCAAAGACTGACGACAAGAGACCAGAATGGCAAGAAATTGCTGATAAAAGTCCAAACCTGAAGGCACTATGGGCACAGTGGCACTCTCTTAAAATAGAAAATGGACTACTGAAGAGAGCGTGGGAGAGTCCGGATGGCAAGACCATAGTCAGTCAGTTGGTTGTGCCTGGTAGCAGAAAATCGGACGTACTACAGGAAATGCACGGCGGAACCAGTGGAGGTCATTTTGGGGTCAATAAAACCTTGGCCAAAATTAAAGAGCGGTTCTACTGGGTGAATTATCATGAAGACGTCGAATCTTGGTGCCGCAAGTGCGAAGTTTCAAGATCACGCGGCCGAATGGTGCAGTACACTGTAGGTGCTCCATTCGAGAGGGTAGCAATTGATGTCGCGGGACCATTTCCTCAGACTGAGTCGGGCAACAAATACATCTTGGTCGCCATGGATTACTTCACTAAATGGCCTGAAGCATACGCCCTGCCTAATCAAGAAGCAACGACTGTGGCAACGGTGCTAGTAAATGAAATGTTCTGCAGATTTGGAGTCCCTCTCGAACTTCATTCTGATCAGGGCCGAAATTTTGAATCGGCTGTTTTCCAGAAGGTCATGGAACTTCTCGGAATTCGCAAGACCAGGACAACTCCTTTGCATCCACAGTCGGATGGGATGGTAGAGAGATTTAATCGGACCATGGAACATTACCTGTCTAAAATGGTGGCAGATCATCAGCGTGATTGGGACCAACATCTACCTCTCATGTTGATGGCATATCGAGGCTCTACGCATGAAGCCACTGGTTATACTCCGGCGAAAGTGATGTTCGGGAGGGAAATGAGGCTTCCTGCGGATTTGATGTATGGAACACCAGAAAAAGAGTCGCTCAGCTCTGAGAATTTTGTGGAGGAGCTTAAGGAGAGGCTGAACGATGTTCATGAGCAAGTCAGGAATAAACTGCGGATATCCAGTGATCGAGCCAAAGCAAGATATGACTTACTAGCTAACTCCCGCGGCTTCCAGGATGGTGATTTGGTGTGGCTATACAATCCGAGGCGAAAGGTGGGGAAGTCGCCCAAACTTAGCCAAAAGTGGGAAGGACCTTATACAATTATAAAGAAGATTAATGATGTAGTGTATAGGATCCAGCGGACCCCTAGGTCAAAGATGAAGGTCGTTCATTTGGATCGATTAGCACGATACCATGGAACTCTATCTGTTCGGGACGAACAGACTTAGGAGGAGGGCAATGTTACGATCGCAGCAACGCCGCATGGGAGGCGGGGCAACGCATGGGAGCGTGTTGGTTGGTGGAGCTTCGCGACCTATCCGCGCTGCGTCATGGCTGACACGAGTGATTTATTGCTCGTCTGGCTTAATCTAGAAGGCAGTTGTTTACAACCGTTTTTTTTTATATGAAATTATTCAAGAATTCTTATAAAGAACTTTCTAGGTTTTTCTGTAATTTTAGGATTGTATATAAAAGGCGCATAGAGCGCCCGAGCAGAATAGTCGTATTTTAATCGAGCTATAAGTAAGCTAAAGTTACGAAGCGATAATAGAAGGCTATAAAGTGTTAAGTACTGAGTTATTTAGTAGTCGAGTGTATTTGTGGAATAAATAAATAGTGTTTTCGTATTAAATCGTTACACTGGAATTATCGAACCCCGAGTTCGCAACAGTATCTTCAGTTCTTAGAATTCAAATTCAAGTCAACCGGAAGCTATCTCATTATCTATATTTCAACTCCTCCTGTCTTAAAATTCGAAAACCATTTCACTAATCATTTCAGAAAGAACTGAGAAGGACCTCTTTTATCAAAATTGATTGCCTTACATTTCCCAGTATGTTCTGAAATGTTTCATAGAAAACACGAGTTACTAGAAGTACTGATGCTTTTCAGTATTCAAACTTTGCTCTCTCAGTCAATAAAGAATAGAAACATCTAGTAAACTGTGAAGTTCGGAGAAACTTCATGGCATATGTCATTGAGTCCCATTTCCAAGGTACAGTTATTATGCAAAGCTGAATTCAACTCCTTTCTAGCCTCCCTTCACTAACAAAATAAGGTAACACTATGACAAAATTATTTGCCCAACTAGGTTGCTTTAATTTCCTACTCAAATAATGTATTTATAAAAGTAATGAAGAAAATGAGTGTATTAAACAAAAAATGTGCTTAAAAATAAATAATAAAGAAAATACCACATAAGTTAACATAACTTAAGCCCCAGGCTCCTATTAAGACAATAGTTAATCGTAATAAGTTACTTGCTTCTGCATCTCTTTGATCTTCTGTGGGGGAGTCGCAGCCTTCCCGAAGTTACAGACCTTGGACAACTTCAGGAACTTCTGTTGGCCCCCGCTGGAAGCTCTGATCCAGTAAACAGTCTGCAGTCCATTCCTGCCACTGACGTAACGGGTTGCCGAGCCTACCAGGTTGGATGCTTGGGGCATTTTTGATGACTTACTTATGGGTGGTGTCTCTTAAGAAGGTGATAATGCGGTGTGAATTCTGATGGGTTTGCAGTTGCAATTTATATGCAAATTTTATCGTTGAACTTGACGTCAGTTTAAACTATCTGGAAAAAAATCTATTATTATTTGTTATGGCAGGCTATAACCTCTTGGTACGCTACTTGGACACGTGTTTATGCCTTCTGCTGGTCAAGAAACAATAAAATTTGATCATCGATATAAACAAAATACATTACACATATTGTTATGAGCTAAGCATGTACACAAATATATTTGCCTTTTATGTAGATTTAATTTTTTACATAGACCGTTTCTAGTAAAGTTAAAAAATCCCAAAGTTTGGGCCACCCTTTTGGGCTGCACAACTTTGTCCTCTTTTAGAAAGCTCCAGATACAATTTTGGGGTTTGCAGGTCTACAAACTTAGACCCTTTTATGCGGATTTTATAGTTTCTAGTGAATAAAAAGCGCAAGGTATCTAGCTACAATAACAGCTATTGATGTAAGTTTTAAAAGTTCAATCTTAAGGCACTCATGACACCTATTAGCTCCTTAAAAGCACTTTCTTACACGAATACAATCTATTTTCTATAACAGCATTAAAAATGATCCTTTTTTTTTAAATTTAAATCAAGTTTTTAGTTTTCACACTAGTGCCTTCATATGCAGATTACTTTAACACTAGTGTCTTAAAATGCAATTTTTTATAGTCTATTCGCGTGTTAAAGTTTTAAATGCGTTCCTAGATAAACGATTTTTTTTTACATGATAATACGTAAACATTTCTACTTGTGTCACCAGCGCCACTTGAAACGATAACAGCCAGCTATAAAAACCGTCAGCACCGGTTCGTATTCATAGCAGTTATAATTTTCCTGCATTCGAAACCACAAATGCGGTGACAGTTACCACTAAAAAACAGAAAGTTACTTCTGTGAACCTGCATCTTTAACAGTGCAAGTCCAAAGCGAATCTCACTTCATCACATCTACAAGTACCAGTACTACTACTGAAAAGATGCCTGCTCCAATTACCTTGGTTGCCACAGCCACCCGCTACATTGCCGGAAGGAACGCCGTCCAAACTGTAAGTTGGAAGACTGGAGCTGGAAAGCAGCAGAAGTTGGTTAAGCTGTCCAAGACGTGCAACTTTCTGAGAGCGCCCAGTGGTCCCAGTCTGCCGCCCAAGGCCACCGCCCATTTACTGCAGGTTAAATTTTTGTAACTGGTTTTGTTTCTGGATATTTATTTTTTATTGTTAAGTACAGAATGTTTCAATCGCTCTCTAAATGTTAATGGGGTTAGTCAATGAAAATTTGATGGCTGCTAGTGATAACAAATAAATTGTGTGTTTTTTTTATTAAAATGGTTTTTTTTTCTTCTTTCTGGAGGAAAATGGTGGGGGGGGGGATTTGAAACCGTCATCTAGTTGTCTGAGAAATGTCAAAAGAAAAAACTGCAAGAACCGGCGTCCGTTTACTTTGATTGTCATCTTTTTCAATAAAAAATACATAGTCTTCTTAAATGACGTTTTCTACTGAACACGGGGTAGCTCCTCAGTGAAAAAAAAAACACTAAGTTTATAGACTGGTAGTGACGGGAAGGAACTAACAGGTACTTTGTGGAAACTTCAGTGCCAATAAATATCAGGCCTAACAGCTCAAGGTATTTGTTTGAACTAAAGAAGGTGATCAATATCTAAATTAGGGTATTGAACCCAAAAAGATAACATTGAAAGTAAATGGAAAGAAGTTTAAGTCCGAATTGAAACAATTTGTATTCAATATGATGGAGATATTGGCTATAAAAAGTTTTTTTGAATTTATTTGACTTTGGTTTTAGGAAAAATTGTTAATTTTTTAAAAAAGTTGTAGGTATTCACCTGAATATCTGCAGACATATTGGCTTCTACAGGGTATTCCCCAAAGCAATGGCGTATCCAACAATTGTTTTTTAATGATAAACTTTGCACAGATTGGATGCAAATTTAGACTTTCAATCGCTCGATTCAACCACTAGCGAAAATATAGAGATCTGCAATGTAAATCCAAGCCCTCGTTAGTCCATTGCACCTTCAATCCACGAGTTCCAGTAGCGGTTATAAATCCTAAGAATTTAAAACGCAAGGGAACTAAACTACTCTAAGCTACATTAATAATGAAAGCTTAAGGCCAAACCCTTAATAAGCGACCTTGTAATCTGAGAATGTTTAAAACCTTCTTCTACTCTCGGCTGTGACCCAAATTACAAAAATTATCTAAATAACGAATGATGACTATATTCAGTTGATCAAAATGAAATCTAATAAGTACTTACATAAGAAGCAACCGACAATCCAAATGAAAGACATGTAAATAACTCATGAAGCTGATTATTTACCATAAAACGTAAAACTTCTACTATCAAATATGCATCTTTTAAATCTAATGTAACCATAAACATATTATGCTGAAGCAGTCTCATCAAAGTCCTCCAATCTTCCATCTTAATCTCCATCTGTTAAGCCTCTTTAAATTTAATACAAATCTAAAGCTTCCACTTGACTTATTTTTGATTTTTGAGAGACTATGAGAAAGATTATGAGAATGTGGGAAGAAATAAACTGACCCTGCACTGCGCCTTGCACTTTTCTTCTTTTTCTTCTTCTTATGACGCTCTCTATCTCCGAAGGTTGGCGATCCAACTGATGCGCGAAACTGCCCCCCGAATATTTTAATAGACAGGTGTTATCGCAGGTGTAGGACAAATAGCCACTTCCTTTCTCGAAATCGTCAACGTTTCGACTTTTATTTTTAGGTCTTCTTCAGGGCTTTTTCAGTCAGTGAAGAACGTCACCAAAGCATATACAGACCGTCATGGCAGCACATAAAAGTTTTGTTCCATTGGCCCGTGTTTTGTTTCATTGCTTATGTGCACCATCTGGATTTTAACGACAATTTTGGTTTTAACTTTAAACAAAAAACGTCCAAGAAATATGACATCGAAAAACTCAAGAACCCTGAAATCCGAGAGAAAGTAAAGAATGCTTTGACATCTGAATTTAAGGACATACGTACATCCATTTCTGAACCAGACAAGACATGGAATACAATGGAAACAAGAATAATTGAAGTTAACAACCGTTTTCTAAAAACTGATACCGCGAGACAGAAGAAGAAAGGATGGATGACCGACGAAATTATGAATCTGATGGAAGAAAGACGGAGAGTTAAATCGAATAATACTCAATAATATTAATTCACAGGAATATCCGAAAAAAGATCCGAGAAGCTAAAGCACAATGGATGACCGAAAAGTGCAATGAAATAGAAGATCTAAATAAGAAACATGACATATTCAATACACATAAAAAGATCAAAGAAGTTACAGGCAGGTTTAGACAAAGAGCTTCTGGAAATGTATCTGATGAGAATGGTAATATTATGTTGGAAATTAATGATATATTAACAGTATGGGAAAAATATGCTGAAGGTCTGTTTGATGATCAACAACGACCCGAAAAACCCGTCTTTGATACTGTTGAACGTCCACATATCACTATATCAGAAGTAAAGCAGGCAATTAAGCTCATGAAAAACAGAAAAGCAATGGGTCCAGATGAAATACCATCAGAAATTTTTAAAATTATGGATGAAGATACCATTGAAACACTAACTGCACTTTTTAACAAAATATATGATACTGGCATAATCCCACAAAAATGGCTTGCATCCACCTTTATTGCATTGCCCAAGAAATCCAATGCAAAATCGTGCGAAGACTTCCGCACCATTAGCCTGATGTGCCATGTACTTAAAATATTTCTCAAGATCATTCATGCGCGGATATATAAAAAATGTGAAGAGCAAAACGGAGAAACACAGTTCGGTTTCAGAGATGGACTGGGAACGCGGGAAGCTTTGTTTGCAGTCCAGGTCTTGATTCAGCGGTGCAGAGACGTGAACTGCGACGTGTATGTGTGTTTCCTGGATTACACCAAGGCTTTTGACAGATGCCAACATAAGAAAATGATAGATCTGTTAGTGGATATTGGACTGGATGGAAAAGACATCAGGATTATCGCTAACCTTTACTGGGGACAAAAAGCTACAGTTAGAGTTGAAAATCAGCAGACTGAATACATTCAAATCAAAAGAGGTGTACGGCAGGGTTGCATACTGTCGCCGCTCCTGTTCAATTGTTACTCGGACACCGTTTTCAAAGAGGCTCTAGAAAACACGGATCGAGGCATCAAAGTTAACGGCGAAATTATCAATAATATCCGCTATGCTGACGACACTGTCTTGTTTTCGGACAGTTTGGAGGGGCTACAAGAGTTATTGAACAAAGTTAATCGAACTAGTGAGAAGTACGGGCTGAGCTTAAATGTCAATAAGACCAAATATATGGTGATTAGTAAAGATCCAATTCAACCAGGTAACTTGTGTATAGACAATAAACCAATTGAAAGGAAGTCAAAGTTCACTTATCTCGGCTGCACATTGAACGAAAACTGGGATCATTCACAGGAGATAAAACATAGAATTGAAATAGCGAGAAATACGTTTATACAAATGAAACCGCTTCTGTCATGTCGAGACCTGAGTCTGGCCCTTAAAAAGAGAATGGTCGTGTGTTATGTATACTCCACTCTTCTGTACGGTGTGGAGGCTTGGACGCTGTCAGACGCTATGGAGGGAAGGTTGCGGGCTTTTGAAATGTGGATTTTCAGAAGAATTCTTAGGATCTCTTGGATGGAAAGAATTACCAACGAAGAAGTACTCCGAAGAATGGGATGTGGGCCTGAAATCGTGCTTACTGTGAAATGTAGAAAGTTAGAGTATTTTGGCCATATCATGAGACATAGCAAGTACAGAATTCTCCAAAACATAGTTCAAGGCAAGGTTGATGGCCGACGAGGGCCTGGGAGAAGAAGAATTTCTTGGCTGGCTAACTTGCGAAAATGGTTTGGAGCAACATCTACTGAACTGTTTCGATGCACAGCCAACAAGATCCGCATAGCTATGATGATAGCCAACGTCCGTAATCGGACAGGGCAATAGAAGACGAAGAAGAAGATATATCTACATTCATGTCTCTGCACCGCTGCGTCAGAATGTTGAGTGTAGAGAGGGCCTCGCGTGTACCCATTCCGTTCCTAAATCCGAACTGCGTGCTACCAATCTGTCCCACACGTGTTTGGATGATGCGGAGGAATACCTTGGGGACATGGGACATTAAGCTAATTATGCGGTATTCCGCCCTGGCCTGGGAAGCATTTGGTTTTTTGGGTATGGCGATGTTCGTCGATTTTAGCAAATCCACTGGTATTCCTCCAGTCTGGTATATAGAGTTAAAAAGAGAAGCGAGGAGAGCTCCCCATTTGGATCCTCAATGAATTTGAGCGTTTCCGTCTGCCCCTGGTCAGGTCCCACTGCCTTGTCGCTTTTTTGAAGCCTAGTAGCGCGTATTACTTGCTTTTTCGTGATTCTAGGGCTTGACTCATTAATAGCGTCACCTTTAGGAGGTTTTTTTGGGTCGAACATCGTTAAAGAGGGTCTTCACATCGTTTTTTCTTCTCCTGCATTGGTCTTTTCCTGTAATTGGTCGTTCACTTTTCTGCAGGACCAATATTCACAAGTTTTATTAACTCAAAATACTCGTTGGTTGAATAATGAAGTCTCCAGGGGACTTCTAAGGAGTCTCTAGAACACCTCCACGAATGTCTTGCAGACTAATATACACAAGCCTTGTTTTGATCCAGGAGGAAAAATTTGATTAAATTCCGTTACAAAATCTTTCAACTTCTTTTTGGGGTCTTAAAGCTACTCAAGGAATTCACCACTAGCTTTGTCTGCAAGATTATCTCCAAATAATAAAGAACGGACTGATGCGTTCTTTGATACTTACCTATAAATCCCAGATCCAAATCTGCAAACAAAATCTGTCTAAGTGAAAGAGAAATATTGTAATACACATCGGCCAAAATCCTGCCGCAGTTACTCAGCTATGAAAAGCCATGCAACATTTCTCAGATTCTGTGAGAGTTCAGTCTAGACTAAAAAACTTATTGCAGAGCTCAAGCTTCCTTTCAAAACTTGTCATGCTTAAGACCTATAGCCTTAGCTGATTTCTTAATCTCGAAATTCACTGCTGGCGAATTCAAACTCAAGATTTCTGGCACTTCCTCAGTTCAGTTTTCAAAACTGTTCTTCTATGCCAGATGCTAAGAATCTTCCTCATAGATCTATTAACTGAGCTTGTTCTGATTCCCCCTAGGGTCAACTTGAGAAGTAGGACCATTTAGTTAGCTTCTATCTAAGCTAATAACCATTAACGGTGTGCTCATTGACCTTAATTTTTGTTCCTGCTGTTAAACTGGGGATATCCGAAGACGAGTGTTCCACTTTTCATCATATTTTGACCGATGGCTTGACTTGGACCTCCTCCTACTGTTGCTTCTTCCCCTTACTATGAATCTCAGTAAATCGACTTTGACGATAATGAGGCAGACAAGATCTAGAATATCTATCTGCCTCTTGAGGGTTCTGCCCAAGACCTCTCTCGAGCTCTTCTTTGATAGATTCTCGACTTGGTTGACGGATCAAAGCCATCCCACTGTCTGTACCCTTCTTAACAATAAAGTCGAGTCCATAAATCCTACAAAATTCTTCAGTTTGGTAATTCTTACCGTGTTGGACTTTTTGTGCTGTTCATTTGAGAAGAGTTTACTTCCCTTAACGGAATTTTCTGATTTCTAAACTAAGTCCCAATATCCTTTTTTGGGCACAACAAGAGTCTGGGAACTCACTTGAAACAGCTTTTAGGACCCTTCAGTCGGCCTGATCGTTTACTCATCGTTGCACCTTCAGTTTTGTATTTTAGGGGAAGGGAAGAACTAGAACAGTGTCTCGAAAAACCGCCTCAGTCTTTGATCACATAACTATTGTACGTTATATCAACTATTGTATTGGTTGACGGATCAAAGCCATCCCACTGTCTGTACCCTTCTTAACAATAAAGTCGAGTCCATAAATCCTACAAAATTCTTCAGTTTGGTAATTCTTACCGTGTTGGACTTTTTGTGCTGTTCATTTGTGAAGAGTTTACTTTCCTAAACGGACTATCAGATTTCTAAACCAAGTCCCAATATCCTTTTTTGGGCACAACAAGAGTCTGGGAACTCACTTGAAACAGCTTTTAGGACGCTTCAGTTGGCCTGATCGTTTACTCATCGTTGCACCTTCAGGTTTGTATTCTAGGAGAAGGGAAGAACTAGAACAGTGTCTCGAAAAACCGCCTCAGTTTGGACTGTCTTTGATCACATAACTATTGTACGTTATATCAACTATTGTATTGGTTGACGGATCAAAGCCATCCCACTGTCTGTACCCTTCTTAACAATAAAGTCGAGTCCATAAATCCTACAAAATTCTTCAGTTTGGTAATTCTTACCGTGTTGGACTTTTTGTGCTGTTCATTTGTGAAGAGTTTACTTCCCTTAACGGAATTTTCAGATTTCTAAACTAAGTCCCAGTATCCTTTTTTGGGCACAAAAAGAGTCTGGGAACTCACTTGAAACAGCTTTTAGGACCCTTCAGTCGGCCTGATCGTTTACTCATCGTTGCACCTTCAGGTTTGTATTTTAGGGGAAGGGAAGAACTAGAACACTGTCTCGAAAAACCGCCTCAGTTTGGACTGTCTTTGATCACATAACTATTGTACGTTATATCAACTATTGTATTGGTTGACGGATCAAAGCCATCCCACTGTCTGTACCCTTCTTAACAATAAAGTCGAGTCCATAAATCCTACAAAATTCTTCAGTTTGGTAATTCTTACCGTGTTGGACTTTTTGTGCTGTTCATTTGTGAAGAGTTTACTTCCCTTAACGGAATTTTCTGATTTCTAAACTAAGTCCCAATATCCTTTTTTGGGCACAACAAGAGTCTGGGAACTCACTTGAAACAGCTTTTAGGACCCTTCAGTCGGCCTGATCGTTTACTCATCGTTGCACCTTCAGTTTTGTATTTTAGGGGAAGGGAAGAACTAGAACAGTGTCTCGAAAAACCGCCTCAGTTTGGACTGTCTTTGATCACATAACTATTGTTCGTTATATCAACTATTGTATTGGTTGACGGATCAAAGCCATCCCACTGTCTGTACCCTTCTTAACAATAAAGTCGAGTCCATAAATCCTACAAAATTCTTCAGTTTGGTAATTCTTACCGTGTTGGACTTTTTGTGCTGTTCATTTGTGAATAGTTTACTTCCCTTAACGGAATTTTCAGATTTCTAAACTAAGTCCCAGTATCCTTTTTTGGGCACAACAAGAGTCTGGGAACTCACTTGAAACAGCTTTTAGGACCCTTCAGTCGGCCTGATCGTTTACTCATCGTTGCACCTTCAGTTTTGTATTTTAGGGGAAGGGAAGAACTAGAACAGTGTCTCGAAAAACCGCCTCAGTTTGGACTGTCTTTGATCACATAACTATTGTTCGTTATATCAACTATTGTATTGGTTGACGGATCAAAGCCATCCCACTGTCTGTACCCTTCTTAACAATAAAGTCGAGTCCATAAATCCTACAAAATTCTTTAGTTTGGTAATTCTTACCGTGTTGGACTTTTTGTGCTGTTCATTTGTGAAGAGTTTAATTCCCTTAACGGAATTTTCAGATTTCTAAACTAAGTCCCAATATCCTTTTTTGGGCACAACAAGAGTCTGGGAACTCACTTGAAACAGCTTTTAGGACCTTTCAGTTGGCCTGATCGTTTACTCATCGTTGCACCTTCAGGTTTGTATTCTAGGGGAAGGGAAGAACTAGAACAGTGTCTCGAAAAACCGCCTCAGTTTGGACTGTCTTTGATCACATAACTATTGTACGTTATATCAACTATTGTATTGGTTGACGGATCAAAGCCATCCCACTGTCTGTACCCTTCTTAACAATAAAGTCGAGTCCATAAATCCTACAAAATTCTTCAGTTTGGTAATTCATACCGTGTTGGACTTTTTGTGCTGTTCATTTGTGAAGAGTTTACTTTCCTTAACGGAATTTTCAGATTTCTAAACTAAGTCCCAATATCCTTTTTTGGGCACAACAAGAGTCTGGGAACTCACTTGAAACAGCTTTTAGGACCCTTCAGTCGGCCTGATCGTTTACTCATCGTTGCACCTTCAGTTTTGTATTTTAGGGGAAGGGAAGAACTAGAACTGTGTCTCGAAAAACCGCCTCAGTTTGGACTATCTTTGATCACATAACTATTGTACGTTACATCAACTATTGTATTGGTTGACGGATCAAAGCCATCCCACTCTCTGTACCCTTCTTAACAATAAAGTCGAGTCCATAAATCCTACAAAATTCTTCAGTTTGGTAATTCTTACCGTGTTGGACTTTTTGTGCTGTTCATTTGTGAAGAGTTTACTTTCCTTAACGGAATTTTCAAATTTCTAAACTAAGTCCCAATATCCCTTTTTGGGCACAACAAGAGTCTGGGAACTCACTTGAAACAGCTTTTAGGACCCTTCAGTCGGCCTGATCGTTTACTCATCGTTGCACCTTCAGGTTTGTATTTTAGGGGAAGGGAAGAACTAGAACAGTGTCTCGAAAAACCGCCTCAGTTTGGACTGTCTTTGATCACATAACTATTGTACGTTATATCAACTATTGTATTGGTTGACGGATCAAAGCCATCCCACTGTCTGTACCCTTCTTAACAATAAAGTCGAGTCCATAAATCCTACAAAATTCTTCAGTTTGGTAATTCTTACCGTGTTGGACTTTTTGTGCTGTTCATTTGTGAAGAGTTTACTTTCCTTAACGGAATTTTCAGATTTCTAAACTAAGTCCCAATATCCCTTTTTGGGCACAACAAGAGTCTGGGAACTCACTTGAAACAGCTTTTAGGACCCTTCAGTCGGCCTGATCGTTTACTCATCGTTGCACCTTCAGTTTTGTATTTTAGGGGAAGGGAAGAACTAGAACAGTGTCTCGAAAAACCGCCTCAGTTTGGACTGTCTTTGATCACATAACTATTGTACGTTATATCAACTATTGTATTGGTTGACGGATCAAAGCCATCCCACTCTCTGTACCCTTCTTAACAATAAAGTCGAGTCCATAAATCCTACAAAATTCTTCAGTTTGGTAATTCTTACCGTGTTGGACTTTTTGTGCTGTTCATTTGTGAAGAGTTTACTTCCCTTAACGGAATTTTCAGATTTCTAAACCAAGTCCCAATATCCTTTTTTGGGCACAACAAGAGTCTGGGAACTCACTTGAAACAGCTTTTAGGACCCTTCAGTCGGCCTGATCGTTTACTCATCGTTGCACCTTCAGGTTTGTATTTTAGGGGAAGGAAGAACTAGAACAGTGTCTCGAAAAACCGCCTCAGTTTGGACTGTCTTTGATCACATAACTATTGTACGTTATATCAACTATTGTATTGCTTGACGGATCAAAGCCATCCCACTGTCTGTACCCTTCTTAACAATAAAGTCGAGTCCATAAATCCTACAAAATTCTTCAGTTTGGTAATTCTTACCGTGTTGGACTTTTTGTGCTGTTCATTTGTGAAGAGTTTACTTCCCTTAACGGAATTTTTAGATTTCTAAACTAAGTCCCAATATCCTTTTTTGGGCACAACAAGAGTCTGGGAACTCACTTGAAACAGCTTTTAGGACCCTTCTGTCGGCCTGATCGTTTACTCATCGTTGCACCTTCAGGTTTGTATTCTAGGGGAAGGGAAGAACTAGAACAGTGTCTCGAAAAACCGCCTCAGTTTGGACTGTCTTTGATCACATAACTATTGTACGTTATATCAACTATTGTATTGGTTGACGGATCAAAGCCATCCCACTGTCTGTGCCCTTCTTAACAATAAAGTCGAGTCCATAAATCCTACAAAATTCTTCAGTTTGGTAATTCTTACCGTGTTGGACTTTTTGTGCTGTTCATTTGTGAAGAGTTTACTTCCCTAAACGGAATATCAGATTTCTAAACCAAGTCCCAATATCCTTTTTTGGGCACAACAAGAGTCTGGGAACTCACTTGAAACAGCTTTTAGGACCTTTCAGTTGGCCTGATCGTTTACTCATCGTTGCACCTTCAGGTTTGTATTTTAGGGGAAGGGAAGAACTAGAACAGTGTCTCGAAAAACCGCCTCAGTTTGGACTGTCTTTGATCACATAACTATTGTACGTTATATCAACTATTGTATTGGTTGACGGATCAAAGCCATCCCACTCTCTGTACCCTTCTTAACAATAAAGTCGAGTCCATAAATCCTACAAAATTCTTCAGTTTGGTAATTCTTACCGTGTTGGACTTTTTGTGCTGTTCATTTGTGAAGAGTTTACTTCCCTTAACGGAATTTTCAGATTTCTAAACCAAGTCCCAATATCCTTTTTTGGGCACAACAAGAGTCTGGAAACTCACTTGAAACAGCTTTTAGGACCCTTCAGTCGGCCTGATCGTTTACTCATCGTTGCACCTTCAGGTTTGTATTTTAGGGGAAGGGAAGAACTAGAACAGTGTCTCAAAAAACCGCCTCAGTTTGGACTGTCTTTGATCACATAACTATTGTATTGGTTGACGGATCAAAGCCATCCCACTGTCTGTACCCTTCTTAATAATAAAGTCGAGTCCATAAATCCTACAAAATTCTTTAGTTTGGTAATTCTTACCGTGTTGGACTTTTTGTGCTGTTCATTTGTGAAGAGTTTACTTCCCTTAACGAAATTTTCAGATTTCTAAACTAAGTCCCAATATCCCTTTTTGGGCACAACAAGAGTCTGGGAACTCACTTGAAACAGCTTTTAAGACCCTTCAGTCGGCCTGATCGTTTACTCATCGTTGCACCTTCAGGTTTGTATTTTAGGGGAAGGGAAGAACTAGAACAGTGTCTCGAAAAACCGCCTCAGTTTGGACTGTCTTTGATCACATAACTATTGTACGTTATATCAACTATTGTATTGGTTGACGGATCAAAGCCATCCCACTGTCTGTGCCCTTCTTAACAATAAAGTCGAGTCCATAAATCCTACAAAATTCTTCAGTTTGGTAATTCTTACCGTGTTGGACTTTTTGTGCTGTTCATTTGTGAAGAGTTTACTTCCCTAAACGGAATATCAGATTTCTAAACCAAGTCCCAATATCCTTTTTTGGGCACAACAAGAGTCTGGGAACTCACTTGAAACAGCTTTTAGGACCTTTCAGTTGGCCTGATCGTTTACTCATCGTTGCACCTTCAGGTTTGTATTTTAGGGGAAGGGAAGAACTAGAACAGTGTCTCGAAAAACCGCCTCAGTTTGGACTGTCTTTGATCACATAACTATTGTACGTTATATCAACTATTGTATTGGTTGACGGATCAAAGCCATCCCACTCTCTGTACCCTTCTTAACAATAAAGTCGAGTCCATAAATCCTACAAAATTCTTCAGTTTGGTAATTCTTACCGTGTTGGACTTTTTGTGCTGTTCATTTGTGAAGAGTTTACTTCCCTTAACGGAATTTTCAGATTTGTAAACTAAGTCCCAATATCCCTTTTTGGGCACAACAAGAGTCTGGGAACTCACTTGAAACAGCTTTTAAGACCCTTCAGTCGGCCTGATCGTTTACTCATCGTTGCACCTTCAGGTTTGTATTCTAGGGGAAGGGAAGAACTAGAACAGTGTCTCGAAAAACCGCCTCAGTTTGGACTGTCTTTGATCACACAACTATTGTACGTTATATCAACTATTGTATTGGTTGACGGATCAAAGCCATCCCACTGTCTGTACCCTTCTTAACAATAAAGTCGAGTCCATAAATCCTACAAAATTCTTTAGTGTAGTAATTCTTACCGTGTTGGACTTTTTGTGCTGTTAATTTGTGAAGAGTTTACTTCCCTAAATGGAATATCAGATTTCTAAACCAAGTCCCAATATCCTTTTTTGGGCACAACAAGAGTCTGGGAACTCACTTGAAACAGCTTTTAGGACCCTTCAGTTGGCCTGATCGTTTACTCATCGTTGCACCTTCAGGTTTGTATTCTAGGGGAAGGGAAGAACTAGAACAGTGTCTCAAAAAACCGCCTCAGTTTGGACTGTCTTTGATCACATAACTATTGTACGTTATATCAACTATAGTATTGGTTGACGGATCAAAGCCATCCCACTGTCTGTACCCTTCTTAACAATAAAGTCGAGTCCATAAATCCTACAAAATTCTTCAGTTTGGTAATTCTTACCGTGTTGGACTTTTTGTGCTGTTCATTTGTGAAGAGTTTACTTCCCTTAACGGAACTTTCAGATTTTTAAACTAAGTCCCAATATCCCTTTTTGGGCACAACAAGAGTCGGGGAACTCACTTGAAACAGCTTTTAGGACCCTTCAGTCGGCCTGATCGTTTACTCATCGTTGCACGTTCAGGTTTGTATTTTAGGGGAAGGGAAGAACTAGAACAGTGTCTCGAAAAACCGCCTCAGTTTGGACTGTCTTTGATCACATAACTATTGTACGTTATATCAACTATTGTATTGGTTGACGGATCAAAGCCATCCCACTGTCTGTACCCTTCTTAACAATAAAGTCGAGTCCATAAATCCTACAAAATTCTTCAGTTTGGTAATTCTTACCGTGTTGGACTTTTTGTGCTGTTCATTTGTGAAGAGTTTACTTCCCTTAACGGAATTTTCAGATTTTTAAACTAAGTCCCAATATCCCTTTTTGGGCACAACAAGAGTCTGGGAACTCACTTGAAACAGCTTTTAGGACCCTTCAGTCGGCCTGATCGTTTACCCATCGTTGCACCTTCAGGTTTGTATTTTAGGGGAAGGGAAGAACTAGAACAGTGTCTCGAAAAACCTCCTCAGTTTGGACTGTCTTTGATCACATAACTATTGTACGTTATATCAACTATTGTATTGGTTGACGGATCAAAGCCATCCCACTGTCTGTACCCTTCTTAACAATAAAGTCGAGTCCATAAATCCTACAAAATTCTTCAGTTTGGTAATTCTTACCGTGTTGGACTTTTTGTGCTGTTCATTTGTGAAGAGTTTACTTCCCTTAATGGAATTTTCAGATTTCTAAACTAAGTCCCAATATCCTTTTTTGGGCACAACAAGAGTTTGGGAACTCACTTGAAACAGCTTTTAGGACCCTTCAGTTGGCCTGATCGTTTACTCATCGTTGCACCTTCAGGTTTGTATTCTAGGGGAAGGGAAGAACTAGAACAGTGTCTCGAAAAACCGCCTCAGTTTGGACTGTCTTTGATCACATAACTATTGTACGTTATATCAACTATTGTATTGGTTGACGGATCAAAGCCATCCCACTGTCTGTACCCTTCTTAACAATAAAGTCGAGTCCATAAATCCTACAAAATTCTTCAGTTTGGTAATTCTTACCGTGTTGGACTTTTTGTGCTGTTCATTTGTGAAGAGTTTACTTCCCTTAACGGAATTTTCAGATTTCTAAACTAAGTCCCAATATCCTTTTTTGGGCACAACAAGAGTCTGGGAACTCACTTGAAACAGCTTTTAGGACCCTTCAGTTGGCCTGATCGTTTACTCATCGTTGCACCTTCAGGTTTGTATTTTAGGGGAAGGGAAGAACTAGAACAGTGTCTCGAAAAACCGCCTCAGTTTGGACTGTCTTTGATCACATAACTATTGTACGTTATATCAACTATTGTATTGGTTGACGGATCAAAGCCATCCCACTGTCTGTACCCTTCTTAACAATAAAGTCGAGTCCATAAATCCTACAAAATTCTTCAGTTTGGTAATTCTTACCGTGTTGGACTTTTTGTGCTGTTCATTTGTGAAGAGTTTACTTCCCTTAATGGAATTTTCAGATTTCTAAACTAAGTCCCAATATCCTTTTTTGGGCACAACAAGAGTTTGGGAACTCACTTGAAACAGCTTTTAGGACCCTTCAGTTGGCCTGATCGTTTACTCATCGTTGCACCTTCAGGTTTGTATTCTAGGGGAAGGGAAGAACTAGAACAGTGTCTCGAAAAACCGCCTCAGTTTGGACTGTCTTTGATCACATAACTATTGTACGTTATATCAACTATTGTATTGGTTGACGGATCAAAGCCATCCCACTGTCTGTACCCTTCTTAACAATAAAGTCGAGTCCATAAATCCTACAAAATTCTTCAGTTTGGTAATTCTTACCGTGTTGGACTTTTTGTGCTGTTCATTTGTGAAGAGTTTACTTCCCTTAACGGAATTTTCAGATTTCTAAACTAAGTCCCAATATCCTTTTTTGGGCACAACAAGAGTCTGGGAACTCACTTGAAACAGCTTTTAGGACCCTTCAGTTGGCCTGATCGTTTACTCATCGTTGCACCTTCAGGTTTGTATTTTAGGGGAAGGGAAGAACTAGAACAGTGTCTCGAAAAACCGCCTCAGTTTGGACTGTCTTTGATCACATAACTATTGTACGTTATATCAACTATTGTATTGGTTGACGGATCAAAGCCATCCCACTGTCTGTACCCTTCTTAATAATAAATTCGAGTCCATAAATCCTACAAAATTCTTTAGTTTGGTAATTCTTACCGTGTTGGACTTTTTGTGCTGTTCATTTGTGAAGAGTTTACTTCCCTTAACGGAATTTTCAGATTTCTAAACTAAGTCCCAATATCCTTTTTTGGGCACAACAAGAGTCTGGGAACTCACTTGAAACAGCTTTTAGGACCCTTCAGTCGGCCTGATCGTTTACTCATCGTTGCACCTTCAGGTTTGTATTTTAGGGGAAGGGAAGAACTAGAACAGTGTCTCAAAAAACCGCCTCAGTTTGGACTGTCTTTGATCACACAACTATTGTACGTTATATCAACTATTGTATCAGTTTGTCATGTATCAGCATGGGTGTTAAATGTGGGTTCTACCCCTCATCCTAGTGTTAAACAAAGGGTAAACCCCACATTTAAGAACCGGATACCAACAGACATGTCTTATTATTATTATGATTTTCTTGCTTTACACTTTAAGATTTACCTGACTTAAACATCATAATTTTTAAAGATTTGCTTTTGCTTTCCTTTGTAGTGATAGAAGCTGGGAGGGTCTGAAGCTTTGCGATTGAGCCTTAGAAGGCTTTTTGCCATAAAAGTTTGACCTCATCAGGCGACTCTTACGAAGAAGATTATCCTGTTCCATCTCAGGGTCGAGAGTCACTCTCGGAGAAAGGCAGGTGGTTTCCGATGTTCTATGTATAGAAACTGGTATAAAGACTCTTCCGCTGCTCCGCAGTTGGAGGATCATGTATTTATTCAGTGTGCAGTGGCGTGTGAGGATTCCCATAAGGTCAAAGATTTGATGTCTTAGTAGCCTGGAGGCCTTAGCTCTATCGGGGATGTGAGAGATTTCTTTGGTTCGTCCTTGTGCAACTGTTTAGAGCAGCGGAGACTGCTATCTTTTGCTTACTCCCAAGAATGGGCTCGATTTATTAAAACGTAGTTAGAAGCCAAGTTTACGCTATTTGTCAGCTCAGCATGGCCGAGGACCCATCGCAGGTTTATTCTTTTTATTCGTACCAATATTTCCAGAGCATCACTGCACTCCAACACGAGCAATAAACACATCGTGCTCCTGCAGTTGGAACATAGAGCATATAGCAACTTCACAATCAGGCAAGGAACTAAAAGTAAATTTACATCTACTCAATGCTCATTTGAGTAGGTGTAAAAAATGAGTATTGTGTAGGCATACTTACACTTTTAATGGAAAATCGCACTATTTCAGTTGCTTGTCTGACTTGTGGATGTGTGGGCACCGGTTTACATTCTGAAGACTAATCGGAATATTCTGCCGAATGAGGATAGCCGTCTTCTTATGACCATCCTCTTCCACTGTCTTCTTCCAGTGGTTGCGGAATTCCATCGTCATTTAGGAAGCCACCCCGCTCCCCTACTTAATGGAAGATACTTAATTTACCACTTTGATGAACTGTTGACCACCGTAGCTTGAATTGTTAGGCCAGAGAGTTATTGGCACTTCCAGTCTGGTTAGTTCCTTCCCGTCACTACCAGTGGTAGCACTGGTAGTGACGGGAAGGAACTAACCAGACTCACTATCAGGGCACTACCAGACTCTAAATTTGGTGTTTTCTTTCAATGGGATTTCCTCCAGGAAGGAAAAAAACTCTTACAATAAAAACACACAACTTATTTATAGCCATCAAACTTTCATTGACTAACCCCATTAACATTTAGCGAGCGATTGAAAGATTCTGTACTTAACAATAAAAAATAAATATCCAGGAACAAAACCAGTTACAAAAATTTACCCTGCAGCAAATGGGCGGTGTCCTTGGGCAGCAGAGTAGCACCACTGGGCGGCCTCGGATAGTTGCATGTCTTAGAGAGCTTAACCAACTTCTCCTGCTTTCCATCTCCAATCTTCCAACTCACAATTTGAACAGCTTTCCTTCCGGCAATGTAGCGAGTGGTTGAAGCAACTAAGGTAGTTGGAGTAGACAGCAGTACTGTTACTTGTAGATGTGATAAAATGAGATTCGCTTTGGACTTGCACTGTTAAAGATGCAGGTTTACAGAAGGTAACATTCTGTTTTTAGTGGTAACTGTTACTGTTGCATTTGTAGTTTCGAATGCGGGAGATTTTAAACTGCTATGAATACGAATCGGTGCAGGAGGAGCAAGAGCCTTGCCCTGGGTTATTTCGTGCTGACCAGCAGCAGCTGGAGAGGAGAGAGAGGGCGCGGGAGCCCGTTCTGAGTTACCCCTGACCCAGCCCGGAGTTCAACCCTCTCTTTATCCTTTCTGCCTTCCTTTTTATAGCTCTATTCCCATTTCTGTGCTGCCTCATTTTTTTTCTCTGTCAGCTACAAGGAGGGCCGCATTCTCATATTTGGGGGACTTCTTTTCTACCCTCTCGGCATCCGAGTCGTCCGAAGCTTTTCTCTGGGGCATCTTTAGGGTTAAGAGACTTCTCATCGTTTCCACGCATTTACCTGTCCGCTCTCTCTCTCTCCGTTTCTCCGTTTGTCCACTCTGGAATTTATTTGTAGAAAACATCTGTGATCGCATATTTCTGTTTGGGTGTGTGTGATTTCTTTATATGGGAGGTGTAATATATGTGTCACGTGTATGTGTCTTCTCTCCTCCATGTAGTATCTCAGTAACTTTTACTTAATCGTAAGCGTGGTTCCGGTCTAATTAAACTTATTTCAACTCATCGTGGTTCTGTTGTTAACACTAGAGGAGCTTGACAATTAAAGTAGATGTGAATTTTCCATTCAGTTTCTTGTCTGACTTTTTGCAGTTTGGTTACTTCGAGAATTTCAGTTCTCAGCCTGGAAGACCGTTGTGTGATCTGCCAAGACGTACTCTCCTACTTTTCGAACAAGCTCTTTAATAAATTAATTCAACCCTTGCTGCGATCTCAACCGCACTTTTTTGCTTTAGTTAATTGCTGGGACTCTCTTCCTGTAACAGAACAATCGGAATGTCCCGGAGGATGAGGTTGGCAATGGTGGTCACATTGTTCGTGTGTTTCTATCCACTGGTTGCAGCATTCTATCATTCTATAGAAAGCATACATTCTCAAAATCTTTTCTCCCCCAATGACCAGAGATCAGAAAAAATAAATGACACTAGTTCCCGATATAATACATAAACTTATCCAAGAGAAATGCAGCCTTATCTGCGTTCATATCAAGAACAAAAAACTATAATCAACGTGTGGTAATCAACGAACAGAATAAAATTTTTCCAATGTAAATAAAAGAAAATCTACTCAAAACAAGAAAAAGCAAGTTAAAGTTGGTACTATTTCTTCAATTTGTAGAGGCGATTTTGGCTCTACAGGAATGGAAGTATTTCAAATATAAAGAAAGTCAGAGATGTCTTAATATGATACGTAACAGGATATTACCTTGTAAAAGCATGTAAGTACCTTAGATACAGGACAAGAGGAAACATATTCATGAAAGTGCTGAAACAATAATTGTTTAACTACAACTACTGAAATCAATAATCTAATAAAACCCTAGCTAGACATGTGGTCTACAAATGCCGCCTTATCTCAAGTGTCTTGAACTTTCTTTATCACATTTATGTAAGGAACTTTTTTTACCAGACTGTTTATTCATGTGTGCGGTATTGGGAGCAAAAAGCCGCCAAAGACCTGACAAAAAGTAAATCGGTGTATCACGTGACAATAGTGACACCTAAAATGCACACACTATATGATATTGAAATCAAGAATTTTAGCATTTCTCTATTATTATAACAAAATCTTAGCTAAATCATTACAAAGCACCAAATATTTGTCATAAACTAGTGTATGCATCACCACGTTTTGCGTTTTGGAAAGAATAACGCGAAGTCCAAGTAAACCGGATTCACGTTTCCTCATGATTTCATTCACAGCTCAAAGTTGAAATGTTACGGCGAGTATCGGAATCTATGAACAATAAACATTTAATTATTGTTTATTGTTCATACTCTCAGATACAATGACAAGGGGGTCATATTTGGTAGACCTTTGATAACCTCTTAACCCTTAAGTGATTTTCAAAAATTGCGAGTATGAGAGAAAGCATTACGGATACCTATAGAAACAAAAGGTGTACGTCGCCGACAACTTAAGATCATTTACTTTAAATGCCCTTTGAGAAATTTCATTGGAAGATTTAAACATTTCCAGTGGATATATTTCCTTATGTACGATAAGCACTGATAAACTGATAAAACCCATTACTCCACCTGCAATTTAACTGCGTTTAAAGGTCCACGTGATCAGTCATCTATGATCAGAAAGTTACTGACACGTGGATGGCAGAGAAGAAAAGGTGGCAGACTGTAGTATTTTTAACTGATTACAAGTCAATATCAGTAGCAATAGAAGCGTCGATTTTATTCAAATTTTTCCAATCACGCCCTATGGAGATGCTCCTAAACACGTATTTTGTTTACTGAGTCACAGTAAAAATTTAAATTTGGTAACATTAATTATATGTACAGGGTGGCGCTTTTCATCCGAACGCTAGTGAAGATTGTAAGGATTTTACGTTTTTTAATTTTAGTCATACATATTTGGTATTTTTTTGGTTCTGACGCTTATAACTTTTGAGTTATTGATTTGGCACGATTCTTCAGTATTGCGCATAGATACGTGCGGGGGGGGGGGGGGGGGGGCTGCGCAGTAAAAAATTCGTTTTTTTTCGATACTCAAATTTGTCGCATCGTTACCGTAACTCCGGGAAAATGAGGGGTATAAGATTCCCCATTGGTAGATTTTCTTGTATGTGTAGATGATAAATGTTGAAGTCTAATTCCGACACGTTAAATAGGAAAATCTAGAAAATTTGACAAAGTTGTAAAGGTTTAAAAAAAATGTAATGGTCAATATTTTGGCCCTCTACACCCCCTTAGTTAGACGACTGGCCCAATAAATGTGATACAATGGGAAAGGGCATATCCTTGGGCACTTTTAATCATATCCCCCCAAAACATAGCTCCCTTCTAATTTTTCCGATCGTCGGCAAGGGCAGTCTCTGGACATTACTCCTTCCTTATTACAGCCGGAGCAGAACAACTTGGGTGGTTCCCTACATTTGGTACGGTAGTGGCCGGGTTTTCCACATCTAAGACTGTCCACATCTAATGACTGTCCTGTCCCCTTCTGTGCTCTCTGCTTTACTCTGTGTCTCGCAGTAAAAAGGTATTTGGTGACGATAATCTGGGGTTTCCGGCATTTGGTGCTTTCCTTAACTCCTCTAGTAGTCGCTCGGTTTCTCTGGCCACTCGCGAGAAGCTAATTATGTCGCTGAAGTCGCTTTTCCAAATTTGCTGACGTAGGCAGCAGGTTTTGGTACAGCCATTTTAGTTCCTGTTCCTTATCCATCCCACCGTGCCGACGGATCAATGTCTGCATGTCCGTTATATATTTACTGGCGGCTTCTTGTTGTCTCTGAAGGCGACCGCTAATCTCTGCTTCAAGATCGTCCTCATAATTGAGTGGAAAGAAACAGGTGCGGAAGTCAGCTTCAAACTCCTTCCATGTCGTCCATTTGGGTCGGTTATTACGGAACCAAAGTGCCGCCTCTTCAGTTAGGAGCTCGGGTAAGTGTGGTAGAAGCCAATCCAAATGCACTTCTTCGGAAGTGCCGATCTCTTTCAACCTCTCGGTAAAAACTACTGGATCGCTACGGCCGTTGAATCGAATTTCCATTTTCGGACTTTAATATGGTCTGATGATGAACCAGTCTTGGTGATGGCTGATTTGTCTTACTACACTCGCCCACGTCCTCTCTTAGAATATCCAGCGAAAGATTGGCTGTAACGTAGCTGGAGTAGAATTTTCCCGAAGGTATTCCACCAAGCGTCGTCTCAGCGTTTCAACGGTGCCCTCAGTACCTAGCTCCATTAGTTCGTTGATTAAAGCATCCTTCTTTCTTTAGTATACCCAGGATAATAATAATAATAATAATAATAATAATAATAATAATAATAATAATAATAATAATATTCTTTATTGCCATCCAAATCCTCCCGGGACATTAGTAACGTCAAAAACAAGAAAGCAACAACAAGTACAATAATTTGAATACACATAAAAATGAGGACCAGAGTCCACTTAAATGCTAACATCATAAAGACACTCATCAAGTAGGTATTCTGTAGCTTTTTGCTTAAATTTGTGTACATGAATTTCTGACTTTATATAGTCAGGAAGTCTGTTATATTCCCTAACAGCCTTATACAGAACTGCTTTTTGGAAGAATGCAGTTATGTGATTTGGAACACTCAAGTTCTCTCTATGTCTCGTAGTGATGGTCATGTTATCTGCATAACGCTGTGCATTCGTTTCAAAGAGGGTCGGATTTTTTTTTACACAAAGAACCAAGGACAATATATATAAAGATGGTACAGTTAGCAGTCTTAAATCTACAAAATGTGGTCGAGCTGACTCACGAGGGCGTAATCTCAAGAAACATCGAATGATTCGTTTTTGGGCAATGAAAACAGCCTGGGCTCCCCTGGATGAACCCCAGAACATTATGCTGTATGACAGCACAGACTGCACAGAGGCAAAGTAAAGCTGCCGCATAGTTTAATTTTTTTCAAAATCCTTTATTTTACAAGATAATCGAAATTTGTGAAAACATTTCTGAAGCAACTTTTTGAGTGGAATATACCTGTGAAGGTAAAATTTCGATACAACGTTTCAGTTTTCTGGAACCATCATCAACTTCTGTTTTTCTTATGACTGCCATATAGGATTTTTACACTTGTTTACAGGGGACCAGAAATTTTTTTCTATAATGTATAACAACCCTAGTAAGATTTTATAGTATTTTAAAAAATCAAGAAACATGTAGTTTTTACTAGTAGGCCGTGGATTGAAGTTGACAGTAATATGTGGTTATTATCGCGAATGCTTGAAAACAATATCACAATGGCTGTAGAGATTACAGAGGAATATTTGTTGAATTCAGAGTTCTTAAAAAAAGAAATTGAAACCGCTGGAAATTACTTAAAATAAGGGAAATTTTGACATGCTGGAATTTCATTTCCAAGAAAACAGAAATGTTCAAATTTCTAAAACTGATTACGGAGGAAAATATGCGGAACGAGGAACGACTTAAGCATGGTTTAAAGCGATTCAAGTCTTGAAGTCTATAGATTTATTGAATTAAAAAAGAAAAATGTCTTACTAGGCCAAGCACCTAAATGAGGAATACACTATAATGCCTCAACTGAAAAACAGAAGGTTGCAATCGGACATAGAATGTTGCAAAGCATTTTAAAATCATTCAATTAGACACTCGAAGAAGGTTACCAAAATCGATCTTCTCAGAGTGGTTTAAATGTTATCGCGACCAATTTGAAGTCAAAGTAATTTGGTTAGATGGACGCGGGACTTACATTGACGTATCCACATAAGTTACCTCATATTGTGTTTTGGTATACATGGCTAACTCAAAAAATTCTCTTTTTCAATTGAGAGTAATATTCCTATATCATGTATTCTGCTTTTAGGTACTTGGTCTTGAAGAAAGAAAACTTTTTTTAATTTAATAAATTTATAGACTTTGAGATGATTGAATTGTTTTAAACTATGCTAAAGTCGTTCCTCGTTCCGGATATATTCCTTCGTAGTCAGTTTTTTAAATTTGAGTATTTCTGTCGGCTCAAAAATGAAATTCCCGCATGTTAAAATGTCCCTCACTTTAAGTCATTTACATATGTTTCAATTTAATTGTTAAGAACTCTGCATTCGACAAATATTGCACTGTGACCTCTACAGCCATTGTGATATTGTTTTAAAGCATTCGGGATAATAACCACATATTATTGTCAAGTTCAATCCATAGCCTACTAGTAAAAACTACATTTTTCTTAATTTTTTTAAATACTATAAAATCTTACTAGGGTTGTTTTGTTATACATGATTAAAACGCATTTCTTGTTCCCTGTAAAAAAGGTTAAAAATCCAATATGGCCGTCATAAGAAAAACAGAAGTTGAAGATGGTTCCAGAAAACCGAAACGTTGTATCAAAATTTTACCTTTGCGAGGTATATTCCACTCAAAAAGTTGCTTCAGAAATGTTTTCATAAATTTCGATTATCTTTTAAAATAAAGAATTTATAACAGTTTTTTAAAAATGCACCATTTTGGTTTTTTCAAAATTTCTCAAAAACCCGATTGGTTACAGCCACCACGTTTTTGTCATTACATTACTAACATAATTCTATAAAACTTTCCCTATTTAACCGACTTCGTAGCTTCTATAGTTTCCGTGATTCCAATACATGAAAGACCAATTTGGGACACACTGTATACACTATTGCTTTTTAATGTATAAGATCATAGCTTTTAGAGAACCTGCATATTTGTGGGAAAAGATGCAATTTAGAGGTGATGCGCATGAAGCAAATATACGTCTTCGAAACAATATCTCAGTACCCCAGCGCATAACTAAGATCTTTGAATGCAGTTTCTCATACCTGCATCAGTTTATAATGAGATCTCCACTAGTGCTAAAACTTTAAGCTTTTCAACCTACAAAAGCCATATTTTAAAGTTCGTGTGCGATAGGGTAATGTCATTCTAATCGAATCAAATCAAAAATTAATTATTGACTTGTTTGTTTATTTACTTTTTTATTTATTGCGATTTTATTGAATAGGCTGGTTTTTCTGGTTTTCTCTTTTTTCTTCTAACTTATTAGTTATCTGTAAGTACTAATCCCTTATGGATAATTAGGTGGTTATAAAAACACGTACTTTGTACGGTACTTTCCACCTTTGTACAAGCTTTTGTGTGCAAAGAAGATTATTATTATTATTATTATCGCTCTTCTTTCTCACTTAATCAAGTGATGTTTCTTCTCTAAGGTGACGGGCCATATCAAGTCGTCTCACAGACTATCGCCTGAATTGAGGAATGATCGCACTATATTACATGTTTTAAGGATAACAGACTTTTATATTGTTACGATCGCAGCAACGCCGCATGGGAGGCGGGGCAACGCATGGGAGCGTGTTGGTTGGTGGAGCTTCGCGACCTATCCGCGCTGCGTCATGGCTGACACGAGTGATTTATTGCTCGTCTGGCTTAATCTAGAAGGCAGTTGTTTACAACCGTTTTTTTTTATATGAGATTATTCAAGAATTCTTATAAAGAACTTTCTAGGTTTTTCTGTAATTTTAGGATTGTATATAAAAGGCGCATAGAGCGCCCGAGTGGAATAGTCTTATTTTAAGCGAGCTATAAGTAAGCTAAAATACGAAGCGATAATAGAAGGCTATAAGTATTAAGTAGTGAGTTATTTAGTAGGCGAATTGTACCTGTGTGTATTTGTGGAATAAATAAATAGTGTTTTCTTGTTAAATCGTTACACTGGAATTATTGAACCCCGAGTTCGCAACAATTGGTGTCAGAAGTGCGATTCCAGTGGGAATTTGAGGACTAATATTGCTGAACTGTAAGTGAGTGCTTCATTGCCGGACATTACGTGTTTATGCCAGTGACCAGAAGCCAGCATCAAGCGATGGAGGATCAATTTGCCACCCTTCTCTCCTTTATGCAACAACAGAGGGAAGAGCAGGAAAAACGGTATAAGGAACAAAAAGAGGAACAAGAAAGGCGTGATCAAGTACAGGAGCAACGTTATCAACACCAGAAGGAAGAGCAGGAAAGACGTTATCTAGAACAGAAGGAAGAGCAGGAAAGACGTTATCTAGAACAGAAGGAAGAGCAGGAAAAACGTGATCAAATACAGGAGCGCCGTCATCTAGAACAAAAGGAAGAACAAAAACACCAGGCTGAAGTTAGATTCAGATTTAGATTCAATATTCAGATTTTTACAACGGACCAGATAAGTACTGAACATAATGAAAAAAATATATATAAATGGGTTCTGACAAACTACCATGCACGCATATGCACTTTTTAAACCCTACTCGAGACTTACGCGAAATAAATTCGTAAGGGGTAAAATCTACCCCCTCTTGGAAAAGCAATCAAATTCAAAATTCTGCAAATATGACGTTGTGCACTACTCTAGTAAGGAGAAGGAGGCAGGCCTATATGCATATTGTAACACCCTATGTGAGATTCATTCGAAATAACTTCGTAGGGGGTATAAATTACCCCCACCCCGAAAAGAAGTAAAACTCAAAACAGCGCAAACCTGACGTTGTGCACTATTCTAGTAAATAGTAGGAGGGAGGCCTAGATGCACTTTATCACACACTATGCGAGATTCATTCCAAATAACTTCGTGGGGGTAGAAATTACCCCCACCCCGAAGAGCAATAAAACTCAAAATAGCGCAAACCTGACGTTGTGCACTATTCTAGTAAACAGTAGGAGGGAGTCCTAGATGCACTTTATCACACCCTATGCAAGATTCATTCGAAATAACTTCGTGAGGGTAGAAACTACCCCCACCCCGAAAAGCAATAAAACTAAAAATAGCGGAAACCTGACGTTGTGCACTATTCTAGTAAACAGTAGGAGGGAGGCCTAGATGCACTTTATAACAACCTATGCAAGATTCATACGAAATAACTTCGTGAGGGTAGAAACTACCCCCACCACGAAAAGCAATAAAACTCAAAATAGCGCAAACCTGACGTTGTGCACTATTCTAGTAAATAGTAGGAGCGAGGACTAGATGCACTTTATCACACCCTATGCAAGATTCATTCGAAATAACTTCGTGAGGGTAAAAATTACCCCCACCCCGAAAAGCAATAAAACTCAAAATAGCGCAAACCTGACGTTGTGCACTATTCTAGTAAATAGTATGAGTGACGCCTAGATGCACTTTATAACACCCTATGCAAGATTCATTCCAAATAACTTCGTGGGGGTAGAAATTACCCCCACCACGAAAAGCAATAAAACTCAAAATAGCGCAAACCTGACGTTGTGCACTATTCTAGTAAATAGTAGGAGCGAGGACTAGATGCACTTTATCACACCCTATGCAAGATTCATTCGAAATAACTTCGTGAGGGTAGAAACTACCCCCACCACGAAAAGCAATAAAACTCAAAATAGCGCAAACCTGACGTTGTGCACTATTCTAGTAAATAGTAGGAGCGAGGACTAGATGCACTTTATCACACCCTATGCAAGATTCATTCGAAATAACTTCGTAGGGGGTATAAATTACCCCCACCCCGAAAAGAAGTAAAACTCAAAACAGCGCAAACCTGACGTTGTGCACTATTCTAGTAAATAGTAGGAGGGAGGCCTAGATGCACTTTATCACACACTGTGCGAGATTCATTCCAAATAACTTCGTGGGGGTAGAAATTACCCCCACCCCGAAGAGCAATAAAACTCAAAATGGCGCAAACCTGACGTTGTGCACTATTCTAGTAAATAGTAGGAGGGAGGCCTAGATGCACTTTATCACACACTATGCGAGATTCATTCCAAATAACTTCGTGGGGGTAGAAATTACCCCCACCCCGAAGAGCAATAAAACTCAAAATAGCGCAAACCTGACGTTGTGCACTATTCTAGTAAACAGAAGGAGGGAGGCCTAGATGCACTTTATCACACCCTATGCAAGATTCATTCGAAATATGACTCAGGATAGCGTAATCCTGACGTTGTACACTATTCTAGTAAAGAGAGCGAGGGAGATGCACATAATAACACCCTATGTGGGATTTATTGGAAATAACTTCGTTGGGGGGATGATGTAAAATTTCAAATTTTTATGTTCTGCCTTTTCTCAATAAGCTATTTTTTCCTTATCGTTTTCAGGTCAGGAGTAGGCCAACATCCATATTTCGGGACCTTTTCGTCAATTTTTTTATTAAAGCACTCTGATTTTTTATTGAGAGCGAAACATAAAATGTGTGACATTCTTGTTGCTGATATCGTTTCAATCGTGGTAGTTCGGACAAGTGGTAAAGAATCTTACTGTTTTCTGTCATTTGTTGACATATTGTCTGCGGATTGATACCGATTCAAAAAAATTAAAAGTAAGTGCCGTTTTTTCTAGTATACTAGCATTCAAAAAATATGATATCATTATTGTTGATACTCGTTACTTATAATAGCAATATTAAATAACATAACCTTTCTAGAGGCAAAGGGGAATTGAGTATTGCCCTCGCAGATAGCCAACATCAATATCTCTAGACGGTTTAGTCATTTTTGTAGAACTTATACAGAGGGAATCAAAATATTCTTAAAAATTTTGTTAGTATTATTTTTAAATCGTCGTAATTCGCGAACAAGTTAACGGATTATTATTTTTATTCTTTGTATCGAAAGTATTATCTACAAATTGTTTCACATCAAGGGAGTTTTCCAAAAGTGATTACTGAATTACAGGTACGGACTTGACAAAATAAATATACGGGGTGAATCATAATGGGTGGTCGAAAATGAAATCTCATATTTTTTGGTCGATTTTAAGGGCGGTCTGTCATACAATTGTGTTACCTATTGACCTTCGTTAAAAAGTTACAGGGTGTTGAATTCAGAATTTCAATATTCGTGTGTCTTGATTATTCCGAAAGCGTAAGAGATATTTAATTGGCATTTTGAACATTTTGATTGCTATAGAAGGCGCACTTTTTGCATTAATTAATTATTTTTATTTCCGCCAGTTTCGCACTTAACAGCATGTCGATTTTTATCATTTGAAAAAAAAGTAGCACGTCACTGATTTTTTGAAAAATAAACCTTAGCTTTTTAATACCCATCCTAGTGTAAAGAAAACAGCCCTCTTCGGGTTTTTAGTACAACACACCGTTTTCGAGTAAATAAATCAAAACCATTGTAATACATGTAAGTACAGCCGCGAATAATTACATCTTGATGAAAAATCTAAAATACACGATTAATTACGGCTTGAATCATATTGCAAACCAATAGTATTTTAATGGGCATTAAAAAACTAAATTTAATTTTTCGAAAAACCAGTGACGTCCCACTTTTTTTTTCAAATAATACATGTCGACGTGGTGTTAGGTGCGCCACTGGCCGAAACAAAAATAGTTATTTATTGCAAAAAGTGCGCCTTCTATAGCAGTCAAAACGTACAAAATTTCAATAAAATATCTCTTACGCTTTCGGAATATTCAAGACATATGCATTTTGAAACAAAAAATGATAAACACATCTGGAGATATTGAGGTTGGCTATCTGCGACGGCATCACTCAATTTCTCTCTACTTCTAGAGAAGTTATTTTATTTAATATTGCTATTATAAGTCACGAGTATCAATAATAATGGTATCATATTTTGTGAATGCTAGTATACTAGAAAAAACGGCACTAATTTTTAAATTTTTTGAATGGGTAACCATCCGCAGACCATATGTCGACAAATGAGGAAAAACAGTAATTTTCTTTACCGCTTTTCCGAACTATGACGAACCAAGTATATCAGCAACAAGAATTTCACACATTTTACGTTTCGCTCTGTATAAAAATTCAGAGTGCTTTAATAAAAAATCTGGCGAAAAGATCCCGAGACATGAATGTTGGCTTACTCCTTTCCTGAATACGATAAGGAAAAAAAAGTTTATTGCGAAATGGCAGAACATCAAAATTTGGAATTTTGTCATCACTTTATTTCACACCCTATATAATTAAGATAATGTCGCTTTTTTTGTCAAAATTATCCGCTTCTTTAATCTAGAGGAAATGAGGTTTCAGACCGTGCAAAATGTATTTATAACAATTCTTAAAAAGTTACAGCTGATTGAAGATGACAGGAAAAATTGCTTGTGCCGAACCCAAGAAGTTCACCAGTTTAGTATATTCGGGATTAATCCGGAATCCCGGTATTAGACATATAAAACCCGAAAATCCCAGGATCAATATAATCATCCGAAAATGAAATCCCTAGGAAAAGCAGACGCACAAATTCTTAGATTTTTTTATTTCTTTGATGAACCATGAGCACATTTCTACTAAAGTCTGAATAATCATCTTGTGGAATTTCGTCATAATTTTCCATTCTCACTAGCTCATGTGTACCGAATGAAATAGCAAAATTACGTCATAAACATATATCGCGTACCACCTGCCACTTAACAATGCCGAAAAAAATGTTTAACATTGATTCATTATCAGTCTGACACATTGTTTTATTATCGTTTAAAATGAAAACTCGATTTTCTAAACGGGAACAGAACTTTATTTTAAATTTAATAGATTATTTTACGAAAGAGAAAGATGCAGGAAGACCCCTTTGACCTCTGACTTATCTACAAAGGCATGGATACTATCTGTTTTTAAACCGACTTGCACAAAACAACGGAGCCTGGGATCCACCAAAGACCAGAGGGATCATTTATCACCTGGAGTTTACAAGGTTCGATACGATTACGAGGTACAAGGGAACACAAAAAGAACTCCAAACTGGGACAAACCCAAAATTCAGCAGTAGCAGAGAAAGCTCTCTTTCTAAAAGCATGATATTTTTTTAACCAGGTGGATATAATTTTACATTAACAGTAGCATTCCTAAACTAATCAAAGAAGTCATTGAGATATTCAAGGACGAGAACAACTTCAATAGGAAAGAGGAAAGAGAAATTGCGGCCCTGAATAATTGTTCACGTGGGTACGATAGTAGAGAACTAAAGGATCGATTTTGTTCATAAGAGATAATGTAAAGCGCTCTTGATTACTGCGCATCGAAAATGACGTATCTGATTGACCCGCCTTGACGCTATTGGTTGGAGAATGGATGAATGGCGAATGAAACTGCATGCTGCATTCATTAATCAAAACAAGTTTTTTTTTTCACCAACAATATCTGCGCCTTCGGTAGATCCATCATCCAAGTTAAGCCATCCTACAGAATGCACCATTCTTGATGAGGCCCGGCCCCTCCACTCCAGCTTGTCGGTGAGAGTATAAATATGACAGATGGTTTAATGATGGATTGAATCAGTCCATTTCGAGACGCAAGGGAGATAACTTTGTACATTTCCTCATAGCCCTTACTAATGTCCGCCGCAGAGGTGAACGAGACGTCAAAAAGAAATTCTATTGGACAACGGCTTTTCTGTGCCTCGAATGTGAACACAAGTTACCTAATTTAGGCTTTTGCTGTTATTTATTGCATAGATCACCTTAAACAAATTAAATCCTTCCTAAATAAAGAAGTGATGCATAACTTTTAGAATTATTCCATAATTTAAGTTGATTTTTTGAAGCCTACAAGTTTCTTTGGTACGAAAAATGATCAAGTAAGCTTACAGGAATAAGGGCGCTCTAAACGCTTACCTACTCTTAAATTCCATATTCTAGAGAATAATAATTTATTACTTTATTACTTTGAGGTCTGCAAAGTCTTAATTATTGTGAAGGTATTTATTAAACATTATTAAACCTAACAAGATCTAATAATATATCTAAACATTGAGGATTGTGGAATACACATTTTCGATCAGAGGACGTAAATTGTTCTAAGTTTCTTGTTAACTTCAAATACATTTCTCGAACTTGTTGCTTAGTAATATTCTAGCTTTAAGTTAATTAATAGTTAGCACAAAAGGCAAATGTTCTTCTTTTTTTTAAAAAAAAAAACTTGTTTTCCAATCACAACAAATACAATATAACTGCGTGTATTGAATAAAACAAAGTTTTATTCAAACACGCTGAAGCTCCAGCTTAAATATGCGAAGAATGTAAATTATCCTTTAGAAAAACATAACCCAAAAATAAAGTTGCAATCAAAGGTAAATCGTAGGTAAATTTTTGAAGTAAAGAAAATCTTATTTACGACGTGCTGTCATATAAAGAACACGTCACGATTTATGACGTAATTCCACAAGATGATTATTCAGACTATAGCTAGTAGCTGCGAGAGATAGCTGCTAGCTAATGGAAATATACGAAAAGCTCCTAAGCTTCATCCTATTAATAATAATACATACAATTTCAGTCAGAACTAACTTGAATTAACAATTTTCGTTTCTATTATTTTTTTTATTTCTATGATATATAAATAAAATAAATATAATTTTCTTTGGTTTAAAAATGTCTTTTAAAAAGAAAACGTCTATTGAAATATCCTGATCCTTAAAGAATTATGATTTACGATATATGTTGTGAAAAGCCATGGTCTCGTTCACCGTACTCTAGCTATAAGCTAATAATAGTATTTTTCCAATTTACTGGCACCGGCTTGGCTCTCAAGTCAAGAAGAAACACCTAAAGATAAATCGGGATACTTGGCAGCGTCGAAAGCACAGAATTACAGAAAATCTAGGCTGCGGCAGCCGCACCAGTAGGTACGCCAGATGTTTACCTTATAGATTAGGGTACACACCGCAACAATCCAATTCAACGTTGCCTATGCCTCTCTTTAAGTTAGAAGGAAGATTTTAGGTTGCGATTTAAAGTTTTTACATACGTGCGTACTACAGCTTTTTACCTACTTGCATGATTACTTCGTTTGATTTTTTTAAGAAAAATGTTTGGTTTTTAGTTTAAGGATTCTTATAAGTTTCGTAGTGTTAGTAATTTTATATCTACATATAAAGTTAGTTAGCAGTATTTATCACTGATTTGGTGTAAATTTCTCGAATTTAGTTTTAGTTTGTTTTTTTATCACATTTATTAGTATTACTTCGCTTTTATATATTATATATAGATTATTCTATTTTAGTTTTAAGCACGTAGTCTCGCCAATTCTGGGTTATTATCATTTTTGTTGGTACACAGCTCTTCGTTCGTTTTAAAAGAACATAAAAATGCCCCGTAAAAAGCACATATTAATTGACGTTGAAATAGTAAAATCTATTCTCAAAGATAAATGTGTTGCCAAGAATTCCCTAAGTAACATTGACTTATCGAACCCCCTTATTACTTGGATTTGTCAAGCATGTGGTTTGCAAGACTGCCGTTTAAATAGGGTTCGTGTCCAGCAATTATTAAAAAGGGAAAATGTTCTAAATTCCGGTGATACCTTTTTATATGACTACTCAGATAATTCTAGTGACTATTTTATGGAAACAGACAAAAAA
Source organism: Taphrorychus bicolor (assembly GCA_951812265.1). Lineage (NCBI taxonomy): Eukaryota > Metazoa > Arthropoda > Insecta > Coleoptera > Curculionidae > Taphrorychus > Taphrorychus bicolor. Next base: position 9,206,346 of record OX638300.1, read on the forward strand.
TATGCTCAAAAGTCAAAAAATAGTGGTTTACAAATTAAAAAAACTATAAAAGCAAATATTGCCTCGAAGCAAAGAGAAATGGGAACAGTAGATAAGAAAGCCTCATTCTGTATAGATGATATAATCAAGACCTGCATGAATGTCAAGAAAAACGACAAATTTGCGAACTTTGTAATATTAAAAATTGACCAAAGAGAATTATCATATGAAGAAAGACATAAGTTTATAAAAGAAAACTTGCCCTCATATGGGATTTCATGTGTAATAATATTTAAAGGAGGACAAACAAGGAAGTCAGTTAAAAGGCCCGATTTTGTTGAATACGGGCAATGCAAACATCCCCGTTGTCGAAAATTTAAAATTGAATATCGATCATCTCATGACGACCAAATGGAAATTGTGGTAAAGTATGATTTTAAGGAAACTAACCACATCGGTCATGAGTATAGTTACCAATTGAGAGGCACAGAGAGACTATCTGTAAAAAAAGATCTTTTGACAACTTTGCCACATAAGAGGAGACAAACAGATATCATGGATGCCGATCCAGTTTTAATTAAAGAAGGAAACTGGCAAAAAATCAGATCCGTTTCAGTTTACCAAAAAGCCAGATCAGAGGCAAAAAACGATATGGATTTTAGCAAGGATTCTTATCTCGATTTAATTTTAAGAGCAAAGAATGATGAAAACCAGGGAATGGAATACCTTCAAATTCCCTCTACTGACACATTTGTTGCATTATACAGCAAAGAACAGATCAATGTGTTAATTCCAATAAACCAAAAGGTTGTCGGGTACTTTGACGCCACAGGATCAGTTTGTCGATCAATCAAATCAGGACGAACATTTTATTATGCTCTGGTCATCAACCAACGGAATAAAATTGTCCCCATCTGCGAATTGCTAACATCCCAACATGACGCTAGCAACTTGTCATGTTTTTTTATAAAATTCAAACGTTTTGTTGTGATAAATTTGAAACGAAAATGGCCGATATTTGATGTACTAGTCACGGACTTCAGCTTTGCTATCATATCAGCAATTTGTTTCGGTCTCAATGAGATGACTTTTTACTCTTACCTTCAAAGAATTTTCCATTATCTAATGGGACAATCTAAAGATATGAGTGACATTATAATCTTAAGATGTTGCTGTGCTCATTTTATTAAAATGATTATGCGGAAGCTTTGTAAATTAAAAGTTCAAAAGAAGTCCAGAAAAATTATCGTTGAATTGGTTACTATACTAATGGGTGCAACATCCTTAGAGGATCTGGGAGAGCTGTTCGGGCTATTTTGTATAATACTTCTGAGTAAAAGAAAAAACAAAACTGTTGAAGATGCTCTAAGACAAATGAAACGTATGAGTGACTCTTGTTCCATAAAAAATCATGATCTTTTAAATGTTGATGAGGTTGAGGAGGATGAAAGGGTCAGAGGAAAATATACCGAATCTCCATTCTATACCTATTTCTTTAAAATATATTTGAACACCTCTGAGCAAACAAAATATGCAAATGCCAACGAAGGAGAAATAAACGAACTAGAAAGCCACCATTTTGTTGATTATATGATTCGATATTGTATGCCGTTTGCCCCTCTATGGGCTTCACTTACTACGCAATTAACCCTATCAAAAAAGCCACGATATAGTAATGCGAACATCGAATGTTGGTTTAAGGTAATAAAAAATGACGTTTTAAGTGGTGAGTTGCACTTAAAAATTGGACGGTTTATAGAAAAAGTTAGAGAAAGGGTAAACACCGACTTGAAGATTTTAGAATTGGAAATCGGCAATAAACCAAGAAAACGAAAAATTGAGGAATTCGACTTGATCAATGATCTTGAGTTAAATGAGCAACTAGACAGACCATTAGACACTGAATCGTGGAAACCCAAAAAAGTACCATCTACGTACTTTTCACTGAAAACAATAGCCAAGCAACTGGAGACGAATGATAATAAAGTCAACTTAGAAAAAGAAAATTGCGACAACTCCACCTTAGAACTGTCAGAAACCAATGGTGCTCAAAACACGGGCTGCTTGTCAACAGTAAGCTCTGCAGAATCTGAGTCTCCTTGTGCCAGGGCACTAGATAATGCACTGTATTTTAATAACCAATATTATATGCACTGTGCTCACCAATTCAATGAAATTGGTCAAAATTTTACATTAGGAATATATTCATATGGGAATAATTCTATTAAACTTTCTTCAGGAGATTACTTACGGTTTCTCTCTACAATTAATCAAGGAATTCCCATCCCAAAGTCATCCGAAAAGAGGTGGCTGTCAGATTTTTGTATAGATGCTTCAGCCTATTCCCTGCTAAAGTATTCTCCACACATATATTATATAGACACAATATCATGCCAGATGATATTTTCAAAGAAGTCTAGTTCATATACTAAGTTTGAACCGTATACAAAATCTTTAAAAGACACAGAATACGTACTGATGGTTTTCAATGTAAATGCATCACATTGGACATTGATTATTTTAGACCTGAGTGACAAAATCATATATTTTCTAGATCCCTCACCATACAGTACTACTAGCCTCGAGATTATTTATGAAAACATTCGTCAATTTTGTATTGCCAGAGATCGAATAAACAAATTCGACAAATTAAATATTCGTTCCTGGTCAATAAATAAATTAGAATGTCCAAAACAATCCGACGATATAAACTGTGGAATTTTTGTGTTATTTTACATTTATTCGCTGTCCCAAGCAAATTCCATAAAAGAACTATTTACAACTGATTCTGTTTTTAACCCCGAATCTTTTCGTTTAGATTTACAATCAGTTCTTTTGCTGTCATCTGAAAACATGACTGAAATATGTTTAATTTGCGGACTAAAAGCGGGTGACAAGCTTATTAATTGTAATAAATGCAAAAGATGGTGTCACTTCGAAAAATGCTCAGGAGTATCTAGTAGAGCCTCTTTTGGTGAAGCTCAAAATGATGATTTTTTATATACGTGTCCACTGTGTACGTTACATTGTGCAGACCCGTTCATTTCTGTCAAGACCAATCAACAAATATTTCTGCCTGAAATAATTTTACAAAGTTTTGTAAACGTTTTCAGGAACACACTTGAGAAAACATATTACACCAGAAATGAAAATGAACAATCTAGGCGTTTCATTGAAGTGCAAGATAAAAGGCGACATTTAAAATGGGATTATTCTACACCTTTCATCAATTTAAGTATGTCTATTTTCCTATGCAAAGAAATTTTGAAGTCCACTAGCGTAACTGACAAAGAATATATAAGTTTTGTATTGCTTCCTTGGGTTAATGCGCAAATATTCCACAAATATTATGGCATTCCACAAGAATCAGATGTCAATATAGTGGAAAAATACAGGCAATTGAATGACATCCATAATTTTAATTACGAATATCCCTCTCCGTATACATTAGATATGGTGTTGGATGAAATTATCAAACAATAAATTACTGACATCATTTTCAATAATATAATTTACAAATTTCATAAACTACTTATATTCAGATCTGGGCAAAATACTAGGCAAAATTATTAAAATTTCAAATAACAAATACCTACCGTTCAAAGTACTCCTATAATCAAATACCAAATACTACTCCACTTTAAAAGCATTTCAAGCATTTAATTGTGACAGATGTCATTATTTTCTGCGGCGAACACCTTTGTTGGATACTCTTGAGATTTTTAGCGAAAAAAGGTGCTCTAACTTAATTTCGATAAAATTGATGTTTTTCGAGAAAAATAGATATTTCTTTAAACAGTTAAAAAAGACAATTTTATTAAAAATACAGAGTGTCCCATGCGCTGAGCGTGCCGCGAAGGTCAAAATAATATTAGTTAGTTATATAATCTTTTTTCTTAGCGTATCTGCTATAAAGGAGATATCAGGCTTCAAAGACTTACGGTAGTAATGTTAATTAATATACAGGGTGAGACATAATGGGAGGACGAAAATGAAATCTCATATTCTTTGGTCGATTTTGAGGGGGGCTTGTCATACATTTGTGTTACCTATCGAGCTTCGTTAAAAAGTTACAGGGTGATAAGTTAGAATTTGAAAATGCATATGTCTTGATTATTCAGGAAAGAGTAGGAGATATTTTAATGAAGCTTGGTATGTTTTGACTACTATGAAAGGAGCACACTTTGCAATAAAAAAATAATTTTTATTTCCTCCAGTGGCGTGCGTACCAGCACATTGACATATATTATTTGAAAAAAAAAGGGTACGCCACTGGTTTTTCGAAAAACGAAATTTAATTTTTCAATCCTCATCCATCTCTGAAGAAATAACCCCTCTTCAGATTTTTTAGTACGACGCAGGGTATATGAGTAAATTAATAAAAATCATTGCTATACCGCCATTTTAATTAGTCTGAGAACAGCATTAAAGTTTGATGTGGCGCGCGTACCAGCACCTCGACGCATATTACCTGAAGAAAAATTGGTACGCCACTTGCTTTAGAAAAATAAAATCTAATTTTTGAATTCCCCATCCATCTCTAAATAAAAATGCCCTCTTCAAGTTTTTTAGTACCATGCACCGTTTTCGAGAAAATAAATAAAAACCATTATAAAGCAAGTCTCTGAAATTGTTGCGTCAAAAATTGGAAGCAGGTGGCTATTATTATCCTAAGAGGTGGAAATTGTTAGCATCTCAAGATATCTGTGTTTTTATTGTGATGTATTTGATTGATTCTTCCCTCATGAATTAAGATCTTATCTTAGTTTGTCTTGTCTTATCCATCACTACAATTCTGAAGCAAAAAACTCACTTAACTTATTTTAGTAAGACTGTATTTGAGTAAATAAATAAGAAGCATTGCGATATAGCCATTTTAAGCAGTATGGCAATAGTCGCGAGGCATGTAGTTTATGGGTTGAATTATGTTGCTTATCAATAGGTTTTAATATTCAAGCATAAGAAATGGAATTTTGATATTTTAGATTTTTTATCAATCTTAAATGGGTTGGGCGAGACTAGGCTACATTACAATGGTTTTTATTTATTTACTCAGAAACGGTGCGTCGTACTGAAAAACCTAATGAAGACGTTTTTATTCCGAGATGGATGGAGAAGTGAAAAAGTAGATTTGATTTTTTCAAAACCAGTGGCGCACCAATTTTCCTTCAAGTAATATGGGACGAGGGGCTGCGCCACTGGCAAAAATAAAAATAATTTTTTATTGCAAATTATGCGCCTTCCACAGATGTCGAAACGTACCCAATTCCATTAAAACATCTCTTACCCTTTGGGAATAATCAAGATATATGTATTTTGAAATTCTAACTTCAACACCCCGTAACTTTTTAACGAAGCTCGATAGGTGACACAAATGTATGACAAACTCCCCTTAAAATCGACCAAAGAATATGAGATTTCATTTTCGTCCTCCCATTATGACTCACCCTGTATATCTTTGAGGCCCAATATCTCCCTTAGGAGTGGCGAGAAGAGGTTAGCTGACAAACTACTGTTATTTGGACCTGCATCTAACATTGTATTTTAAACAGTTTAAATAAATATCGATTTTTCTCGATTTTTTTTTTTTTTGATCAAAATCTGGAGAGTTTCCCATAAAGGTGCATGCAGCTGAAAATAATGGGGGGCCAGTCCGTTCTTGTCTTTTTGATAAGAATAGAAGCCGGGTTTACATTACACCAAAAAATCGTCCAAATATAAATACAAAGTGGTTCAAAATTTTCAGCCAAAAACTGTAAACAACTTTACATTGATTGCAACGTACGTACGTATTTGAGGACCTATGTCACCCTACGAGTGACGTTAGGAAAAAAAGTTATATGATAAATTACCGTTATTTTGACCTGCCCTATACGTTCCCGAAAAATTGTCACGTACTCATGGGACACCCTGTAGGCTACGCATAGATGAACTCAACAGAGAGAACAAATTAGGTAGGTAGTTATAGCATCTCTACTTCATTGGGCAATGGGTCGGCTCGACGTTGATCGCCGTCAGCCGAGCAAGTAATTCAAATGCCATAAAATATTTCAAATACCCCTAAAGTATTTCAAATACTACAAAGTATTTCAAACACCAAGCATCAAATATCGAAATTCAAAAGTAATTGAAATAAATGCTTCAAATACCAAAAGTTCTTGAATAACTTTTCAAAATAATCCTATTTTAAATACTGCCCAGCTCTGCTTATAATAGTGTACCCTATAATCAATTTTTGCGTTTTATTTCATGTATTAAAAAAGATTAAATTGCAATTTTCACGAACAACAGTACTTTATTGGCAACAAACAAAGCTTTTCAAGGTGGGGTGATTTCTACCCTCACGAAGTTATTCCGAATGAATCTTGCATTGATCAAATGTTGAGTGATACAGTGCATCTAGGCCTCCCTCCTACTATTTACTAGAATAGTGCACAACGTCAGGTTTGCGCTAGTTTAGTTGTATTCCATTTTGGGGTGGGGGTAATTTCTACCCCCCCACGAAGTTATTTCGAATGAATCTCGCATAGGGTGTTATAATGTGCATCTAGGCCTCCCTCCTACTATTTACTAGAATAGTGCACAACGTCAGGTTTCCGCTATTTTGAGTTTTATTGCTTTTCGGGGTGGGGGTAGTTTCTACCCTGACGAAGTTATTTCGAATGAATCTCGCATAGGGTGTTATAAAGTGCATCTAGGCCTCCCTCCTACTATTTACTAGAATAGTGCACAACGTCAGGTTTCCGGTATTTTGAGTTTTTTTGCTTTTCGTGGTGGGGTAGTTTCTACCCTCACGATGTTATTTCGAATGAATCTTGCATAGGGTGTGATAAGGTGCATCTAGGCCTCCCTCCTACTGTTTACTAGAATAGTGCACAACGTCAGGTTTCCGCTATTTTTAGTTTTATTGCTTTTCGGGGTGGGGGTAGTTTCTACCCTCACGAAGTTATTTCTAATGAATCTTGCATAGGGTGTTATAAAGTGCATCTAGGCCTCCCTCATACTATTCACTAGAATAGTGCACAGCGTCAGATTTCCGCTATTTTGAGTTTTATTGCTTTTCGTGGTGGGGGTAGTTTCTACCCTCACGAAGTTATTTCGAATGAATCTTGCATAGGCTGTTATAAAGTGCATCTAGGCCTCCCTCCTACTGTTTACTAGAATAGTGCACAACGTCAGGTTTCCGCTATTTTGAGTTTTATTGCTTTTTGGTGTGGGGGTAATTTCTACCCCCCACAAAGTTATTTCGAATGAATCTTGCATAGGTTGTGATAAAGTGCCTCTAGGCCTCCCTCCTACTATTTACTAGAATAGTGCACAACGTCAGGTTTCCGCTATTTTGAGTTTTATTGCTTTTCGGGGTGGGGGTAGTTTCTACCCTCACGAAGTTATTTCGAATGAATCTTGCATAGGGTGTTATAAAGTGCATCTAGGCCTCCCTCATACTATTTACTAGAATAGTGCACAACGTCAGGTTTCCGATATTTTCAGTTTTATTTCTTTTCGTGGTGGGGGTAGTTTCTACCCTCACGAAGTTATTTCGAATGAATCTTGCATAGGCTGTTATAAAGTGCATCTAGGCCTCCCTCCTACTGTTTACTAGAATAGTGCACAACGTCAGGTTTCCGCTATTTTGAGTTTTATTGCTTTTTGGTGTGGGGGTAATTTCTACCCCCCACAAAGTTATTTCGAATGAATCTTGCATAGGTTGTGATAAAGTGCCTCTAGGCCTCCCTCCTACTATTTACTAGAATAGTGCACAACGTCAGGTTTGCGCTATTTTGAGTTTTATTGCTTTTCGGGGTGGGGGTAATTTCTACCCCCCACGAAGTTACTTCGAATGAATCTTGCATAGGGTGTTATAAAGTGCATCTAGGCATCCCTCATACTATTTACTAGAATAGAGCACAACGTCAGGTTTCCGCTATTTTGAGTTTTATTTCTTTTCGTGGTGGGGGTAGTTTCTACCCTCACGAAGTTATTTCGAATGAATATTGCATAGGTTGTTATAAAGTGCATCTAGGCCTCCCTCCTACTGTTTACTAGAATAGTGCACAACGTCAGGTTTCCGCTATTTTTAGTTTTATTGCTTTTCGGGGTGGGGGTAGTTTCTACCCTCACGAAGTTATTTCGAATGAATCTTGCATAGGGTGTGATAAAGTGCATCTAGGCCTCCCTCCTACTATTTACTAGAATAGTGCACAACGTCAGGTTTGCGCCATTTTGAGTTTTATTGCTTTTTGGGGTGGGGGTAGTTTCTACCCCCCACGAAGCTATTTCGAATGAGTCTTGCATAGGGTGTTATAAAGTGCATCTAGGCCTCCCTCATACTATTTACTAGAATAGTGCACAACGTCAGGTTTCCGCTATTTTGAGTTTTATTGCTTTCCGTGGTGGGGGTAGTTTCTACCCTCACGAAGTTATTTCGAATGAATCTTGCATAGGTTGTTATAAAGTGCATCTAGGCCTCCCTCCTACTGTTTACTAGAATAGTGCACAACGTCAGATTTCCGCTATTTTGAGTTTTATTGCTTTTTGGTGTGGGGGTAATTTCTACCCCCCACGAAGTTATTTCGAATGAATCTTGCATAGGTTGTGATAAAGTGCCTCTAGGTCTCCCTCCTACTATTTACTAGAATAGTGCACAACGTCAGGTTCCCGCTATTTTGAGTTTTATTTCTTTTCGTGGTGGGGGTAGTTTCTACCCTCACGAAGTTATTTCGAATGAATCTTGCATAGGTTGTGATAAAGTGCCTCTAGGCCTCCCTCCTACTATTTACTAGAATAGTGCACAACGTCAGGTTTCCGCTATTTTGAGTTTTATTGCTTTTCGGGGTGGGGGTAGTTTCTACCCTCACGAAGTTATTTCGAATGAATCTTGCATAGGGTGTTATAAAGTGCATCTAGGCCTCCCTCATACTATTTACTAGAATAGTGCACAACGTCAGGTTTCCGCTTTTTATGAGTTTTATTGCTTTTCGGGGTGGGGGTAGTTTCTACCCTCACGAAGTTATTTCGAATGAATCTTGCATAGGGTGTGATAAGGTGCATCTAGGCCTCCCTCCTACTGTTTACTAGAATAGTGCACAACGTCAGGTTTCCGCTATTTTTAGTTTTATTGCTTTTCGGGGTGGGGGTAGTTTCTACCCTCACGAAGTTATTTCTAATGAATCTTGCATAGGGTGTGATAAAGTGCATCTAGGCCTCCCTCCTACTATTTACTAGAATAGTGCACAACGTCAGGTTTCCGGTATTTTGAGTTTTTTTGCTTTTCGTGGTGGGGTAGTTTCTACCCTCACGAAGTTATTTCGAATGAATCTTGCATAGGGTGTGATAAGGTGCATCTAGGCCTCCCTCCTACTGTTTACTAGAATAGTGCACAACGTCAGGTTTCCGCTATTTTTAGTTTTATTGCTTTTCGGGGTGGGGGTAGTTTCTACCCTCACGAAGTTATTTCTAATGAATCTTGCATAGGGTGTGATAAAGTGCATCTAGGCCTCCCTCCTACTGTTTACTAGAATAGTGCACAACGTCAGGTTTGCGCTATTTTGAGTTTTATTGCTCTTCGGGGTGGGGGAATTTCTACCCCCACGAAGTTATTTGGAATGAATCTCGCATAGTGTGTGATAAAGTGCATCTAGGCCTCCCTCCTACTATTTACTAGAATAGTGCACAACGTCAGGTTTGCGCTATTTTGAGTTTTATTGCTTTTCGTGGTGGGGGTAGTTTCTACCCTCACGAAGTTATTTCGAATGAATCTTGCATAGGTTGTTATAAAGTGCATCTAGGCCTCCCTCCTACTGTTTACTAGAATAGTGCACAACGTCAGGTTTCCGCTATTTTTAGTTTTATTGCTTTTCGGGGTGGGGGTAGTTTCTACCCTCACGAAGTTATTTCGAATGAATCTTGCATAGGGTGTGATAAAGTGCATCTAGGCCTCCCTCCTACTGTTTACTAGAATAGTGCACAACGTCAGGTTTGCGCTATTTTGAGTTTTATTGCTCTTCGGGGTGGGGGTAATTTCTACCCCCACGAAGTTATTTGGAATGAATCTCGCATAGTGTGTGATAAAGTGCATCTAGGCCTCCCTCCTACTATTTACTAGAATAGTGCACAACGTCAGGTTTGCGCTATTTTGAGTTTTATTGCTCTTCGGGGTGGGGGTAATTTCTACCCCCACGAAGTTATTTGGAATGAATCTCGCATAGTGTGTGATAAAGTGCATCTAGGCCTCCCTCCTACTATTTACTAGAATAGTGCACAACGTCAGGTTTGCGCTGTTTTGAGTTTTACTTCTTTTCGGGGTGGGGGTAATTTATACCCCCTACGAAGTTATTTCGAATGAATCTCACATAGGGTGTTACAATATGCATATAGGCCTGCCTCCTTCTCCTTACTAGAGTAGTGCACAACGTCATATTTGCAGAATTTTGAATTTGATTGCTTTTCCAAGAGGGGGTAGATTTTACCCCTTACGAATTTATTTCGCGTAAGTCTCGAGTAGGGTTTAAAAAGTGCATATGCGTGCATGGTAGTTTGTCAGAACCCATTTATATATATTTTTTTCATTATGTTCAGTACTTATCTGGTCCGTTGTAAAAATCTGAATATTGAATCTAAATCTGAATCTAACTTCAGCCTGGTAACAAAAACGGTTTAAAGAAGAATTAGTGAACCATTTCGCAGCTAGGGAGCAACAATTGGAAGAAAGAATAATGCAATCTGTTGCCGGCGTTAACGAAGGACCCGAAGCTGTCAACCAGAGGGTTCTCGAGCTAGAAAAGAAATTCCGGGAAAAACTTGAGGACGACAACGTGTCTACAGAGAGTTTTAGCACAGCCAACGCTAAAATTAAGCCTCCCGATTATGACGGTACTACGGCCTGGGAAATCTATAAAACCCAATTTGAAGCAGCTGCAAAAGCTAATGGCTGGTCCGAGCCCCAGAAAGCTACATCATTAGTGGTAGCACTTCGTGGAAAAGCGGCTGAGTTACTCCAATCTCTGTCGGCAGCGGATCAAAGTAATTATGCAGCTTTAGTACACTCTCTGCAACTACGATTTGGAAATGAGCACAAAGAAACCGTGTTCCAGGCCCAGCTGAGGATGAGACAGCAAAAGTCAGGTGAATCCTTGCAAGAATTTGAGGCGGACATAGACAGACTAATTCACCTGGCATACCCATCAGCCCCTGAATGTTTTCAAACGCAATTTGCCGCCGAAAGGTTCATTGAGGGTGTTCGCGATAGTGACATGAGATACCACTTACGTCTAGTCAGGCCGAGGAATATCAGCGAGGCACTAGTTCGGGCCCTGGAATTCGAGGCATCACGAGTGTCATCTAGTTCATCTCCACGTGTAAGAATGGCAACTTGCGATGAAGAGGAGAAAACGTCTATGGCTGATTCCATGGCCAGTTTACATAAAGCGATGAAAGATATGGCAGTCAGTATGCAAGCCCTGTTAGAAAGAACTCCTCGATCAACAGACAATCGGGGCATAAAATGTTTTAACTGCGGCAGACTGGGTCACATCAAGAGTAACTGCCGTAATAGGACAAGAAGTCCGTCGCCGTCGTTTAGAAGACCGAGCGGCGACCAAGAACGCTCTAGGTCCCAGGAAAACTGATTCCGGTCAATGCAAGGGGGCAATTGACCGGGCCCGTTAAGACCCCCAGGATCTTTAAAGTCAATAATTTGGGTGGAAAAAGTCTCACAGTGGCCGGACGCATTAAGGGACAGAAAATCCAGATTACCATCGATACAGGAGCAGATGTGACCATGGTAAGGCCAGATAAACTTGTCGGATATACCATACAACCATTGCCCAATCCTATTATGTTAAAATCAGTCACTGCAGAATCTTGCCCTATTGACGGAGAAGCCGTTGTCACCATCATTATTGTAGAAAGACTCGAAGTTCGGCATAAAGTATTGGTTGCCAGGATCAAAGACGAGTTTATTTTGGGAATGGATCTCATCAGGAAACATGGATTCTCCTATGATCACAAACGGAATATTCTCACATTTGGAGATGAGGAGTTTGCATTAATCAATGGAAATGTGGAAACTAGTGTCCGTCTACTGGTGGTGGAAGATGTGAAAATTCCTCCAAATTCAGAACAAATTATCACAGTGACTTCTGAAAATGATCCTGGGTGGTCCATAGGACTTATAGAACCTAACCTGGATTTGACGACTGAAATCATGGTAGCACGAACTTTGACCGACACAAAGAAGACTATGCCAGTACGAGTTGCAAATATTGGAGAAAAGACCATCAAGCTCAAAGAAGGAACAGTTCTTGCCAATTATGAGCCTGTGCAATGGGTATGCAATTGTGTCGAAGCAGAGACATCCAAAGTTAAATCTTCTAACCAAGCTTCCCCAGAGGTTATTGATGCTTTCAAACGACATTGGAGTCATCTATCAAGGGAACAACTTCAATCTGCCATAAAATTTGCTATGGATGAATCTGATATGTTCAACTTCAAGAGCAACGATAGTCAAACTGATTTAGTTGTCCATAAGATCAACACAGGAGATGCCCAGCCAATACGACAACACCCACGAAAGGTCCCTCTGGCGAAACAACAAGAAGTTAACAGTTTACTGAATTCAATGTTAAAGGAGGGCGTCATAGAAGAATCATCTAGTCCATGGTCGTCGCCTGTGGTTCTTGTTAAGAAGAAAGATGGTTCAACGCGGTTCTGTGTTGACTACAGGAAACTTAATGATGCGACCAAGAAAGACAGCTACCCATTGCCACGTATAGATGACACCTTAGCAACTTTATCGGGATCAAAGTGGTTTTCCACTCTAGATTTAAAAAGTGGGTACTGGCAAGTAAAGATTGCTCCCGAAGACAAAGAAAAGACTGCATTTTCTACTGGTTCTGGACTATACCAGTTCACTGTTATGCCTTTTGGATTGTGCAATGCTCCATCAACTTTCGAGCGACTAATGGAACTTGTCTTGAGGGGGCTGACTTGGAAAACTTGCCTGGTATACTTAGATGACATAATTGTCATGGGACGTGATTTCGACGAGCATTTGAAGAATTTAAGAGAAATCTTCAACAAGTTACGGAATGCTCACCTGAAGTTAAACTACAAGAAATGCAGCCTGTTCCAAAAGCAAGTCGAGTACTTGGGGCATACTATCTCAGAACAAGGCATTAAAACTAGCCAAAGTAAAATATCTGCCATTAAAGATTGGCCAGTTCCCCGAGACAAACACGAAGTAAGGAGCTTTTTGGGACTATGTACTTACTATAGGAGATTTGTAGAGGGATTTGCCGACATCGCAAAACCGCTGCATAAATTAACGGAAAAGAAAACACCTTTCTTGTGGAACCACGATTGCAGTCAGGCGTTTGCAAGGCTTAAAGCTGCCCTCTGTTCTAGTCCAATCTTGGCTTACCCTATAAAAGACGGACTCTTTATTTTGGACACGGATGCAAGTAACTGTGGTCTAGGTGCAGTACTCTCTCAAAGACAAAATGGGCAAGAGAAGGTCATTGAGTACTACAGTAAGACTTTAAGTAAGCCAGAAAGAAACTATTGCGTCACTAGAAAGGAGCTGTTGGCCATCGTTAAAGCAGTCGAACATTACCATCGCTACTTATATGGAAAAAGGTTCCTGATTAGGACTGACCACGGAGCCTTGAAATGGTTATTTCAGACGAAAAACTCGTCTGGCCAAATAGCCAGATGGATAGAGCGCCTGCAGCAGTACGATTTCCAAATTGAACATCGACCAGGGAGGTCTCACGGAAATGCCGATGCATTGTCTAGACGGCCGTGTAAAGAAGATTGTCGGCATTGTCAAAGAACAGAGCAGCGTGAGGGATTTGCTTCTGTAAGAAGAATGTCGGTAGAAATAAACGATGGCTGGACCGCACAAGCGCTTCGAGACGAACAAATGAATGATCCAGATATTGGACCCATACTCTTGGCAAAGACTGACGACAAGAGACCAGAGTGGCAAGAAGTTGCTGGTAAAAGTCCAAACCTGAAGGCGCTATGGGCCCAGTGGCACTCTCTTAAAATAGAAAATGGACTACTGAAGAGAGCGTGGGAGAGTCCGGATGGCAAGTCCGTAGTCAGTCAATTGGTTGTTCCTGATAGCAGAAAATCAGATGTACTAAAGGAAATGCACGACGGAACCAGTGGAGGTCATTTTGGGGTCAATAAAACCTTGGCCAAAATTAAAGAGCGGTTCTACTGGGTGAATTATCATGAAGACGTCGAGTCTTGGTGCCGCAAGTGCGAAGTTTGTTGTGCCACAAAAGGACCTCGAACAAGATCACGCGGCCGAATGGTGCAGTACACTGTAGGTGCTCCATTCGAGAGGGTAGCAATTGATGTCGCGGGACCGTTTCCTCAGACTGAGTCGGGAAATAAATACATCTTGGTCGCCATGGACTACTTTACTAAATGGCCTGAAGCATACGCCCTGCCTAATCAAGAAGCAACGACTGTGGCAACGGTGCTAGTAAATGAAATGTTCTGCAGGTTTGGAGTTCCTCTCGAACTTCATTCTGATCAGGGCCGAAATTTTGAATCGGCTGTTTTCCAGAAGGTCATGGAACTTCTCGGAATTCGCAAGACCAGGACAACTCCTTTGCATCCACAGTCGGATGGGATGGTAGAGAGATTTAATCGGACCATGGAACATTACCTGTCTAAAATGGTGGCAGATCATCAGCGTGATTGGGACCAACATCTACCTCTCATGTTGATGGCATATCGAGGCTCTACGCATGAAGCCACTGGTTATACTCCGGCGAAAGTGATGTTCGGGAGGGAAATGAGGCTTCCTGCGGATTTGATGTATGGAACACCAGAAAAAGAGTCGCTCAGCTCTGAGAATTTTGTGGAGGAGCTTAAGGAGAGGCTGAACAATGTTCATGAGCAAGTCAGGAATAAACTGCGGATATCCAGTGATCGAGCCAAAGCAAGATATGACTTACTAGCTAACTCCCGCGGCTTCCAGGATGGTGATTTGGTGTGGCTATACAATCCGAGGCGAAAGGTGGGGAAGTCGCCCAAACTTAGCCAAAATTGGGAAGGACCTTATACAATTATAAAGATTAATGATGTGGTGTATAGGATCCAGCGGACCCCTAGGTCAAAGATGAAGGTCGTTCATTTGGATCGATTAGCACGATACCATGGAACTCTATCTGTTCGGGACGAACAGACTTAGGAGGAGGGCAATGTTACGATCGCAGCAACGCCGCATGGGAGGCGGGGCAACGCATGGGAACGTGTTGGTTGGTGGAGCTTCGCGACCTATCCGCGCTGCGTCATGGCTGGCACGAGTGATTTATTGCTCGTCTGGCTTAATCTAGAAGGCAGTTGTTTACAACCGTTTTTTTTTTATATGAGATTATTCAAGAATTCTTATAAAGAACTTTCTAGGTTTTTCTGTAATTTTAGGATTGTATATAAAAGGCGCATAGAGCGCCCGAGTGGAATAGTCTTATTTTAAGCGAGCTATAAGTAAGCTAAAATACGAAGCGATAATAGAAAGCTATAAGTATTAAGTAGTGAGTTATTTAGTAGGCGAATTGTACCTGTGTGTATTTGTGGAATAAATAAATAGTGTTTTCTTGTTAAATCGTTACACTGGAATTATTGAACCCCGAGTTCGCAACAATATGTTTTTGTGGATGTTCGGGTTGAGGCCGAGCTGTTCGAGATGTGTATGAAGGTCGCTAATTCCGAATATTTTGTCATCTTCTCTTCATATTTTGCTTGAATGTTGCGTAAGGATATATTTATGAGATACGTGATTTGTTCTTTTTTATTTTAAAAAACCATGTCTGGTCTATTGCATGTTATTGTTTTATCTGTATGGATTTCTACTTCCCAGTATATTTTGTATTCCCTTTTGACTATTATTGTCGCTAGAGAGTACCTGTAGTATGGTATCTCCTCTATGGTGAGTCCGTAGGTCCTTGCGAGCGCCTGATGGTTAATTTTCCCTGCCATGTTGTGTCTGTCGGTATATTCTGTGCCTGCTAAGATATTGCATTCACCAGTGGTCTGTTTAAATTGGTGGCATTTTCGGCATGTATCGGTATGCACATTAGTATCTTTTATTATGTATTTTGGTAGTTTTTTGTTGCTATCACCTGATCCTGGATTGCAAGGAGAAATCCTTCTGTCTCAGGGAACAATCTTCCATCCTTAAGCCATTTGTAAGAGAGACTTTGAGCTATCATTAATATTATTATGCGTCGTTCCTGGTTAGGAATTCACAACTGTGACATAACTGAATGTTTAGCTGGCAGATTTCCTCTGATAGACGGGACTCAGCCAAGTCCATCAGAAGTTATTTTTCATTAAGAAGCGATCTCATGATGTTGCATGTGTGCAATATAACTGCTTTCTGTGCCACTTAATGGACACCCCTGCGTAGATCCAGCTCGTCCAGATGTTTAGCAGATGATGATAGGGTAACACCTGTCGCAGAAATAACAATAGGCATGAACAGTTTTGCATGCACAGTTTGAATGCGAGCTCCTGATATTTAGTTTTCTTCTCTGAGTATTTCTTCAGAGTATTCTGGTCTGATGGAACGGCTATATCAATTATGTTGACTTTGATACCTTGTCTTGAAAGACGTTGTCAGGTCTATTGTGCATTACTGTCTTTACAACTGTAGCCACAGAGTTGTGCCCATCAGTATAAGCATTTCCTGCGAGTAAATTGCAACCAGATATTATATGCTCGACCGTCTCTGGGAATTGATGACATTTTCTACATTTATCGTTGTTGGTAGTAGGGTCATGCATGATATATTTTCTGTAGCTGCTTTCCTGCCCATTCCCTTAGTTCTATCTCGGTCCTGCTCACAGAATCAACTTCAACTCGACTCGCTAGATTGAGCGGAGTGTAGTTTTTGTCCAAGGAGCAAATACTCTTATGTAACAGATGATCCGTTTTGTAATGTAATGTAATGTAATGATTTAATTAGGTTGTCATGGATTTCATGCATATCAATTAGCCCCCGACCTCCGTCTTTTCTTGTAATTGTCAATCTCTGGGTACATGATTTTGGGTGTAGTTTTCTGTGCTTGCTGAGTTGTACCCTGGTAGCAATATTGAGATTGGTTAGGTCAATGTCAGACAATTTAGCTTCTCTAAAAGAGTACACAAGAAGCGGTAAGGCAAAAATATTGATAGTGAATATAACTCTAGATATTTGTACTGTTCAGAAGTATCTAGTGGCTCTAGAATTTGCTCGGATAGGATATTCTTGAAATTGCCGGTAATTCAGTTGATAAACGAGCTCCGTTCGAAGCAGATCGCAGCTAGGACCGTGAGGTAAATATTGATAGCCAGGGACAAGTAAGCAGGGTTTGTGTTTTCTTTCCGTGAACAATTTACCTTTTCGGCGGCCAAACGTAGGTGATCTATTGCGATTGACCCTCATTGTCCCTCATCCTAACCTCATCATCCGCAGTACTAGTAGTATAATTCCTCGTTGGTCGAGCGTTGATGACTGCTGCGCCAGACCCTCGAGGACAAAGGTTGGGAGGAGAGATAAGCGTTCCGTTGTCCCTCATCCTAACCTCAATATCTGCAGTAAAAGTAACTAAATTTGTCGGCGGTCGAGCGTTGGTGACTGCTACGCTAGACCCTCGAGGAAAGGGAGATAAGGCGAACTGTTGTCTCCCATCCGAGTCTAAAGACATCGTTCTTCAGTTGTGTGTACCTGCTGGTAGTCCGAGTTTGTCTAAGAACTTATTGTTACCGTTCCCTATTTTAACAAGTCTAGCGTTTTATCTTATCCTCACCGTGTAATAACGCTCCGTAATATTCCGTTACCGTCCTATGTAATTGTGTATTGATATTTTAGTGTGTGTAAATATATATATTAAACCAGGTTACGAGTTTGATTTAAGGAAATAGGCAATCCCTTCGTATAGTCACCACTGTCTAAAAGCTATCGGTGGCAAGAGGTCCCCTTGCCTCGTAGGAAACTATACCAAGGGGTGGCGCCCGAGCAAATCCGAAGCAACACCGACGAAAAGGCGTCACAAATTTGGAGCCCGAGCAGGGGCTCTGCTGCCCGCTTTCTTGAAACCCAGAATGAGAAGAGAAATCAATGACAACTACCTCTATCAGATACATGACCGACCAGATGAAAGCCAGGAATACGAGGGTATCTACGATCTACCGGCCAAGATGGCCGCCCAAGAGCAATCGCGTAAAAATTCGTGCACGGAAAAATCGTATTGTTTCTGTTGTAAAACGAAACCTATTAGTGCCCAAATGTGCGTCAACTGCGGAAAAGTATTTCACAAAGCGTGTGTAGCTCGAGACTGGGCCGAGAAGGTCATTATTATTGATGAAACGCGAATTAAATGTAAGGATCACAGCGATGGTGATGAACATAACCTCCCACAGAATACCAAACCAGAAGCTATAGATGGGAATGAAACTGATAGAATGCTGGAAATCCCATATTTGAAGGATTTACTATCAGAAGTGCGCAGCAAAAATGCAATCCTGGAGGAAAACAACTGCCTGCTGAGGGAGAAACTCTCATTGTTGGAAGAAAAGCCGCAAAAAAAAGGTAAACAACATCAACACAGCGCGGGAACTGAGTAAAAACAAAACAAGCAGGAGACAAAGACAGCTGTCAATAAAAGGTCCTATTGACGATTCCAAGATTACGTCATTTGACATATGTTTGCCCCACAATGTCACTGTCAAACGAAACTTGAAAATCGATCTTTATCATCATGTTTCAGTTTTAATTTAAGATATGTTTAACTACAAGTATCCCCTAAAGTCTCTAAGCGGCCTATTCATCATCTGAAGGGTTGCTTTGAATTATGCCCTTATTGGAAATGTTTTATTCTTGTAATGTCGTTTATGTTCAAATGCGTACTGAATGAGATAATTGAAATACCGTTTCATTCTTTCGATTTCCTGATCTGCCTGGTTAGTGAACACTGAACATGGAAATGGAAATGCTTGGGTTTGAATTTCAAGCCTTAAAGGAAGCAAAAATGACTTAGCAAGAGACGTATTACCTGATATTTCATAACTGGTAAGTTCAACAGTAATTATTCTTAAAAAGTATTTAGATAGATATATTGGAACATACCTACTTATTTATGTTCAAAATTGTAGGAAAACCTGCATTGCCCTGAAAGGCAAACCTAGGCTGGTTGTTCAGCTAGAATTTCGGTTCTTGAAAGGAATTTTAGAAAAGGTAAGTGTGATCCAAACATAGGTATGATTTGTAAATAGAGTTTAGGTAATAAGTGTATTCCTATGTTGTTTCTTTTAGGCAAAGGAAGTTTTATACAATAATTTTAAGAGCCTCCAGTCAAAAGTTGTGTCAGCAAGACAAATACATACTTTGATAATGAGGTAGTTTAATTTTAGTTTAAACTTAAACACACAAAATCTTATATTAACAATGAGCATTTTAGAAATAATTTGTTAACCAAAATTATGCCTTATTACAGGCCCTCCAAAAAGTTGTAGGTATGTAATTGGTTCTGATCCATACAGTATTGTTTGTTTATAGTTTTTCATTGTAAGAATGTCTAGCCACTTTTAAACATACTATCATATATATTATAGATATTTATACTAAAATAGTTTAAACATTTTATTTACTTTTAAACATACTACTATTTCGTTACATATTATCCTTTTATAAAAGTCCTGCTGAACTTGCCATTTAAATGCTTATCTTCTAAATTCATCTTTAGTCCAACTACGTACAAGACATGTTTATATTTTTTTCATCATAAGAAAGTTCTGTGGACTTTTAAACGTATTAAAATATTTTAAACATACTATCTGGTTTTAAACATACCACTATTTTTGTTTAAAGGTGGTAGACAATGATGTACTATTAAGTCAAACAACTTGGACTTCCATTGTCTTGATTGAGTATTTTTGCATGACGTTTTGAGCAGTGGAATCTCTGCTCATTTTCAAGTGAGGCTGGAATCTCTGCTTGTTTCAGTTTCACTTGAAAACGGGCAGAGATTCCACTGCTCGAAATGTCGTGTAAAAAAACTCAATATAGACAATGGAAGTCCAAGATGTTTCCATAGCACTATTTTAGTACATACTGTCTGTTATAAAAGTTCTGTTAAACTTACCATTTAAATACTTCTCTAAATCTGTCATTAGACCAACCACGTATAATCCTTTTACAAGACTTTCATGTTTTATTTCATATTTCATGTCTTACAATCAAGAATTTGGTACATTGGCTGGAATAAAAGCATTACAAAAACATTTTATAATGATTCAAGGAAGAGCTTCAATTGTTGTTGTCAAAGGTTGTAGCTAGCTAAGTGTGGCTTGGTGCTGGTTAAATTATAAACACTACTAAGTGGGGTTTTATAATGCCATTTTGGAGCTTCCGATCCGATTCTCTCTGAAGTTAGGACAGGGTGTCAAAGTTGTAAAAAGTACACAAATTGTTTTTGGATATTAGGCAGGTAGGTATATTAACATTAAGTATATTATTTTCACTGTAAAATTATATGATACACAACATGTTTTTATATGCAGTTGTGAGCATGTCAATAAAAGTGATGTTAAGTAACAATTAATACAACCCTAACAATACTGCAAATTTACAATAATAATATTAAATACAATAAACACGTAGAGTATAATAGGTAAATACAAGTCATTCACTTATTTTTGTCATCTCATTATCTTTGAAATCCTCATTTTTTTAAAAACCTAAATATCTCCTTTCAGCACATGTTGAGAAAATACAATAAAAATGTCAAAGTCTAATTTCCTAATCTATTTGCTTACTTGATGTCAATAACAAGTGAATGACTTACATGTAACAGTAGGAGTTCAACAGAAAAGTTCAGGAAGAAGTTCTCAAGTTGGGTATGAATTTTTGACCCAAAAAATTGGAGTAATAAAAGCATTTTGATAAAATGAATTTCACTCGAGTTGTCACCCCACTATTTTCTTTCAACGACTCAAAGAAAGAGATCTCTCACATTAAAATACAAGTGAAAATAATTTGCATTTTGCATTCATGCACTTTCTTATATGTGGAGTTACCTATGTACTTTTATGGCAGTCATGTTAATTTTATGACATTTTCTGCCTCCTTTGCAACAAAATGTCTGCACTTGATCAACATATGTACATTTTTTAACTTGGTGAGAGATTCCTTGATTCACAGCCCACTTGACTCTGTTAAACCACAACCTTTCAAATGAGGCTTATTGTGTAAGTAAATTGATACCTTGTCTTATCACATGTTCACACAGCACCTAAAACGAGAGGTAAATCAATGCATAAATTATGTTCAAATTCATTCCACTAAGTGTCAAGTAAAATTTCCTTGAATTTCACTAAATATTTCTAAATTCAATTAAATTTCACTAAATATTCTATGTGCCCACAATAAAACTCACCAGTAATTATACCTCTAGGGTAAGTGACCCTCTGGGGTGAATTTTGAGGAAATCTATTAAAAAATTTAATTTATGTCACCATAAATTCTTCTGAATACATACAACTAAATCTGCAAAATGTGTACACCCACTGTTTCTAAACCTAACATAGTCTTGATAAGCACCTTTAATAAGAACTTTACTTTAATGAGATTTCTGATGGAATTGAAAACTTAGTTTTATAAAGTCAAGTTGTCCTGCCCTAAGTATGTATAAAATATAAGGAGAAACAACAGCTGACAATTGGTTGAATTTCTGCCTATATGGTTAAACTCAATTTGGTTCATTTTGTGACAAAAAAACAGCAGGCCCTAAATTGATATATGAGAATTCAGAAACATATAGCTATTCACACCATTTGATGAATATGCTAGTCTTGAAGTTAAGACTGTAGGAAAAACTATAAACAAACCGCATAACCTATAACTTTGGCTAAAGCAGTAGCTTGTTAATACTTAAAATTACATAAGCATCTTTGGTGACTTGTTTTGCATGGATCGAAAGAACTGCACCAGATTCATACAGTTTAAAAACTTGTAGACTTTTATATGCTTTCAACGCTGCTTAGTACCTACGTATAATAACTGTGCTTTAAAATAAAATAGTCTGCAAGATCCAGTAAGGTCACATTTGGCAAATCACAAATTGGAAAACTCAAATCTTGTGGCGAAAGGGAGTAAGGATCAATATTGTTTATAATTTCCACTTTCTGGTCATAAGGATACTTGACATCACCAGTAAGCTTGAAGTAATATTCACTTCTAAACATTTTCGGCACAAAAATTAGAAATAAACGACTTTTTCAATAAGTTTCAATGTTCAAACCAACAAAATCGATGTTAAAATTAAAATGTCTTAAATTTATTTATGTTGTTTTAAAATCGGTAAGAGGAACAATAATGTGAAAAAATGTAAATAATAACAGAAAAATATTCTTTTAATAAAAGATTTCTCACCCCAAAAGTACCAACAACATGTGAATTGTCATGATCCTTGTGGATCATTTCCGTATAAACACGGAAAGTTTCGTATGTTTGGCTACATGGTTTGTTTGACCCACAATAAAGTATGGCGGACCTAATCAAAAACAGCTGTTCTGGAATCGTCTATACATGGATCCAGGCTGTAAAGCGGTTTTGTCATGTCAATCATGACTGAGGGGCAAAAAGGTCGTATATACTTAAGAATATCATCTTCCATAGCAAGTCTAAATTGGAATGGCTCCAACATTGAGCCATTCAAAATAAGAGAACCACCAAACCTTGATCCTGATCAACATCCACAGCAGGTACATTATCCAATAAAAAAATTATTTGCCACATTAAGATCTCTAGTTAGATTGCTCATATTATTATTAGTTTTGCTATTAGTCTTCCAGCTAGAAACCCTATTTCACAAGGCTTTGGTGGTGTTGTTGGAAGCATAACACTTGTCAATCTCCAGAGAGTAATATGCTTTCTTTTTAGCCTGCACAGTGGATGCAACAATAGTTTTATACTGAATGTAATACTTTTTACTTTCTAAAGTTTTGAAAATTATGTATTTTTGCAATGCTTTGTGTTTCAGCTCAATTATTTTTTTGAGATTATAAGTTAATCAAGGAAGGTAGGCTCCCTCAGTGTTACTCTTCTAACCGGACATTGACAATCAAAAAGACTCATTAATATTTTACTAAACACTTGAACCTTAGCACCTATATATGGTGCTAAAACTATTAGAATTAGTCTACGTTTCGCAGAAGAATTTCTGCGTCCTCTAGATGAACTCTGTTTTTGCCTACCTTGTCCTTAAATTGTGTGATTTAGAGTGTGCTCGAGATTCTGTTGTACTAAATTTCCGCGTAAATTTAAGGACAAGGAAGGCCCTGAAGATGCAGAAATATATATGCGAAATGTAGACTAATTCTAATAGCTGTCTTCGTCATTTCATGATCCCGTTCCCTCATAATCCAGCATATATTGAACTAGAGACATAGAACAGACTGAGCACCTATATCAACACAGTAATAAAGGTCCTGCCACTTCAGCCCCTGAAGGTCATAAGTTATTATACCGTTCATATTAGAACTACAGTTGTGAATAGATAACGAAAACAAACTTTGTTAGAAATTTTGTGTTTATCGTGAAAGGAGAAGGATTTTGTCCACAAAACATTCGGCAAGTTAGATGGGAAAAGAAATAGAACACAAAATATATGTTGAAGCCCACCCTAAAGCAAAGCTACGCATCCTCTATCTGCGTAGAAAATATTCGCACTATTGTCCCTGAAACCTTAACAAAATAATCTACCAAAACATAAACATTTTACATAAAATTCGTACGTAGTAAATATTTTTCCATCATGCAAAACGCAGCTTCCTTAATTCAAAGTTTTCCACACCGATAATTCTTTTACGTAAACAATCACCATCCAGACAGTATTCGCTCACATAAACATTGATAATCCTCCTCGGTAATCTCAAGTCTTAAGTTAATGTTGTTAAACATTCGTTGATTAAGAAAGAATGTTATGAGTTTGCGAGAAAACGTGCGTAATAAGACCGACAATCACCAAGAGTTAATTGGGGTTTTCTATGGGTGGTAATAAGAAAACAATGATAAAATAAATTATTAGAAATAATTAAC
The DNA here is from genome assembly GCA_951812265.1 of Taphrorychus bicolor. Taxonomy (NCBI): domain Eukaryota; kingdom Metazoa; phylum Arthropoda; class Insecta; order Coleoptera; family Curculionidae; genus Taphrorychus; species Taphrorychus bicolor. Next base: position 9,230,422 of record OX638300.1, read on the forward strand.
GATTCATAGAACTTCAGTTGAGGTTGTAGTAATGACTAAAATGTGTTTGACATTTTTAACCTTTTTATGATAAGCTTATTCGTTGGCTAATGTCTAAAACCTGGTGTTTAACACAATTCTTTATTCTCATTAGAGCCAGTTATTCAAGATGCTGCTAAGATTAGTGCTAAGCAACTTATATTTAAGGTAGGCCGGGAAGTGATACACGTAACTTCTTGCAAAATTCTTTACTGGTGGAACGGTTTCGGTTCACAGACCATCAACAGCATCCAAAAATTCGGGATTTTTTTTTCGTTGAAAAAGGAGGGGATGGGTGAAGAGGGGGGGGTGGAACATCGAGCCCCTTTCAAATGGCAAAATGTGAGGAGTTCTAGGGAATTGTCAATCACACCATATGACTAATAAAAACACGTATAGACACTCAAATAGAAAACCACACGAGACTTTAAAAGCTTCAGTCAGAGAAGCTTGTTGAGTATGTAAGGCCCCAACCGGTTCTTAGTGAGGCATGGAGATTGAGCCAATTAAAAATAAAAAAAATGCGAGATAATGTATAAGAATTTTTGGTTGACCTATACATGACTATGGCATTGCGATACATATAATTTGCTAGAAACTAGCTGAAACTCGGTGGAAATAGCTATATAAATAATATATGTTGTATGGCAAGTGTGGGACTTTAAATGACACTTCATTTTAGAAATGGCCAACATGTCGACCCTCTAGTAGCAGGGATTTTTAATTTTATAAATGTTTGATTTTTATAAATTATTGAATATTATATATTTTTTAAAAATAAGAAACCCTATACCTAAAGATAGATGGATCTGTCATTAAAAATAAGAGTTTTATATACTAATTTTCAAATCGGGAGCGAAATTAAAAATGTGTTATTGGCATTGCCCTATGTACGATAGAAACTAGCTGAAAATTGGAAAGTACCCACTTATCATGGGTATCTAAATATAAAGAGGTGTCAGCAGATCTGGCCTTATCTTTCTAGTCGGAGCATATCTAACCTGAAAACGAGTACCTACCTAGTAACTGACGCATCATTAAAAAAAATCAAATTATAATTTTCTCTCAAACTGGGTGAAAGGTACCCCACATCAAATGTGACAATGACTTTGCTCTTTATGCAGTTACTGCCTGAAAATAAATATTCTCTCTATAAAATTATGATTTTAAAGAAAAGTGATTCAATTTACTCAACCTGAGTAAATGACACGTTAAATGTGACAATGGCCTAAGAAATCATCTGAAAAAATTGGAATCAAATCTTAATGAGGCTATCTTTAAAAATAGGAATGTTGCACATTCTTATTTTTGAAGAAATGTTGCACATTCTTATGGTTGAAGATAGATCCATGCCTTAAATTGAGTAACATACAGGAGGACCGTAAGATCAGTAAACACCGTCTATCTAAATATATTGTTGCGAACTCGGGGTTCGATAATTCCAGTGTAACGATTTAACACGAAAACACTATTTATTTATTCCACAAATATACACACAGGTACAATTCGACTACTAAATAACTCAATACTTAACACTTTATAGCCTTCTAATATCGCTTCGTACTTTAACTTACTTATAGCTCGATTAAAATAAGACTACTCTCCAACCGCCGCTCTATGCGCCTTTATATACAATCCTAAAATTACAGAAAAATCTAGAAAGTTCTTTATAAGAATTCTTGAATAATCTCACATAAAAAAAAACGGTTGTAAACAACTGCCTTCTAGATTAAGCCAGACGAGCAATAAATCACTCGTGTCAGCCATGACGCAGCGCGGATAGGTCGCGAAGCTCCACCAACCAACACGCTCCCATGCGTTGCCCCGCCTCCCATGCGGCGTTGCTGCGAATCGTAACAATATGTATATGGAAGAGTTATCGTGTAAGATTTTTGAAGTCTTTTGAGCCCTTATTTTTAGGTTAGGTGTCAGGTATTAACCTTATAAAGCAAAGTTATTTCCAGATTTAATTGGTTTCAGATTTGGCTTTAGAAAATTTAAACTGTTCTGTTTTGAAAAATAGGCTAATTGAGTGGATCGTCCCTTTCAGCTATTCATCCATTAGAAAGACATCGTTATTGGATTTTTTTTAAGTTTGAAGAATTTAGACTAACACGCTTATAATTTAGACACATCCGGTGGATGGGTTAGTGGTTACTAACCTAAGCAAAGTGGGTTAGAGACGGGTATATCTTAAGAAATAAGAAGGCATCGCCATTGTTAGTTTTAACATATTCGTAATATCGTCCAAATATGACAACAGAATCGTTGGATTAAGCAAGCCGGGGCTGGCCGACAAGACTCCGGGCAGCTCCGCATTGCTCTCCGGTTGCTCCCAGCTTGATATCATAGCTGATGCCGTGGCGGCTTACAAGGTTGCCCTGATAAGGGATTCGGCTCGTAGTTCTTCGTTACTAATATACTATGGAGCATTCACCGTCGTATGGAAGTAAATGTTTTCATTGTCTATATATACCTAGTCAGACATTTCAAATGGCTTACATTCTCCAAGGCTTTTATTTAGCTAAAACTATGATAGATGTCGCTCGAAGATTGAACCCCAGAATATTTCAAACATTTCAGAAGTGAAGACATTTTATTGCAGCCCCATCTACCTGCCTGTTGTGTCTGTGTGATAAGATAAGTAAACATGATTTGCCGTCCTCGACGCTGCTGTGGCGTATTTTCTTGATTTGTCTTGACGGAATCAGTATATGTGGATTAGTTTCTTTTCGACAGTACAGGACCGTATTTTGACTTTCTTTTAACGTTTAAGGTCTACATGTACTTATACTCCATGCACATGACACGTTTCTCCAAAGGAAACTGATAAAATGATAATTCGGGATTTAAAGAATTGAATTAATTTGGAATTTTTACAGTTTCCATATGACCAGACACTAATTTTTTCTCTTAAACAACTGAACAGAACACGTATACCGAATTTTTATTTTTAGCCCTATAAGCCCACTGCATTTTGTGATAATTTGTTATTGTTTAAGGGTTTAAAACTTTATTGATATATAAACCATTCACTTATTATTGCCGTCAAGTAGGCGTTGGAAATTTGATTTTGACATTTTTATCGTATCTTCTCAACATGTGCCGAAAAGAGATACGTATAAAAAAAATGAAGGTTACAAAGGTAACGAGATGCTAAAAATAAGTGAATGAGGTATACATGGCAACAAAAAACCGAAAATGAGTAAGCTTATGGTCACGCTTGAATTCAACCAACATTATACCTACATTTTTATTGATACTGATGTGAACGATAATATTGTGGCAGGTTAACCCACATAGCATCCAATGGATAGGTACTCGATATCCATTGTGTATCCAGTGGATATCCCAAATAGGATATCGTTTTTGGACTCCTTTAGATATCCATGCAGCTTCCAAAAGCGAATATAAAATTACATAAGGGGAATTGCCTCTATGGTGGATGTCTAATGGACATCTTATGAATATCCAGGGCTGGACAATGTATAATAGGTGTAATTAACCGATTTATTAAGTTTTTACACTTGAGAATTTAAATAAAAAATCTTGAATTTCTTACATCTGCTAGAATGTGCATATCCAATTAATTAAATTTGGCATGTAGTTTGTACATTTATTTTATATTTTTTACTGATATGTTGGATTTAACTCCAGCCATTCAACTGATCGCTATTTTTGCTTACACTTCTTTAAGTATACTATTTATTATTATAATTATTCTTATTTCAAGTTATATTTTATTTGTTTTTGGAGGCAGGATTTAAATAGCATCTATTAATTAGTGACATCTATTAGATTTTGTGCGAATGACGCGTTGACATTCCTTTGACATGTGACGACTGAAAATAAAGACAGAAGAGTAACAAACCATGTGGATCATTTTTAACTAACTTTGGCACTAATTCTAACTTCCAAAGGGTTCAAAATTGCATTTTTAAAACCTTTAACTGATTTTTAATCGATCATGGCCCTAATTTTAACGCGAACTTTTCGAAAAACATAAAATTTGTATTTTGAGTCGTCTTCAAATTTCAGTCAGTTTTGTCCACTTTAATGTTTAAGTCAATAAAAAAGTAGAAAATGAGGTTTTTTTTGATAGGAATCTACCACGGTTTTGAAAAACCAGATACATAATTCTAACATTCTTTTAGTGGATTATATAACGGTCTGTCACCAGTCAACTTTCACATATTTTGGACCAAAAATGTAATTTGCCAAAAACAACAAAATATTTAGAAGAGTTTAATCAGTTTTGCCTGATTTTGTTATAAAATTGAAGTTCTTCAAAAACATATGAACTTTCATTTTTAGACGCTTTAAGATATTTTTACCCAATTTTTGCCCTAATCTTCAACAGTTTTTTTCAAACATTCTGAATTTGCATTTTTTGTAGTTACTGTACTGTTCTAATTCCATAGCCGAGGATTTTTTTTTATTTAAATTTTCATTATAATTTTCCAATAAACTATATGTGAATGAAAACATTTTAGCTTATCCTGGGGATTAAGTAGACCAATTATTAATAAATTTCAACTGGTTCAACTTCAGACTAAAATTAAAAATGGAAATAGAAAAGAAGAAATCTATATCTTTCCTTGATTTAATGATTGTTCGTTGCACAGACGGGTTTTTTTAAACCAATTTAAACATGAAACCTTGAGATTCAGCCCCTTTTGCTCAATTACCTGTCACTCCACATCTTAAAAAAATTGCTGGAAGTAAAAAATTTACCTGAACTAACTTGAACTAAAAATTCCAATTTGTTCAAACTAAGTAGTACACAATTTACTATTATTACCCACCATCTCGAATCGATGAAATTATAAATGAATATATACACACATTTCTAAACTAATTAAATGGTTTCTAACTGATTTTTGGCTCTAATTCTCACTTTTTAGAAAAACACAAAACTTGCATTTTGAGACGTTTTCAGTCAAATTTCACTTATTTTGTACCAAAAATGTAACTATAACAAATACAACAAATTAGAAGATATGATTAATATCCATATTTATAGTCATAATTTGAGCATGAGCATGTGCTCAATCAAAAAATTTGAAGTAAATCCATATATTTCAAATAGAAACTAAATATCAAAGCCAGACTTGAGGCTTACTTGGAGTCAGGTCATGACTATAAATATGGGCACAGATCAGATCAGACCTGATTTTGTCATAAAATTGAATTTCTTCAAAAACATATGAAAACTTACATTTTTGGACGCTTTGAGTCATTTTTACCAAATTTCCCTCTAATCTTAATCTATTTTTTTCAAAAACTCCAAATTTGCATTTTTTTTTGTAGTTTTAAGTAGTTTCTGATTTTTGGCCCTAATTCTTACCTGACTTTTTCGAAAAACACCAAACATGCATTTTGGGTGCCAAATTTCACCTATTTTGGAACAAAAATGTAACTTTACCAAAAACAACAAATTACAAGATTTTATCAGTTTTGCCTGATTTTGTCATAAAAAAGAATTTCTTCAAAAACATGAAAACTTACATTTTTGGATACTTTGAGTCATTTTTACCAATTTTTGCTCTGATCATAATCTTCTTTTTTTCAAAAACTCCAAATTTGCATCTTTTTGTAGTTTTAAGTTGTTTGTGATTTTTGGCCCTACCTAATTCTTACCTGACTTTTTCGAAAAACCCCAAACATGCATTTTGGGACGTTTTCATTCAAATTTCACCTATTTTGGACCAAAAATGTAACTACCAAAACAAAAACAACAAATTAGAAGATTTAATCAGTTTTGCCTGATTTTGTCATAAAATTGAATTTTAGCAGAAATATGAAAACTTGGATTTTTGGACGCTTTATGCGATGTTTAACCACTTTTCGCCATATCATTAATCTATTTTGTTTTCAAAAACTCTAAATTTGCATTTTTTTACTCTACAAAACATCAAATAATTTTGTTTACTATGGTGGAAAATTAAACATTTTTTATCTGTTCAAAAAACATAAAATATTAATTACAGATTCTGATTCAATCAATTTAGAAATCAATATTTATGGTTTGCCTCTAAGCAAAGGCTCTGGTAGTCAATTTTGTCTACTTTTATGTTGTATGAAGTCAATAAAAAAGTAGAAAATGAGGTTTTTTGATAGGAATGTACCACAGGTTTGAAAAACAAGATAATTCTCATGTTCTTTTAGTGGATTTTTTAACGGACTGTCAACAGTTAAATTTCCGAATTTCCTTTAATGAAATTTCTGTAGATTTTAATGTTTAAATGTTGATAGGAAATTTTCCAGCAAAGTCTTTATTTTCGATATTGTTTTGGTCCCTTGTTTTTGAATTAAATATCCAACTGTTCATGCCCTAAATCTTCAATAGAAGGCAACTTTAACAGAACTATGTCTTTTCTTGATTGCAATAATGTAGCAAAACGTACTGATTGCTCTTTTAGAGCAAGAACTCAACCTCAACATCATTAAAAAAGCCAACAAAAATCATTGATTGAAAAATTTCCTAATTTTGCTAGCACAAGACTATGAGATACAGAATTTTTGTTTTTTTTTTTTTTTTTTAATATGGTACTATATTCTGATTTAAAGATAGCTTATCTCAATCAAAGGGTATAATTGATTTTAACCATTAATATAGCAGAACTAAAAAAAGCGAATGTCAAGTTCCGTATTTTCATGGACGTCCAATAGATGTCTACTGAATGTTCAGGTTAGTTCAGGTTAGTTGGATTGGATGTACAATGATGTTAGTTGGATGTACAATGGATATCAGTAGTATTTTTTGAAAATCCAATGAATGTACATAATCGAAGTCCATTGGATGTTGGATCGGGCGACAAATTGATATCATTGAGGATATCCATGTCCACAACTGTATGTCCATTGAATATCCATTGGATATCAATTTGCTATGTGGGAACTTTTTAATATAATTAAGATATCTTCTGCAAACCATTTTACTTAGCCTTTTGTAACACCTATGGTTACACTAAAAGAGTTCAGTTGGCAATAGTTTCCGTAAATATAGAAATAATGCCTAATTAACAATATCAAAATTTGAAATTCTAATTTTTTATACCTATGTAATATCAAAAATATTTTCGTTATTATTGTTATATATATATATATATATAAAATCTCATATTTTCACCTTATTAGTTTACTTTTGAATTCGTTTTCTAATATTATAATTAGCTCGGCCGCGATGGCAAAATATTGTAATCTCCATTGTAATTCATGACTTTACACGCTGTTATGATATTTTTTCACTATTCGTAAAAAATAGATGATATTAGGTCCCTGGATTAAGCCAAAAAAAAACTCATAGTCTCAATAATTAAAAATGTAGAGGAGTTTAGGTAGATTGAGTTGTTTGAGGATTTATTTTTTCCATAGACGCTAATAAGATAAAATTATAAAAAAGGAAAAATTGGAAATATATTTCACGTTATTTCAAGACAAATAAGTCTTTTTTTGTTCGAATATCACTTATGGTAGATCTTTAAAGTAAGTACATCCCTGGTGCAACCATTCGAATAATGATATGTAGGTACCATATTTACATATTTTCTAACTCTGGCTAAACATGGGATTTAGGATGTTTTAACGAACTACGGAAAAATCGATACGGCCAAGGCGAGATTACAGATTCCTTCCCAAAATTTTCAAATCTGAACTGGAATACCTCTGATTTAAGTACCGTCGCAGATACCAGATGTCGCATACGTATTCTGAGTCGTTTAAGCGTAGATAATTTGGGAGCGTTAGATTGTCTGACTAGATGTATATAGACAATGATGTTTTCAACAGCTTCTACCCTTGTGAGGTCCGCCGTGCACCCCCATGAGACCGATCCATATGTTAGGAACGGCCGCATGATGGTTTTCAGCAGCAGGAGCTTTACCTTCACGGGCAGATGGCTTCTTCGGTTAAGCAGGGGGTATAGTGAGGCCATAGCTTTGACAGCGGCAACGCTGACATGAGGGGCCCAAGTCAGCCCTTTATCCAACGTTACCCCCAGATAAATGGCCGAGTCTTGACACGGCACTTCGATGCCATCGATCACACGTTGATCCGGGATTGCAGCGCGACGTCTACCTGTCAGGATTGCCTGGCACTTGGTTAGATTAATATTAATCCTCCAATATACCAGCCACTCCCGGAGGTCGTCTGAAGCCACCTGCAGATTCTGCCGCACAACATCTTTTCTCCGGTGTTTAAATAAAAAAGCCGTATCGTCAGCATAGAGTGCGAGCGTAGTCCTTGGTGTTCTAAGAATATCGCTCCTGTATGGGCGCGGCGAAAATACCGACCCCTGGGAGGATCTATGCTAGCGTTCTGGGCGCCCACGGGGAGAATCCGACCTTCTCAACGACTGTCCGATCTGTGAGGTAAATTGTTGATGTTGTGAGTTGGCAAATGTTTGCCGACAAACCTAAGTCACTCAGCTTGCGGATCAGGCCATCGTGCCAGACCCTACCAAACGCACGCTCTACGTCCAGAAAGACTAATTGAGAGGTCAGTCAGGATATAATGCATTCCGCGAGGTTCTCCATGGTTTTCTGGACCTGCAATTCTGCCGAATGCAGCTCTCTTAAACCATATTGTCTTGGAGTCTCCTCAGAATAGTACGCTCCACGACCTTTCCAGCCCCGCACAGTAATGTGATGTGCCGGCAGTTTTGTGGAAATGTCTTATTTTTACCCCCCTTGTTCAGTATTATCACCAATTTTTGTTTCCACGTCTCTGGAAAGTGCCGTAGCCTCAGGATTGCGTTCGCCACAGCGCAAAGGTGAGCTGCACCCTTCCTAGTCAGGATTTTCAGCACCTTGTTGGAGATGGCGTTCCGTCCAGCTTTCGTTCAACAAGGGTCCTTAGGATTCCCTAACTTCCCCGGGGCGTAACCGGGTCCATCGGGTCTTGCCGACCTCTGGGGTTCTCGCTCCTCAGATGCCCTCTCTCAATCGCCATGATGTGACGAACATCATCGTCAGAGTGATCTTTAGCCTACACTCCCTTTCGAGTGTTTGACCAAATGCTTCCGCCTTACCCTCGTTGCTGTACACCATACCGTTTACGCTGTGCAGAGGTGGCACGGTGTTTCTCTCGGGCCTGAGGCTTCTTTGCAGCCGCCAGAGGCCAGACGAGCCCGGCTCTAGCCAGCTCAGCTTATCATTCCAACATCGACTGAGGTGTTCACGCAGGGCTGTTTTTAATCGCTGGCTGCTTTCGTTAAGCAGCCTGCGATTGTCCTTTGAGGGGCCTCTGCGGTACATTTACGCAGTCGTCTCTGTTCCTGAATGAGCGTCTATATATGTTGGGGAGTCTCTCCATATTGACCGCGAGGTTTTTCCACCTCGCGCTCGCACATCCTCCTCAAACACCTGCACGGCATCCTTTAGCTAGGCCATATTAGCCTGAAACATAAAGCTGCACACAAAGTCGCCCAAAACCATTGTTATTTCTCCTTTTTTGGTTAGATTTAAAGCGCATGTGGAGTAGAACTCCTCCACTGCCTCATCAGTTTTATCACAAGTTGGAGCGTACGCTTGGATTACATTCATCACTCTATGGGTAGTGAGTAGCCTGGAAAGAGCATCACACGATCCCCTAGCGGAACAAAATCAATAACGAACTTTTCTACATCAGGGGAAATAAGTATAGCCACTCCATATGGGTGACTGAGATCGTCGCTCCTCGAGTAATAAAGGACGCTCTGCGGAGTTCTCTGGGTTCCGGCACCAAGCCATCTTACTTCGCTTAGGCTTACGACCTTGATTTACAGTCTACGCATTTCTTGTTCTACATTGGCGAGTTTTCAGGTCATATCTAGGCTGCGCACGTTCCACGTAGCGATCTTTGTCTTTTTCTTGTACAACTGTATTTTATTCGCTTTTACAGACGGAGGGATTCTTTGCACCCTCTCCCCACTTAAAGGGTGCCCCGAAGTGAGTGCCATTCTTAAATTTACTTCAGCCATGTTAGACAGTGGAATAAATAAACTGCTCGTCAAAATAGTCGGAACGGCCAATTTTTTGCTCATTTTTGAAAGGTTGTATCTCAGAGACGCTGTCACCGATCTCAATGAAGTGACATGATTCTAAAAGCCCATTTCTTGTAGAATCACAAAAATCACCTGATTTGTGATAAACATTTTTGGTGAGAACTATACAGGGTGGATTAAAATGTGGTGTAAAAAGTACTAAACTTTAACCCACTGCATTTGGTTGCTAGAGTTATTACAAAACTTTCCCTACAATGGCATTTAGAGATCCTGATGAATATCTCGGGACATGTTTGGCCGATTTTTGATTTTTGATCTGTGAAAGAAGTTACAGGGGTTTGTTAAAAAGTCCGAATTTTGTCCAAAAATCTGCCGAAATCACTAACTTTTATGTCTATAGAACGGATTTTTTATTAACACTCAGGGAAATCTAGCCTAAACTGATATAAAGTTAACCTGCTTTTCAAGAAAAAATATGAATTTACAATCATACAGGGTGAAACAAAGGTCAATGCAAAATTCTGAAACTTAGCTGCTTTCTTACGTGCCCCCTGATGTTAAGAGTTACCTTAGAACTTGCATTTTTATAACATTGAGAGGTCCTAGTTGATATCTCGGGACGTGTTTGGCGGATTTTTCATTTCTGTTCTACGAAAAAACTTACCGGGGTATGTTATAAAGTTCTTATTTTATCCAACAAACTGCCAAAGTCACAAATTTTATGTCTATAGAACTGAATTTTATTAAGACTTAGAAAAACATAGCCTAAACTAACATAAAGTTAACCTGTTTTTCAACAAAAAATATGAATTTACAATCATACAGGGTGAAACAAAGAGCAATGCAAAATTCTTAAACCTTAGGGACATTCTTACTCACCCCCTAATGTTAAGAGTCACATTAGAACTTGAATTATGATAGCATTGGGAGGCACTGATTTATATTTCGGGACATGTTTGGCGAGTTTTTAATTTTTGTTCTACGAAAAAAGTTACACGGGATTGTTAATAAGTTCGTATCTTATCCAAAAAACTGCCAAAATCACTAACTTTTACGTTTATAAAACTGACTTTTTATTAACACATGAAAATTTAGCCCAAACTAACGTAAAGTTAATGTTTTTCAAGAAAAAATATGAATCTACAATCATACAGGGTTCATAACTTTAGCCCCCCCCCCCCCTGATATTAAGAGTCACTTTAGAACTTGCATTATGATAACATTTATAGACCCTGATTTATAGCTTAGGACATATTTGCTGGTTTTTGCGTTTTTTACGAAGAAAATACAGGTTGTTTCAAAAAGTCTATTTGGTAAGCAAAACCGTTTAAATAACCAAGTTTATATATTGATAAGGCTGGTTTTCTATTACCCTTTTGAAAAACTAAGCCTAACAACTAATTAACTAACTAACTAAAAACTAACATGTAGGTATTCCAAGAAAAAATACTATAGGTTATACGGAGAATTGTGGTATTACGAGCGGACAATTCAAAACAGCAACTTGATGTCTCATTTTATTTTAATATCGCGTAGGCCCACCTCGCACCAGTTCGGCTGTCCTTCTAGGCATACTGTCCACCAAGCTTCTGATGAAGTCTTGGGGAATAGCCTCCCATTCTTCCCTAACCGCAGTCGCTAATTCATCCAAATTTTGAAATTCTTGTTCTCTCATACTCAGTTTCAGTTTCATTCTACTCCATACGTGCTCTATGACATTCATATCAGGCGACCTAGCAGGCCAATTCATTCGCTCTATGCCATTTTCTCTCAGAACTTCTTGGACAATTCGTGCTCTGTGAGGACGCGCATCATCATCTATCAGAATAAAGTTGTCCCCAAAGTTCTGAGCAAATGGCACAACAATTTCATTTACACACATATCTCGATATCTAATTGCATCCATAGTTTCTCCAATCAAAATAACCAAGTCACTCTTTCTGTCCCTTATTACACCACCCCATACAGTCACACTTCCACCACAAAATGGCACTTTGCTCACCATATTCTCTTCAATAAATCTTTCATTCTTTCCTCTCCACACTAAAATTCGCCCATCTGATGCATACAATGAAAACCGACATTCATTAGAAAACATGCAACAACTCCATTCGGCTACTCCCTAGTTCAAATGCTCTTGAGCCCAAACTCTTCGAAAAGCTCGGTGGACAGGTTGAAGAGATGGACAGATGGCACGTCTTCTGGCGTTCAGACCTCGCTCATGCAGGCGTCTTCGAATAGTGCTAGTTGAAGCTCTTGAGCCGGTAGTAGCCTTAGCTTGTGTGGCATTGAACTGTCTTCTTCTTCTGACGGATAGGTTTATTAAAATGTCCTCCCTGCGAGTAGTGCATCTTTTTCTTCCACAATGTCCAGCCTTTAGATAATTGGGAGCACCATAATTTTGGCTTCTTTTTATTGTCCTATAAACTGTGGATTTTGATGTCCCTACTAGGTCCGCTATGTTAGCTACACTTAGCCCTCGTAAGTGCAACCTGTTTAAGATTGCTCGTTATTTTTGTAAAATTGTTAACCTAAAAAGAACAAACTTACCGCATAATGTTCTGTAGTTCATTTTGGCTTAACATTGGCATTTCTATATGAATGAGATTAAATAAATTTAAGTAAAACCTTCAGCTTTATACTTGTAATTAGATGACAGACATCGACTTCAGATTATTAACTTAGTTTCCATAGCAACCCATATTTTGTTTTTCTAAGGTTGTTCGATATCGGAGACCTAGTACTGAAACATCACCTCTAAAGACGTGAAAGTAAGATATTTTAACAGTTTGGTGGATAAAATAGGGATTTTTTAAGAAAATCCTGTAACTTTGTTCGTAGAATTGTTATGCAGAAGCAGGCGTCAGACCACCAGTGCATTTAATTAAATACGATCTGGTAGATGGCTCTCAATACGAGAACCTGCCTATAGTGCCTTGCATCTCGTCGGTTGATTAACAAATTAGTGACCACCATACCCTTTTTTGTTCGTAGAACAAAATAAAAAAACCCGCCAAAAGTGTCCCGAGATATGAATCATGACCTCTCAATGTTATCATAATTCATGTTCTAAAGTGACTCTTAATATCAAGGCGCAAGTAAGAAACCCGTTCAAGTTTAAGAATTTTGTTTGACCCTGTATGATTGTAAATTCATATTTTTTCTTAAAAACACACTAATTTTATGTTAGTTTAGGTTAGGTTTTCCTAAGTGTTAATAAAAAATCAGTTATGTAGACGTAAAAGTTAGTGACTTTGGCAGTTTGTTAGATAAAATACGAGCTTTTTAACAAACCACTGTAACTTTTTTCGTAGAACAAAAATCAAAAACTCGCCAAACATGTCCCGAGATATGAATCAGGACGTCTCAATGTTATCATAATGCAAATTCTAAAGTGACTCTTAACATTAAGGGGCGAGTAAGGATATCGCTAAAGATTAATAATTTTGTATTGCCCTTTGTTTCTCCCTGTATGATTGTAGATTCATATTTTTTCTTAAAAGACAGATCAACTTTATGTTAGTTTAGGCTAGATTTTTCCCTAAGTGTTAATAAAAAAGTCAGTTCAATAGACGTAAAAGTTCGTGATTTTGGCAGTTTGTTGGAAAAAATACGAACTTTATAACAAACTCCTGTTACATTTTTCGTGGAACAAAAATTAAAAACCCGCCAAAGATCTCCCGAAATATGAATCAGTGCCTCTCACAGTTATCATAATGCAAGTTCTAAAGAGACTCTTAACATCAGGGGGCGAGTAAAAATGTTGCTAAAATTTACGAGTTTTGCATTGGTCTTTGATTCACCCTGTATGATTGTAGATTCATAATTTTTTCTTAAAAGACAGATCAACTTTATGTTAGTTCAGGCTAGATTTTCCCCTAAATGTTAATAAAAAAATCAGTTCAATAGTCGTAAAATTTTGTGATTTTGGCAGTTTGTTGGATAAGATACGAACTTATTAACAAACCCCTGTAGCCTTTTTCGTAGATCAAAAATTAAAAAACCCACCAAACATGTCCCGAGATATAAATCAGTTCCTCTAAATGTAATCATAATGCAAGTTCTAAAATGACTCTTAACGTCAGGGGGCGAGTAAGAATATCGCTAAAGTTGTAAGAATTTTGCATTGCCCTTTGTTTCACCCTGGATGATTGTAGATTCATATTTTTTCTTGAAAAAGAGATTAAGTTTATGTTTGCGTAAACTAGATTTTCCTACGTGTTAATACAAAATCAGTTATCTAGACGTAAAAGTTAGTGATTTTGGCAGTTTGTTGGATAAAATTCTAACTTTTTAACAAACTTCTGTAAATTTTTTCATAAAACAAAAATGAAAAACCTGCCAAACATGTCCCGAGATATGACTTAGAATTTCTCGACGTTATCATAATGCAAGTTCTAAAGTGACGCTTAACATCAAGGGGCCAGTAAGAAAGCCGTTCAAGTTTAATAATTTAGCATTTTCCTTTGTTTCACCCTGTATGATTGTAGATTTAAATTTTTTCTTGAAAAACAGATTAAGTTTTGTAGGAAATTGGTCTAGGCACTAATAACACAAACTCACATAATCTTAAGTGTGTTTTATTGCGTACAATTCTAATACAACTGAAAATCCGTAAACATTATTTTAACCGCAGCCATTTTATTTAATCTCCCCCTCCCTCCCCCACTCTCTGCCCGGCACGTCGCCGTCGGCAATGTTGCCAATACAACTCTAGAGCGGCGGGAAATTCAAATTTAAAAACTAAATGCTTACAGTTCGGCTGTCCTGACTAAAGATCGCCCTCGATCGTAATTCGTAATATCATAACCTAACAGTCACATAATCATAAAATGCGTATTCTAAATGATTCACATCCAAACCTATCCAAATTCATAAACTTAACACACAACAGTTCAAAATTACATTACATAAATATTTCAAATTTACTTAGGTCTTTCCATAACTCGGTAAACCTATAATACACAAACTAAACATAAGTTGACATAATAATCATAATAGAGTTGTCATAATCATAAGCAAAGACATAAATTTAAAAGTTCAAATGCGTCATAATTCTGTTAGTAAAGACTACTTAAACATAGAGGAATTAAACCATTTTCAAATCCGAAAAGTTTACAGACAAAGGTTACTGTCAGGTAAACGTGGCTTCGGGGTCACTCATTCGTCAAGATGAGGTAAGTATGGTCTTAGGTTGGTCGGTTCAAGTATGCTTTTGTAAGGACGTTGATTAAGCTGAAAACCTGGTATGTCCTCGATTACATATCGATCATTCGGTAAGACTTTTGTGACAACATAAGGTTCTTTAAACAGCGGTAAGTGTTTTTTATTTAGTCCAGATGTTACGTCAATGTTGGTGCGTACTACATAATCGCCTTCCTTATATGTGTGGGGTTTTTTATGTCTTTTGTCAAAATAAGCCTTGTTCTCAGCTTGAATTTCAGAAATTTTATTTGAAGAGTTGGTACGGAATTGGGGTAAGTCACGCTCATAATCGTGATGAGATCGTAGATACTCTCCTAAAGGATCAGCAATTTTTCCTTTCTGATGTATCCCAAACAAAAGTACTGATGGGGCATTTCCAATAGCTCTACTGAAAGTATTATTGAATGCGAATTCCACTTCAGGGAGGACTCGATCCCATTTATTCAATTCTGGAGTCAATTTGGCAATCATGGGTCTTAAGTCGCGGTTCACTCTTTCTATCTGCCCATTGGCACGAGGAGTACCAGCAGCAACCAAGATAAGCTTGACATTATTTTTTTCCAGAAAATTGTTAAATTCCTCTGACCGAAAGTTCGATCCACGATCCGAGACAATCCTACTAGGTCGGCTATAGTTAGTAAAGTAAGTATGGAGATGATTTATAGTTTCGGCGGCATTGGTGGTGCGACAAGGGTATAATTTGACAAATTTGGAGAATCCATCAATGACCTCAAACACATACTTATAATTGCGGCCAGTTTTCTCCAGGGGACCATAATGGTCACAATGTATTGTGTCGAATGGTAAATCTCCCTTAGGAATTGGATGAAGGACACCCTCAGATTTTCCAGATGATGCCGAATAAAATATACAATCCAAACAATTGGCAATATGTTCCCTAACGGACTGTTTCATAGATGGAAACCAATAAGTTCGAAGAATAATCTCACAAGTTTTATCAGTGCCAACGTGTCCGATGTCATCATGACAAGTTCGGATAATATTAGTTCGCAAGGACCTTGGTACATAAAGAAGAAGTTTAGAACCGTTTTTGCGATAAATTAAACCATCACGCATCTCATAAAATGGTGATTCTCCCATGAGCAAAGAGTCACGAACCTTAACAATTTCAGGGTCTTTATCCTGCAGAACACTCAGATTCTTTTTCAGAGTACCTTCCACAACATAAACGTCGTACACCACAAAGCATCGGCTCAGTGCGTCAACGTGTCGCATACGTTCTGCTTTTCGGTGTTCCAAGACGTAGTCGAATTCCTGAAAAATTAATGTCCACTTCAATATTCTGGGGTTGACATCCTTCTTTTCCAATGTTTGCTTGAGGCTATTGCAATCGGTGACAATTTTAAACTTAATGCCACTTAAATAAATTCTAAATCTCTGCAAAGAATATACCATACACAAAGCTTCCAGTTCGAAACTATAATATTTTGCCTCGTCTGCTGTGGTCCGTTTACTAAAATAGAACACAGGGTGGAATTGTCCATCTGACTGCTTTTGCATGAGAATTGAAGCAAATCCAATTGCGCTTGCATCGCAGTGCAGCTGTGTCTCTAAATGTGGAGAGTATATGGACAATACAGGAGAAGATATCAGAACCATCCTAATAGTCTCAAAACAAGAAAACTCTTTCTCACCAAAAACAAAGTCTTTTCCTGACTTTTCTGCATTCAGAAGGTCATAAAGCGGTTTGGCAGTTATAGCAAAATCCTGAATAAATCTTCGAAAATAGGAACACATACCCAAGAAACTATGCACCATCCTATAACTTTGAGGAATTGGAAATTGCTCAACAGAACTGACATTCTCGGGGCTTGGTCTGACACTTGTTTCATCTATGAGGTAACCCAAAAAAACTATTTCTTGCATGGCAAAACTACATTTATCAAGGCGCAACGTAAGTAGGTTATTGACCAACACGGTATAGACCTCATTTAATATACTCAGGTTTTCTTCAATTGACTGTGTTGCTATTAAGATATCATCAACATAAATTACAATCTTGCCCTCAGATATCAAATCACGAAATGCAACATTGAGAAAACGGATAAATGTTGCAGGGCTATTCTTAAGGCCAAAGGGCATCTTCACATACTCATATTGCCCTAAAGGTGTAACAAAACTAGTAAATTTAACAGACTCAGGGTCCATTTTAATATGATGAAAGGCGTCTTTCAAATCTAATCGAGAAAAATACTTTTTGTCTTTCAATCTTTCAATTTGGTCGTCAACCAAGGGCATAGGAAAATTATCCTTGGCTGTTATCTTGTTAAGTTCACGGTAATCCACACAAAGTCTTAGTTTACCTGACTTACGCTTCACAAGAACTATAGGTGAACTGTACATCGATGAACTTTCTCGGATTATCTGTCTACTTAACAAATCTTTAATTATTTTTTCTACTTCCATCTTATCTGCATATGAAAGTCGTCTAGGTAAAAAATAGAAAGGTACATGATTTGGCTCTACTACCAGTTGCATTTTTAAATCAGTGACCGGATTTTGTGGACGTTCAGGCATAACATAATTTTTTATTAAATTCTGTTTAATAACCTCTTGTGTTTGTTGAGTTAATTTATCATTAACCTCTACATTCACTGAAAGAGTAGTTAAATTATTATCCGATAAGTCAATTTTTAAAACCTCATTCTCATCCAAAACTACCATTGGATCTGATTTTTCAATTTTAACAACACCCTGTTCAATAATTACTTTAATTTCTGGGTTGCATAAAACATCTCGCCCTAGTAAACAAATATCATTCATAGCTGTTGTTGGAATAATGTAAAATTTGACACTTAAAGAAATATCATGAACTTCAATGAGGGTCTGAAAACATCCTAAAATTTCAAGTTGGCGATTATTCATGCCAGTAAATCGCTCATTTGAACATACAGGTGTAATCAAATCATCACTGATACAATCTTTCCGCAGGAATGATACTGGACTACCTAAATCAAGAAAAGCTTGTATAATTCCATACTCATCTGTGTCCAATTTCAGTTTGATGGGCGTTCGGCAGGCAGCTATCAACGCAGGCTTCTCAATCAGGTGTGTGGTCGAATCAGCAGGAAAATGTCCAGGTTTCTTCCTCCTAGGACAGTCTCTCAACTGATGATCCTGGGAAGCACACTCAAAGCATGACCCAGCTGGTCGTCGAGGCTTGGGACAAGTTGAAGCACGATGGCCCATCAGATTACAGTTGAAACAACGAAGTGTGTCACTCATTCCAGCTCCTGTGATTGCATGTGGAGGATTTCTCGAACCACCAGCATATATAGTTTGAGAAGGTTTTGTCGTAGAGTGTGGTGAATATGAACGCAATGAACCACTAGTACTGGCAAAACTTCTATCCTCAGCAGTGACAGTCTTCAGGGTTGATAGCAATTCATTTAGTGAAGTAAAGCCCTTCATTCGTGCTTGGGACTGCAAATTCATATCATTAAATCCGTCAATTACGTACTCGATAATTTCTTGCTCAGGCAGGCCCACTTTATTGCACAGCATCACTTTGTCAGTATAGTAGACAGAAAATGTTTCAGTCTTTCTCCACTTACGAGCTTCCATAGCTCTCATCAAGGCTATTCGACTAGGCCTGGCATCAAAAGTTGAAATCAGTTCGTCTTTAAGGTCTGTCCAGGACATCTGAATGTAATCACTTCTCGAGTGGTACCATAGTTTAGCACTTCCACTCAATTTGCCCACAGAAATTAGTTGCATCACCTCATCTGGTACCCCATAAGTCGTCTGGATTGCATCAGTTCTTCTCAACCAGCAGTTTATATCATCATCATGTCCCTTAAACTCAGGCAACAGGGCTGAAATCTCGCTATTTTTATATTTACAGGTATTTACAGGAACTTGTGGTGGAGGTGTCCCAACTGAAGTAAAGGCGCCAATCTGTTGTTGGGCCATGATGGTTCTTACCGTCATGGTAATTATATCATCCACTGACATTTGGGTACTCTCTGTGGTAATGTTTTGCACACTTCCATTATTATTAGCGGTAGTCGTAACTGGAATAGCATTAGAAAGCACCTGAGATGGGCAATCCTCGAAAAGCTCTTGTTCGGTATCAGTAGCCAGGTTCGGCTGTTTGAAATTGTGTTTCCCGTTGAACATTTCAATATACTTAATAATCCGGATAATCCCTCGGTAATCCCACTTCTGAAACTGTAGGAAATTGGTCTGGGCACTAATAACACAAACTCACATAATTTTAAGTGTGTTTTATTGCGTACAATTCTAATACAACTGAAAATCCGTAAATATTTTTTTAACCGCAGCCATTTTATTTAATCTCCCCCTCCCTCCCCCTCTCTCTGCCCGGCACGTCGCCGTCGGCAATGTTGCCAATACAACTCTAGAGCGGCGGGAAATTCAAATTTAAAAACTAAATGCTTACAGTTTATGTTTGCATAGACTAGATTGTCCTACGTGTTAATAAAAAATCAGTAACCTAGACGTAAAAGTTAGTGATTTTGGCAGTTTGTTGGATAAAATTCGAACTTTTTAACAAACCCCTGTAAAATTGTTCGTAAAACAAAAATGAAAAACCCGCCATACATGTCCCAAGATATGACTCAGGACCTCTCGACGTTATCATAATGCAAGTTCTAAAGTGACTCTTAACATCAGGGGGCGAGTAAAAATGTCGCTAAAGTTTACGAGTTTTGTATTGCTCTTTGTTTCACCCTGTATGATTGTAGATTCATATTTTTTCTTAAAAGACAGATCAACTTTCTGTTAGTTTAGGCTAGATTTTCCCCTAAATGTTAATAAAAAAGACAGTTCAATAGTCGTAAAAGTTAGTGATTTTGGCAGTTTTTTTGATAAGATACGAACTTATTAACAATCCCGTGTAACTTTTTTCGTAGAACAAAAATTAAAAACTCGCCAAACATGTCCCGAAATATAAATCAGTGCCTCCCAATGTTATCATAATTCAAGTTCTAATGTGACTCTTAACATTAGGGGGTGAGTAAGAATGCCCCTAAGGTTTAAGAATTTTGCATTGCTCTTTGTTTCACCCTGTATGATTGTAAATTCATATTTTTTGTTGAAAAACAGGTTAACTTTATGTTAGTTTAGGCTATGTTTTTCTAAGTCTTAATAAAATTCAGTTCTGTAGACATAAAATTTGTAATTTTGGCAGTTTGTTGGATAAAATACGAACTTTATATCAAACCCCGGTAAGTTTTTTCGTAGAACAGAAATGAAAAATCCGCCAAACACTTCCCGAGATATGAACTAGGACCTCTCAATGTTATAAAAATGCAAGTTCTAAGGTAACTCTTAACATCAGGGGGCAAGAAAGCCGCTAAGTTTAAGAATGTTGCATTGACCTTTGTTTCACCCTGTATGATTGAAAATTCATATTTTTTCTTGAAAAGCAGGTTAACTTTATATCAGTTTAGGCTAGATTTTCCTGAGTGTTAATAAAAAATCCGTTCTATAGACATAAAAGTTAGTGATTTCGGCAGATTTTTGGACAAAATACGGACTTTTTAACAAACCCCTGTAACTTCTTTCACAGATCAAAAATCAAAAATCGGCCAAACATGTCCCGAGATATTCATCAGGATCTCTAAATGCCACTGTAGGGAAAGTTTTGTAATAACTCTAGCAACCAAATGCAGTGGGTTAAAGTTTAGTACTTGTTACACGACATTTTAATCCACCCTGTATAGTTCTCACCAAAAATGTTTATGATGGTGTCTTTTGTGATTCTACAAGAAATGGGCTTTTAGAATCATGTCACTTCATTGAGATCGGTGAAAGCGTCTCTGAGATACAACCTTTCAAAAATGAGCAAAAAATTGGCCGTTCCGACTATTTTGACGAGCAGTTTAGTATAGTGGAAAGTCTGTTTCCCTTCTTCACCGCAGTTTGTAAGCCGTTGGAAGCTGTTACAGCTGCGCCTCCCACATCCATTACAGCAGTAGGTATGAAATCCGTCTTCGCCACCCCTGCATGGTACTGTTGTCGCTGCTGCCCAAGAACAGTGTTATCCAGATCTGGCTACTCTACTCAATTAGCCTGTGGGTCAACACAGTTTGAGTGAGCTGGCTACTCCATGAGGACCAGTTACTACAATCTATCTCCCGTCTATGACGCTTGATATGACCGATTCTTGTGAAAGATGCTACCTCTACGGCGTGACCCCATTACACCCCTTTGAGATATTAATAAAACGGAATTATCAAAGTTCAGTTTCGGAAACTTAAGTTCAGCCATTTTTGAACGAAGCTCGATAGGTAACACAATTGTATGATAGACTCCCTTGAAATCGACCCATGAATATAAGATTTTATTTTCGACTACCCACTATGTCTCACCCTGTATAACAAGCACAGAATGATCTTGTCATTTCTTAGGAACACGACGTTTGAGTATCATCAGACATGTAAAAGTGTAAAAACATCATATTTCGTTAATTTACGTTAAAACATTGGTATTTCATAAGCAACAGGAACAAACCCAGTCCCAAGTAAATATGGTTATTTGTTATGACCCACATTATTCTTATCACCTTAGAGGCTTCGAGTGCTGGTAATACATCTAGGTGGTGACTTCCCATTGTTGAGATTGGATGTTAAAATTATTATTGATTTTCTATCATATGACTGTCATGAGGAGCCATTATCAGTGATTATATGTATTAATAAATTACCTTTGATCTCCTTCCATCCTAATGCACTCGAAAAATACGATTAGAAAAAACTTATTGTTTATTAACTTAGGGATAGAAAGTTTATGTTTAAGCACTCGCTCATCAATATGGTTTATTAAAGTTTTTATAAGCTCTAGACTTAGATGTATTTTGCTTGCAGTTAAAAGACGTTGTATTCCATGCAATTAATTGTTAAAACAAATTATTCTGAATAAATAATTGTTCAGTTCGGAAAGGGAAAATATTTTTTGTCCACGACTGTACAATAATATGGTCACCATTTCTCAGGTGTGTTATAACCCTTGGCTTGGTAATAACCGTCTTTTGTTTTTCATTATACACTCCATAGGAATTGCATGCAGACACCACCGCCCTGTTGGAAATTACAAACAAAACAAATGAAGTTTCCATTATTAAGTTTGCTATAATTGTTTTAACATCACCTCGACTTTGACTCCAAAATAAAATATCTTGCGTTTAACAATAAGTATTTCCTATTGGACTATAGACTTCTAGTAAAACGATAGTACTGAGAGTGACGCAAATTGCCCCAATATTTTCTAATACTGCGAACAATGCCCCCATTTTTCTTACTTTGATCATGTCCAGGATACAATGGATATTGCAATTTTAAAACTGATTTAAGTTGCAAACAATACTTTTGTGTGTAAACAGTTATTTCAGAGAAACAACCGAAATCTTATTAAAGCTTCAAAAGTCACCTCTTGGGTGGACTTTATCGCAACATCGAGCGTCCACATGAATTCTGCGTCATCGGCCGGCGATAAGCTGCCCGTATAAAAGCTTTTCGCCCACTTTCCAATCCATTGTCGTCTCGAGTTCTCATCTTAGAGCTTCGCAGTTTGTACAATCAGCTTACCACAGTAATTACCATTAGGTTACCAACCACCCAAAGGGAAAATGGCACCACCAACGAGCACTTTGATCGGTTCAGCCACCCGTTACATTGCCGGAAGGAACGCCGTCCAAACCGTTTACTGGAAAGGCTCTTCCGGAAACAACCAGAGGATGCTGAAGCTGTCCAAGACCTGCAACTTTGGCAAGTCGACCTCCAGCCCACCCGAGAAGGTCAAGGAGATGCACCAGGTCAAATTTTATTAAAGTTCCTGTCTTACTTGTGTTTAAAGTGTTCAACTTGTGTGTCTTTGTGCGTTGTTTAACTTATTATATATTGGGTTAAATTAGTGTGTTATCGGCACAATGCTCAAATTACCTACTTGGCATCTACTACTTACCTTTTGTGCCAAGACGAATAATCTCTAACAGCCTTGTACATTTTGTGATAGTTAGTTTAACCCCAGGTATTAATAAAGGATAGGTAACTTATTTATTTATAAAAATGTGTGTACTGATTGTTTCCTATCCAGTCTGTATTCTACAGACTAATACAAACAGAAGGAAGAGTTGTGTAGAGGGAACAACTAGATAGATGTCAATGAAAATGGAAAATTCACGCCTCTAGTTCCTGTAGTTTTAACTGTAATGCAGCTTTTATAATAGGCCGCATTACACTACAAGTACCTTTGAAGAATAAAAAATGAAGACATTGCGGTACATATAAACAATGAAAAGCAAATTTATAAAAAGTTATAAACTATAAGAATTTAAAGAATGGCGGAGGCGCAAGAATAGTCTGCAATTTTAAAAGCATAAATTTTCCTTTGAAATCCCTAATTTTTCGACCAAAATCAGGATCTCAGGTATCAGGAGCACAGAAGTGCGAGGAGGTAAATTTTCTAAAAGAATGGCGGAGGCGGAAGAATAGTCTGCAGTTTTAAAAGCATAAATTTTCCTTTGAAATCCCTAATTTTTCAACCAAAATCAGAATCTCAGGTATCAGGAGCACAGAAGTGCGAGGAGGTAAATTTTCTATATTGATGGCGGAGGCGCAAGAATAGTCTGCAGTTTTAAAAGCATAAATTTTCCTTTGAAATCCTTAATTTTTCGACCAAAATCAGAATCTCAGCTATCAGGAGCACAGAAGTGCGAGGAGGTAAATTTTCTATATTGATGGCGGAGGCGCAAGAATAGTCTGTAGTTTTAAAAGCATAAATTTTCGTTTGAAATTCCTAATTTTTTGACCAAAATCCGGGTCTCAGGTATCAGGAGCACAGAAGTGCGAGGAGGTAAATTTTCTAAAAGAATGGCGGAGGCGGAAGAATAGTCTGCAGTTTTAAAAGCATAAATTTTCCTTTGAAATCCCTAATTTTTCGACCAAAATCAGAATCTCAGGTATCAGGAGCACAGAAGTGCGAGGAGGTAAATTTTCTAAAAGAATGGCGGAGGCGGAAGAATAGTCTGCCGTCAACGCATAAATTTTCCTTTGAAATCCCTAATTTTTCGACCAAAATCAGAATCTCAGGTATCAGGAGCACAGAAGTGCGAGGAGGTAAATTTTCTATATTGATGGCGGAGGCGCAAGAATAGTCTGCAGTTTTAAAAGCATAAATTTTCCTTTGAAATCCCTAATTTTTTGACCAAATTCAGAATCTCAGCTATCAGGAGCACAGAAGTGCGAGGAGATAAATTTTCTATATTGATGGCGGAGGCGCAAGAATAGTCTGTAGTTTTAAAAGCATAAATTTTCGTTTGAAATTCCTAATTTTTTGACCAAAATCCGGGTCTCAGGTATCAGGAGCACAGAAGTGCGAGGAGGTAAATTTTCTAAAAGAATGGCGGAGGCGGAAGAATAGTCTGCAGTTTTAAAAGCATAAATTTTCCTTTGAAATCCCTAATTTTTCGACCAAAATCAGAATCTCAGGTATCAGGAGCACAGAAGTGCGAGGAGGTAAATTTTCTAAAAGAATGGCGGAGGCGGAAGAATAGTCTGCAGTCAACGCATAAATTTTCCTTTGAAATCCCTAATTTTTCGACCAAAATCAGAATCTCAGGTATCAGGAGCACAGAAGTGCGAGGAGGTAAATTTTCTATATTGATGGCGGAGGCGCAAGAATAGTCTGTAGTTTTAAAAGCATAAATTTTCGTTTGAAATTCCTAATTTTTTGACCAAAATCCGGGTCTCAGGTATCAGGAGCACAGAAGTGCGAGGAGGTAAATTTTCTAAAAGAATGGCGGAGGCGGAAGAATAGTCTGCAGTTTTAAAAGCATAAATTTTCCTTTGAAATCCCTAATTTTTCGACCAAATTCAGAATCTCAGCTATCAGGAGCACAGAAGTGCGAGGAGATAAATTTTCTATATTGATGGCGGAGGCGCAAGAATAGTCTGTAGTTTTAAAAGCATAAATTTTCGTTTGAAATTCCTAATTTTTTGACCAAAATCCGGGTCTCAGGTATCAGGAGCACAGAAGTGCGAGGAGGTAAATTTTCTAAAAGAATGGCGGAGGCGGAAGAATAGTCTGCAGTTTTAAAAGCATAAATTTTCCTTTGAAATCCCTAATTTTTCGACCAAAATCAGAATCTCAGGTATCAGGAGCACAGAAGTGCGAGGAGGTAAATTTTCTAAAAGAATGGCGGAGGCGGAAGAATAGTCTGCAGTCAACGCATAAATTTTCCTTTGAAATCCCTAATTTTTCGACCAAAATCAGAATCTCAGGTATCAGGAGCACAGAAGTGCGAGGAGGTAAATTTTCTATATTGATGGCGGAGGCGCAAGAATAGTCTGTAGTTTTAAAAGCATAAATTTTCGTTTGAAATCCCTAATTTTTCGACCAAACTCAGAATCTCAGGTATCAGGAGCACAGAAGTGCGAGGAAGTAAATTTTCTAAAAGAATGGCGGAGGCGGAAGAATAGTCTGCAGTTTTAAAAGCATAAATTTTTCTTTGAAATCCCAAATTTTTCGACCAAAATCAGAATCTCAGGTATCAGGAGCACAGAAGTGCGAGGAGGTAAATTTTCTAAAAGAATGGCGGAGGCGGAAGAATAGTCTGCAGTTTTAAAAGCATAAATTTTCCTTTGAAGTCCCTAATTTTTCGACCAAAATCAGAATCTCAGGTATCAGGAGCACAGAAGTGCGAGGAGGTAAATTTTCTAAAAGAATGGCGGAGGCGGAAGAATAGTCTGCAGTTTTAAAAGCATAAATTTTTCTTTGAAATCCCAAATTTTTCGACCAAAATCAGAATCTCAGGTATCAGGAGCACAGAAGTGCGAGGAGGTAAATTTTCTAAAAGAATGGCGGAGGCGGAAGAATAGTCTGCAGTTTTAAAAGCATAAATTTTCCTTTGAAATCCCTAATTTTTCGACCAAAATCAGAATCTCAGGTATCAGGAGCACAGAAGTGCGAGGAGGTAAATTTTCTATATTGATGGCGGAGGCGGAAGAATAGTCTGCAGTTTTAAAAGCATAAATTTTCCTTTGAAGTCCCTAATTTTTCGACCAAAATCAGAATCTCAGGTATCAGGAGCACAGAAGTGCGAGGAGGTAAATTTTCTAAAAGAATGGCGGAGGCGGAAGAATAGTCTGCAGTTTTAAAAGCATAAATTTTCCTTTGAAGTCCCTAATTTTTCGACCAAAATCAGAATCTCAGGTATCAGGAGCACAGAAGTGCGAGGAGGTAAATTTTCTAAAAGAATGGCGGAGGCGGAAGAATAGTCTGAAAAGCATAAATTTTCCTTTGAAATCCCTAATTTTTCGACCAAAATCAGAATCTCAGGTATCAGGAGCACAGAAGTGCGAGGAGGTAAATTTTCTATATTGATGGCGGAGGCGCAAGAATAGTCTGCAGTTTTAAAAGCATAAATTTTCCTTTGAAGTCCCTAATTTTTCGACCAAAATCAGAATCTCAGGTATCAGGAGCACAGAAGTGCGAGGAGGTAAATTTTCTATATTGATGGCGGAGGCGCAAGAATAGTCTGTAGTTTTAAAAGCATAAATTTTCCTTTGAAGTCCCTAATTTTTCGACCAAAATCAGAATCTCAGGTATCAGGAGCACAGAAGTGCGAGGAGGTAAATTTTCTAAAAGAATGGCGGAGGCGGAAGAATAGTCTGCAGTTTTAAAAGCATAAATTTTTCTTTGAAATCCCAAATTTTTCGACCAAAATCAGAATCTCAGGTATCAGGAGCACAGAAGTGCGAGGAGGTAAATTTTCTAAAAGAATGGCGGAGGCGGAAGAATAGTCTGAAAAGCATAAATTTTCCTTTGAAATCCCTAATTTTTCGACCAAAATCAGAATCTCAGCTATCAGGAGCACAGAAGTGCGAGGAGATAAATTTTCTATATTGATGGCGGAGGCGCAAGAATAGTCTGTAGTTTTAAAAGCATAAATTTTCGTTTGAAATTCCTAATTTTTTGACCAAAATCCGGGTCTCAGGTATCAGAATAGTCTGCAGTTTTAAAAGCATAAATTTTCCTTTGAAATCCCTAATTTTTCGACCA
Organism: Taphrorychus bicolor; assembly: GCA_951812265.1. NCBI lineage: Eukaryota > Metazoa > Arthropoda > Insecta > Coleoptera > Curculionidae > Taphrorychus > Taphrorychus bicolor. The sequence goes on from OX638300.1 coordinate 9,257,675, forward strand.
AAATCAGAATCTCAGGTATCAGGAGCACAGAAGTGCGAGGAGGTAAATTTTCTATATTGATGGCGGAGGCGGAAGAATAGTCTGCAGTTTTAAAAGCATAAATTTTCCTTTGAAGTCCCTAATTTTTCGACCAAAATCAGAATCTCAGGTATCAGGAGCACAGAAGTGCGAGGAGGTAAATTTTCTAAAAGAATGGCGGAGGCGGAAGAATAGTCTGCAGTTTTAAAAGCATAAATTTTTCTTTGAAATCCCAAATTTTTCGACCAAAATCAGAATCTCAGGTATCAGGAGCACAGAAGTGCGAGGAGGTAAATTTTCTAAAAGAATGGCGGAGGCGGAAGAATAGTCTGAAAAGCATAAATTTTCCTTTGAAATCCCTAATTTTTCGACCAAAATCAGAATCTCAGGTATCAGGAGCACAGAAGTGCGAGGAGGTAAATTTTCTATATTGATGGCGGAGGCGCAAGAATAGTCTGCAGTTTTAAAAGCATAAATTTTCCTTTGAAGTCCCTAATTTTTCGACCAAAATCAGAATCTCAGGTATCAGGAGCACAGAAGTGCGAGGAGGTAAATTTTCTATATTGATGGCGGAGGCGCAAGAATAGTCTGTAGTTTTAAAAGCATAAATTTTCCTTTGAAGTCCCTAATTTTTCGACCAAAATCAGAATCTCAGGTATCAGGAGCACAGAAGTGCGAGGAGGTAAATTTTCTAAAAGAATGGCGGAGGCGGAAGAATAGTCTGCAGTTTTAAAAGCATAAATTTTTCTTTGAAATCCCAAATTTTTCGACCAAAATCAGAATCTCAGGTATCAGGAGCACAGAAGTGCGAGGAGGTAAATTTTCTAAAAGAATGGCGGAGGCGGAAGAATAGTCTGAAAAGCATAAATTTTCCTTTGAAATCCCTAATTTTTCGACCAAAATCAGAATCTCAGGTATCAGGAGCACAGAAGTGCGAGGAGGTAAATTTTCTATATTGATGGCGGAGGCGCAAGAATAGTCTGCAGTTTTAAAAGCATAAATTTTCCTTTGAAGTCCCTAATTTTTCGACCAAAATCAGAATCTCAGGTATCAGGAGCACAGAAGTGCGAGGAGGTAAATTTTCTATATTGATGGCGGAGGCGCAAGAATAGTCTGTAGTTTTAAAAGCATAAATTTTCCTTTGAAGTCCCTAATTTTTCGACCAAAATCAGAATCTCAGGTATCAGGAGCACAGAAGTGCGAGGAGGTAAATTTTCTAAAAGAATGGCGGAGGCGGAAGAATAGTCTGCAGTTTTAAAAGCATAAATTTTTCTTTGAAATCCCAAATTTTTCGACCAAAATCAGAATCTCAGGTATCAGGAGCACAGAAGTGCGAGGAGGTAAATTTTCTAAAAGAATGGCGGAGGCGGAAGAATAGTCTGAAAAGCATAAATTTTCCTTTGAAATCCCTAATTTTTCGACCAAAATCAGAATCTCAGCTATCAGGAGCACAGAAGTGCGAGGAGATAAATTTTCTATATTGATGGCGGAGGCGCAAGAATAGTCTGTAGTTTTAAAAGCATAAATTTTCGTTTGAAATTCCTAATTTTTTGACCAAAATCCGGGTCTCAGGTATCAGAATAGTCTGCAGTTTTAAAAGCATAAATTTTCCTTTGAAATCCCTAATTTTTCGACCAAAATCAGAATCTCAGGTATCAGGAGCACAGAAGTGCGAGGAGGTAAATTTTCTATATTGATGGCGGAGGCGGAAGAATAGTCTGCAGTTTTAAAAGCATAAATTTTCCTTTGAAGTCCCTAATTTTTCGACCAAAATCAGAATCTCAGGTATCAGGAGCACAGAAGTGCGAGGAGGTAAATTTTCTAAAAGAATGGCGGAGGCGGAAGAATAGTCTGCAGTTTTAAAAGCATAAATTTTTCTTTGAAATCCCAAATTTTTCGACCAAAATCAGAATCTCAGGTATCAGGAGCACAGAAGTGCGAGGAGGTAAATTTTCTAAAAGAATGGCGGAGGCGGAAGAATAGTCTGCAGTTTTAAAAGCATAAATTTTCCTTTGAAATCCCTAATTTTTCGACCAAAATCAGAATCTCAGGTATCAGGAGCACAGAAGTGCGAGGAGGTAAATTTTCTATATTGATGGCGGAGGCGCAAGAATAGTCTGCAGTTTTAAAAGCATAAATTTTCCTTTGAAATCCCTAATTTTTCGACCAAAATCAGAATCTCAGGTATCAGGAGCACAGAAGTGCGAGGAGGTAAATTTTCTATATTGATGGCGGAGGCGCAAGAATAGTCTGTAGTTTTAAAAGCATAAATTTTCGTTTGAAATTCCTAATTTTTTGACCAAAATCCGGGTCTCAGGTATCAGGAGCACAGAAGTGCAAGGAGGTAAATTTTCTAAAAGAATGGCGGAGGCGGAAGAATAGTCTGCAGTTTTAAAAGCATAAATTTTCCTTTGAAATCCCTAATTTTTTGACCAAAATCCGGGTCTCAGGTATCAGGAGCACAGAAGTGCGAGGAGGTAAATTTTCTAAAAGAATGGCGGAGGCGGAAGTATAGTCTGCAGTTTTAAAAGCATAAATTTTCCTTTGAGATCCCTAATTTTTCGACCAAAATCAGAATCTCAGGTATCAGGAGCACAGAAGTGCGAGGAGGTAAATTTTCTATATTGATGGCGGAGGCGCAAGAATAGTCTGTAGTTTTAAAAGCATAAATTTTCGTTTGAAATCCCTAATTTTTCGACCAAACTCAGAATCTCAGGTATCAGGAGCACAGAAGTGCGAGGAAGTAAATTTTCTAAAAGAATGGCGGAGGCGGAAGAATAGTCTGCAGTTTTAAAAGCATAAATTTTCCTTTGAAATCCCTAATTTTTCGACCAAAATCAGAATCTCAGGTATCAGGGGCACAGAAGTGCGAGGAGGTAAATTTTCTATATTGATGGCGGAGGCGCAAGAATAGTCTGTAGTTTTAAAAGCATAAATTTTCGTTTGAAATTCCTAATTTTTTGACCAAAATCCGGGTCTCAGGTATCAGGAGCACAGAAGTGCGAGGAGGTAAATTTTCTAAAAGAATGGCGGAGGCGGAAGAATAGTCTGCAGTTTTAAAAGCATAAATTTTCCTTTGAAATCCCTAATTTTTCGACCAAAATCAGAATCTCAGGTATCAGGAGCACAGAAGTGCGAGGAGGTAAATTTTCTATATTGATGGCGGAGGCGCAAGAATAGTCTGTAGTTTTAAAAGCATAAATTTTCGTTTGAAATTCCTAATTTTTTGACCAAAATCCGGGTCTCAGGTATCAGGAGCACAGAAGTGCGAGGAGGTAAATTTTCTAAAAGAATGGCGGAGGCGGAAGAATAGTCTGCAGTTTTAAAAACATTAATTTTCCTTTGAAATCCCTAATTTTTCGACCAAAATCAGAATCTCAGGTATCAGGAGCACGGAAGTGCGAGGAGGCAAATTTTCTATAAGAATGGCGGAGGCGTAAAAAAAACTTATAAAAAGCAACTATTTATTAATTTATAAAAAGTTTTGTTTTCAGTTTTATTATAATTCACATTCAAATAGATTATATAGATATAGAAGTAGATAATTCAGAACCAATAAATTCAAATATCCCCCATTTTTTATTAGATGACAAATAAGGGATCTATTTTTCATTTCTGGATTATTTTAATTTACTTCTTTTTTTATTTGAGTTTAAGCAATAAACAAGTTTATTTTTTTTAGTTAATTTTAAACAAGTGTTTTTGTTCTATAGCCATCATCAGCGCCAAATATTTTCTTTGACTGAAATTTTGCTGAATTCTATATTATAATGTCTTCTTTTTGCTGTTAAAGCCTATTTGGAATTGGAAAGAATAATCTCTACCGCCGAGGTCCACAAGTGCTGAGGTTTTTGGGTAATCGATCTGTTGGTTGGGTAAACAGATCCACTACTCAAGAATTTCAGCATTTGCCTATTTGGAAGGGCTCTACAGTTTATGTAGGTACGTGTGCAACCACTCGGGGAGTCTCTCTGCATTTACCTCTCTCTCAGCTTTCACCTCCTCCTCAGTCTACGGACTGGGGAGTGGAAATAACCTGACTAAAAAGAAGAAGGGAACAAAGGTAGTGCAATTAATAGTATATTACATACCGAGGTGGGAAGTCGTACATTACTGTCGAGAGATTTGATAGTTTATCGAGACGCCCAGCGTCGAGATGAACTATAAAATCTCAAGACGGTAAGCAAACTTCCGACGGAGGTGTCATTCAGTTCAAGTATTTACAACTTACATACTATGAATTTATATTTTTGGTATAAGATATTCATAACATTTTTAACTGCCTATTTTAAAAATTACTAGTTAACCATCTTATCTAGTTCGATGCTACTAGGGACACCTTTTTAATTCTATAAAGACATTAAATTTTAGGGGCCAAGAAATAAGCATGAAAAATGAGGGTTGAAAGAGAGGTAGGTAATAAGCCATTGCCGCCCTTGGGTGGTAATAAATACCCATTACCTACGCCTAATTTAGCGGTAGGTAATAGGTAATTTCCCACCCTCCTATGACGTTTGTAATGATAGCATTACATATATGGTTGTAAATAAACTATATTATTTCTGTATGGCAATGTTTTTCAGTCCCCTAACCCCTAACTCGTAACACCTATACTTAAAATCTGTCAACCAATCTTCCTTCTTCTTCTTCTTTTCGGAAGCCTTAAGGCTTGTTTTACATTCTCCATTTGCCCCTCATGGGATGTCGACGACCAGCTGTCCTTCCACCTCTTGGGAAGCCCTCCATCTTACTGGTGTTTTTTCGTCCTTCAAAATTTTGTTGCATAGTTCGGCCAGCTGTCGAGCCAGAGCTTCTCATCTGCACTTCAGCAGTTCATCAGTTCTTCAGTTTTTCAGGTGCTTCATCTCGGAGGAAGTGATATTCGAGATGAAGCACCTGAAAAACGGTAAATCTTCAGGCCCGGACAACGTCCCCAACCCAATTTTTCGGCCATCTTAAATTTGCAGTAACATTGTAAAATGGAACTCTTGAGGGCTAAGTTCTTAATTTTTATTGTTAACCGTGTTATCAAGACTATGTAGTCACAATATTCGCCAAGTACGCTGGAATCTTTGTGCAATTTTGGGGGAAATCTCGATACCAATGACGTATCCACAGTTTAACATTAGTTTCATCATCAACTTAGTATATGAAAGTTAAAAGAAAGTTAATTTCTGCGAAATATGTTAGTGAACGAAATTTTTAGCTTTTTCGCAGGAAACTCTAGTTTAAAATATGCAAAAAAGCAATATTTACTAATTGGAAATTGAAAACTTATCTGCCTACAATATTTCCAAAAAAATTTCAGCGTTTAAGAAGGAAACAAACAAAAACAACTAACTATAATTCAATGTCGGTAGGGGTATCAGCCCTCGAAGTAATTGTTTCTATTTGTTTCCTTCTTTATGTATAACTACAAGGTTTTGGAAATGCCGAAAGCAGACAAGTTTTCAAATTTCCAAATTGTAATTATACATGTGCATTTTTCGCATACCTTAATTAAACTCTGGTTCTATATTCTTTGCAAAAAGCTTAATATTTTTTGGCTTTTTAGCATAGATTTTTTATTACTTTATTAATTCATTTTAATTTTTTTTTGCTTTATAAAATAAGCTTTGAAACAAACAGTGTAATTCAATGCCGGTAGGGGTATCAGCCCTCGGAGTAGTTGTTTCTGTTTGTTTCCTTCTTAAACGCTGCAATATTTTTGGAAATATTGAAAGCAGATAAGTTTTCAATTTCCAATTCCAATTAGTAAATATTGCTTTTTTGCATATTTTAAACTAGAGTTTCCTGCGAAAAAGCTACAAATTTCGTTCACTAACATATTTCGCAGAAATTAACTTTCTTTTAACTTTCATAACCTATGGTATATAGCGCCAATCAGGTTTTTTGTACCTTTTTGTTATATATTCACTGTTACCTTGCATTTTAATACCTGCGATAACCTTGTTTGTCACTTTTGATTTGTGTGTCAAAGTTAATAAATGTGTTCGCGTCTTTTTCGGTCATCTCCTAGAGGATGCTGACGACGGAGGTTGAGGTTTGTCGCCTCTAGAAAGTAATCACGCAATTACTCCGTCCAAAAGAGAGTAGTAAGTACTTTTGGTTAACATATACATTTAGTAACTTTGACCCACATTTCAAAAAGAAACTTTAACTTAACTTTTATGTTATTATTTTTTTGGTTTTATTCTAGAGCACTTTTTTGTATTTCATCTTTGCTTTTATGTATGTTTTCTATAATATTTACGCTTTGAAACAAATAGTATAATTCAATGTCGGTAGGGGTATTAGCCCTCGAAGTAGTTGTTTCTATTTGTTTCCTTCTTTATGTATAACTGCAAGGTTTTGGAAATGCCGAAAGCAGACAAGTTTTCAATTTCCAATTAGTAAATATTGCTTTTTTGCGTATTTTAAACTAGAGTTTCCTGCAAAAAAGCTAAAAATTGCGTTCACTATCAACTTAGTAGTAATTTACCCCAATTTCTAAATGTGTAAGCAACTTATCTGATATGATATTGCACGACATACTTAGGACACTCTAGAAATTTAATTTTGTAATGAAACCTTTACGACTTTTGGTTGCAATTGTACAGGGTATTCTATTTTCGAAACTTTTGCGGCGTATCTCTGAAACTAGTACAGAGAGCGCGATAAGGTTTTCTTAAGAGCGTATCACTTTCTTGTAAAACATGGTACCATCAAAATTTTCAAGGCTGTATTGGTTTTTATATCTATACAGTTGTATGCAGGCTCTATACAGGCTGGTTTTGTTAATGTGACTTTTTTAATCTGTCTTCTCTTTTGAGAAATGCAAAACCGTTGTCAGGTATATTTTGTTTTCTTGCTTAAGAGATAAAAGATTTAGATAAAAGATAGATAAAAGGGCCGAAAATGGGATTCACTCTAAGACTTGATTGTACAATGGTCACCCTCAAAGTTGGGTTCGGCTAAACTCGACTGGTACTTGAACTCGCCCATAACAAAAGCATTGCTGTCAGCAAATGAAATTAATTTGACAGCAATGCGATTCTTATACAGTCGAGTTTAGCTGAACCCGATTTCTAGGGTGACTTGTACAATCTGGCCTACAAGTCACTCTCAAAGTAGGGCTTAGTTAAACTGGACTGGTATCCGCTCATAAGAAAAACATTACTGTCACCAAGTGTCAATGGAATTTTGTAGTCACACGCAATGCAATTTTGTCGTCAACAATATGTAAATCTTATGCATGTATTTTAATTCATTTTTCAAGAAATTTTATCATATGTATTGGTTCGGGCCTGATGATGCCTTTCTAGGAGAAACACGTAGCCCTGAACAACTAAATATAAATTATTTGCTGACTAAGGCTTGATTGTACAAGTCACCCTCAAAGTCGGATTCAGCTAAACTGGACTGGTACTTGAACTCGCCCATAAGAAAAGCATTGCTGTCAGCAAGTGTCAGAAATAAAATTAATTTGACAGCAATGCGATTCTTATGGGCGGGTTCAAGTACTAGTCGGGTTTGGCTGAACGCGACCATGAGGGTGACTTGTACAATTTGGCCTTAGACTTCAATTGCTTTCAACCTTGGAGCAATGCAATTTTTCTAGGTGGATTCAAGTATCAATCAAGTTTAGTTAAATCGTACTTTGAGTGTAAATTGTACAATTGGGCATTATTGTCTCAGATTATAAACATGATTTTGTGATACTTACCTGTTTTGTTTCCATAGGACTTCTAGACTTTGCAGACGCAGAACTTGTACGGTATAGCCGTTGGTTAACTTTGCAGTAACTTTCCACTAACCACAACACTGTAATAAGAAAGTGTTTATTTAAAAAGTCATCAAGTTGGCTGGGAAATCTCAAAAGAAAAGGATGAAGTAATAAAATTTCCTTTACTTGGAATATGTCATCCTTTTTTTTTTCTAATTTATAGCAACTTAAAAATTGTTCAACGTTTGAACGCCCCACTACTAGAGTCGTTTTAGCTTTAGAATGGTTCACGTTCTCGTTGACATAAGAATCAGCTAGTAGCAGACCAGCTGTTATTCAATCAATCAGATTTCTTGAAAATCAGATGATCGCCAGTTTTATGTCAACCAGAACCAGAACCGATGGGAAACAAAAGAGACTCAGAACTCTTTTTCATTCATTTTATTTTCAAATCATTTTTAAACAGTTAGAACACAGCCGTTGCCTTACTTATGTCAACTTTGGGCCTAAGGAAAAGAAACTGCTCTAGAGTGTTCAGTAGTGTTCAGTGAGAACAATTTTCCTTTGAACTGAAAGACTGTCGCCCTAATAATGCTTAATCGTTTGTTATTCACTTGGCTGTAACACCATTGACGAAGTGTAGCCAATTAAAAGCTGTGTATGGTCTGCTTAATTGACTACATATTTCAGACCTGCAAAAGTCTTTCCAGGATATGATTCATTTAATTTGCTGCTAAATGCTTCTCCTACTATAACTCAGAGCGTTTTCTGGATTTGAAAAGTGCAATTATGGAAATAGCCTCTCCAGGAAAGGTTGGCTGCTGTAGAACTGTTCTGGCCGAAATATGAAGACGTTTTATTGACCATTTTGAAAAAGTTGCTAGGCCATTAACCAGATTAATCTATAAGCACGCATAATAGGAATGAGGACTCCAAGAGAAGACTGGCAACTCTTAAACTTGCTCTTCTACTTTTGATTTGGGTTGACGCGACCACGACGCGGAAAGTGTTTTTTCGCCTTCTTTAGGCTTTTCTTCAAAATCGTATTTTCAGGAATGTATTTTTAGCATCAGGGATATCTGGTAAGTCTATTTATGCACTCCTCCTTTGCTTCAATTTATTTTTCCTTTCAACCACCTTGGCCTCCTGTAACGCGGGTTGATCCACCGGTTGCAGCAGTACTTTCTGTTAGTCTTTAAGTTCTTCCGGTTTTTCTACTCTAACAACTCTAACCAGGTTTTTCTGGTTAATCTGACAATTGGGCGAATCTCAGTTATATTTCCTCAAGCTTCATTTCTTCTTGGTCAATCACCATTTTCTTAGTCTAGCGTTTCTTTGGTTTGTCTTCTTTTACCTTCAAGATAATAATTGTAGTCTCAACTTCACTTTCGGCCATAACAGACACAGTAACCTCGGGCTGTTTACCTTCTTCTTCAATTGTTTCAATATTTTTTTCTCTATTTTCATTTTTTTCTTTTTCACACCTTTTCTTAACGGTCTTCCTTTTGGGCTTACATTCTTCTATCACAGTCGATTGCTCTACTTCTTCACGGAGTTCTTCTACAATCTTGGTTGAAAGCTCCTCTGGAGTCTTCTCTTGAGGTTTCAGGTCTCTCACTCTCTTTTTTCACTGCTGCAATTTCTGTGGTTCCCTGTTGGGCTTCTTTTTTTTTCTTAGTCTTGCGTTTCTTCTTAACGAAAACTTTCTCAGTTCTGCAAATATAAATTGTTCGATTGTAATGGTTTCTTGCATTTCTACACGAAGTTCTTCAACATTACAATCTCCATCTTTTTCGGAATTCTAAAAGTGCTACTTTTGCCCCTACAGTTAAAGTAGTCTCAGGTTGTACACGCTTATTTTCTAGGGTTACAATTTTAGTTGCCTCTTGCTTGCTGCCATCTTTTTTGACTATCTTGTGAGTTTTGGTAACTTTCTTTTTAGGAATCCGCCCCCTGGCAGGTGTATAATTTTAGGTTTTGTTTATTGTCTTGCTTAATTTGTTTTTATTTTCATTTGTTTTCAACTTCCTCTTCTTATATTTGTTTCTTCTCAATAAAGGCGTTGTAGGTATTGTTGATATTTGAGTGTGGCTGAAATCGATTTGCACATGGGCGGACAGTAGTTTAGGATCATATGTGCTCTTGGTGCATGCTTAGTGTTGTTACGATTTTTATTGTGTAATGTTATTTCGTTTAGTTCGGTCCTGCAGAGGCAGCGGACGACTATCAATATTAGGGTTTAATTAGTTGAACTTTTGTGACTCTTTACAATTTAAGGGAGATAGGCTGATTTTCTATAAACATTAATTTATATCTCTTGATGAACTTTGTAATATTGAAGATGATGGAAATTTAAGTTAACAATTTTTATTGAATATTTGTAAATAACAACAAAGGTGTAAAACGAAACGGGAGTCGTGATTGGCTAAAAATAGTGAACATGTTGTAACGTCATGCTACTCTCTTCCAATCAAAATGGTGCAAAACATTTAGTACAATTTTGCTACAAAATAGTACCTTCAAACAAGTCTTCTCCTTTGACCTGACTTTCTTTTTTTTTTTGGTCTTGCTTACCACTACAAAATTTCCTTCTAGAAACTTCTTCATCTTCTGGCTCTTGGCTAAGAAAGCTGTGCTGAAGATTTCGCTCTGCGGATTTTTGAGAGTGTAAAAGAGTGTTAAATTTCCAGTATACTAGTGAAGGTTGATACCTTATAGTCTTTGACTGATTTTACCATACGGAATAATTTAATATCTCACTCCATTTGAAAAAAAAGGAAATTTGCCAAGTGTAGATCACGTGGTAATTACCATCAGGCCACCCTCTAACCCCAGGTACGTAGCACGTTTTCATTGCGATCAATAGTATCGATCTAATTTGCACCATATGATTTTAATCCGTCACCGTTAAATTATTGCATGAAATATGATTACCTTTTCATTCATTTTCATTTCCGGAATTTGATTTGCATGGGGCCATTTCTATCCAGGCCTGCTTGCTACTGCTTGATACTGCTCCATACTGCTCCATACTGCTTGATACTACTTCATACTGCTTCATACTGCTCCATACTGCTTGATACTGATTTATACTGCGTCCTGCATCCTGCTTCATACTGCAGTAGACGCTGACTGCATGCTCTGAATCATCCCTGGTTGCTTGACACCACTTTTTGCGTGCACAGCTCATTCGCTTGGACCTCTGGAGCAACACAGGAAACTCAGGTGGGTTCTTTCCAGTTTATTTACGCCGTGGAACACTCGTAGTGAATAACTGAGATACGCACACTAAGAATTGAACACTTAATTTATCATAACATCTGTGTAAGCCCTCCATATATATATGAACGGTATTATTTTTTTGTCTAGAAACTGGTGTGCATTATTTAGTTTTACTTGACTTCAAGTGCAACCCAACTTATTCTACAAATCACTACCTTTTAACTGCTATTTCATAAAGTTTACGCTTCATGTGGAGCACACATTACACTTAACCTCAGTTACGCGCACACCTTTGTTTAATGTAAATTAACCCACACTTAAATATTCACTTCGGTTCTATCACGTTAAGAACCAAATTTCCTACTGGAAGCAATAACAATATTTGGGTTCAAATTCTTAAGTGATTGTAGAAAATCAGCTGCTAGGTGCTAGGTACTATCAGTTCTCTACCTGTACTTAAAGGGGCCCTGACCCTCGCCCGATAGTTTAAACCTTTATATTAATACCTCATTTTTTATGAGAAAGGGTCATTAGTTTATTAAACATCATTTTAATTGTTGACGTTTTTGTTTATTGTTTATTCCAATTTGAGTCCTGGTAATTACAGCGTTATTTTATTTTCCCGTTTTTGAGGCTTCTGTCAATTAAGTCGACTTGCTGATCCCACTGTGGGGCTATAAAATCGGGTGGCGCCTTTTATAAAAATCTACTACCCCACGACCCCTCTTCGGCGTAAGGTAGTTAGCGGGTATTTTGCCTCAAAAGGTCAGCAAGATCTTGAGAGTAAATTCAGGCTAAAAAGGAAGAAAATAGTAACAGAGCTAATAATAATCGTAATCCACCCAACCTTGCTACGCAATACCAATCACGCACGTAGCAGTGTAGGGGGAGAATATGATTGACCAGTTTGCAAAGATTGCTCTGTCATTAACCAAGAAATTAGCTAAGAAACACGCAGAAAGGGAATGAAGATCCTAAAAGAAGCAATGCTGCAAGCATTCAATCAGCAATGCTGCTCTTGGTACATGCTTGATCTATGGAGATCAAATAATTAACAAAAATAATTTGGGTCCAAGTGGTTTCTCAATCCTGCAGAACAAAATTATAGTGCGACGTAGAGAGATCAACAAGTATTCGAATCAATTTTGCGATTACATAGAATATTCTTTGCTTAAAAGGATCACCAAACCCTAGGTCGATTGATTTCCGCAGAGACTAAAATATAACCCTTAGTTTGCAGAGCTACGAGGTGCGACAACGTATCAAGAAAGGAGAAAGGCATTGCTGACACCCTGTCGAGACCGCCACCTGTTGATACATCTGAAGACTAGATGTCAGAAATACTCCTATAGGAACTCCAGGAAGATTAATTGGTGATGATCAAATTTTTAATACTATTGTTATAATTTTCATTATAATTTAGAGAGATTACTGTAAAATACAGAAATCGATTTTTAGCCGTCGGTACTATGAAAACGCTGTTTTCGACCTTTTAAACGACTGATAAACCACCATTTCGCAAGCTCTAATTGTGTTCATCCACAGACTAGTTTCGCCGTCTGCATCATTCTTTCCTTAGACCGGGCATTGGCGTTGACGCTGGACGGGTGTAATCTCGTTAGTTCAACAAACGGACACGGATGGCGCCACTGGGAACCTTCTCTCGGTACTGCCATGAAACGTGTCTTGACCATTCAATATTTCGGGAGCTCTGTTGTGTTGTCAGTTCTGTGCGGGCATCGGTGGCGAACGGTCGAGTTGGCAAGTCGGTCAGTCGGTAGTTGGTGTCGTGCGAAATCGTGTGCGTTCGGAAGCGTTCGGGTGTGTCAGGCTGAAGTGCTTGCGCTGAAGCTTGAGAAGTGCGTGTCGGAATCTTTCGGGTCAGTTCGGTAGTGACGAGGCGGAGTGCATTAGCGCAAAGCCTCTCGAGCCGAAGTGATGGAGGCGTCAATCCCAATGGAGGTTTTCCTGAAAACCATGGCGGAGAAGGATGCGTTGATTCGCACCCTTACCGACACGGTGGAAAAGCTCCGTGCCGAGTTGGCCGCCTTCCGGGCGGAAGTGCGTGGCAGCCGCGAGCTGGACACAAATGCCGCGAAAAACGCGGACATAAGTGCGGTAGCGAGCGGCAAAAAGTGCTCGGTAGTGCCGAGTGTAGTGGCCAAACCAGGTAAGTCTGGGATAAGTAACGGTTTCGGTACTGGTGGTGGTAGTAGTAGCAGTACAAGCGGAAAGCCGGCAGGCTACTCTGGCGCGGTGAAGAAGGCTGCGCCGGCGAAACCTGCGGAGGCAAAAAAGACGACAGCGGTGGCGGCAGGGGGCAAGAGGAAGGCCACCGAACTATCCGCGGAGACGGGGCCGAGTGGCGAGAAGCCTAAAAGGCGGACCGTACTCGACCCTGTCACTGGGATGGAGGTGGACGATCCTCTACCGCAGGAGTCAAAGCCTAGGTCCTTTGCGGAGGCAGCAAAGGCCCAGAGGATCCCTCCTGTGGTGGTAGAAGGCCGGCATAAGTGGACCGAGCTAACAGCTCAGCTCAAAGTTGCCGGCGCAAACATTAAGAAGGCCACCCTCACCAAAGAGGGCTTCAGGTTGGCGCCTGACACGGTAGAGGACTACCGCAAGGTGGTACGCGTGCTGGCCTCCGTAGAGCGTAGGTTCCACACCTACACTCTGCCGGAGGACAAGTGCACCTACGCGGTGATCAGAGGTCTACCTGAGGATGTGGACTTAAAAGCGGTGGAGGCGGAGCTCCTCGAAAAGAACGTCACGGCAGACCTGTTCCGCATGAGTAACAGGAAAACCAAGCAGCAGTTAGCCCTAGTTTTGGCTAAAAGTACAGACAACCTTATTTTCAAGGTAGAGAGGCTGCTTGGTCTTTCTGTGAAAGTCGAGGTGCAGAAGAAGAAAAAGATGCCCACCCAATGCTACCGCTGCCAGCGATACGGTCATGGGCAATCTCAGTGCCACCATGAGGAGCGATGTGTCAAGTGCGCGGGTTCCCATGCGGGCCGCGAGTGCACGCTCGCGAAACCCGCGGACGGGACCCGCAATGCGAAGTGCGTCCTTTGTGGGGCAGAAGGCCACCCGGCCAACTGGCTGGGATGCCCCAAGGCCCCAAAAGGCGCACAAGCGAGGCCCAAAACTCCCCAGCAAGGAAAGAAGGCGGAGGGTAAGGCGCCGGGCCAAAAGCCGGGCGCAAACCCGACACCCAAAAAGGGCAAGAGCCCCAAGAAGGACGATGGCCTCATCAAGGCCATCGAAGCCAAGCTAAGGAACTGCTTGGGAGGATGGATTCGGGAGGCACTTCGCTCAAGTGATGGATGCTAGACACCCCGAGTCCCTCACCATTATGTCCTGGAACGTCAACGGGCTGCGGGCCAGGAAGTACGAGGTGGAGCTCCTCTTGGCGGAAAGGGAGCCGGAAATTCTGGCTCTACAAGAAACCAAGATTGGTAGCCACATTCGTGTAAACTTCCGAGGGTACCGCACGTACCGTTACGACAAAAGAAACCCCAATAATGGCGGGGTGGCCATTCTGGTAAGAGACGACATCGTACACCATTGCCTGGGGGTCCAGGACACGGAAATTGATGCAATCTCCGTCGTCGTGGGCACCAGCCTTGGTCAGATGAAGGTCACGTCGGCGTACAAGCCTCCGCAGGACAAGCTGCAGCAGGAAGATCTCGACATTCTCCTGGGTGGCCAACAAGCACTAGTGCTGGTTGGCGACTTCAATTGCAAGCACCGCTCGTGGAACTCTGCAATTGATAACAGGCAAGGTGTTAGGTTATTGGAAATGACGACCGCTGCCAGGGCAGTGGTAATGGGGCCCCCGGAACCGACATGCCTACCCAACGGAGGCGGGAGACCGGACGTACTTGACATCGCGGTGTTGAGGAACGTCCGCTTCTGGCCGGAGTTGGTGACGGTGAATGAAGGTACCTCGGATCACAATCCAATAAAACTGACCCTTGAAGCGAATGCCGAAATCAAAACGACTCGCTCTAGGCACACTAATTGGAAACAGTTTAAAGAGCATTTTAACGCACTTGCGACCGTCCCAATTATTGCTGATGTGGCCCAACTGGAGGGTGCCGTGCAAACGTTCGAGGAGGACGTGCTGCAGGCTCTAAGGTTATCCACAATTGAACGCGAGGTGCAAAAACCACGCGGTCAATATGGAGAAACCCCCGAACATATACGGGTGCTCGTTCAGGAACAGAGACGGCTGCGTAGATTGTACCGCAACGGCCCCTCAGAGGACAATCGCAGGTTGCTTAACGAAAGCAGCCAGCGATTGAAAACAGCCTTGCGGGAACACCGCGGCCGATGCTGGGAAGATAAGCTGAGCGAGCTGGAGTCGGGCTCGTCTGGCCTCTGGCGGTTGCAGAAAAGCCTCAGGCGAGACACAAACGCCATACCACCGCTACACAGCGTAAACGGTGTGGCGTACAGCGATGAAGACAAGGCAGAAGCATTTGGCCAAACACTCGAAAGAGAGTGTAGGCTAAATGATCACCCTGACGATGATGATCGTCACATTCTAGCGGTTGAGAGGACCGTTAGGCACCTGAGGGGCGAGGACCCCAGGGGTCAGCAGGACCCGATGGACCCGGTTAGCCCCGGCGAAATCAGGGATGTCCTGAGGACCCTTGTGGAACGAAAGGCTCCGGGGCAGGACGGCATCTCCAACAAGGTGCTGAAAAACCTGCCTAGGAAGGGTGCAGCCTGTCTTTGCGCCGTGGCGAACGCGACGCTGAGGCTTCGGCACTTTCCATCGAGGTGGAAACAGGGAGTGGTGATAATGCTGAACAAGCGGGGCAAGAATAAGGCATATCCGCAGAACTACCGGCCCATCACATTGCTGTGTGGGGCTGGTAAGGTCGTGGAACGTATTATCCTGAGGAGACTCCAAGACGAGTGTACACGCCTAAACGTCGTGCCCGTCGAACAGTACGGTTTTCGGGGACTGTATTCGGCAGAATTGCAGGTCCTGAGGACCGTAGAGAGCATCGCTGAAGGCAGGAACTCCAGACTAACCTCTGGGTTGGTCCTGCTGGATGTGGAGCGAGCGTTCGATAGGGTCTGGCGAGAGGGCCTGATCTACAAGCTGAGTGACTTAGGTTTGTCGGCAAGCATTTGCCAACTTATCGACAGTTACCTCACAGATCGGACAGTCGTTGTAAGGGTCGGAACCTCCCTGTCGGCGCCTAGAGCGCTAGAGGCAGGTGTCCCCCAAGGGTCGGTATTGTCGCCGCACCTGTACACGCTGTACACGAGCGATATTCCTAGAACGCCAAGGACTACGCTCGCGCTCTACGCCGACGACACGGCTCTTTTATCCAAACACCGGAGAAAAGAGGTCGTGCGGCGGAATCTGCAACATGCGTTAGACGACCTCCAGGAGTGGCTGGTACGTTGGAGGATTAAAATTAATCCAACCAAATGCCAGGCAATCCTGATAGGTAGACGTCGCGATGCCATCCCTGATCAACTTGTGATCGATGGAATCGAAGTGCCGTGGCAAGGCTCAGCCGTTTATCTGGGGGTAACCTTGGATAAAGGGCTGACCTGGGGCCCCCATGTCAGGGTCGCCGCTGCTAAGGCTAGGGGGGCTATGGCCTCACTATACCCCCTGCTCAACCGAAGAAACCATCTGCCCGTGAGAGGAAAACTCCTGCTGCTGAAAGCCATCATGCGACCGATCCTAACATATGGTTCGGCCTCATGGGGGAGCGCGGCGGAGGCCCACCTCTCAAGGATAGAAGCTGTTGAAAACATTCACCTCCGTATGGCGGTGAATGCTCCATTGTACATTGGTAACGAAGAAATTCGTGCTAATCTGCAATGGCAAACAGTGCGCGACTTCATGAGAGTCAAAGCCGAGAAGACATTCCGGCGAGCTGAAGCACATCCAGACGACCTGCTGCGGGCTTTGGTCGATTACGAGCCGGATCCCGCATCAGGGCAACCCTGGAAGCGGCCACGGCACCAACTGTAATATCAAACTGCAGAGTAGAGCGACAGCAGAGACGCAAAAACCGCCCGAGAAGAAAGGCCACATCTTCCGCAAGATATGTCAAGCCAAACCAGCCAAGCTGGAGAGGCTATGAGATATGAAAACAGGAAAGAGCGCAAACCAGAGAAGTCTGCCGGCAGCAGATCGGGGATTTATAGGCAATCGGCCCGGAATCCCCAAGCGTAAAAAAACATGGGGTTTTTTAGTGGGTAAGAATCCCACACTACCGGACAACGTCGTGCGGTAGTTGTCCGGTGTCTTTAGAAGATTTTTTAATGCCCCGGGGTAGCTCCCCCCGAAAAAAAAAAAAAAAAAAAAAAAAAAAAAAAAAACTCTGTTGTGTCAAAGCCTCACTGATGAGCCGTAAACGGCGAAACTAGTCTGTGGATGGACACAATTAGAGCTTGCGAAATGATGGTTCATCAGTCGTTTAAAAGGTCGAAAACAGGCCGACGGCTAAAAATCGATTTCTGTATTTTACAGTAAACTGCATCACAGCATGTGTTGTTCACCCTAACTTCAGCTGGGTTTCTTTCGTGCAGTTGTTTTATTAAATGGAGAAGGTGGGGAGGAGCTCCCGTTTCGAGAAAAATTGTCCATAGCGACTCCCAAGCAATAGTATCAAAAGCCTTTGAATAATCGACAAAGCATAGGCACATCACTACGTTAAATTCGCGTGCTTTTTTGATTAGTGAAAGGACATTTAAAACTTGTTCTTTAGTGCCCTTTCCCGGTACAAATCCTGTTTGTTCATCAAATATTTGTGGTAGAAGGAATGGCTTTAGATGCTCATTGAGAGTGGAATGCTATTGTTCTATAGTTTCCACACTCTAATGGCGACTCCTTGTAAATTGGGACAAAGAAGGACTGGCACCACTAGTGCCTTTACCTTTAGTAGCAACCCCTTTACTTCAGCTGTTATGGCATCCACTCCAGGATCCTTTCTATTCTTTAGTTTTTTTTAATACCTCTTTCTACTTCAGTTCTAAGTATATCCGGTTCTTTCTGGAAGCCTTCCAAAACGGCATCGTTTGTTTCTTTACTAGTGTTACCACTAAACAACCGACAGCAGTATCGTCTCCATACCTCAGCAATTTCCATAGTGTTTGTTGCAGCATTACCGAATTCATCCTGGATTATTTTCGTTCTTAAAGTGAATTCACGTGAGAGGTATCTGACCTTACTAAACAATTCTCTGGATTTGTTGCAGTCAGCGTGTTGTTTTAGTTCTCTGCATATGTAATTTATTTGTTTAGTTTTATCTTGTCGACTGAATTTCCAAATTAATTTGTTGTAGTTGTTCCTCTTTCCCGTTTAGATTTGAGTTTCGTAGACATCTTCTGTGTTCTATAAGTTGTAAGGTTTCATCGGTAATCCAGTGTGGCCGAGATTTTTATTTTGCGTCAGTGAATTGTTCTGTGGTATGTTTAATCCAGTCTCTTGTCAGGACCCACAATTGTTGAGGGTTTCCAGTTGTCAGTGGTATGTTGCTTAGGCTAAGCAGTCTCTGCAGCTGAGTGGGATGGGAGCATGTAATTCTTGTATGATTTTTGGGTAATTTCCTTTTTTGCAGTTTCATAGTTCGATAGCCCTTCAGCAGTTTGTGGTCGGAACTGCAATCTGCACCTGGTTTTCCTTTTATGATGTATATCGATGATCCCCATCGCTGTTTAATTAGAACATAATCTATTTGGTTTTTATACTGCTTGGTTGGAGATATCCAGGTTGGGAGTCGGCGGGAATGGTGCTTAAATACTGTATTCATCACTGTGAAGTTATTGGCTACAGCGAACTGGATTAGTCTTTCTCCTCTATCGTTTCTGACTTGACTGACTGAAGAAGCAGCTTACATATTCAATTTTCGAAAACAGAATAAAAAAAATTAAGATATGACACGTGGCATTTTTACAGATAATATCTGGATTTAGCCAAAAAGGAACCGCAGCAACTGTTTGAAAAACACAGGTAGTAAGGTCTAATAGTACCAAAATGCCGATATGCCGATCTTATTGTTAGACGTCTTACGTCAATTGATTCGAAATCGCCTTTCGCCAATTGACATTACGTCATGAATGACACGAAAATGGTGGACTTCCGGCCAAAAAATTCTACCTTTATGGTTGGATGAATAATGGTAGCAGATCACCAATCTACAACCTAGGTTTCAAGCAGCGTTAATACCATTAGTCTACCATCCGGAATCCAATTCACCATAGAGGATAAATTGCGTCATGAAATAAAAATTTGAGATTCTTACAATCACCGATCATTAACTGCGGAAAGGTGAGGTCTCCTTATAGTTTCTGGGTTTAACAAGTTTTTATTTTAGAGGTTATTCCTCAGCTTCGAAATAAAAACGCGAATAACAAATGACGACAGTTCTGACATAAAAGTAATTTTTAAGACGTTCTGTAGATTATTTTTTGACGCTTGGGTCATGAAGAGCAAGGAGAGTGCCTACGCCGACGGATACCAGCAAACAATTTCTCTTCTTGTCACAAGATCACAATTTCATCATTAACTTCGTAAAGTTGGTTCAATCGTCATATAACTCCAAGTGCAACACACCCCAGTTTCTCACTCCTACAAATAGTGAAATATTTGTGTGTGATAAAATGCTCGTAATCTGCAGATGGCATTGCAGTTTTCCAGGTATGCATGTCATGGGGGCATAAAGATGGCTGCAGTTTGCACACAGATTATGCCAAGATTTAGATTCCAGTTGCTGCTTCGTTCTGCTTCAATGACGTGCGTAACCAAAGTTACCAATTTAAAATATATATTCCAGAGCTTAGCAGTGAGCCCACGTTTTGCTAATAGTCGAACCTTAGCTTTGAATCTTCTTGCACATCTTTTACAATTTCCTTCATATTAGAAAAAATAACTGTTCTCTTTATGTGGAACAAGATCTCCTGCAGTTGTTCCATCATTGTTGGCGATAGTGCCATTTTGGCCAAAGGTCTATGAATGTAAGCAAAAAATGACCAACTCAAAGTCAAAGTCTCATATATATTAAAATAAAAGCATTGCTCGAGTTTCGCTCTTAAGAACATCATCAGACGCATTACATTCCCTTTAAAAAGGCAGTCACCGAACACACACTGACATCCACATACCAAGAAGTATCAATACTACCGCACGTGGGTAGGCCTGGCCACATATATGATTTTTTCAGTCGAGTTCGGCGCATTTGACAGAGAGAATAATCTGGGTGTCTAGCAAGAACGTCTCGTGCGTTGAGATAGAGAAGTTGATCAAATGTCACCAGACAGGTAACTTGGTTTATAGATTTAGTTTTCTCAACTCCGGTCAATAATGCTGTAAATATAGTAGTACCTATCACATTACTTGGATGAGCGTTATAATTGCCTGGTAAGTATAGGTAACAGACGTTAGTTCCCATGGGATATGTTTCTTATGACATCTTTCATAAATCAATTCAATCCAGAGAGGGCAGGGATGTCTGTGATTTCCCAGCTTCGAAACAGAAATGCGATCACTAAATGACGTCAATTCTGACATGAAAGTAATTTTTAAGGAATGCAACTTTGTTCTGTAGATTATCTTCTGCTTACTTACTTGCTCTTACGCTTGAGTCATGAAGGGAAGCAAGGTAAAATCAACAAGTACCTACACCAACGGATACCAACATACAATAACTTTCCATGTGGGAACTCGAGTTCTTGTCGACATATACGCTGTGAATAAAAACAGGTATTCTGTTTACCAGTAAATCTAGATCCAGGAGGGACGGCCATGCATCATCCTCCAAGAGGTAACTCTTACTACATAAATACTTACTTCTATGAATCAGCACGAGGTGCCTATCAGCCATTCATTTATTATTCCCTATTATAATTATTATCCCTATACCCATATGGTACCTATGGCATGAAGTTTTGCAGCTCACACTCTTTGAAGAAATTGTTGACAGAACCAGTTTTAACACTGGGTAAGATGTACCTACAGGCCCGGCCTGTTGCCTCTAGGGAAAATGCAGAACTTCAGGCGGAACTATCGACTCAAGATGATTTAAATAATAAAGAAAAAACTAAAAAAACGTTATTTTTCTTTCTGTATCCACTGTTTGCACCAGTAGTAAACTCGTAACACCAGTTAAAAGTATCTTTGAAAGTTTCTTTATAATATGGTGGAGGTAAATTACCCACTGCCTCTACGCTTGATGGTTTCTTTAGAGAATCAGATGGTAGTTGTTGGCATAGTTTTTTCTCCTCGAAGTCTCAATTTTTGAGATAATAAAACTCCTTATTTGCCAACCTGCAAAAATAAATGTTAGGATATGCTCCTCCAAATTGGAAGCCAAATTCTCATCACCTCTACACAGTGTAGAATTAATTAAGGGGGCCTGTTATACTTCAAGGAGTCTAAAAGGCAAAACTCCTTCTTTTCTTTATACTAATAACTAAAATATTAGTTTGCATCAGCACGTCTACCTAATTTAACACATAATTTATGTTCTACATTGTTCCCTAAATGATTTTTTAACAGTTGTTGGCAACATTTTAACAAAACAAATAATTATTTTTGTATTTTATGGGAAAACTTTGTTTAGGCTCTGCCTCTGGGTATTGGCGTAAACACTTATATACTAACGGTATAATTGTTGGTTGAACTGAAAACTCGCATAAACTGCTCATACTTTCAATTAATGTTATCAAGATAAATAGATGTACCAGAACTATTCTGCCAAGCTATTATTGGAAGTTTTATTGAGAATTATTATCGGGGTTTCACTGTCTATCTTGGGAAGCAAAATATACAAAGAAATCGTTTCGAAAATAATATTTTTTTTTCATTGTACAAACAAACTTTTCCAACAGTGAGCCGACGCTTCCGCAGAAAACATGTGTCTTTGCTACTTTTCACTTATATTAAAGTTTATTTAGATTAAATACAAGGTTTCGATACTAATCAAATAAATATTCGCTAGAAAATGTAACGACGTTTGAAAAACGCTTAGAGATGTTCTTAGAAGGAGTTGGTGTTTTCTTGGATGTTTCAAGATTCCAAATTACCCAGTTTTCGATACTATTGTCCGACTTTGCCAGTAGCAAGATTAGGATTGCGGAGGATTTGCAATACTTTCTGTTTTCCTAGTTTACAAAAAAAAGACATTCTTTATATCAGGCTACAGAGGCCAATCAAAATAATCAAAATTGGCAGTCTATTGTCACATATTTATTTGATGGAGCCATTATAAAGCTGTGGTTATAATCAGGATATCACCATCCTCCACAGCTTGCTGTGAATCAATGTTAACATCATCAAATATTTCCATTAGAGAAGATATCAAGCGGGTGTTGTTTTTGGAATTTGCAAATAACCTCTCCTGAAGACTGTGGACACCATCAGTTCTGTAAATTACATTGCAGCAGGTCTTCTCAATAGTTTTATATGCGGTTGGTGCTTTCAGAAGGTTCATCAGGGTAGTCATCGAAAACGACAATGACATTTGATTTTTAGCTTGACTTGACTTGTGATACAAACTTCTGAAAATGTCTGGTCGTGGTGCCATTTGTCACCGTGTTACATAAATTCCTCATCGATGACATATTTTGTATCGTTTACGTCCGCTTGTTCAGTCGGAGTAAAACTCAAGTACAAGCCCGAGTTTTATAAGAATCTGAAGGCTTTGACGGCCGGTCAAAATACATTGTCAAGTGTTTTTCGGGCTTTGAAGTCGTGGTCCAATGGAATTTCTTCCTGACGTTTCGTCTACAGCTAGGGCTAGACATTATCAAAGCCGATGAGGCCTTTGATAGGCTTCCCGACGATGACTGATTCGACTGTGGTGAGCTCCATGGTATTTATTTGGCAGCGCCCGTCACGCTGCAGTGGAGGGACTGGGGTGGGGGTAGTGGTGGTGCGGTGTTTCGGCGCACTTGAAGTATGTCACAAAACGCTCCCAGTCTGCATTTAGAAATGTAATTTCCTCCTTCCTGTCTAAATTGTTGTCGTGTTTAATGATCTCAATGGCCTCTCTAGTTAGTCTTGGACGGAAACGCTGCGATTGATATAAGATATCCACCTCGTTGAAAAGGATGAGCGTGCTCTGTTACTGCTGATTTTTGTGTTTCTTCCAGCCTGCAACTCCTCGTGTTGACAACGCGTTTTGTGGTGCCAATATATACTGAGCCACAGGTGCATGGAACTACGTAAATTCCGGGTGCCATTAGGGAATCTCTGCGTTCTTTGGCCGGTCTCAAGCTCTGTTGTGTTGTATGAGTAGGTTTAAAGGCTGTTTTAACCCTGTGCGTTTCCAGTAACCTGCCGATCCTTTCCATTACTTTGTGGATGTATGGTAGACTAGTCCATCCGTGCTGCCGTTGTTCCTTCCTGTCGCTCTACATTTCTTGGACAGACGGCCCTATCAAACTCGTGCTTGCTGTATCCATTCTAACCAAAGGCTCTTTCCAGATGCTTCATTTGCCATTCAAATTCAGCCGGTTCACGCAGCAAGTGCGCCGAAATCCCGCGCCACCACCACCCTCACCCCAGTTTCTTCACTACAGTGCGACGGCGGGGGAATAAATATCACCGTCAGAAAGCATGTGAGATCACTTCGCCCATTGCCTCATCGCCTTTGATATTGTCTTCCGCAGATGTAGACGAAACTTCAGGAAGAAATTCTATTGGACCACGGCTTCAAAGCCCGGAAAACACTTTAGATTGTAAGCTCGAGTTTGTTCATCGAAATTGGAAAGAAGGTAGTTCTTCATCTGAATGTTTCAGATGATCATTTGTTGAAAAAATGTGGTGGAATTAATGATTACAAGCTTGTCTTGTACCTAAATAGAATGGTTCATGATCGCAAGAGGCTTCACACTTTTACTTCGTTTAAATTTACAATGACACGCCGTATATTTTTGATGCCCATCTCTTTGAACAAGTCTCAGTTGATCCTCCCATTGACTATTCCAGCACAGCTGATTTTTACAAACTTTTTTGAGGAGCATACAAACAGTGTAGTAATGCATACAAGCATACCGAATCTGTGCATATACAGGGTGTCCGGTAAGTATGTGGCATAATTTCGGCAGCGTACAAGGGAGGCCAAAATAACCTTAGTTTGTCATATAAAATGTTTTCCTAAAGTGCTTCCTAACGGAGATACAGGGTGCTAAAGGGTTACTCAGCGATTTAGTTTTTTGGCTCTAACTTTTGATTCGTCTTATATAAATTATTAAAATGTTGATATTTTATGTGGCAAATAAAGCGTCATAAAACTACACTATAGGGTCAGTCAGGTCTAGTTCACGTCACGTCAGGGTAGTCAGGAACGGACTTGCCGCCACACTCGTTGGTCCAAAATTTTGACAGATGTCATTTTACAGAGCTAAAACCTTAATATTTAGATAACTTGGACATTCCTCTCTAATTCTAAAAAAGGTGCTCTTTATTTGTTCGATAAAGTTAGCCGTTTTCGAAAAAAATAGATTTGTTGTATATCAGGTTATTGCAATAGAAATTTAAAATACTTACGGCTATAAAACACCAGTAGCTTTTATTCCGTTAACAATGTGTTTTTGGGTACGTTCCTGGAAAGCGGGTCAGCGGCAACTGATTGCGTCCCAAACACCACTAAGACATCCTAAAGACGTCTAAAAGATGCCTTTTAGAAGATGGCAAGTAGCCTTAAAGACGTCTTTGATACGCTTAAAGTTGTCTTTAAGACAACTTTAAGAAGTCCTATGTTACAAAACCCAAAGTCTTTAAGATGTCTTATCAAAGACGTCTTAAGAATACCACTTTTACACCCATCTTTTTAGCTGTAGGCGCAAGTAAAAAAAAAAGTTGGGCTAAAAAAGGTTATATTTTATATATATATTTTTTATATATGTATATATAAAAATGTTCGCCGATGACATATTTATCTTACTCCTAATAATAACACAATTAATTGTTACAGACGTAGGCAACTCAAAAGTTTTACAATTTTTTCCTAAAACTGCTCTTCGGTCCGATGCTCTTCTTAACTTATGTGGTACTTTCTGTGGCATTCTGGTTTTGTTCTAACCCTGCTTTTTGCACAGAGCCTAAAATTATATGATTTATTTTATGTAAAAAATACAATACATCTACATGTTTTAATCATGTTTTCTCAAAAATACTTACGGGTTGAGAATTGAGACAAATGTCATGACTATACAGTGCGTCACAGGTCAAATGTCAAAGTCAAATAATCTGCTCATGCCATATGGCCATGTGCACACAAATCGTTTGGGTCAACTGCATGGGCTTGCAAATATAGAATAGAAAAAAGAAAAATGTACATAAAAGAAATATTTTATTTTGCATTAATTTCTATTTGTAGTTTTTTATTGTTATTTCAATGAAAAAGATACATATCAAAATGTATATGATAATAAAAACTACATACAATTTATAAAATCCATGATTTAAATTTTGCATTTGCAGAAAATTAAGGTAAAACCGGCAACTGCGGCGCTTCAAGAAACTATATAAAATGTAATCGTTTTAGAATACACATTACGATTGTCGAAAATTTAAAAAATACATTATATTTTGATTGCTATTTTTACGAAATTTCTTTTGTCAAATCAACTTTCGTCTTTATACAGACGACGAAAAGATATCTTAAAGATGTCTTTTTCAGTTGTAGTTACAATGTCTGCATGAAGATATCTTTAAGACATCTCCTTAAAGTCTTCAGGCGTCAAGACGTTATTTTGCAATTAAAAAGACATCTTTAAGACGTCCAGTGCTGTTTGGGTTATATCCATTGTCAAAAGTTTGTGAATATTGTCTGATTGAGTACGCAAAACTAAAATACCTAATGGAGCGTAATATTGTTGGAAGTCTCTCCAATAGTGTAAAAAAGCTGTCGGTGCAAGTTCATGCGACAAAGTGGGCCGTTTATGAGTCTTCGAGAACAACTACTACATCTTTATCATGTTCAAAAAGTACATGGCATATCTCCTGCGGATTACCCTGCAAGAGTGAATTACGCAAATTGGTTTTTGCAAAAACATAGGCAAATTACAAATTTTACTAGTATTGTTATGTTCACGGACGAAGCCGTTTTCACCCAAGACGGAGTAATAAATTATCATAATTAACATATCTGGCACGAAGAAAATCCGCATGCCATAGTGCAGACAAAACGTCAACAAAGGTTCATGGTTAACGTGTGGGTGGGAATTATTGGAAATCATCTCGTTGGACCGTTCTTTTTTGAATAAATATTGAACGGTGCCAGATATTTGCACTTCTTTTGCAACAAAATTTCAACAATTTGTTAGAAAATGTGCCTTTATTATGCATGACGGCGCATCGCCTCATTTGAGCATTTTGGTTCGTCAGCAACTATCGAACACTTTTAGTAATCCGTGGATAAGTCGAGGTGGGTCTATTTTAAAGCCACCAGAGTCGCCTAACATTAACCCATTGGATTTTTTTCTATGGGGAAATTTAAAAACACTTGTACATTCCACACCAGTTAACACCAGAGATAACCTGATAGAAAGAATAACACATCACTTGTAACGAGACACAAGTGAACGAGAAGAAATACATCTTTGGCATTCTTATCATTCTTGCGTTTAAATGATTTTCCAAATGTCGAAAGTGTTCAGAGTTTTTAGTAGTTTTAGTGATTTAACCTGTTTTCTTTATCATGTTGTTTTTTTATCGCTTTTACCTGTTTCTCATAAGCTACCATCTTAAAAGTTCTTCGATGCGGAAAACATCGATTTGGAAATGTATCAGGATTAAGTCTTCGCGTATTTACCGAGTGCCTGTCCAAAGTTATACATAATATGAATGTGGACATTAATAAGATATTACAATGACATTACTTATTATGTTATTCGATTAGTTATAATAAGTCCAACTAATTTTAATAAAGTTGTTTATTAATTGAATTTTGAAGGTCAATACTTAAAAATGTCCCGAAAGAACCTATTTTATTTCAAAAACGGCTAATTTTATCGAAACAAATAAAAAGTGCCTTTTTTGGAGAGGAATGTCCAAGGTATCTCAATATTCGGTTTTTAGTTCCCCAAAATGACACTTGTCAAAATTTTGGCCCAACGAGTGAGGCGGCAAGTCCGTTCCTGACTACCCTGAGGGCGTAAAATATGTACTGTAGTATGGTTTTATGAGACTCTATGCTCTACATTAAATATAAAAATGTTAGTAATTTATACAGAACGATTCAAAAGTTAGAGCGAAAAAACTAAATCGCTGGGTACCCCTTTAGCACCCTGTATCTCCGTTAGGGAGCACTTTAGGAATTTTTTTTATATGACAAACAAGGATTATTTTGGTCTCTCCTATATGTTCCCGAAATTATGCCACATAGGTACCTTGTATACGCGCAAATGGCAATAAGAATCGACAATTCAATGTCTTTTTTTCTTTCAGGTTGATATATCTTCATTAAAATAATATTTTTCTGATGTTATTCGCATTTTATTAAGATTATCTTTACTCTGATATATACATAATATATGGAGAGTATATTTGTTTCGATGTTTTAGAATTTTCATCAGCACTTCAGTTAGAAAACTATAAATTCTGCCTTGAAGCTTTTGTCCAAAAAAAAAGACAATTTAGGAATACACTACACATTTATTTCAAATCAAACATGATGGTCAAGAAATTCCGTCTTAAATAGGTGGTTTCGCCATATTGCCTTTGGGGGTCAAACATGTCAAATGACGCAATCTTGGAATGGTCAATCGGTGACAACACCTGCACTAAGTGACATTAGATCAGTGATTTCTGGGAAAAGAGAAAGTTCTAAAACAATTAACAAAAAGTTCAGGACTTGTCTATTAGATGACAAGAAGGAAGAACTTGCTTGAACTAACCTGAACTACCATTACACAGACATACAATTAACGTAGATGTTGTAAATATCACTAACAAAAACTCTCCAGATTGACCAAATCACTTTAGCTATGTCTATAGGTAGGGCAAGACATTTCTCCACACTATTTATTTGTTCTTGCCACAAATTGTTCTGACAGTGACAGACTCATGATAGACTGCAAGTTTGTTTTCATATAAATATATAAAACATTATAGTAACTATAACTATACATTGTTTGCTGATAATTTTGAGTGTTCATTACAAAATGTCATCTAGAAGGCTATGCATTTTTGACATAATCTAGATGATATTTTTAAGTGAACACCTATATTTATAGCGTTGGCGCCGGCCGATGTAAAGGTCTAATTAATAATTTTAGGAAAGCTTCACAGTACATGCGTCGGAGCAGGTTGGTCGAGATTTAGCCATCTCATCATGAAGACACCCAAGATACTGGTTATAAATACCCGATTATACCCATTACGGTTGCCCACGACTGGCATTATTACAGGTAAATATTCCACTCTTAAAATGACAATTTGCCATAACAGTAACAAGGACCGGTCGTTTTATAGTTGATTACACTTTAACAACCACTACCTAATAAACTCGATATACGGGATGTTCATTAGAAAACTTTATCAAAAAGGATATAAAGGTTTGACAGACAAGTTGGTCAGCAAAACTCTTGAGTTGGTTTGTTTATGATGTGCTTTTGTCACACACACGCGTAATTTTTTTTTTTTTTTGACCACGCGCGCGGGGCCCCCATAGTTTAGGAAATCCGAACGCTGTGGACAAAGTAGCCCAAACTGCCGTAAAATTATTAACAAAGAACCTGAAGATACCTAAAAGTAACTGAAATGTCGAAACGTCTCAAATACCTTATTTCATATTAAGTAATATGTTAACAGGTAAAAAACGTGCTAAAATTCATAAAAAGATATAAAATGGCACCACGAGTACCCATATCAAAGTTGCCATTTATGACATATTGTTTGTGATTGTGAACAGAATCTACAAATTGAAATTTCAGTTTTCTAGCTTTAGATGTTCCTAAAAATGTAATATTTGTCAACTTTTGGGTCACCCTATATTCCACCACACACACCAGTATCTAAATCAGAAACCAAAGATACTATTTATAATAAGGGAATAAAACCTACAAAAAAGTATTGTTAAACAAAAAAAAACTAACGTTAAATGTTGCAGCATTATTTGGGACACCGTATACTATTTAAAACAGAAATCAACGCTCTATTTATCATAAAACTGCTGGAGCTTACGCAATAAATTAACAGATATCAATTTACATGAAAAAATCCTAAAATTCTAGGTTACAACACTTTTTTGGGACACTCTATACTATCCAAAACGTAAATATATGCCCTAATTATCATACGACTACTAGAACCTAAGAATAAAATCGATTACTATTGATTTATATGGGTAAAGTCGATATTTCTATATTAAGTATATGAGACTCTCCCCAACTGGCTCAAAAACCTAAAGTTTTAGATAAAAATCGTGAATTTCAGCCTTCAATAGCTTATATTGCGTTTTAACGAGGATTTATCCCAAAAGCTATAAGAGGAGCCAAAAAAGTAGAATAATTTTAGTGTTTTTTAACAATTTGTGGATAAAATGGCGAAGGAATGATTTCGCAGTAAATCCTCATATATATCAACACCAGACTCCTTGCATAATTATAAAATTACTTTCATTGGTAAGTTTTAATAAAGCTTTCATCGCCTATATCTAACATCTTATTCTGCTTAGCCTACGTACTTAATAATCCATCCTTTGTATGTAAAATACACACAGCTTATGGACCTTTTCTGCATTATTAGCATATATTAGCTTCCTGCATCATTTTTTGAGCCACCCTATACTATCTAAAACAGAAATCAACGTCCTATTCATTATAAAACTTGATTACTATAGATTTAAATGACACATATAGAAAACACTATGTTAAACATATGGGGCTCTCAAACCGGCCCAAAAAACTAAATTTTGAGATAAAAATCGTGCATTGCTGCCTTTA
The DNA here is from genome assembly GCA_951812265.1 of Taphrorychus bicolor. Classification (NCBI taxonomy): domain Eukaryota; kingdom Metazoa; phylum Arthropoda; class Insecta; order Coleoptera; family Curculionidae; genus Taphrorychus; species Taphrorychus bicolor. The sequence continues at coordinate 9,287,547 of OX638300.1, forward strand.
ACAGCTAATATCTCGTTTCGATGAAGACTTATCAGAAAATCTATAAGAAGAGCTAATGAAGTAGAAGAATAGAGCTACACGTAGAGCTCATTTTCGAAGCTCTGACTAGAACAGTAACTGAGCACGGGTGGCCCATAAATAAGGTACAAATTGTGCACTTTTTTTTAATTTTCTCAAAAACCGTGAAAGCTAGCTTCTTTCTGATACATGCATCTGATAGCCCTTAATGGCTTCTTCATACATCATATTAACCTGCATATCGAAAAACCTTACCGTTTCCAAGATAAACAGAAAAATGTAAAAATTTCAAAATTTTCAAAGGGGGGGTCGTGAACATTTTCGACCGAAATCGATTGTCATAGATTTTATCAAAAATAGTCTCAAATGAAAGAGAAGACAAAAATATGTAAAAAATGTACAATTTTGAAATTTTCAGTAATTTACTTCCCTTTCAAAATGGCGCCAAAAACGTAATTTTTCCACTTTTTATCGACATTTTAATACTTATATCTATATAAGTCAAAAACTAAACATGGTATAACGATGCTATTGACACCGATGAATAGAGCATTCTCGACCACAAAATACCTGCTTAATTTGTCGTTCAAGGTTTTTAATTTAGTTGACGTAATGTTCGATCAAATAAAAACATTAGGTAATTTTTGCAAAATTTTAACAGTTTTTCACTTCCTATAAGACTGTTATGAAACTAAGCAAAATCTTAATTAACGTTTTGAGCAGTATTTGAGACAACTCACACTTAATTGAGACACTGTTGTTCTATTGTCATAAATGGCTTTGCTATAAAATGGCAAAAGTCACTCTACCCCTATCAATGAAAAATTTAATCAGTTAAATCTCGGAACCTAGAAACGATAAAATCGAACAGTTAGTACCAGTCGAATGGGCTTCGTTAAAGCTATTTTGTCAGTCTTATACGAAAAACTGATTGCTTGGGCGTGGCACATTTATAAAGCAATATTTGTAATAAAAGGAAATACCCTGATGATGGCCTATAGTAGGCGTAAAGTCGAAAGGTCGGATGTATTTGGTTTCTGCGCCCTTTAGCAACAGTCAGTAAGTGGTAGCAAAAAAGTGTCATTTTATTGAAAAAGTTTCCAAAATAGACCCTTGGGTACCCGCGGCAAGGTTCTGGACATTACAGACCTGTAGCCCGTCTCATAAGGTAGCCACATACTAAATTTCAGCTTTTTAGCTCAAACCATTTCAGAGATATCGGCTTTAAACCAAACGTTTTCAGGCGGCCATCTTGGATTTTTAAAAATGTCATTTTTAGCGAATTTTACATAAGGGAAACCTACCATTCGATTTTCAAGTCGATATCACTGTCGGTTCATAAAACAGCTATAACCTAGCTACAGTCAGCTACATAGCTATGTGAGCTATATTACTACCATTCATGCTACCTCCATGGGCACCCAGCATCCAAAGTTGATCCATGTATCATTAACAGTTCTCTAAATATCAACGGCACTCAGCTACTGTAGCTACGATAGCTACGGCAACTATATTACAATTTATAATACCCCCGTAGGTACCTACCATCCAAATTTGAACCATGTACCATCAATGGTACCCTAAATATAACCCTTTCTATATTCCTCCCATTTAAAAAGCATTGCACAATGTATTTCTTATGGGAAGTGTTTTTAACTATGTATGGAACAACACGAAATTTTCAAATCGACCAGTCTTTGTGAAAACGACCTCGAGGACTGGGGGCTTTACCGGTAATCTTCCTAGAAATGTTCAAATTTTCACCTGCCATACAGTTTTCCTCGATTTTCCGTCTATTTTTCTTGGTCTAGGAGTTTAAAGTTCGATCTGTCAAATGAGAAATTTCCCGAGTCGAAAAATGCGATCGCAGCGCACGGTTTACCCGAAGACAGTTGCGTCCATTGCCGGAACTAACGGAAATTTTGCCGAAATTTCAAAAAACTGCATCTTTCGTTTCGAAATTGAATTAAGATTATTTCGCGACGTCCCAGCGATAAAGTGATTCCTTGATGCCGAAAAAAAAACATTCCAAGGTATCCCCGGGGATAGAAATTCAGTCGATCGGATGCACGGGCTCGGCGCAAATAGGCCTCAAAATGGCAATTTCAAATGTAAACTTTAAAAAATCGTCAAAATTTCAAATTGAAAGCTAGAACTATTAGCGAGATATTTACACAATTTTTAATTTTCCAAAATGGATCACAAAGTTTCTGTTTCTACCTAACTAATTTCTTTACAACAACCGTGGTAGTTTAATGCATTTTTTGGAGTCTCAAGCCGTTCCCGATATATTTAATAATTTGTAATTTTCCAAAATAAACCCATAAAGCTTATATTCATTTTCAACTAATTATTTCCAATTAAACCAAAGGTTCAGTCCAAATTTTGAAACCTCAAACAGTTTTCGAGATATTTACACATGCTTTTATTTTCCAAAATCTATAACAAAGTTTCTGTTTCTATGTAGCTCCTTTTTTCCAATAAACATTAAAGTTTAATGTATTTTTTTTAAGTCTCAAGCCGTTCTAAAATATTTAATAATTTTCTAACTTTCCAAGTTTTTGGCCAGATCGAGGGCCCGTATGTGTGCTACCTCCCTGAATTATTTGAGATTTTTCTCTGCAAAAATGTGGAATCTACAGGGTGAAACGTGATAAAAGTACACCCAAATTGGCAAAAAATGCGGCACCCAAAAACTTTTGTAGCTCACCCGGTATAAGAGCTAAGCCAAAACTAACACCTGATTTTTTTTTGTCTCCACGTGTTATAGTCGGCCATATGCAACCGAAGCTGGACCGCTTCATAGTTTTTGTAAAAACCGCAAAAAACTACCTTACTATTTTGGACACTTTTCCTTAAATCTCTTTGGACATTTTTTTGACCACTCTGTATTAAAGTGACATCTTTGGCGGGATAGAATTAAAAGTGCCCAAGGATATGCCCTTTCCCCTGGTATCATCGTTATTGGGCCGGTCGTTTACCTAAGGGGGTCCAGAAGGGCCAGAAGTTGACCATTACAAAAAAAAAATCAAAAAACCGTGCCAACTTTGCGATTTTTTGTACATTTTCCTATTTAACTTATCGAAATTAGAGTTCAAAATTTATCATCTATGTATATGAGGAATTTTATCCATGGGGAGCCCTATACCCCATATAGTCCCGGAGTGACGGTAAAACCGTTAATGTTTTGGGTATCAAAAAAAACGTATTTTTGAGTTTGGTACGCCACTGGTCAGCCCCCCCCCCCCCCCGCACATACAACCAAATCGACCACATCTTTGGAACGCCCGTTCATTCCTGTACTTCTTTACGCCCCTCGGACGAAAATCCCGTCAAATGAGCAGTTTCAGAGTTATAAGCGTTAGAATGGAAAAAATACCAAATATCTACAACCAAAAAGCGAGAGTGATGGCGGCTTTATATATCGTCACTTGCGTCACATTGACATTATAAAAGTAAATGACTTTTGTTCCTTCATTCTTTTCTTTTGACATCCACAGCCAACTACATGAGGTCTTTAAATAAACCTCTATGCTGCCTCTATTTCATAAATTGTGAGACAACATAGTTTTCTTGCTCTTGCAGTTCTTTTTGTACCGTCCCGCTCGGTTTACCTCATCAACTCTTTCTTCTCAAAAGAAATCAAAATTATTCCTATGCAGATATCCCTGTTATATGCAGAGCTATGATTTCTTGCAGAGTTTTGCATTCGTGTTTTACATGGAGAGGCTTTACTTACTGGGGTAATTGCTTTCTCAGTGAACCCTGTCCTGTGATCAGGCCCATAGTCCTCCTCAGTTGATTTTTTCCCCGATTCAAAAGTTCATTTATCCTTTCTATTGTTCTATTTCTCATAAACATTCTGGTTTTCCTCAAGGCAGAGAGTTTACTCCAGTATGATTCGTGTTGTTTCCTTAATGAAGCTCCTATTTCTCCCGTGGCTGTTTACCAATCTAGACAGCACGTCGGTTCTCTTCCAGTTAGTTCTTATTAGTATCTTTTTTTGGCTAAATGTTTCCTCATTTCTTTGTCTTTGTTGCTTTGGTGTTCTCTCATCTCTCGAAGGTAAATTTTATTGCGTTCACCTAGGCATGTCTACTCATTTTTTGATCATTTTAGATTCAGTACAGTGTTCAATGAATTTAGTGTGGCTATAAGTGATTATTTGGATTATCTTTTTTCTATAAAATCATTTCTTAAGCACCCGCAGTTTCTGCTATTGTAATATGGTCGTCATATTGCCCAGGTTTAACACTTCCTACGCCATCCGCATGGCAGCCTGTACTTAGGATTGTCACGGAACGAGAACCAAATGGTTCCTTCTCCCCCATGTATTTCTTGTTCACTGTTATTCATTCCTTTAATAGGGCGGATTACCCGATAAGGTTTAAGGAGTTTCAATGTTTATGCATTGATAAGACTGCGTTGTTGTTGTTAATATTGGATGCAGGGGAGCAAAATCGAGCAGCATCCATGTAGCTTGCCCGGTATATTTCTGGATTCCCCTCTATTGTATTATGTTCCCCTAATAGGCGAATAGAAATCTATCGAAAAGGCGCCACCCTATATACTCAATTAGAGAAATAAATACGTAGGTAATAAAAGTTTATTTGTGAAAACCAGAATGTCTATCATTCTATTGTTCTTCATTCCGTCTTCAATCATCGCGAGTAATTGCAAAATTATGTACTCTTGGCACCATAGGCATCTTGTCTTTCCCTTTCCGCCAGCACTTATCATAAATCTACCAAAAGTCCATCCAAAGCACTTACTATATAATTGTTTAAATCGACAATAAAAAGCAAATAATACTGTAAGTAAATACCAGCAGAATAAATTTAATTAAATTTTCCTAACTTAATAACTAGAGTGCCGAGTCTCACCTTTCCAATATAGGGCAAACAGTACTATTTTTGCCTTTCGCAGAAAAAAACCTAATTAATAGAGATGCTTAATGGAATCAAAAGTAGATGACTATTTTAGTGGCAAAAACCATAACAAGCCACTTAACCCGACAGGGGGGCAATTTGTAAACGCACCCGTTTTCAATTCCAATAAAAGTGACCGCACCCGTACACCCCTCAGGTATCGAATATGCCCTCCAGCTGAACTGAGAACTTTTGAGAACGTCACTGTGGCCTGGGCGAGGATGAGCCAGCTTCATTTCACACAGTCGTCCTTCGGCCGCCTTTAGTTAAATAAGTCGTGCTAAATCGCTCGCATTTAAAGCCGAAAGACCTTGGGTTTTACCATGCTGCTAACAGTAATTTTGTACCTAATCCCGTGTTTAATCCGGCAGTCGTACCAAGTGAACACCATCGCGAAATGTTGCGGAAGCGATAACGAAATATTAACAAGTGGTCCTGAGTTGGGATGCACGCGGAACAAACAATCGCGTCTGCAGATTCACTCACATGCGTTCAACTTCTTGGACAACGCCACCGAGGGAAGATGTGTGGATTTTGAGGGTGAAACCGTATTTCTATATCAACTCAACCAGTCAGCATTAGAATCCAAGACCCAATTGACACAAACGGCCGTCCCAAAATGCTGCCCTCTAAAGCACCTCTACAACAATCAAACCCATTCCTGCAGCCGAGCAGACAATTACACCGAAGACTTCTTGGCGCACCAGTTGGTCAAAGTTGGACTTCCCCACTGTCGCGTGATAGTGGATGAAACTTTCCACACTTATGACGATGCAGTTTCTTGGTCTAGCAGGGTGGTAAATGCAGGAGATTATTGCATTGACAAAGACGTAAACGGCCAATTTGTGGTAAGAGAATGCAGGGCTGGGCTTAATATTTGCGAAGAGAAAAGATGCATCAAGAAGTGCTGTCCTGATGGGCAGAGCTTCGTAAATGGAGCGTTTTGCAAAGATACGTACGTGCATGGTATTGAGATGGAAGGACAGACGTACTCGCCGTATATCGTGGATATTAACGGTAAGAGATTACTTTTTGAGAAAAACATACTTGATTTGGAATTTAACTCTAAAAAGGGCTAATCTTTAGTTTACTTGGTGAAGATAGCCATAAGCCTCTAAAACTTTAGTTATCTCTTGAGGGGTTGAAAGTAATTCATATAGATTTTCTACAAATGTCTTGTGCACAGCAATATTTCTTCTTTTGCTATCATGGGAGTTAATAGAGATGTTTTTTAAGCACCTCAATGTTTGAAGAGCTTCAAAAATGTAAATTTATTGATCAACTTATCTTTATCCTATAGAGATATATTTATATAGATTTAGGGCATTTTCTTCGCGCGTATTTAAAACATTTATTTATTTATCCTGGCGGGTAAGTGATGCTTTACTGCACGAGTGACGCACAAATTAATATCGTAGTTAAGTGTGTTATTACGGTGATTGAGAATTTCACTAGTGCAATGAGTAGCTAATACTAGTAGTGCAAATTACCGATGTTGTCCAGTGATTGGCTCAGCGTAACAGTACGATATTCAATTTGAATAAACTTAAAATATACAGGGTGATTCACAACTCAATGGAAATACAAGAGGTGAAGTAGAAGACGTAGCTTTTTCATACAGTTTTTTTTCTAAAGAATTTTGACCGAAACCTTACTATACATTTAGGGATAAAAATCCAAAAGTTTTTAATTATGACCCCTTCTTAAAAGGACGTCATTTCATTTTTTTTAACTAAAGACGTCAAAAATTTAAAAATTTTTTTTTAAATTTGCTTGTTCGGTATTAAGGCATTGCTGAAATATAGGGCTTATATCCCATCAGAAGCCAATAACTCATCAACCGTGAGCTTGAAAAAAAAATCATATGAAAACCCCACTTGTTTCGGTTTCTTGTATAATCACATCGGTAAAACTAGGAAAAAGAACAATATTTATCCCTAGTTTAACTTTATGTTTTTTTTTAACAAATCACTCCATTTTCTTTACTTATTCTTCTAATCTCAGTGTAATTCTTCAGTAATTAACTGGATACTGACATTTCTTAAATCTTTATTCTTATTTCAAGTACAAGAAAGAAGAAAATGTTTTATTTTTTTAACTTCTTCTTCTTTAATTTTCTTCTTTTAACTTTCTTCTTTCTAAATCTTACGAGTGGATAAACTGAAAGTTTAAAAAAATATTTTGTGACCTCAGATTTGAGCCTCATCTTTTCTGAACACTTTTTTTTATTTGTCATATCTTAATTACAGAATATAACAAAAGGCGATTTCGGTCTGTAAGTGTTGACTCCACATGCTCTTATCACAGCATTCACGCATCTCTCCATACTTTAGATAACGTTGTCCCAAACCTTAACCAGCACAACTTCCCCTTGTTCGGTATTTTAGATTTCAGCAATTCTAAACCTCAATGGTCTACCTGGGACATCTTTGATCGGATTGATCGAAGCGATCGAATACTTACCATTGTCCGAAATCTCAACCAGCGCAACTTCCACTTGCTCGGGATTTTGAACTGCAGGAATTCGAAATCTCAATGGTCTACCTAGCATGTGCCAGATATTTTCGATTAATAATTATTTTTAAAATTAATATTAATAAATCGGATTAATATCGAGGAATAATATGGATAAACAAAAAATTAAAAATATTTTGTGACCTCAAATTTTAGCCTCATCTTTTCTGAACAATGGAAGTCACGCCAAACCACTTCCGTAAGTTCGCGAGCCAGGAAATTCTCCTTCTACCTGGTCCTCTTCTTCCCTCTGCTTTACCTTTCAGGAACAGCTGTAGTAGACGATATACTTGACAGGGTTTCTCATGACATGACCCAAATATTCAAGTTTGCGTTGTTTTATGGTATTCATGAGGGTTAAATGGCAGTTCATTCTCCGAAGGACCGCTTCGTTGGTGACTCGATCAACCCAGGAAATTCTTAAGAGTCTTCGATAGATCCATAGTTCAAAGCTCTTGATCCTATCTATTGCTTTGGACAACGTCCAAGCCTCGACACCATACAACAATACTGAGGAAGTCTAGCATTTTCATTTTCTTCTTGAGCTTCATGCTGAGATCGCGACAGCAGAGGAAGTGTTTCATTTGGGTGAATATTGTTCTAGCCTCTTCGATTCTGCACTTTATTTCTTTGGAGTGCTCCCACGAATCATTGAGGTTACACCCAAGATAAGTAAAACTACGCACTCTCTGTATAGATTCATTTTTACAATACCGCCCACCGCGTTGATTAGGGACTTATAACCATGTCTTCTTGATATTCAGTTCCAGGCCGTAGTGTTCGCTTGTGTGTGTAACTCCTGTGTGTTGGTAAGTTCTTGTAGCTCCTCTAAGTTATCGCCAGTAAAACGGTAAAACACTATCTGATATTGTTGATTAGCTCACCATTCACCTTAACGCCATCTGTGGTGTCTTCCAGTGCCTTCCCAAATATTTTCTCCGAGTAGAGATCGAACAGTAGGAATGATTCTGAGGTGTATTACTCGTTATTTTTAAGATATATAGTTGCTTTCTGATTCCAGTATAGATTGGCAATGATCCTTCTGTCCTTTCCATCCGAGCCCGTTTCACAAAGAACTTTTACCATTGGTTCGTGTTGACAGCGGTCGAAAGCTTTAGCATAGTCTATAAAGCACATGTGAACGTCGCAATTCATATCTTGTGTGGCTTGTCTTATATGGCTTATGTTGCCATATAATATCGCAATATTGTATGGCAAATAATGCCTCTCGAGTACCGATGCCGTTGCGAAACCCGAACTGCTAATCGCCCTTATGGTCTTTGCCTTTATTATACAGGCGGGAATGAATTACCCTGAGAAAGATTATTAACACGTGTGACATAAAACTGATGGCCACAGAATTTGGGGTTGGATTTTTTCGGTATGGTGATAAATGATGAAACAAGCCAGTCAGCTGGAATCGTGCCACTATCAGAAATATTATAAAAGAGTGACGTCAAGATAGTAATACAATGCGTGTCCATGATCTTAAGCACTTCCGCTGGTATATGGTCGAGACCAATAAATTTTCTTGTTTTAATGCATTTAACGTCATGTTTAACTTCGTCGACTGATATCACTGGACCTTCCGTATTGTTTGTTTCATCAGGTTTTTCATCAGGACCGTCCATGTTTTCAGTTTTTCGTTTACTTCATAGGCAAACTTGCCCGTTCATACATAATGTTTTCTGTTGTTCTTTTTTTGTGTCTGCCTGTGACTTCTTTGATCTTTTGTACATATTAAAAGAATCATGCTTACAATCAAGTTCTTCAATCTCTTGACATTTCTCGCTCATCTATATTTCTTTAGCTTCTCCGATTTTTTGTTTAATTGGACTATGGATTTGCCGATGAACTATGGGGTTGGCAGTTTTTACCGTCCATCTGTCTTCCATCATCTCTAAGATTTCTTCTACTTAACTATAGAATGTAAAAAACAACCATTTCTGTCTTAAAGTGTGTCTTCTATGTCCTCTTAATTCTTCACACCATACTTTACATATCATCTGTTAATGCAGATTGTCCAAAAGCTCAATGAATGGAATTTCCACTTGCTCGGTATTACTACTAACTACCGTTGAAAATCGCATATTACAAACAGTGTGCGCAAAGTGCACATAGTTTAGTAGACATTTAAAGGTCTCAAAATTACCGAGTGAATGGTAATGCAGAAAGGTTCTAAACATATCTCACCCAAGACTGCACCTGATTTTACACTATATGAAACAGTCAGGGTAAAATTGAACATGTTGTTTTTCTCTCTGGCCAAATACTTGTTCTTTCCTAACGCATATTGTGGCAATAGTGGCTCTTGTCTGTGTTCTCCCACTGAACATTTTTCCCATATTGATATTCTCTAGCAAAGCCTAGTCTTAGTTGATTTCGTCATTGCAGTTCTGGAATTAGGGTTGAGGGACTACGATGCCGTGACACCAACAACGTCCCAAACTTCCTGAGGATAAAAAGTTCGTTCAGATTTATTCAAGCGAGCAGGATTTACAACAGGACCGAACAAATCCTCCTCTGTGAAAGGGTCCATGAGATCAATCGAGACCTTGCCTATAACGATAAAAAGCTTTAATTTGTTAATTTAAAACTAGCTAATAGCTTGCATTAGAGCGACTGGGAAAAGGTGAATCACTTGACACATGAACGGAGGATTGCAGCCCAAGCCGTCGCAACGAACCGACAAAGGAAAAAATTTGACGCACTAAGTGCCACCAACAATTCACAGGACACATTAAACCTCACATTCGAAAAGAGTCAAAGCAAGGTTGTAGTCAATTTGACTGACAAAGATTTGTCAACAGAGGAGCTGAGCGTTCTGAACAAGGGACGAAATTTTGCCATAACACCATCCAGGATACCAGTGGAACACATCATTGCAAACGTGGAGAGTGGAATTCGGCAGCTGCTAGTTCAGAGAGCTGAACAGATAAGGATGGAGGCGTCACGAATTCTACGTCGCGCAAAAAAAAACACCAAAAATTAATCGCACCTTTGCAGAAAGAAAAACCTCTCAAAGCCTTGAACGAAGGCAAAGTTATTCTCATCCGCGGCACTAATAATACCCCCACCCCAGTCCCTCCACTGGCGCGACGGCGCTGCAGTGGGGGCGGGGGCGGGGGAATGAATACCACGGAGCTCCCCATAGTCGAATTAGTCAACGTCGGGAAGCCGATGGGAGATCACTTCGCCCATTGCCTCATTGTCTTTGATAATATCTGCCGGAGCTGTAGACGAAACTTCAGGAAGAAATTCCATTGGACCACGGCTTTAAAGCCCGGAAAACACTTTAAATTGTATTTTGACTGGCCGTGAAAGCCTTCACAGTCTTATAACAACGTTACTATTTTCAAGGCAAAAACTGACAACATTTAGATTAAAATTTACTCTTACCACACCTATTCTTTAATGATTTCCCTTTTTTTTCCATTATGGCTTACATAATTTTTGTCAACTATCAACTTCCCCCCTACCAACTATCAACCCTCCCCCCCTGCAAACCCGCTAAAGGAATATACATTTTCAACTCCTTTTTTTTCTCTCTACAGTTCGGTTTATTACCTATTTACCTAATAATACCCAAAACAATAATTTATCATCATCGTCTTTACTAATAATATAAATTGCAGCGTGAACAGGCCAAACAAACCAACTTAATTGCAACAGTCTACCTTGAGTACATGTGCTAGCAAAATAACAAAATAAACAAGGTTTGGTGATTAACTTAGTGATGGTAAATTCTTATTCTTTGCAATAATAACAAAACAATAATAAAATAAATTAGTAAAAACTTGTTTCTCAATTTCTAAAATAAAATTGCCGATTTTATCGATCCTTTTTGTTTATTATAAGTAAAAGAAAAAAGACATTCTTTACATCTTTATGCGTATTATTTTTATATTTTATAATAATTAAAACTAGATTTGCATAGATGTGATTAGATAAGTTTTTGGAAGCTACCTTCATGTAAGCAGTATGTAAATTTTATAATTTTTTTTTTATTTTAACTGACTAAATTCCAGGGGTAAAAGTCAAAAGCATTAGAAAGTGACCATATCTACAATGGTAAGTACGGGTTGAGGAAAGGAACACAAAAATACCTGTTTGGAGATGCTGTTTTAATATTGAAGTGTTAATGCTAAATGGGGATAATTCTCGAGAATTAATTTTTGTAGAAGTACGGGTTGAGGAAAGGAACAAAAAAAAACCTGTTTGGAGATGCTGTTTTAATATTGAAGTGTTAATGCTAAATGGGGATAATTCTCAAGAATTAATTTTTGTAGAAGTACGGGTTGAGGAAAGGAACAAAAAAAAACCTATTTGGAGATGCTGTTTTAATATTGAAGTGTTAATGCTAAATGGGGATAATTCTCGAGAATTAATTTTTGTAGAAGTACGGGTTGAGGAAAGGAACAAAAAAAAACCTGTTTGGAGATGCTATTTTAATATTGAAGTGTTAATGCTAAATGGGGATAATTCTCGAGAATTAATTTTTGTAGAAGTACGGGTTGAGGAAAGGAACAAAAAAATCCTGTTTGGAGATGCTGTTTTAATATTGAAGTGTTAATGCTAAATGGGGATAATTCTCGAGAATGAATTTTTGTAGAAGTACGGGTTAAGGAAAGGAACAAAAAAAAACCTGTTTGGAGATGCTGTTTTAATATTGAAGTGTTAATGCTAAATGGGGATAATTCTCGAGAATTAATTTTTGTAGAAGTCCGGGTTAAGGAAAGGAACAAAAAAAACCTGTTTGAAGATGCTGCTTTAATATTGAAGTGTTAATGCTAAATGGGGATAATTCTCGAGAATTAATTTTTGTAGAAGTACGGGTTAAGGAAAGGAAAAAAAAAACCTGTTTGGAGATGCTGTTTTAATATTGAAGTGTTAATGCTAAATGGGGATAATTCTCGAGAATTAATTTTTGTAGAAGTACGGGTTGAGGAAAGGAACAAAAAAAAACTGTTTGTAGATGCTGTTTTAATATTGAAATGTTAATGCTAAATGGGGATAATTCTCGAGAATTAATTTTTGTAGAAGTACGGGTTGAGGAAAGGAACAAAAAAAAACTGTTTGTAGATGCTGTTTTAATATTGAAGTGTTAATGCTAAATGGGGATAATTCTCAAGAATTAATTTTTGTAGAAGTACGGGTTGAGGAAAGGATCAAAAAGAACCTGTTTGGAGATGCTGTTTTAATGCTAAATGGGGATAATTCTCGAGAATTAATTTTTGAAGAAGTACGGGTTGAGGAAAGGAACAAAAAAAAACCTGTTTGGAGATGCTGTTTTAACATTGAAGTGTTAATGCTAAATGGGGATAATTCTCGAGAATTAATTTTTGTAGAAGTACGGGTTGAGGAAAGGAACAAAAAAAAACCTGTTTGGAGATGCTGTTTTAATATTGAAGTGTTAATGCTAAATGGGGATAATTCTCGAGAATTAATTTTTGTAGAAGTACGGGTTGAGGAAAGGAACAAATAAAAACCTGTTTGGAGATGCTGTTTTAATATTGAAGTGTTAATGCTAAATGGAGATAATTCTCGAGAATTAATTTTTGTAGAAGTGCGGGTTGAGGAAAGGAACAAAAAAAACCTGTTTGGAGATGCTGTTTTAATATTGAAGTGTTAACGCTAAATGGGGATAATTCTCGAGAATTAATTTTTGTAGAAGTACGGGTTGAGGAAAGGGACAACAAGAAACCTGTTTGGAGAGGCTGTGTTAATATTGAAGTGTTAATGCTAAATGGGGATAATTCTCAAGAATTAATTTTTGTAGAAGTACGGGTTGAGGAAAGGACCAAAAAAAAACCTGTTTGGAGATGCTGTTTTAACATTGAAGTGTTAATGCTAAATGGGGATAATTCTCGAGAATTAATTTTTGTAGAGGTACGGGTTGAGGAAAGGACCAAAAAAAAACCTGTTTGGAGAGGCTGTTTTAACATTGAAGTGTTAATGCTAAATGAGGATAATTCTCGAGAATTAATTTTTGTAGAAGTACGGGTTGAGGAAAGGGACAACAAGAAACCTGTTTGGAGAGGCTGTTTTAATATTGAAGTGTTAATGCTAAATGGGGATAATTCTCAAGAATTAATTTTTGTAGAAGTACGGGTTGAGGAAAGGACAAAAAAAAAACCTGTTTGGAGATGCTGTTTTAACATTGAAGTGTTAATGCTAAATGGGGATAATTCTCGAGAATTAATTTTTGTAGAAGTACGGGTTGAGGAAAGGACCAAAAAAAAACCTGTTTGGAGAGGCTGTTTTAATATTGAAGTGTTAATGCTAAATGGGGATAATTCTCAAGAATTAATTTTTGTAGAAGTACGGGTTGAGGAAAGGAACAAAAAAAAACCTGTTTGGAGATGCTGTTTTAATATTGAAATGTTAATGCTAAATGGAGATAATTCTCGAGAATTAATTTTTGTAGAAGTACGGGTTGAGGAAAGAACCAAAAAAAACCTGTTTGGAGATGCTGTTTTAATAATGAAGTGTTAATGCTAAATGGGAATAATTCTCAAGAATAAATTTTTGTAGAAGTACGGGTTGAGGAAAGGAACAACAAAAAACCTGTTTGGAGATGCTGTTTTAATATTGAAGTGTTAATGCTAAATGGGGATAATTCTCTAGAATTAATTTTTGTAGAAGTACGGGTTGAGGAAAGGAACAAAAAAAAACCTGTTTGGAGATGCTGTTTTAATATTGAAGTGTTAATGCTAAATGGGGATAATTCTCTAGAATTAATTTTTGTAGAAGTACGGGTTGAGGAAAGGAACAAAAAAAACCTGTTTGGAGATGCTGTTTTAATATTGAAGTGTTAATGCTAAATGGGGATAATTCTCAAGAATTAATTTTTGCAGAAGTACGGGTTGAGGAAAGGAACAAAAAAAAACCTGTTTGGAGATGCTGTTTTAATATTGAAGTGTTAATGCTAAATGGGGATAATTCTCGAGAATTAATTTTTGTAGAATTACGGGTTGAGGAAAGGAACAAAAAAAAACCTGTTTGGAAATGCTGTTTTAACATTGAAGTGTTAATGCTAAATGGGGATAATTCTCGAGAATTAATTTTTGTAGAAGTACGGGTTGAGGAAAGGGACAACAAGAAACCTGTTTGGAGAGGCTGTTTTAATATTGAAGTGTTAATGCTAAATGGGGATAATTCTCAAGAATTAATTTTTGTAGAACTACGGGTTGAGGAAAGGACCAAAAAAAAACCTGTTTGGAGATGCTGTTTTAACATTGAAGTGTTAATGCTAAATGGGGATAATTCTCGAGAATTAATTTTTGAAGAAGTACGGGTTGAGGAAAGGAACAAAAAAAAACCTGTTTGGAGATGCTGTTTTAATATTGAAGTGTTAATGCTAAATGGGGATAATTCTCTAGAATTAATTTTTGTAGAAGTACGGGTTGAGGAAAGGAACAAAAAAAACCTGTTTGGAGATGCTGTTTTAATATTGAAGTGTTAATGCTAAATGGGGATAATTCTCAAGAATTAATTTTTGCAGAAGTACGGGTTGAGGAAAGGAACAAAAAAAAACCTGTTTGGAGATGCTGTTTTAATATTGAAGTGTTAATGCTAAATGGGGATAATTCTCGAGAATTAATTTTTGTAGAATTACGGGTTGAGGAAAGGAACAAAAAAAACCTGTTTGGAGATGCTGTTTTAACATTGAAGTGTTAATGCTAAATGGGGATAATTCTCGAGAATTAATTTTTGTAGAAGTACGGGTTGAGGAAAGGACCAAAAAAAAACCTGTTTGGAGATGCTGTTTTAACATTGAAGTGTTAATGCTAAATGGGGATAATTCTCGAGAATTAATTTTTGTAGAAGTACGGGTTGAGGAAAGGACCAAAAAAAAACCTGTTTGGAGAGGCTGTTTTAATATTGAAGTGTTAATGCGAAATGGGGATAATTCTCAAGAATTAATTTTTGTAGAAGTACGGGTTGAGGAAAGGAACAAAAAAAACCTGTTTGGTGATGCTGATTTAATATTGAAGTGTTAATGCTAAGTGGGGATAATTCTCGAGAACTAATTTTTGTAGAAGTACGGGTTGAGGAAAGGAACAACAAAAAACCTGTTTGGAGAGGCTGTTTTAATGTTGAAGTGTTAATGCTAAATGGGGATAATTCTCGAGAATTAATTTTTGTAGAAGTACGGGTTGAGGAAAGGAACAAAAAAAAACCCTTTTGGAGATGCTGTTTTAATATTGAAGTGTTAATGCTAAATGAGGATAATTCTCTAGAATTAATTTTTGTAAAGATTATGATACGATCCCCATCAAATCGCTTCTAAATAACTTAGAAAGTCAGTCAGTCCAAGTAATTCTGTGACGTAAATTTTCAAAAGTTTATTGAGCAAAGTTTGTAGTGTGGACTCTGGTGAAACTGGTTCTTGTAAAAAATAAAAAAACAAAGTTTTATTACCTTAATGTTGGCAAATGTCTACCAAAACCCAGACACCACACACAGGCATACACCAAAAAAAGAAGAAATATGTGAGAATAATAAAATAGGTATCTAGCTACCACCTATATATAAAGTCAGATAGAACTAAACTATTGTGGTGAATTGACTAGTGAACTACATAAAATTCACTGCATTCAGAATCGAATTCTAAAGCCCCATCCTCAGCTTCATCATCTGAGAGGATGGTAGCATCTTTCTCCCTCCTGGCTCTTTCATCATTGTGCCATCATTCTCGTCATCATTGTATTTATGGTTATCTGAGTCATCGTCAAGGTCTTGAAGGACCGTTTTCTTGTTTTTAATTTTTTTGATATTTTAGCTTAATTTTCGATATTATTTTTTTTTTATTTCTGAATGAAAAAGTTAAGATTGGTTAGTTCTGTTGCAGCAAGTGAGCAGTCAGTCAATATTCTTACTTGATCTGTAGAGGAAATAAGGCGGTTTTTTTTTGCAATGTCAACCAGCGAGTAGGTATTGAACAAACGTTTTGTGTATATCAAAACCCAGAAAAAATTAGTTTTAGAATTTATAGAAAGCACAGTTGCCATTAAAAAATACATTGGTTTCCTTGACAGGAAATTAATCTGGAAAATATTGTTTTCTGTCAGATTATAGAGCATTTATATATAGAGCACATTATCAGCCATTTTGTTTTTTTTTAATTTATTGGCTGACAAATAAGTGATAACAGTGTTAGCCGTTTTAATGCAGTCCTCGGTATAACTAATTTTTTTTTTTACCAAGAAAATAAATTTTTAATAAAATTCTGATATGCAAATTTGGCTCATGTTTCACCTCAAGGACGATCGGAATGGTCCAGTATCTAGTCAAACCAATAATTCTTAACAGATGAGAGAAACATGAAATTTTGTACCCAGGGCCCTTATTTTCTAGGGACTTATTACAGTGAGCTGAACATAATATTACATACTTTAGTATCAATACGAAAAGAATTTAATTTTAATAAAAAATGCTTAAAAAAATACCAAGAATAAGTCAAAAAACTGGAACTAAAATATAGTGTGTTCACGATAAGATTCGCTGCATCGGGATCTCTGAACGGTGAGAGATATGAATTCCATTAAAAGGTAATAAAATTGCGCAACGGGACGACATGGTGTTTTGTGTGAGCCCATAACATGGTGTTTGTGCACTTTTCGGTTTACTGGTGTGCACTGGTGCATATCGCAATCCCTTTCATCTGCAATGGGTATTTTATGGGACTGGCACCAAGAGTCCAATTTTAAACATCCGCATCTCCGAATAAACCATGGAATCATTTGTTCATAGTAGGGGGTTTTCATTGGAAAACGTCAGTAGTTGGCTGTGAAATGTCCAAAGAAAGAGAAGAAAGAACAAAAGTTTATTTATTTTGATTATATCAGCCTTTCCTGTCAAAAATTCACAGCCTTCTAAATGACATTTTTTAATGACCATGGGATACTTGCCAATGAAGCTCCTTGCTACCCTAGAGGATTTGGACAAACTGTTATCGTGGTCATCCAGTATAAATTAACTGGTTAATATTGATAGTGCTATAGCTCGCGCTACATATTTTTATTCGGAACAGGTCAATGGCCTGTGCAATTAATTTCACAGGTCCATAGAAAGTCCTTTGCGATAAGTTCCGTCGCAATTTTTTATTTTTTTTAGTATGTAAGACCAGTGTGCATGCCCTCATTAATTCAGTCAGTTTCTTGTGAAGTTCTGCTTTATTACAGAAAAAAGACGGAAAAAAATAACCTTTAAAGCATGAGATTTTATCTATTGATTTGTTCACTAAAAACTTGGACAGGAACGGAATCGTGATTCTTGTTGCTATGGTGTGGGCGATGACAAAAAAAAAACGTGATTTCTCCACCCTTTCCTCTAGGACAATTTTATTAAACATAAGTAAATAACATAAATAAAAAAATCATAAGTAAAATGCTTTAATGTATCAAAGAGGACCATTTATTTCTTTGGTAAATATTTACAAAACAGCTGGTTAAAGTACCTATTGTATTTATTTAAGATTTGAATAAGCAAATATTGGCACATAACATGGACAAAAAGGGATTGGCTTCATATGGCATAAATACCTATAATGGTAATGGCAGTTAAGCATTTTAAGTAGATACTTCAGTTTTGAAAGTATAATACTTTTGGTATTAGTACTTAATGACCGTCATAAACTCTGTCTAGCGACATTTGTACGACATTTCTATTACCGCAAGTTAATACCCAAAAACGAAATTTACTTAATAGTTTTAGTATCTACGTCCTCGCACCAAACACAAGCTGACAATACAAGACAAAACAAGTTAAGTTATAAGAGTAAGAGTCAAATGAAAACTTTAACAATTTTGTTATCACTCCCTATCAAAGAGTAGTGCCTGGAGGGCTAGTCTAATACAAGTTTGTTTTTTTTTTTTGTAAAAAATGGTAATAATATTAATTTATGTTTCAGCATTGAGCGATCACGGAGACTAAATTGACAAACGTAGACAGGTAATTCTAGAGATGACATCAGAACATGATGCTTCTAAATAGATTTTTCTCGCATACTGTATATCCTAGTGACTCAAGCTACCTTTTTATTAATCTAGAATAGTGCGAAGTTTTCGAATATAACATTGAAATTCAAGTTTTCAGGTTTCAATTAAAAATCAGTTTTACATTAAAAGCTACAGGGTGTTAACATAATATAATCAAATATTGAGCTTTCTAGATTTTAACATTCTAAGGAATATTAAACAGCTTATGTCAAAATATGTCACATCTGGATAAGTCAGCTTGCGTCAATTCGACGAGAAATCGTTCCTAGAATGTGCTATTTTCGTTTGTCCGTTAAGTTTCCGAACACTCTGTACATGTATGATATAATATTACACGATTGCTATAAAAATAATATGGTTTGATATTATTAATCGCTGGAACAGACGAAAACGTCATCATTTCAACGAACATATATTGCAAGCACACAAACTGAAAATCTTTGATTTGAGAAAACTGACTGCCCTGAGAAAAGGGAAGGTGCCTAAAAAGGCCTTCCAACTCGTGCGTGGAAAAGTAAACCTGATGAGCAGGCAGAAGCTCAAATTCGAAGAGGAGCAGGAAAAATCAGATCAGAAAAATTTGTTTCAAAGACCTGAAAAAACAAGAAGAAGGCTCTAAACCTAAATTTATTAAACCCACAGAGAGACCAGTACCTGTTGAAAATATAAAGAAGAAGAAGAAGAAGGTCCAAAGAAAAAAGCGAGCCTAGAGGCAAGAAACCTAAAGCTTTGGTTTGAGGCTTAAAAGAAGAATTGTCGATGATAAGTTCCTTCTGGAGAGCGAAACAAGAACATCTTGTGAGTACTTTATAAGCGGTTTTCGAAGATAATGGTGTATTGTCCAGGAACCTTAAAAAGGCTGACTTCAAGGAGGAAAAAAGGTGGGTAGTATTGAGGAACCAGAAAAGCTGGTTGAAGACCTCGAAAGTTGAAGAACAATTGTTAAGCGCAAGCCTCAAAGATCTTGGTTGAAACTTTCTAAGTTAATAATCAGAATTAACTAGGTTCCCACCAATTAATGGAATGGTACAATTTTTTTAAGTTACCTTAAGTTGGAGCTCTCAGGGAAAATGGCATAATATCTTGAAATATAGAAGAGGCTGAAAAAAATAAAAATAATAAAAGGCCAAAGAAATGTAAGAATATTGAAAAAGATGTAACAGTGCTTGAGAAGTTCGATCTTGTTGTCAGTGGCCTTAACAAAAAATAGCCGGAGACAGTCAATGAATTTTTAGATATCGGCGTAAACCTAAGGGAAAGTACGAGGAAAAACTGCTGAACCTGTAACAATCAAGATTCTCAAGATGAAGAAAGAACCAGATAAGAAAGGAAACAATTGCCGTGCTATAAGGGATTTTGAACTATTTGAACTGCCCTATAAAGACACTGAAAAGGAGACATACTAACCTACAAGTCCTGGGAATATAACAAGGAAAACACTGTAAAAAAAAAATTAAGTCAGAAAAACAAAGAAAGCGATACCTGATACCTAGAAAATCACCATCGAAAAGTGTGTATGTACCAAAACCTCGAGAGGAAAAGACCTAAGAAAAATTTACATACACACCGCTATGAAAATCTAGACTTGACAAACAACCTGAGAAAGCTTAAGAAGAAGAAGGCCCGACAAAGAAGAACCTGTAGAGGCCGTTTTCAAACCTAGACTAAAAAAAAATAGAGAAAAAGAAACTCTCAAAACTGTAAAAGTTAATTAAAGAGGAAACAATTAGCGGATCCTGTTAAAGTAAAAGCCCAAAGAGTGTTATTGAAGAAAGCATTCAGACCTGAGAAAGCGGAAACGGTTGAAATAAAAGTTGCAATTTAACTACCTTTGGTTCACTCAAAGAAGAAGAGAAGACTGTTGAGAAAAAGGTCACCTTTTGAAGAGAAAAAGAAGAAAATTTCGAAATCAAAAGAACTAAATGTAGGAAAACAAGAACCGCTTTCAACGGAGCTTGTAGAAGGAGGCCACTGTCAACTGTCAACGATTAAAATTCTCCAGGTGGTGGAGAAACTAGAAATTATATCTACGTAGTTACGACCGAAGAGGCGCTTGAAGAATGTACATCAGCATATGGTACCGAAAGAACTCCCAGTTGTCGAAGAACCACCTGTTTTTGAACAACCACCTGCGGGGTCCGCAATGACATCCTTTTTTTTTCCTAAAGATTGTCGATACTAAGATTAACAATAAGTAGGTCATTATTCGGCGTAGTCACCATTACGTCCTGTGCACTTTCTTCACCATTTTGGTAGTGCTTCAATACACAAACATAAACAATTTTTTGCCTGTGCAGAGCCACTCATCTTCCGCCAGCATGCCTTCCTTATTTCTTTAATTTTTTTTTCACCTTCAAGTGAACTAAAAATATGATAATCGCTTGGAGCGAGGTCAGGGGAAGAAGGAGGATGTGATTGACACTCACATTTTAAATCTTAGGTGATCGTCGCAGTTGCACCACAGTGTGTGCGATATCGTAGTTCATCCTTACTTGGAGACCTCCGTTCTTGTTTTGAATGGCAGGCTTGATGCAGTTTTTCAGTAGTTCTGCGTATGTGGCACTGGTAACTGTAACCCTTGTAGCCATGTAATACTTTCTTGTCAAGACAGCGGCATTCTTTGCTTGTTCTCTTGGTTTCAGGTTAATTATGTGTGAGTGCAACCAGGGCTTATTTCCAGTCACTGTCGTTGTCGCAAAAGCTTTAGTTCTGAAGGCACTGAGGATACCATACATAATGTGGTGTACAGAACCATGAACATTTTCAAAACATGGGCGATTTCATCCAGGAAATACACAACACTTTTGTCACCACACGATGAATAAGTCGGGGATAGTCAACTAAGAAGTTGAAGCCTTTTTTAAATTTGTTGATCCCTTTAAACATATTTCTAAAGTTCACTCAGGTTAGTTTGAGTGAGCTTAAAGAAACCATGAGGGAACAATGCCTCAAGATGGGATGGCATGTCAAATGAAATATTGGCAGCGTTACCTAAAAGGACTCCGAAAGTATTAGTGGCGTGCTCCCAAAGTATTTAATAGTAGTATTAGTAGTAGACATTGGTGAGGAAAACCTTGCGATTAGGCCTTAAAGGCTCTCACAGTCCCCCCATGCACCCATCCCTACTCCGCCTGGGCCCTCGACGAGTCGACCCATCCCTCTAATTAAGGAGAGTATCCCGTCCCATCTCAGAGTCGAAAGCTCGGAAGCTCCTCTCTATGGAGGAAGACGGCTGCCAGTGTCCTGTGGCGCAGTCGCGCCCACCTATAGCCCTCTCCCAGAAAGTGGTATGACGATTCTTCCCATGCTCCACAGTGGTTGCAGAGTGGACTGTCCACCATTCCTAGGAGATGCGTCTCTGTTTGGTCTGCAGTGGCCAGTGGTTTCCTATAAGGTCTCCCAGGCACTGCCGACATCTCCCCAGTAACCACCTTGGATCTATCCGGGTTAGGGTAGATTTCTTTGGTATGTTTACATATTCCTGACTGTGTCCAGCTCCGGTCCAATAAAGCACGTCTGAAAACCACGCTTGGCCGATTTATCGGCGCGTTGGTTTCCCTCAATGACCCTACATCCAGGAGCCCATCTCAGGGCATCCCTGCAAAGCATCCCTGCAGTCCTGAACGAGCTTTGCACTTATCCTGTTCCTGCAGGTGGCTCGCAGCACTGCCCAACTGTTGGAGTAAATGAAGATGTTCTGTGTTTGACTTCTGGTCGTGTGGCCACTTAGAGAATTGCAAACACCTCCGCCTGAAAAACCGTCATGTGGCTTCACAAGGAAAAGTTGTCGCCCTCTTCATGGTTAGTTTTGTATATTTCGGCTCCTGGTGACTGTGAGTCAACCATTTTTGTTCCGTCTGTATACCATACCTGGTTATTCTCAGAATCTTTCTCTTTTTTGAATTCTTCTCTTGTTGGAATGCTTATCCCAAATAGCTGTTTTAGTCTCAGCCGATCGCAAGGACGCCCCTCCTGCAAAGGACAATTGGGAATTCCTGGATGCTGCAATGCTGGATGAGGTTGGCGATCTGCGTGTGACCGCTTCCCATGACTGTTTCGTTCCACTGGTCGCAGCAATCCATCCTTCTGCAGGAAGCCATCGCCTCCCTTTTCATCCAGACTGAAAGTTTCGACAGACAAGCATTGAGAGCTGCTCCCGGTGTTGTTCTGAACGCACCCGCTATGGCTAAGCAGACGCTTCTCTGCAGTCTGGCCAACCTCAACGCAAAGCAGGACCTATCCACTGCTGGCCACCAGACCCCGAACCCATAGGATATCCGCGGTCTGATTACCACAGTATACAGCCAGTGCAGGACGTGTAGCTTTAGACTCCACCTCCTGCCCACTGCCCTGCGCAGTTGTCATACCAGTGTTGTCGCCTTACTGCATGTCTTTTCTACGTAACTTTTCCAGATCAGCCCCCTGTCGACGATCTCCCCTCAGGTACTTAGCCTCAGGCTTTAGCAGCAGAGGTTCCGCGTATAGCATGGGTGAACGGAATTCTGTAATTTTCCTCCTTTTGGTGTAGAGCACAAGCTCTGTCTTGCCAGGATTGACTGACAGTCCCGCCTCGGTAGGTTTAGGAGCATATTTGAACTAGTTCTGGTTCTATTTATCCCTTGGAAGTGTTTTGTTTGAACTTAGTCGAACAGAAACCTTTGAACACAGTCAAATAATCCTTACTTAAACAGTCTGAGTTGAAGTAAGGACCAATACATCAATAATTACAATGATAAGAAAGACGTGAGTGACCTCACTTTCCCTCGATTTTGTTGCCGATAATGTAGGTGTGCTAAAACAGTGAAACACTATGTTTTGTCCAGAACCTTCTATCTCACTTCTCCACGTTACCTTAACTTTAACGGATCTACCACCTGTGCCGCATTAGCTGCAATCAGAGGTAACACTAAAATAATTTTCTGAATAGAAAAAAAATCGAGTTCTAATATTTCTTTATAAATTCCGCACTCATTTAGGGGCAGTGGTGCAAAATATAGTGGTGACTAAATGTAAAAGTCTAGACATATTTAACACTTTGAACCCATTCGCATATTTTCTAATTATCTTAACTATTTTGTTGACCATTTTTAAGTACATATTAATTAGTTTTACAATATTACGTCACAAAATTTAATAGAACCCAGGCCGACGCACTGCATTGTAAATGTTTACGTCATTGTTTCGCCTGTATTCAACCTGCTTAAAGTTCATTTACCGTGACATTTAAAATCTGGTTTACATTTACTCCCTACTACTAATAAGCAACAAAAGAGTAAATCATAAAGAACTGACATTTGATAAATTGACATTCAATCTTGTAGTTATACTTTAATAATCGGGTAAAATATTTTTTTTCTACAAACGTCCAATAATGACGCATTTTACGCTTTTCTTAGACAAATGAAAACCTAACCTTTCTTGAGGATCAGATTATCTTGAGGATAAGATCATTTACTTTTACGCGCGTTGCCCAAGGCAGCAAGCGAAAATAGTTATTTTCCTAACAAGTGCGGTAAGTGATACTTTTCCGCACGTGACTGCAGTTGTCGAGTGCGGAAAATATACTTTCCGCAAGTGTTAGGAACAATATTTTTTTCTACGAGTAAGGACGACTTTTACAACTATCAGTAAAACTTCAGTTTGAAGTTAAAACACCAGACATGGCGTTGCAACAAACAATGCAATGTACGTCATATCTGGTAGTTTAACTTCAAACTGAAGTTTTATTGATAGTTGTAAAAGTCGTCCTAAAACTCTGTCAATATATTGGTATTTATTTCCTCAGCTGCGCGATGAATGGTGTTTGCTTACTTTTACCGCACAGAGCAATAATTAAAGAAATCAACATTTTCATTTAAAAAATATTGAGATCCATATCCTGCCTTTTTTGCAAAACTAAAATTAAAGATGCAGTACAGTGCAGTACAATAAGATACAGTAAGATGGTATACCAAGCACCTAATGCCACCATTCCTGACAACTATAAATCATGGTAGTTATACTGGTTCTTATTACGTTCTTCCATACCAACCATAGTAAATAAAGTTATTTAAAGCAAAATAGCAGCCATTTGAGGTTTTTGTTGTACTTTTCCGCACTAGAGCGGAACTGCACTCAAATGCGTGCGGAAAAGTAAACTTTACGTGAGTAGAAAAAGATTTTTTTGCTTGCGGTCAATAGCAACTACCGCCACTCAACCAAATATTTAAAACGTCATTGTCCGTTTGATTTAAATTTGGAGATTGTGTCTTCAGTTATGCTCAGTTGTGATTGTCATTATTTGAAATTGATCGTTTGCAGAAAAAACGTTGTATGCATTACGAGCAAAAAGTAACCTTAAGTACAAAAAGTTGTACTTTTCGCTCTTAATACATAAATAACTATGTAAGGCCGCCATTTGCGGGCGTAAAGTAATACTTTCACGCTCTCAGTTAAAAAAATAACAAACACGCTAGAATCAGTAGTATTACTTGAAAGAAAATGTTAGTAACAACAGGAACTTTATCACTTAGTCAACGTTATGCTGTAAGTACTATTATTACAGTTAAGAACGTTTACACCGGATTTTTTCAATCGATCCACTTTCCTGAATAACCGCAATGCCTTTCAATCTGTGGTGCTGGAACAATTATTTTTCTGGAGCAGTTTTTGGTTCTGAGCCTAGTATTCAAGCCTTCAGCTCCACCCGATGAGCGCCAAGTTCCATGACGCTTTGCAGTCAAAAGATCTTCTTGTCCTCCAGAGCCTGCTAATAAGGTTACTCAAAAACGCTGATTTTGCTGTAGATAGTTAGCAGGATTCAATCTCAGTGCTGTACATCTCATCGTTACTGTTAGGAAATTGAAATTGGCTTCGTTACTACAGTCCACTTTAGCAATCATTTCTGGTAACCTTGTTTTTGTCTGACGCATCTTCCATTTAAATACATCAACACAGCACTTTCATCTATGCAAAGCAATGGCTTTAAATCGCGGTTTTATTGGTGTGACGCGTCACACAATTTTTGAGGCTTTTCTAGTTTCTAAAAGTAGGTTTTATTGGCTGCTTCTTGTATGGTTGTTTGGCTGAATTTGCGATTTTTGCTACGGTGTATTTCTGTAGAAGAGTTAGTTGTTATATGAGTTACTTGAAACACGATTTTTGGACAACATATGTTTTAATTGACACTTAGCAAACTTAAATTCTTTTAGAAAGTTTTGACTTTCTTCCATTTTTAAATATTGACGCCGGCAAATAAAGTGAAAGGAACCGTCAAATATTATCAACTATGACTTGAAATTAGTACTTATATATGAGATATGTATGTGTAACTATTCCCGTCATACAAAAGATGTTTTTTGCTCAGTACAAAAATAACAATTTTTGCCTGTGGCATTCAAGTAAACTGTTTCACCTCCCTTCTCCTAACTTACCCCCTCGACATTTTTTTTTTAAACTGCAAGATGTAGGGCGATAATCTGATTGCTTGAATCAGAACATTCACTATAGGAGGTCTGAACGAAAATGCAACAACAATTTTATCACATATTCCTAAGATTCCTATGTTTTGCTACTTCTTTTGGAATAACCCCCCCCCCCCTTAAAATTCACCCCTAGAGATTGTACTTTTTATATCACAAAACCTTCTTCACCCATGGTGCGGTAATATTTGAAAATTTATAGAGGGTGGCTGTGATGGCTAAAAAGTGGGTTGATGACAGCAACTCAGATATTCTGTGAATAGATGCCTCAACGCCTTTGATAATGTCCGGTTAGGTGGACAGTCATTCATGAATTTTTAGTGTTTGATAGCCAAGTCTTGCTGGTGTCCGCAAATACAGGGCGATAAAAAGGACAAAATACTTTAAAAGTTATTGGAAATAACGTGTAAACGGGTTAATCAAAAACGCCTGAAGTTATACATTTAGTTGCGGTTTCTAATGTTCTTCAAAAAATTTAAATAGATTTTTTCTCTAAAATAATTAGGGAAGCCAATAATCGACCCTTTTAGAATTTACATGGGATTTCCTAATTATGTCCCGCACGACGATGCAACACCCGGTATAAGAGGTTGGCCAGTGCATGAAGCTATATGAGCTTCGGGACTGGGCAACCTTTAAAAAATTGTCGATATCTCAATTTCACAAGCGTTTTTTTTCTGAAGTAATGCATCTTAGAAGTATTTTGTAAGTTTTAGGTTACGAAATCTGAAAGTACCTTTTTTGAGTAGAATATCATATTTGCATAACTTCGTAAACTGATACCTACTAAAGCATTAAAATATTAAAAAAATAAATGAGGGTTCTTGAAACAACCATTATGTCCCCTTTTTAAAAGAATCTTAGAGCTGTAAAATACACTATTTTTTACTTTTTGTTTTTTTAGCAAAAATTTTAGTACAATTTTCAAACAATTATGTATATAGATATTTTTTTTGAAGCTTGTATAATAACAATAAAACCAATTGAATCAGTTTTATCTAATGAACTTACATTATTATCTACCATTTGCACAAAAACTTATACCTACATAATTCCTGAAGCAAAATTTCAAAATATAATCGTGGGTCACAAAATCACTGTCTGTATCCCGAAAAGGTAATGTTTTCGCTCATGTCCATTTCAAATTGTACGCATTACAATCGATGACAAAGAAAAGCAAGTACGATAGGATTTAAATGGAAGAGACACTTGTTGAATAAGGTATTATTTTTATTTCAGGTTTTGGCAATCTCAGTATTGAAGATGTCTTGCTTGCCCAAATCACCATAACAATTAAAATATTTGATCTTACTTTACTGTGTTTTTGGTCAAGTGATAGTAGTAATAAAATAACAAAATGTTAATAAAATATGAAACCTCGTTTTTATATCGTATTAATATAATATAAAATTGTTAAAAGCCAGATGCTACTCGTAAAATACGCCAAAGTACATGTTTATAAAAGTTAAACTAAAATTCACTTATTTTTTAATAATGCTGAACTCATTTTTTGACTATAGAACAAAAATAGTATTTTGTACAACAAGAGTTGAAGCAATGGCCATGTCGCGTCGCATGGTATTACCCCCGGCAATTATTTTAATTATAATTTAATTAGTTTTACAAAATGTCATCCAACCTTAATAATCTGACCTCAACAAACAATCAATCAACTTTAACAGTAAAAAGAACCCAGGTATGATCCGTGTATTATGTATGTCATGCATATATCTATCAAATACGTTTCCCCATGGGTTTTCCCTCGTGATTGTACCCACGTTTTGCCTCGAAATCCTACCGCAAATGCATATTTAAGACTATAAACATATAAGAAATGAACCGTTTTTGACATCTGATTTCCGCTGCTCTAAGTTTTATATATTATCGTGAACCAAATCGGTTTTTTGTGTTTTGAAGTCTAAATATTTGTCCCCAGGTTCATTAAAAAAT